>CM058236.1:8995329-9595329 GCA_030180135.1 Orychophragmus violaceus
TCCAGTATCATGTGAACCTACAGGGTCACACACCTAAGCAAGTTGGATATACTCTGCATGGGAATAGATCATTGGCAAATGGTCTGATCGATGTGTATTAGATACGCATCGAATTAAGTTTCAAAGAGGTGTATCGATCGACACCATTAGGTGCGTCGGTCGATACAAGACTTGTGTCGATCGACACCAATGGATGTGTCGGTCGACACACTGGCGAATCCGAAACTGATGTTTCGGTTTATGACAGAGTCGATATATAAGTGATCTTATTATTCGACCTAAGATATACGAGCCGCCCAGAGTGTTTTCTCAGAGAGATAACACAGAAACCTCAGAGAACCTAAAGTCCCAGGGAGATCCGAGCACCGGCGCTAGCAACCCGGCGGATTCCAGCTTGTGTGCGTGTGGACTACGATAGAGGCGCAGCATTTGAGGCGCAGTAGATCTCGTATTACCTAATCCATCTTCCGCTGCCAAACACCAGGTAATCACGAGGTGAGATCAGGATTCAATTAACTAGACCCTAGATCCTAGGCTATCGGGAACTCGCGAGAATTCTGAATCTGTAGAATTGGCTCGGATTCCCAACAGTGGTATCAGAGCCTTAGGGTTTAACCATTGAATCTTAAGCATATAATTCGAAAACTGATGTGTTTGAATAGATCTATGCTTGCTGTTTCATGTTTTGATTATGAGAAACTCGGTTTTTACTGTAAATTGAAACCATGAACTGCTGTTTTCGCATGGTGTCGATCGACACACTGGGTGTGTCGGTCGACACAGAACCGCGAGTTCGACAGAGTCGGCGGCTAGGGTTTTTCGCGAAGAAAAACCGAAAGCTTTCTGTGTCGATCGACACACTGGATGTGTCGGTCGACACAGCAGACTCTGTCGAGTGTCGATCGACACAGTTCGAGTGTTGGTCGACACAGATCAATATTCGGCGGCTAGGGTTTTCTCGTAGAAAACCTAAAAGGCCTACTGCGTCGATCGACACAGGTTGAGTGTCGATCGACACAGGCCGAGCGAATGGTTAATCGGTTCAATTGGATTGGACCGGTTATCATGCTTGGTTAAGTCCGAATAGATCGGTTTGAATTGAATGAATTAGTTCAATTGGATTGAACTGATTGTCTCAATTAGCATGAACCGATGGGATAAATCAGTTTGATTGGATAAGTCGGTTCAATAGAATTGGACTGGTTATCGCAATCAGTTGAAACTGATTAAAACGGTTTAAATTGGTTGAATAGGTTCAATTGGATTGAACTGGCTATCCTAATTAAAATAAACCGATTGGTTAAGATCAGTTTGATCAGATAAGTCGGTTCAATTGGATTGGACCGGTTATCAAAATGATCTTCGGTTTAGGTCTATATCGACCGTCACACATGGGTTGTGTCGATCGACATGACTGGTTCGATGAACCGGGTTAATTGAATTAACTGGTTATTGAAATCCGGTTTTAGTTTGGTGGTGTCGATCGACAGACAGAGTCTGCGCCGATCGACACAATATTCGAAATTCTGGTTATTGAACCTTGAATTTGCAGAAACCAAACTCGACCAAAACCTTGATTAAAGCTTAGCTTCAATATGGTCAACTGTCAAGACTCATTTCGTTGTGTGATGGCTAGCCAAGAGCTTGGTGTCCACAATTACGTGAGTAAGACAGGTAATAACATTTATGGACTTGCAGTGCATTAACATCAACAATTACATGACTTAAGAAATTGATTTGCTAAACTTTCAGAGTTTAGTTTCCTCAACTAAATATCAAGAAACCTTGATGTCTTGCCCAATCTTGTCTGCTGTGAAAACTCGTTTCATTGTTGGATAATCTTGGAGTCCTTGATATCCACAGTGACATGAGCAAGGCAGGTGATCATTGATAGAATTGCAGTGCGACTGTCAATGATCACTAGACATAGAGATTGGTTTACTTGACTGGGCTGTCGGAAGTTCTGGGCCCAGAGACATCAGAGTGGATTAGACATATTTGTCTCATCCACAACCAAGAGTTGTACTGGGTACAATTAGCAATGATTTGCTTACCTAGATAACTAAAGTCTGAATAACGGCGAGTCGCCCACTCAAATTTTAGTAATCTGAGGATCTTGGATCATTATATTCATAGAGGAAACATTATTTGAATATAATGCGAGTTTTCTTATTAAATAAGAATTCTCATCATATACATAACTAAATCTTTGTTTTTCTTGGATTTCAGCTTATGTCTATGACTACTTTCTCGTTGCGATCCGTCCTTGAGAAGGACAAGTTAAATGGATCCAACTTCCTGGATTGGTATCGGAATCTGAGATTCATTCTCAAGCAGGAGAGCAAGGACTATGTCCTTGAAAAGGCTCTTCCAGAAAAGCTTGGGACCAATCGCTCGCATGCAGTGTATAATGCTTGGAATAAGCATTATACTGATGTGGTAGATGTGCGTGGTCTGATATTGGCTTCCATGAACTCAGACTTGAAGAGTCAGTATGAGAACATGGAGTCGCCAATAGAAATGATCACCAGCCTGAAACTGAAGTTTCAAGATCTGGCACGAGTTGAGAGATTCCAGATGGTGAAGTCTCTCACTGGGTGCAAACTACCAGAAGATGCTCCAGTTAGTCCTCATGTCATTAAAATGATGGGTTACGTTGATAACCTGGGGAAACTGGAATGTCCTGTCAGCTTAGAGTTGGCTACTGACATCATTCTGCAGTCACTGCCGTCAAGCTATGATAAGTTCATTAAGAACTATATCAAGAAAGGCCTGACGAAGACGTTGACTGAGCTGCATGGCATGCTCAAGACAGCAGAGCAAAACATCAAAAGGGGAAAAAGATTTGAGAAATCTTTTATAGACAAGGGTGAAGGCAAGGCCGTCCAGATTTGGAATCAGGATAAGCCTGTGTCATCTTTTAAGCCCAAGTCAAGCCCATCTGGTGTTAGTAAGTGCTTCTACTGTAATGAGTCGGGGCATTGGAAGAGAGATTGCAATAAATTCTTGGAAGACTCACAAGAGATGGAGAAGATGTATGGTACTTCTTCTTCAGGTGTTGTGTTATTAATTCAAGTTCTACATAAGTATTGGATACTTGTTGTGGTACTGATATTTTTGAAATATGCAGGACCGAAGCGACAGTAGAACGTTGAAGAAAGGACAAGTGGAACTGCGTGTCTGGATGAAGCAATGGTTGCTGCATGAGCCGTAGAGATCTCCACTTATAGGAGCCTTTCCTACTTGGTTTTTGAAATTAAGTAATTGCCACCATGTACTTGCTATATGCAGAATGTCTTTCATTTTCTTTTGAGAATTTGGATGTTTTTCATTTGATAAAAGACAAGTTTTGTTCTTTTGATCTTAATGAAATATTTAATGGTAGCACCCCGTTTAGAATGGGTTTTATATCTTAAACCAACATGAGTTAAAATATAACATAAATACCAAACGGTTTAAGTCTGATGACTCGAACTCGACTTTTCTTTGGTATAGTCGTTTAACCACAAAAGTGAAGCAGATTCAGTAAATCCACAGCTTTGGACTCATTTGATTTTAATCATTTGAGATATGAATTCTGTTCACGTGACCAAATGACTAAGGCCCATTTAGCAGAGCTAAAAGGAAATAGGCCAGAGGCTTATTGGGCCTTACACATACTGATGTATGCGGCCCAACAAGCATTATTGCCAAAGGAAATATTCTATACTTCATTACCTTATTGATGGCATCAATAAGTATGGCTGTGTTCATTTGATGAGACACGAGCTGGAATCCCTTGAGGAGTTCCAAGATGAAGTGTAAAACCGATTTGACAGAAGTATTGAGATCCTCGATTGAATCGCGGAGGAAAATACTTAAGTCAAGAATTGGGTGATCATCTAACAGAATGAATCGGATCTTATTAGATATGCTCCGATTAAAGATGAGTCACAGGAATCTTCCATAACGATTTAAGAATACGTCCTAAAACGTCTGTCTTTGCGCAGAAAAGAGTTTCTTTCAGAATCAGTGAAAAAACACCACATTGGATGTGGACTGGGTGATTTCCAGATTTGTTTTTCTAATTAATTGGGATTGCAAGGTTTGTGTAAGACAGTAGTCAACAAACAAACTTGAATCCATATCTGATAAGTTCTACCTCGCTGGTTATCCTGAGGAAACCAAGGCTTAGTACTTTTGTTGCCCAGAATTGTGTCTTTTAAGAAAGGTGATACTTTCAAAAGGAACAGTGGGAGTAAAAGTACACATCGAAGAAATTCGATAAACACAGTAAGCTGCTCGACCTGATAAGGAAGAGCAGCGGTGAGGTCTACAAAGTGCTGTAGGATCTGCACCTGTGGAGCCTGAAATTCGCAGATCCGAAAGGATCCGTCACTAACTCGAGAGTGATATCTCGTAACCTATTGTCGTGATCTGCTGATCATTGAAAAGTGACGAACATGCGAAATTCGAAGAAGCGATGGTGAGGCCCAACTCCGAAAATTGGCTGGGTGTGCATGTTAGTTTCACCGATCCATTTCTGGATTGAAACAAACATCTTGGAGTTGGAATCAACATTCTGACAGATTGGTCAAAGGTTTTGACTTGATCAAAAAGAAAAAAAGAAACCATGCGTTTACAAGGAGACTAGTGGGAGCGTAATGGCAATTCTCACACAGTATGTAGATAACATACATGAATCTCATGAACGACGTTCCGACGCTAAAGTCTTGTTAAGATTTGGGTCGAAAGTCAAATTTAAACAATAGACATAGGAGTAGCCGCGTGAATTCTTGGAATAAGGATCCATTGGAATGGATCAGAGTAGCTAATTGGATCGTGTCAAAATCCTTATGTTGATAAGGTATTGGACAGATCTAATACGCTTGATTCCAAGAATGGCTTCATACCAAAGGTCTTATGGCAATAATCTGAGCAAGATGAAGTGTCTTGGACACTAGCTGAGCTGGTAACAATATTAGTAAGAAGAAGTGTTTCTGAACACTGTCTGAACTAATATTAATGAGTGTGAGTTCTAATGCTGCTGCAATAGAATCCATCATAAATGCCATATTTTGCGCTCGTCTAGATGCAGCTTAAGCATGACGAGAATATACTAATATATTCCGGTAATAGTCACTAAACAGTTACCAGAAATATCCCAAGTGCTGAGAAACACCAAGGATAGGTTCGTGGTAAACTGATAAAGTGACGAACTAGTTGAAAGTAGTTAGTCGGACAAAGACGATTCCCGTTTCCCACCTGGTTATGTCTCTTTGTCTGAATAGCGGTGCTAACTGTTGGAAAGGCTCCAAGCAGTGGACCGTAGAATAGTGCTTTTATCCGAATGGTGGTGTGCTCTATTGAAATTGTTTCAAGAAATAGCACCGCACTCTCTCCCACAACCTAAGCACGGAATTTATTCTGTTGCTGTAGGTGTAAGATATCTGAAAAGATGATCTTGATTCTAGTGGGAGTTGTTTTAGTTATGTTGTAAACTTAACATATACATGCTTTGGCAGTGTTTGTGTAAGTTAAAACTGACATCAGTATTATTTAATTATTGGATAATTAAATAATGGTCCCAAAGTACTTTATGGTCATCTTATAGGTCATCAAGTTGAAGACTTGATCATGAAACCCTATAAGTAAAAGATGACATAAATTATGATTGTCCCTAGTCAAGGTTGTTAAAATGGGACACTAACAACCGCGCAGACTAGTATGTGAGGTGACTGTTTGACTAAGTTTCATGAAGTCAATGATATGATTATCACAGTCAGTCACATAGATGTATGTTGGTGAACATATGATTGGACATGACCCTCTTAATGAGAACTCCACAGGATAGTTACATCAGTGTCATGGGAGGTTCTCATTACGACTATAGAGTATAGTCCTTAGACCTGAGTTCATCATGCTTTCTAGCATATGAATTGGTGCGTGTTGACCTTGTCAAACGTCGTTCCGTAACTGGCGGCTTTAACGGCATTGCTTGTGCGTATCATGAAGTATGTGTAGAAACAGGGATGGAACAAGATGGGATTTTTCCCTCCTGGAAAACGGGAGATAAATATCTCAGGGCCCATCGAAGATTTGATACTGAGAAAATGCATGGCCGTGCTCAAACGAGGTGATTGTCAGTCGTTTGTTTTAATCAGTATAGATCAGAAGTTCGATGAACATGATGTTGGCTATAATAAGGATGACACAGTCTCTTGCCTTATGCCATATCGAGATATAGAGACGAAGGGATTATAGGAATAAGTGATTCCAGTACAAGTGGGAGATTGTTGGGATTATGTCCTGAAATCACATTGTACGAACTCTAGAGATAGTTGTACTGTCGAGATCGGACAATTCATGTGGTACTGGGTAGTCATAAAGTTTTGCTAGAAACCGCTTATGACAAATGAGTTGTAACTCAATTCCAGTATCATGTGAACCTACAGGGTCACACACCTAAGCAAGTTGGATATACTCTGCATGGGAATAGATCATTGGCAAATGGTCTGATCGATGTGTATTAGATACGCATCGAATTAAGTTTCAAAGAGGTGTATCGATCGACACCATTAGGTGCGTCGGTCGATACAAGACTTGTGTCGATCGACACCAATGGATGTGTCGGTCGACACACTGGCGAATCCGAAACTGATGTTTCGGTTTATGACAGAGTCGATATATAAGTGATCTTATTATTCGACCTAAGATATACGAGCCGCCCAGAGTGTTTTCTCAGAGAGATAACACAGAAACCTCAGAGAACCTAAAGTCCCAGGGAGATCCGAGCACCGGCGCTAGCAACCCGGCGGATTCCAGCTTGTGTGCGTGTGGACTACGATAGAGGCGCAGCATTTGAGGCGCAGTAGATCTCGTATTACCTAATCCATCTTCCGCTGCCAAACACCAGGTAATCACGAGGTGAGATCAGGATTCAATTAACTAGACCCTAGATCCTAGGCTATCGGGAACTCGCGAGAATTCTGAATCTGTAGAATTGGCTCGGATTCCCAACAAAGTGTGGTTATGCATGTTTCTTAGGTTATGCTTGGTATTTAATTCAGTATATGTTGAGTTTAGAGTCCATTTGTGTTGTCTGATACAACTGAAAGTGTTATGTATGCTTCGTAATGACTGCTTGCTTGGTGTTGTCTGAGATTCGCAATGACTCTCATGCCTGATTAGTGTTCTGTCTGATACAACTGCAAAGTGTTTAGTTTGATTCATAATGACTCTTTTGTCTGATACAAAGTGTGTTATGTATGCTTCATATTGACTGCTTGCTTGGTGGTGTTCTGTCTGATACAACTGCAAAGTGTTATGTCTGATACAACTGCAAAGTGTTTAGTTTGATTCATAATGACTCTTTTGTCTGATACAAAGTGTGTTATGTATGCTTCATATTGACTGCTTGCTTGGTGGTGTTTGCTTGGAAATGTGTTGTCGGATTCTATTGACTCTTATGTCTGATTGAAAATGTGTTATGCTATGATGATTTTCATTCTCGGTTATGACTGGTTTTGTTTGGTTGGTTTTGTGTCCTTAAGTCTTGGTGATGTGCTAGCTTCCATTGTTCTCGGTAATGTGTTGTTCTTGTTTTGGTTGTAGGTTTGGAATTGACGACTGTATCCGAAAGGATATAGTCGCTGCTTATCAGTCCAACTTTTGGGGGCCTTGGTGGAATTACACCATGGTTCCAAAGGAGAAGAAGGATGAATGGTGGGCTGCATTTGTGGTAAGTCATTAGTATTCATTTCTGTTTTTTTGATCAAAGTCTTAGTATTCTTATATTTCTTTATTTCTCTGTTATCTAGTCTGTGCACTAATGCTAGCTATTTTTGTCTAATGCAGCAAAAGTACTACTGGGACCCGAAGCATGAAAACATAGTGTACAACAAGTGGGAGACCATCGTCAGACTGTCTATCAGTGGCCTTGTCAGCAAGCGGAAAAGAGCAGGGACGAAACCGGAATTCATTGGACTGGCAGACTGGACCTCAATGCAGGAGCTTTGGGAGGAGGAAGAACACATGAAGAAGTGCAAAACAAATGCAGAAAACGCCTCCTCAAATCCGGATGGACAAGGTCGCCACACATCAGGATCTGTGCCACACATTCGTGTGGCACATGTGATGGTAAGGATATTTCTATCTTTTAGCTCTGTTTCTGTTAAGTTTTTTCTTGTCATCACTTTATGACTTTTGTCTTTGTCCCAGGGAGTTGAAGCTGGTGGGCCAATCCCAGTGACTGCGGTTGTGCTAAAGACACACTCCAATAAGAATGGCACCATAGTTGACAAACGAGCAGAGGCTCTAGTCAAGCAAGCTGAGGCATTGGCAATGGAGAAAAAGCGAGCACAAGGATCTGTGTCTGACACTGAGTCTTCTGAACTCTCTTCCAGGAACTCACAGCTGCTTATATTGAGGTATGCATTTATACAAATTATAATATAGTTTGCCAGTAGTGTGTGCAATGCGAGTAGTGATAGTTTGCCATATTTGTGTGTTGTTTCTTCTGTTTAGGACTATAATAGAAGTGATGATGGATTTGACATTTTGATTGTGCATTGTCTTGTTGTTTGGGTTGGCTTCTGACTGTTTTTTTACCTCTTGCAGACTGCTACAAACAAGAAAGGGCGAATCTATGGACTTGGCTCCTTTCAGTTTCTAGATGTTGATGCCAATGAAGCTTCTGCCACAACAATACTCAGGAATGCAGAAACAGAAATGGAGCTCCAGAATTTGAAGAAGGATGTCACTCATGTTAAGGAGGATGTCACTTTTGTTAAGGATGATGTATCACATATCAAGAAGGGGGTGGAGTTATTGTTGAAGCTGCAAGGCATCAATCATGTGACTCATGAGCCAGTTCCACCCGAGTCAGCTGGCTCTGGTCATGGACGAAGCCTGCATTCCGATTCCAGTCAGCAGATCAATGATCTTGGTTAATGTTTTGGTTGTTGGTATTAGTAGTCCCTTTAGGTTGTTGGACTGTAATGTAAAAGGCATGTGTAGTGTCGACTTTGGTAGTACCAGAACAGTTTTAAACTCTTTGCAATGTAATATAATGTTTTTTCTATGATTATTGTTTAGTTTGATAATTTGCATTATGAATCTATAAATAGCATCTGAATAGTAGGATTTAAATCAGGTTTTTTTTTATAATCGAAATGCCGTTAGCCACGGATGGCTGCGAATATAAGTCGTGGATATAATATAATGGCCACGACTGAGATCGTTTCTATTCGTGGCTACAGCCACGAATAACATCGTGGACAATTCGTGGCTATAGCCACGAATCAAATCGTGGATAATTCGTGGCTACAGCCACGACAACATTCGTGGCCATTCGTCTCTATGTTAGCCACGAATTTGTCGTGGCTATCCATGGCTAGAGACACGAAATATGTCGTGGACCATCCGTGGCTACAGCCATGACTATATTCGTGGCTAGTCGTGGCTATATTAGCCACGAATGACTTCCCTGCTATTCGTGGCTATATAGCCACGACTGTGTTCGTGGCCATCCGTGGAAGCGTGGCCACAGATAACCACGAAAAGCCGATACCCACGAGCTGATAGCCACGGTTTTTGTTCGTGGCTATCCGTGGCTATGTCTGAAATAGCCACGGATAAATCCCCTTAGCCACGGATATTTGGACAATTTCTTGTAGTGAGTGTACAATGCACAATTTAAAAGTCTCATGTAAATTAGAGACGCAGTTTAGTCTGGTTAGAGCCAAAGCTTCCTGGTAATGTAGATCTTCAGCTTCTTGGTTCAATCTTATGTACAGTTCTTGAAAATATTATCAAATATTACATTTTGGTAAACACACTCCTAGTCCAATTAGAGCCAAAGCTTCCTGGTAATGTAGATCTTCAGGTTCATGGTTCAATCTTGTGTACAGTTCTTGAAAATTCTATCAAATATTATATTTCGGTAAACATACTCTTAATTAAAAATTTGAAGTTCAAAGCCCAGTTTTATGCAAACTTTAGGTTTATGTTGAAAACAAAAATACCGGTTTAATCCGTATTATTTGTCACATGATATCATATATAGTCGAATTTTATTTGTCACATGCGTTGAATAGGAAAAGAAAACAAACACTCATGTCGTTTCAAACTTGAGACCAGGAGGTTGTTTAATATTAGAATCTTCAAACAGCAAGGTTACCCATGCTGTCGACCATGCTGTTCCACCAAAGATACTGCCGTAGAAGTACCACATAGGGATGTTAAAACAACCCTTTCGTAAACGGGCCTAAACGGGCTTCATGTATAAAAATGAGCCCGTTTAGACCCGTTTAAGTCACATGTGTAAACGGGCTTACCCGTTTAAGCCCGTTTATTAATCGGGTTTTTATGATTTTTAAACGGGTACCCGTTTAGACCCGTTTAACTTTAAAAAAAAATATTTTAATAATTAAATAATAAATCATAAAAATACTATTAATTATAGAAAATTCAAAAAAAAATCCAAAAAATAAGAAAATATATAAAATAATTTAAAAAGTAAAGATTTAAATTTTAATGTTAAAATAAAAATATTTAGTTTATATTTTATATTCCATCTAAAATTAAAGAATTTCAATAAAATATAAATGATAAACAACAACCCATTTACTTGATTAAATTTTTATTTTAAAATATATAAAAATATTCAAAAATTCAAAAAATATAGAAAATAGTTTTTAAAAGTAAAGATTAAAATTTTAATATTAAAATAAAATTATTATTTTATATTTTATATTCGATCTAAAATTAAAAACTTCAATAAAAATATAAATGATATATTAAAACTTTTTATTTCTAAATGTATACAAAATAGTGTTAAAGTAATTAAATATCATATAATAAATTATCAACTATGCTAATAGAATATAAAAGTAATTGACAATAATTTCTTTTTTAAGAGGACAAAATATTAATTATTAATTATATAAGAATGATAAAATACTTAAACTAACAATATTTCATTAATATGGTGTTGAATGTTGATAAATATACAAATTATAATATTAAAAATATATTTTTTTTTTGTATTTTTGTTTTTTATAATAAAAAAATATATTTTTAAACGGGCCTAAACGGGCTTAAACGGGTACGTATTAAATTAACGGGTCTAAACGGGCGGGCCTAAACGGGTCCAAAATATAAACGGGTTTAATCGGGTTCGGGTCTAAACGGGTACGAGCCTAAACGGGTCGGGCCTAAACGGGCCGGGCTCGCCCGTTTTAACATCCCTAGTACCACATAAAGGATGAACACTATTTCAATTATCTCACTGGAAAGCGCCACGCCGAAGAAGCTCCACCGCCGTCCAAATACACAGATTTGATTTGGCCAGTTAACTCCCAAAGCTAAAGGTGGGACAAATCTGCAGAGATATTACTTCAAGATGCGAGAAAGACAACAAAGAAAATCAGATTGCGCGACAGGAAGAAAAGCAGGGAAAGGAGATCGGAGAAGATCCGGACTAGACGGAGAAAAGAAATCTAATATTAATCGGAAGAAACAAAAAATGGATTAAAACCAAAACAAACAATCAGAAATCAATATCGATTTTTATTTGAACACTGATATACACAAACAAAAGTGGCCGTTGAAATGAGAGATCTATTATGCCACTTCTGAAAGATTGAATCTGTGAAGAAAAGGAAACAAAAAAATCTAGTTTCGAAGAATTTTCTCTCTCTAAGAAGAGAGATAAGCCGTCAAATTAATTCAATTGTTGTAAATACTCCTAAACCTTCAATTTTCATACATACACATGTGTTGGATTTATGTCGTACACGGTTCAATTTCATTCAAAGTTTAGGCTCTCAAAATACTTAACCGGTTTAATATGGTTCTACTTCAAAGCTTGCTAGTTATGTAAATCCATTAGCATTTTGTTTGGTCTTGATCTCATAATCTTTGTTTGCAACTCTTAAAATATTCACCTTATATACTTGTTAGATTTATGAATCCATTGGCATTTATTTTTTGGGGGTCTTATTATATTTCTTATAACTCTTGAAATATTCAAAATAAAACAAAATAGTTCATACTTTCCTACAATTAGTAAGATAGTCTTACAAAAAAACTCTTCACCCTTTTAAAAGTAATCTCTGAACCTATAAAAATAAACCATAAATTTTAAACCCAATCATTAGAAAATGAAATTTTAAATCGTATAAGCTCTAAACCGAAAATGCTGTGTTTATTTATGCTTCAAAAAATTATACTTAGTTTCTTAAACATTTTTCCTGATTATTTTCTTCATTTGCCCCTAACCAAAAAAGTTACATGTCACCAATTTGTTGTTTTCTAATTATAAAAGATACTCAAATATTCGAAGTTTTTCTAAAATTTCACAAAAAAATTATGAAACTGCCATAAGATTATCATTAATTTAATACTTACCCAAAATTAAAATAGTAATCTATACTATTAAAACAGAAGTACAAAATAAAATATACCACTAATTATTCATATAATTACAATATATGCCATTAGTTTCTTTGTTGAGTTTTAAAGTTTATAAAGGATAAAATGTCTTTTTAATCTTTCCATAATAAATCAATGTATTAATCATGAAATCTTTCAAATCTTCCAATATCTTTCTAACAAACATATTATCAACCATAAATTAAACATTTTACCTAAAATTCAAAATATCTTATATAATAAGATTAAAATTCCGAACTAATAAATATTAAATTTTTGGAAACAAATATTGATTTTCTAATGATTTATCAAAAGAAAAAATTATAAACTCTTTATTTTTTTGGTTTTAATTTCAAAATTCGGTTGAAATAGTAAATATTTCCTTTAACAAAAAGAAATAATATTAATAACATCTATATTTATCTCTAAATTAAAAGACTTTGACAAATTCTCAATATTCTAAAACTTTCAGCTAAACAACACTGGTTTCGATTTCATTGAAGGTTTGATTTTTTTTGGATTCTATAGATTTTAGGTCCTTATTATTCTACCAAAAGGAACTCTAACCATGTAACTAATCAGGTGACTTTCATATTTCATTGTGTGTTTCTCTTCGTTTCTATATGTTGTAATCTGGTTGGTGATCAGGCCCGGCTTAAAGGGGGTGCTGACAGTGCAAATGCACTTGATCACACATTTTAAATCAATTTTTCTTTACTATTTAAGGGTCCTAAATTTTAAATGTTTTGTAAATTAAGGGCACATTTTCAAAAACGTTCAATATGGCACAGAGCCCACATATTCTTTGAGCTGGGTCTGTCTAATGAAACACCATGAAGGGAAAGTAGAATACTTCAAAACCAGATGCATCTCAACTATATTCCTCTTTGGAAAAAAACCTCTTGCACCGGATGATTTCAGTTCTGGCAGACAAAAGTGTTCTCACGCTTCCCCTAAAGAGGTTTTCTCTCTCTCTCTCTCTCTCTCTCTCTCTCACTCACTCTCTCTCTCTCTCTCTCTCTCTCTCTCTCTCTCTCTCACTCACTCTCTCTCTCTCTCTCTCTCTCTCTCTCTCTCTCTCTCTCTCTCTCTCTCTCTCTCTCTCTCTCTCTCTCTCTCTCTCTCTCTCTCTCTCTCTCTCTCTCTCTCTCTCTCTCTCTCTCTCTCTCTCTCTCTCTCTCTCTCTCTTATGTCTGCACATTTCTTTTCGTGAAACTATACATGGAAACAAATATTTTTCAGGCTGAGATATTGACATGCTACAAACCATTAATCAACACAAACCATTATCATTTATAATTGAATTAGTTAAATCATTAAGAGTATTTTAGTATTTAAAAATATGTAAATTGGATAATCTGGGTTCTAGCCGGTTAAACACACGGATCCCCCCCCCCCAATATTTGACGAAATCGCCCACTTCTGAGAAACAAACGAATTATGTGGCATGATATCTTAACTGAACTTTCTTAAATTGACCTTTTTCTTCCCTAAACCCTAATCATAATTGTGCGATGAGACCAAAAAAAAAGCAAGAGTTACGGCATGTTGAATCCTGATCTTTCTTCCTCCTCCTCCTCTTCTTCTCTCAGTTTGTTGTCATAGCACTGAAGTAACAGAGTTAGTATTATCTTCCTCCTTTGTCTCTCTGTTTTTTCAATCTCATTGGGATTGGTTCGATATGAAGCTGGGGTTTCTGCTTTAATTGATAAAATTATGGATTTTTTGCAGAAGCTAATCCGTTTTGATTGTCCAAACCTATGGTGTTTATAGGTAATACACCTTGGTATGTGGTGTCTCAATGAGTCTTGGTATCTGCTCTCAGGTATAGGTTTAGATATACGTCGCTATTGCTAAATACCACCTTAAAATAGAATCCATAAGCTAAGCTTTCTCATTTGTCTCTGGTTCAACTTCATTTGCTTAAGTAGTTGGCGTTGATATGTATGCCAACTGTGGTTCTATTAAAGACGAGGTTCAAGTATTCAAAGAGATGCCTGATAGAAATGGAGTTTCCTGGAATGTGTTAATCTCAGCTTACGCTGAGAACGGAGATGGAGAAGCAGCAATTAGTGCATTAACCGATATGATTCACTTAGGTCTCCAGCCAGATTCAGTCAGCGTCTTGACTGCATGTAGTCATTGTGGATTTGTTGAACAAGGAACCGAGTACTTCGAGGCAATGTCTCGGATCCACGGGGTAAATTGTTAGAATTTAAGAGAATAAAGTAGAGATTTGTAGAATCAACAAAACATAAGAGAAGAAGATTAGAGAGAGTTTGAGAGAATAAGAACAAGAGAGAGATTAGAGAGAGAATTGGAGATGAGAATAAGTCTCCTTAGATTCAAAATTCAAAATCTGAGCTTACAATATAGAGAAGAGCAATTAGACTAATTTATACGAGAGAAGCTAATCTAAAATATCTTAAAGTGACAAGATTGTTTTTACTGTTCATCCGCGGATACTGTCCACAGATGCTTTATGGACAGTCCGGTTACTCCTCCTAGCATCCATGTGGACTGATAGTCTTTAAGCTATCCATCTCAATAGATATCTCATGATCAATAGTCCCCCTCAAGCTTAGACTTTGGAATCACCCTAAAGGCAAAGTCTAAGCTTGGAATGATCATGGCAACATCTCATTAAAAACCTTGATATGGAAAACCACTTGGGACAAAACCACATCAAGGGAAAAAGAGTATACTGCTCATGAATCAGGAGAGTTCTAATCATGAATGGATACAAGTCCTAGTTTGCTAAAGATGTGATCGCAAACCTTGAGACTTGCAGCTTTGGTGAAGATGTCTGCTAACTGATCTTCACTTCTTGTATAGTAGGGTAAGACAGTTCCATCTTCAATCTTCTCCCTGACCTTGTGACAATCAATTTCTATGTGTTTAGTCCTTTCATGGAGCACCGAGTTTGTGGCTATATGGATTGCAGCCTGATTATCACAATGGAAGGTAATGGGACTTGATTGCTCAATGCCAAAGTCCTTAACGAGAGCCTTCAGCCATGTTAACTCGTTTGTGAGTTTCCTCAATGATCTATACTCAGCTTCAGTACTTGAGCAGGAAACAACCTTCTGCTTCTTGGTCTTCCAAGTCACTAAGTTTCCTCCAATAAAGGTGCAATAACCGGTTGTGGATCTTCTATCACTCTTATCACCAGCCCAATCTGCATCACAATACCCAACAATCTCAGTGTTGTCACTCTTACCCATCCAAATGCCTTGTCCTTGAGAGCCCTTGAGATATCTGAGTATCCTTTCTATCATGCTCCAGTGGTGGACAGTAGGTGTTTGCATATGTTGGCTACTTGGTTCACAGCAAAACATAAGTCTGGTCTAGTGAGTGTAAGGTAGATGAGCTTTCCAACCATTCTCCTGTATAGAGACACATCCCTGAACTTCTTATAATCTGATTTCTCCTTCTTTCTACTGACTTGGTAGCCATCTTCAAGAGGAGTTTTGGCTATCTTGCTTTCTTGCATTCATGTTTCTGTCAACAAGTCCTTCACATACTTTCTTTGGGACAAAAATAGACCATCTTGAAATCTGCACACTTCAATTCCCAAGAAGTATTTCAACTCACCGAGGTCCTTGATGTCAAATGAACTTTTGAGAAATGCTTTGGTGGATTGGATCCCTGATTTATCACTGCCAGTAATGATCTGATCATCCACATATATGAGTACTACAACCATGCCTGATGAGCTTTGAAGAGTGAACAAGGTATGGTCAGATTGAGACTTCCTGAACCCATAATCCATAAGAGTGTGGCTCAGCTTGTGATACCAGGCTCTTGGTGACTGCTTCAATCCATAGATAGCTCTTCTCAACCTCAACACTTCCCCTGGCTTACACAGCTGTTCAAGACCTGATGGTGGAGTCATGTACACCTCTTCTTCAAGTTCTCCTTGTAGGAAAGCATTTTTGACATCCATCTGCCATAGATCCCATGAAAGGTTGGTATCTAAGGAGAGAGTAACTCTCACAGTGTGAAGCTTCGCTACCGGTGCAAAAGTGTCACTGTAGTCTTCTCCATAAGTCTGGGTAAATCCTCTAGCAACCAGCCTTGCCTTATACCTCTCTATATCCCCATTGCTCTTGTACTTGATTTTGAATACCCATTTCGAGCTAACAGCTTTCTTTCCTTTTGGTAAAGGTTCTACATTACAAGTATGATTCCTTTCCATAGCCTCCTTCTCATCAATCACAACATTCATCCACACCTTAGTGTCCTTAGCCTCTTCATAGGTTTTAGGAACATGATTCATTTCTATCTTCCCAAGAATGGCATAATGACTTGATGGTAACAAGTCAATTGAACACACGGATTGATTGGGATGAGCAACACCCTGATTGTTGAAGTAGAACTTCTTGTTGATCCAGATTGATGGATCCTTCTTTTCTCGAGTGCTTCTTCTGAGTTGTTGCACCGGTTGAGAAGCTTCCTCAACACCCATTTGTTCTTCTCCAAGATGAATTGTCTCCTCCTCATTCATATTCAATTTTTTTTTATCTTGATTCTGAGGGTAGAACTTCCTCTTGAGTTTGAGTGGGTTCTTGATTAGCTGCCACTGGTTCTTCTTCTTGCAACTCTTCTTGATGACTTCATGTTTCTGTTTCCCTTTGTCTTGGTAACTTAGAAGAGTCATTCCCCAAATGATCCAAGAGAAACCTCAGACTTGTAGCAAGGTCGGAAGGTGATCTTGAAAGGTCTTTCAATTATTCCCAGTCCCTCTTTTCAAAATAGCTCTTTCCTTCTATGAACTTGACATCCCTTTACACATAGGTGCGGTTGTTGATTGAATCATAGCATTTGTAACTCTTCTGAGTAATTGAATATCCAAGGAACATGCACTTGATGCTCTTAGCTTCTAGCTTGTTTCTTTGATCACTTGAATTGTAGGCAAAACACACACACCCAAACACACATAAGTGTTCAATAAAAGGTTGGGTTTTGATTAATACCTCAAATGGTGAGATGTCTTGGAGAACTTTTTTTGGAGTCCTATTGATGAGATAGCAAGCTGCTAAGACCGCATCTCCCCAAAATCTTTTAGGCACATTGGTATGAAACATCATGGACCTAGCAACTTCCATGAGATGTCTGTTCTTTCTCTCAGCCACTTCGTTTGTTGGGGTGTATGTGGACAGCTTGTTTGATGTAGGATTCCATGTTTGATCAGGTTGGCTTTGAATCTTTGACTTGTATACTCTCCTCCATTATCTGATCTAAACACTTTGATCTTTGCATTAAATTGATTAGTAATATAATTTTGAAAGTGAATGAAAGCTTCATAAACCCTATCTTTAGATGGGAGCAAAGTGACCCAAGTATATTTCGATTTCTCATATATGAAAGTCACAAAATAATTGTTCCTATCTCTAGATAGACAAGGTGAAGTTCAAACATCAGAATGCACTAGATCAAAGCAGTTTTCATAGATAGTAGCAGATTTAGGAAAGATAGTTCTACAATGTTTACCAAGGATGCAAGTTTCACAAGTTGAATGATCAAAGTTAGCATTAGGCAACATTAAACTGAGAGCACGCGCATGAGGATGACCAAGTCTAGCATGCCACAAAGCATTTTGATTAACTAGAAAAGGAATTAAAAGCTAAGGAATCTGAATTGCTTGGAGAAGTGTTTCCAAGGAGGTAAAGCTCATCTTATGTTCCACCTCTTCCAAGTACCTTGCCATTCTTAATATCCTGAAAGCAAACTTCATTAGGCCCAAATATAACATTGCAATTCAAATCATTTGTAATCCTTTTCACAGTTAGAATATTTGACTTAAACTTAGGCACAAAGAAAGCATCACTATCCTTGTTAAAAAGTCTAAACTTTCATGTTCCTACAATGGGAATACCTTGACCATCAGCAATAGTTACTCTACCAAGAGCCGATTTATTGTCTTTTAACAACTTAGCATCACTAATCATATTGTGAGAAGCTCCTGAGTCTACTACCATTTTATGATCAGATTGTGCAAGCAATTTATGAGATAAGAGCGTGATACCAGAGGGTTTAGAGGCATAAGCCTTGATAAGATCCTCCAGATCACTTCTCCTCACATACTCATTATTAGTGAACAAGGCAATCTCTCCTCCTTGAGTAGATGAAGTCGCTTGCTCAGTCACTTCTTTAGAGATGTTGGCTTTTGAATCCCTGAACTTGGATGGCTTGAGATGTGGATGGAGGATCTAGCACTTGTCTTTGGCATGTCCCTTCTTCTTGCAATGCTCACAGAAAGTATGTTTTATGTCCTCATGCTTGAGCACACTTTTGTTGGAAGTGACAAGCTCCCCCTTTCCTCCAAAAATCCCAATGCTCCATTGGTCCTTTTGGATCCTTGAGCACACTTCTTCAAAGTCAGGAAGAGTAGTCTCCCTTAGAATGGACTTGATAACATCATTGTAGACCGGATTCAGATTGAAGAGGAGTCCAAAGATCTTGTCTTGCTCCTTCCTTTCATTAAGAACCTTTGGGTCCATGGTGCTTGGCCTTAACATGTCAAGCTCAGACCAAGAAGATGAGAACTTCCTAAGATACTTGGTGAACTCACAGTCCTCTTGGTGAAGGTCACTGATTGTCTTCTTCACTTCATAAACACGGCTGAGGTTGGAGACATCACCATACACTTTCTTAAGAGTGTCCCAAAGTGATTTAGCAGTTTCACAATGAGAGTAAGCTTCAAGGATGGAGGGATCCAGTGAGTTTTGTAGGAATCTAAGAACTGATTGGTCTTCTTGAAACCACCTTGCCTCCTCCTTCTTTGTTGCCTCATCTTTCTTACCCTTTGAGTCTTCTTCATCAGGCGGCGTCTTGTCCTCAAGGATGTGCTCCCAAAGCCCTCTGCCACAGATTGTGGTCTTGGTTGTTCTCTACCATGTTCTGTAGTTTAATCTCTTGAGGACCACAGGGATGACAGTAGGCTTGAGGCTTGAGTTAACTTGGATAGTGTCTTCCATTGAGGTTTGAGAAGTTTAAGAACCCAAAGAAAAGATTTTGAAGAGAATGTTGAGAGATTAAAGAGAATCAGTGAACAATAACATATTTTGCTCTGATACCATGTTAGAATTTAAGAGAATAAAGTAGAGATTTGTAGAATCAACAAAACATAAGAGAAGAAGATTAGAGAGAGTTTGAGAGAATAAGAAAAAGAGAGAGATTGGAGAGAGAATTGGAGATGAGAATAAGTCTCCTTAGATTCAAAATTCAAAATCTGAGGTTACAATATATAGAAGAGCAATTAGACTAATTTAGCGTACAAGAGAAGCTAATCTAAAATATCTTAAAGTGACAAGACTTTTTACTGTTCATCCGCGGATACTGTCCACGAATTCTTTATGGACAGTCCGGTTACTCCTCCTAGTATCCATGTGGATTGATAGTCTTTAAGCTATCCATCTCAATAGATATCTCATGATCAATATAAATCTAGGACGAAAACACTATGCGTGCATGCTGGATTTTTGTGCAGAAACATGAGGTTTGCAGAAGCAAAGAAGCTGATGGAGGAAATGCCTTTTGAGCAAGATGAAATCATTTTGTCCTCATGTTGAGACTAAACTGGGTAGGAGCAGTTGGCGATACAACATCAAGGAATATGGGTAAGTCATTTCCCCACCTCTCTCCAACATAAGTAAAATTTAGATATCCACAAACTTTAGAAATTTGCTAAACTAAACCCTAAATTTGGCAGGAGCAGTTGGACTTTTCTTTTTCATTTCTAGTTGAATATTGTGTAAATGGTTGTTGAGGATGAAACTAATATTTCTCCTAATGTCAGTATAGATGGGTTGGTGAAACTCCCCATTTGTATGTTGTTGTAAGATCTGCAACTTAGAGAACTGAAGTCCAAAGGTCTAAGAAGAAAAAAATGACATGGTCAAAAAGCGAGCAAGATACCCAGATTTTGGAAAAGTAGAGCTTGATTATGATGGTTTTGAATTTATTTTGCACATTATAAGCGTTTGATAAAATCAAGAGTTCGAACGAGTGGTTCACCTCTGAAATTTGAAGAAAAGTTAGGATATTTATTGTTTGCAGACTTGCTTCAGACTGATTTAGGTTTTATTATCTTTCTTAATCTGATTCAATTACACCTCAAATGGACTATATTCTACATGGAGATCTCAAGAGATGGTCGATGGCTCTGCAACATACCACATATTTGACAGAGGCAAGACCGAGGAAGAAAATATTCAGGGTAATGAGAATAATATAGCATTAACAAAGTATAGAAAACAATGATTCAGTAACATAAACCTGGATAACCCAAAGTATTTTAAACTTAATCCTCTTATTCTTAATCTACGGTTATTCCTATTTGTTATCTCAAAATTAATTAATAAATGTGTATTTGCCATAGGGGACTAAGAGATTGGGATTGTCATAATCGGACACATATGAAGCTGCTTCTCTTTCTGAAAGACTCTTCGTGTATTTTATGTTGAGATTGACTTAAGTGCATACTAATGTATTGGCAGTGTGCTGGATAGACAATGGACACCAAGTCTTTCTAGATTTCTAAGAAATGATATAATTTTTCACTTCTATATGAATGAAATTCAATTTCGTTTTGGTGCAGGAGCATACTGTGAACTCTAAGCAAATAAATAATACTATCATTTCCATTACATCGTCTAGCTTTGAGATAGATCCACTTGATGCGCCTTCCGCTTCCATTTCATTCCTCAATTTGATGGGGTATACATATGAACTGATGTAATTGAGGATTAATGATGTAGGTAAAATTTCAATAAGAGTATTCTTTTCATATTTATTTTGGCCTAATCTTTTTTTTTTTTTTTTTTTGGCATCAAACGATCAATCTATTACGAAAAGGCAACAGAGTTAGCTTCAAGTGCTAACAATGCCTCAGTCTCCGTGGTTACAAAAGAAAAGGAGTTTCCTCGAGCACGGGCTCCCTTTGCAAGAGAATCTGCTCGGATATTTTGACATTTTGGAATGAAAGAAATGCAAAAAGAATCAAAGTGAGATTTTTAGAATTCGAAGTCATCCATCTCCGAGGCCAGGGCAGGCCCTTCTTCCTTCTTCTCGGTCAAGAGGACCAACTGCTTGCAGTCCGTCAAGAAATGCACGTCTGTTACTCGCCTCTGGACTAATGTCTCCATTGCCCATAGTAGTCCTACGAACTCTGCCTGAATAGCTGATTTAATGGTTCCGCAGCCTTTAAGTCCCTGCACGGCTATGGACCCGTCTCTGGTCAACACAAAACCGAGACCCGTCGTCGCGTCTCTTGCAACCCACGATGCGTCAATGTGGCAGGTGCACGATGGAGTCGACCTCGTCGTTTGTTCTTCTGTTAACAACATGACTTTATAAACGAGTTTTTCAAAGAAACCAAATTGATTATTTGTTTCTTTTTTAGACAAAAAAATTTGTTAGTACACAATTATGATAAAAATTATATCTAGATGAGAATATTTTTGATTTAGGAAATAATCACTGACTAGATTTGTGCAACAAATTAACATGAATTAGTATAGTTTCCAATGCTAAATACATAAGGCAGAATATATTGTATTTCCTTAACTATAATTATAATTATTATTATTATTATTATTATTATTATTATTATTATTATTATTATTATTATATTTTAAACTCTCTTTATATTTTTTTAATGTAATGCCGGTTATTTAAATGATTCTAAATATATTCAATTACACTTGATAAAGATGTTAAAAGTAATTTTATCATAGCTTCCATCAAATTGGGCCAAATATTTTCTGCTTTAACTGTTGTCAAAATAGTTTTAGCATTAGCTAGAGTTTGGAATTAGGTTTATAACCTGCGGGTCTTGTCTTATTAGAACCGCCACAGGATGTTTGTGGGTTGTTTAATTAGAAAACCATTAAATCATTGGTGACGTATAAACGATTTTGGATATGGTGGAGAGTTTAAGGGTCTGTTTTTGCTGAAGCAAGTTGGTGAAAAATGGAAATATATATTTTCTGAATAAAATAAATAATGAATATTTATAATAAAAAACTAATATAGTATCTATATAATAATTAATAAAAATTTATTTTTAAAATATGTATTTAAATTTTGATAATATTTAATTTAGATATTTTTAAAAAATAAATAAAACATATATAAAATATTACTTTGGTATATTAAAATATTTACGGATCCCATAAATAATTTGTAAATTTAGGTGGGTCTTGTCTAAATATAATATTGTTCTTATGCAGGTTATGTGGGATGACTTTTATTAATAGGATTGACAATTCTAATCCTAAATCCTTCTCTTCCTCATATCTTACACTTTTCACCGCATATCCACAGCCTAAATCAACATCAACAACCCCAAATTCTCTTCTCTTCTTTGATTTCTCAATGTCACCGCATATCAAAGGTGGTCGCCTGATTATCAAAGGATAGGCATCCTAAGTGTAAGTTGTCGCTTCTGATACAAGAAGAAGAAATCGGAGGTGAAATTAGTAGACCCCTTCGGCCTCGTTGAAACAAGAAGGTAAAGCCTAATATGGATACTCCGCCTCCGCCGTCTCCGTCAAATACTCCGTCCCGCCGTCTAATCTTCCGACGACATCGCCAATAGAAGAAGAGATTGACTCACTTCCTCTTCTGCCTCTATTGCTTACGGCTCCACCTTTACCATAAGAAGAAGAAAGACTCATTTCGCCATCGGATCTTTTGCCATCACGAGCAGTAGTACTAGTTAATTTATTGATTTTTAGTGATGAATTTGGATGAAAATTGATTAGTATAACTAACACAACTAAACATAACTAGTATGACTAGTAGGACTAGTGTAACTATACGAGTAGCACAACTAGTATAACTAGTTCGACTAGTACAAGGTTGGACTAGTACAAATGTACAATTAGTAATACTAGTTATACCATACAATTACTAATATGACATTTTAAAATTGCTTTTAGTGTGATGAAGAAAGAGTGAACATTGGAGCTGACAATGGTGAATCATGTATCCCTTCGCATCGGATCTTTCACTATCACGACCATTATGTAAATTAATTTGTTGATGATTTAGAGATTTAAGTTGTTGAATTTTAGAGATGAATTTGTTGAATTTGGATGGAAATTGATTAGTATAATTAGCAAAACTCGGCATAACTAGTATGATCAATATAACTAGTATTTTTTTACAAAAAATATATTTTTAAACTAAAATTTTGTTAAAAAATATGTTTTTAACTATTTAATCTAATTTTGTTTATGATTGTATATTACGCGCTATAAAATGGGAGTTAATAATTTATAACATTTAAAAATAGATTGTATATTATTTGGGAGGTATTATATCTTGGAATAAAGAGCTGTCAATCGTAATTTCGCATTATAGGTTATAATCCACAATGTAACGTTATATAATGATTTGAAAATAATTTTAATATTTTTTAATACAACAATCGTTGTAAAATTCATTGATTTAAATTTAATTTGTATTGCATTGATCTAAAGTAATTTTTATGAAAAACATATGTTCATATATTTAATTTTTGTGTTTTAAATTTTTTAATAATTAAATTTATAATTTTATTAAATATAATCGTAAATTTATAAAAGTCAAAACTTGATAATTATTTTTTAACGTTTGAAATGCATTAATACGAAGAAGGTCTAACCATAATAAAAAAAAACAAAGCTCATTATGGAGCAACACCAATAGAAAAGATGACAACATCTAATTCCTACAGAAGGAAAGAAAAGATGGTCCTCATTTCACTCAAAAGATTTTGAACGATGCCCACGTATGTCTCAGAGATCATGAGTGAAGGTGATACATGTTTCTTCTTGTTGAATTCTTGAAGCTAACCATGAGGGACCCCCCCCCCCCCCCCCCCCCATTCCATATATGATTGGAAAAGTCTGTTTCTGTTCACGCTCCGAGAAAAGACAACTTCCTCTTCAAAAATACAACTCTGAAACTCATTCCTCAGTTTCTGAATATCCTCAATTAGCACTATGTATCTTGGCCAACTCGATGGTTTGTTGATGGCATCGATTGCAAGCCAAAAATCAGAGACCACCAGCAGTTCTTGGACATGCAGATCATTTAAACTTTGCAGAGCCCATGCCATACATCTTAACTCTGCTACCATTCTGTTTGGCGAACAGGTAAAGGCGTCTCTAGCATGAAATAAAACTGAGCCCCAGTGATCTCTTGCCAACCATGCACCTCCAATAAGTAGGTTTTAATTCCGCCAATTAGCATGAATGTTACATTTCACCGTACCGATGATCGGAGGAGACCATTTCTCAAATCATCCCTAACGGTTTCTACTCTCTTCCTCTTCTGCGTTTGTAGCTCTGTTTTCCAAAAAAACATTGACTTGTTTCGTCAAATATACGATTCGCAATACTCACTGGAGATTCCTTCGTGTTAGCTAGAATAACAGAGTTGCGATCTTTCCATATGTTCCAAAAACATCACAGGGTTAAACTTTGGACATTAGAAGGTAAAGACAGAGTTTCCATGACCTGAAAACAGTACTCTATGAAACACCCCAACCCGGCTGCTAAGCCGGAGGAGATTCCCCCGTTTGATCACTAAGTAATCCGTTCGGTCTAATCCGTTATAAGTCCTATTCCATCATCATATTCCATTCACCTAGGTCTACATTAACCATGCATATTTGTTTGACGCAAAACAGTCATTTTATTAATATAGAAACAAGGTACTGATACAATAGTATGTTTGCTCATTAGGCTATTACATCGTTTAGCCCTAACTATCCATTCTAATCCACCACTCATCCAACAAGTCTTGTGTTCCGTGCCTAAGTCTTGTCATCTTTAGGATGAACCTCACAACCTTTGGTGTGCCGGTCATTTTGCTTTGCCCCTTTGAGGCACTTGGATCCATCCCTTCTCCTTTAGCGCCACTCGTGATCACGCTCTTAACCGATGATACGATCAGAGTTTTATCCCTAGATCTACACTGCAAGTGCACAGACGTGACAGTAGTATATAGGGTATCGAAATCCACAGGGACTCTAGACCTTTCGATAGATTGTAGAACGGTCAAGTTAAGCTAGGAGAAATTAATGAGAAACTAAATAGCAAGCAGAAAAGTAAATCAGTAGCATGAGTGGTTTGTAAGCAATCAACTAAAAGAGCTAAGTCTAGGGAGTTCACAGGAAATCAGACAAGCAGATAAACTATCAGTCAGGATCAAATTAAGTCCGGTTCTAGAACTCAAACACAGATATAGAATTAACCAACTTTCGTTGCGAGAATTCTCTAAGTCTAATAGCAGAAATCCAAATTTCTTTGCAATTCCTAACAGATTAAACTAGCTTTAAGTGCAGGTTCGATATGTTCACAATTCAATTAAACCAAATTTATTTGCGGATAATTCAATTGCTCAACCTAAATAGTTCAGATTCTAAATTACACTTTCGTGTCAATTTAATAACCTAAAATCTAGATTCTAAGTGAACAAGTTAGAAACTAGTATTAAGCACAATTCAGGTTGAAGAACGATTAAGTTATGAATCCTAAACTGATAAATTAATCTAACAAGTCATGAAAACCTTTATGAGAATCCCTAAACCTAACTATGAATCTACTCAGACATGATTAATGAAACACAAATCATAGAATAAATAGATTGCATAAATAAAGAGTAAGAATAAAAGGGGTTTGAAATTTTCTCCAAAAGCAGGAAGCAGTACATGATTAGATCAGCCCCAAAAGCTCTAAAATCTCTATGCTCAAAGTATGAAAGCGTATGTAAGCGTGTCTAAAGCGTAGCCTAAACAATGGCTTAAAAACCCTAATATAATGGTCTAATCACGGCTGGGGATTCTTTGTAATTATGTGAAACTTCTGGGCCAAAGTGCAATTTCCAAACTCTTCATTAAACCTCCGAGAATTGTCTGACTCGCATGTGTGTCGATCGATGCACGAGGTGTGTCGATCGATGCAATCCTTTGTTTTGGACAGTGAACTCTATCTCTCGGGTTAATGCTCCAAAATGCTCCAGAAAATGCCATAATCTCCAAATCCGCTCCAAACGTGCATATACCTAATAACACCTGTAAAAGACTCTAAAGAAACACTAAAAGACTCTAAAACATACTTATATCATGGTCTAAAACCGGTGAAAACCATGATATATCAACTCCCCCACACTTAGCCTTTGCTTGCCCTCAAGCAAAACAGAAAGCTAGAACATGGTGAAGAGGTTTGAAAACTTTCAGAAACTCTTTTCATCTTAGAAGCAACAACACTCAGATTCCCCTTAGTAAGCCACTGAAAGATTCACCTGCAAGACATCAAGACCAAAATATACTTCCCCCACACTTAGCAACTGTCCTGAGTAAACTCCACAATCAATCCAAAGCAATTCAAATTCACCCTACTGACTTCTATTAGCTATTAAGTGCGGTCTCACCTAAGGATTATCGATCAAAGGGCACATGGATTCTTACTCTGTTAGCTCTAGACCACCATACTATCTTTTTCTGGTTCCTTTCTTCTCTTTTCCCTTCCCTAGCAACTGATTTTTCCCCATTGGGTATCATTTTTTTTTTATCAGTGCTCTTCCCGTTATGGGGTGTACTTTGGACATATTCCATGGATGCACATGAGGTAATAGGGGTCTCTACCACTCTCGTGACCACTTCGGAGCTACTAGCTCATCCTCAGTTTATTATTCTTTTTCCTTTTTTTTTTACTTTAAGAGAAGGGGAGAAGGGAACCTTACTTGGACAGGTTTACAAGCTGTGTCAGAACTAACAGAGGAATCCGACTCAAGGTATACCAAGCCCTTAGGTGAGAAAATTAAGTTAAATTAGGGGTGAAGTCAGTAAAGGATCCTATGAATACCTTAAGTGATGTGGGTGTTCTCAGTAGGTTGATCTGTGTTGAGGTTTTCTAATAGTCATAGATTGATCCTGCAAGCTCATCCAAATGGTTACTTAAGTTCCTGCAAGTGTTGTTAACTTCTCAAAAATTCACTGTTTCTTACTTAGACTGTTTTGACTCGATAAAACAAATTTTTGAAAACAGGACTGACTCTAAGAAAACAAAAAGATTAATGTTAGTAGCTACCTCCCCCACACTTGCAACACACAGTGTCCCCAGTAGTGTCAAGCTTAGGATTGGCAAGAAAAGAAAATGTTTAAGGGATGTGTTAGGTTCTGTCTGATTTTTACCTGTCTCACACCTGCATCGATCGTTACGCATAAATGCGACGATCGTTGCAAGGCGATTGCGATTTTGAGTCGATCGTTGCTCAGGACCGCACCGATCGCTGCAATGCGATTTTCTTGTTGAATCGATCGAAACACAGGACCGTGTCGATCGTTGCATTGCGATTTCATCGGTTCAGTCAGCAGTCAGCAAGTTAGTCCGTGAGAAAATCTCAAATCTTAAACATGGAAGCTGGAAAACATCGCAAACAAGCAATATCAAAGCACCAAATAGTCTAAAAGCAAGCATATCATCCCAAACATAAGTACCTAACAAGAATCAAAGAGAAGTCAAGAGAAAAAGTGAAAAAGAAAAACAGAACCGATAGTCTGAAAATGGGACTCTGATCTCACTCGCTCTCATCATCATTCCGATCCAAGGGATCAGTGCTGCCTGAAGTAACAGGAGTCGGAGAGCGCTGTCGACGTAGACCGGCAGGAACGGGCTGATGAACCTGTGGCTGTCTCCTGCAAGTGCAGCCACGCATGAAATCCCAGATGCTCTGTAGTATACCATCCTGATGCTCTCTCCACTCACCCTCAGACATCTCACTCACGGGTACCGAAGGAGCTAGATAAGGACCAATGTCATGTGTAGCAGCAGGCACGGACACAGGTGCAGAAGATGAAGAAGCCCGTGTAGAAGGCTCTCCCAGAGGATGGGCCATCGTAGGTGCACCGCGCTGATCGCGCCTAGGAGGATCGAAACTCAAAGCACCTAATGTATCAATCCTGGTCAGACTGGCAGCAGGAAGCTCCACACCATGCTTCTGCTCATGTGTGTCATAGTAGACCCAGATGCGTCTCTCCTTCAACCAAGTAGCACTCTACAGGTGGGTCAAATCCATGAATACCTCCCTGTCATCACGCTCCAGACCCTTCAAAGGGATCCTACAGTGCTGAAATATAGGAGTAAGCAAACTCCCTACTG
Organism: Orychophragmus violaceus; assembly: GCA_030180135.1. Taxonomy (NCBI): domain Eukaryota; kingdom Viridiplantae; phylum Streptophyta; class Magnoliopsida; order Brassicales; family Brassicaceae; genus Orychophragmus; species Orychophragmus violaceus. The sequence continues at coordinate 9,023,901 of CM058236.1, forward strand.
TCTCAGTGCTCTTCCCATCCAATGCTTTCTTAGTCAATGAGCACAAGTGATGAGCAAACACAGCTCCTAAGTTGAGATCCCTAGAAGGATCTCTCAAGTCAGTACCATCAAACAGCTCCTTCAACCCTATGAAAAGTACCTCCAGCTCATTCTTATGCATCTTGTTCGCTTCAACTTTGCACAACAGAGTATATCCCAAGATGCGTATCACATATCTGAGCACCGGATGCCTTACCTGCATCTGCTTTGTAGTCTGTGAATCGTATGGGCCATTACCAAAATGGTCCCAAAAATGCTGCGCCTCCTGTCTATCCCACTCAAGAGCTATACCGCAACGTGTGGGCTCCAGCAGATATCAAGAAATGAAATCCGATACCTGGCTCCCAGACACCTGAAAGTAAAGATACCTCATGAAGCTCTATGGCAGTCTGGATCAGGATAGTAAACTCTGCAAGTAGCCAGCAACTGTCGAACGAGATCAGGGTAAAGTGGGTAGTACTGCATAGGCATCGTCCCCAGACCAATGCCCTTAACCAATGTAAGCACCTGCTCGTCAATGCCTAAGATCTTGCAGGTCCGATAATCAGAAAATTTTGTTGGTTGGACGTCCATATCCAACCAACTGTTGTAGAGCAATGTATCATAATCATCCCAGTGCTCTGATATCGGCCTGTTGATGAAATCTGCATCCTTAGCCAAATCCTTAGGCGCTTTGCCCCACACTTTATATGTCGGAATTATGGCTCCTTCTGCCTTAGGCCAAGGCCACTGTATGGCATCGCAGTCTCGCTGATACGGATCAGGTAGTGTCGAATCTCGTGTAAACCACTCCTCTGGTGGAGGTGTCTGATCCGCAGCAGCTGGAGTAGATATGCCGCGTTTGCGAGGCTGTCCACGAGGAGGCATCTGCAATCAAAGGAATAAGGCCTTATTAGTCCCGCAGAATCCTCTGAGAAATCGCAGTGCAACGACCGTTGCATGAGATGCATCGATCGTTGCAAGGCGATTTCACAGATGATATAGAGTTCATTTAAACACTGTTAAAATCAATCCCAAAATCTCATAAACAGCATAATCTCATCATCAATCAGCCTAAATCAAGCCTATATCAGCACAGAATCACCATTCTAAAACCACAATCTTCTAATTTCAAAACCCTAAAATCGAATCCGAAAATGATGAATTTGAGAGATCTTACCTCGGAATTGCTTCGAATAGGTTATAGAAATGGATAGAGCGTGTAAAAACAAGAAGAATAGTGCTTTGAATCAATGAAAATGATGAAGAATCGAACGATTGAGGTGAGAGGCGATTCGGGTGTACGGACAAGCGAAATGGGGAAGAAGAGAAGGGGGAAAAGGTTAAAGGCAGTTACCTGTTTCGTCTGCAACGACCGTTGCATAAATGCAACGATCGTTGCTATTGAACCAATCCGATTCCGGTTTAGCGCACGTGTACCTTTAATTTTAAAATTGAACCATCTGCAACGATTGTCACAAGGCGGTTCTTCCTCGTCAAATCACCCTGCATCGATCGACACAACAAGTGTAACGATCGACGCAGATCTCCAGACTCGTATTCTGTAGTGAAAACACACCAAAAACAAAACCAAAACGTAAAATCCTAGGAAAAACACCAAAAATAATATGTACAAACCAAACAGTGGGTTGCCTCCCACTCAGCGCTTGTTTAAGGTCATTAGCTTGACCGGACGAACAAGATCAAGCTCCAGGAGGTTTCGACAGAGACTGTGAGTGCCTCTGCGAAAGTCTCCTCATCCAAGGTGGAGACTAAGTTGTGTCGGTGTGAGCTCGTCCAAGAAAAGAAGGGATGTAATGTTCTCCAGGATCTGAAACCAAAGTTTCACTCGTCTGCTCTCCCTGTCCATCCTCAATGCTAAAGTTTTGACCATCAATCTTTGACCTGCGCAGCATATCCATCTCAAAGTGTAGAGGCTCATCTCCCAGATGGAGATCAATCAAACCATGCCTCACATCAATCTTCGCACCAGCTGTTGTTGGTACTGGATTTTCCTCTAGGAAATCCGGCCCATTAATAAATAAAACAAAGGCCCATAGTTATGAGCCCGCTCCAAATCAAGACAGGGAGAGATCGACCGTCATCCTTTGTTGGGCCTATACGATCGATGCCGAAATGAGAGGCGATCGAGCTCGAGCTCGGAAGGAGATGATGCGGAGATAGAGCAACCCGGTCTTCGTCGGTTCAACTGATCCACGCAAATCTCGGAGATCGTTATGACGGCGAGGCCGAAATATCGGAACAAGAAGATCAAAGTCGAGAGTATTTAAAGGAGAAGTGGTGATTCATTCAAGACATTCCAACCCTAATTAAGAACACTTCGACTAGATAGCTCGATCCTCATACTGTGTACTCTCTTTTCGATTGTGTTTGTTCTATCTCGACGATCAATCTCAATAAAGTCTTTGCTTTATAGGAAATCTATACCATTTCTATATCCTAAAGTCCAAATCCATGATTACAAATTCTTAGTGTGAATCTCAGATCTCACATTTGGCGCCGACTGTGGGTACTATCTACAGTTTTTCCTGTCTTAAGAATCAGATCCTAGATCCGATAGATCGAGATGAATCCCGACCAATCTGGCTCTCCCAGCGCCACACCACCAGTCGACCACCCTCAAACGGTCGTTCCTCAGAACACCACCGGGGTAAGAATCATGGGTCAGACCGATGGCGTGTTGACGAGCTCTGCCTCAGTCTCCACGACTTCGGCACCACCCGGCTCAGTCGCTCAAACGATCGCGACGAGCCAGACTCCGACAAATGTTTTGTTAGGAACTAACGATCCGAGCAAAAACTGGGTGTGGATGAGGAATGATTCCATTTACGCCCCCACCTCAGGATTAGGATCTGGAATAACCAGACCTAATTTGCCTCTGCCTTCTGCTCCGCAGCGACAAGGCCCAGATGACCTCGCTGAAAACCGTTTGATGTTAAGCCTGTTGGTAAACCGAACGAGAAACAACGAGGCAAGCGCACGGGCCCAAGAGATCGCAAACCGTTCTCTGGCTGCGCAGCTCGATGAATAGGAATGGCGCATTAACGCCCGTCTTGAAGAGCTCGCCAGCCAAAACCGGGAGGGGAGATCAACACGAGATCCACGAACCCCCATAAGTCCTCCACCGTGTACACGATTAGACTTCTCCCAGGTAGTAACTCCCACGGGAGCGTCGGGAAATTTTGCTAATACGTCAAGTAGCGGCTTCCGCCCTATAATGACACCTATTGCGATACCGACCCCGTTCAGTTCGATTTCAATGGTCACAGATCCAACCGGATTGGGAAACCGACCCTTACCCGGGCCACCACCTTTAACTCTAATATTCGACCGAGTCAACTAGGAGGCTCTGCTTTCAACTCGAGCTCAGGAAACCTTAACGGATCAAATACGATACAGTTCCAAATGCCGGAGGTCGACCAGACGAGATCGATCCCAACAATCGATCTCCTCAACCCCATTTTCCCGGAACAAACATCCAATCAGGCACAAGCCCAGTTTGCGCCTATGGTAGGCGATGAACACGATATGCTTAGACAGTACATTGAACAAGCTAAGGCCCAGTTCGTCAGTCTGAGCTCCAAAGTTCACATGGCAACAAGTGCGGCGCCCGACATCGATCGAGTGATCAAAGAAACGCGACAAACGCCGTTCACAGACCGGATCGCCTTTGCAAGAATCCGGGAAATTAAGAAAACAAAATTTCCGGAGTTCTCTGGAAAATCGGACCCGAAAGCCCATATCAGGGCATTCCGACTAGCAATGGCAAGGGTATACCTTACCGATGAGGAGAGAGAGCCGGCTTTCTGCAGGCTCTTCACCGAAAACCTATCGGGCTCCGCCCTAGAATGGTTTGCCGGACTGGAAGAAAGGTCCATTGACAACTTCACCCAGTTCATGACGGCTTTCTTCAAACAATATTCCGTCTTTATCGAGGAAAAGACTACTGAGGCAGCTCTATTTGGCGTCTCCCAGAAACCCGACGAGACACTTCGCTCGTACATCGACCGATTTAAGGAAATAAAATCCAAAATCGCAAACCCACGAGACGAAGTAGCAATAGTGTTGGAATTGTGTCCAGTAATCTCGGTACTGTCTCTAGAAAGTAAGAGTATGTCAATGATCAGACATAAGTCATATAATACTGGGGGTCATGATGGCTTGCTAGAGTCCGCTCATGATCTATAAGTCTTGGACTTATTGCCTCTATTATATGATCCCATATGGGTCACACGCCTAAGCTAACAGGAAAATGTGTAGGAATGGCTTAGCAGAAGTACGGTAAAAGTGCCAGGCATTTACTGTACTTAGAGAGAATAAAAGGTTTTAGCCACTGTGTGTCGATCGATGCACATGATGTGTCGATCGACACAGTGCGCGAATGGCCAAATGGCCCAAGAGGAACCGGACGAGTTTTATAAATAAAACTCGAGTCTGTTTTCCTCTTCAACCCTAACCTAGCCGCCAACTCTCTCTCTCCTGCGACGCCTCCTCAGCTCGGTCTAGCAGCCGCTCTTCCTGCTTGGTGTGCGTGTGTGAACCTTTGGAGGATCCATCCCTTGGTGGCTCTCTGATCTCTGACCTGTTCTCCCTTTCCGCTGCACAAAACAGGTAAAAGGTGAGATCAACAATTGTTTCTAATCAAGAGAACCTAGATCCGCATGTTTAGGATAATCTGAATCAGAGAATTGAATCAGGATTCATCTAAACATTCCTACAGTGGTATCAGAGCTATTGGTTCTGGTTTTGCTTGTTTAGATTCATGTTTAGGATTGTTTAAAGAGGTGTTTTTGAATCAATCTACTGATAAGATTAAAACACTTAAGAAACAAGAATTGAATCCTAAACAAACAGTTGAAAAATCGCAAGACCAAGCTATATTGATTTGGTATGCGACCTAAACTGATTTTGCATCGACTGAGATCGCATTGCATCGATCGATGCAATGCATGGATCGATCGTTGCAACCGCGAGAGATTGACCACGATCGCATAGATCGATCAAACGATCGCATGGATTTCGCGAGAATCTCTCGGCCAAATCTGTTAACCGTTCGTGCACGCGTGAGAGCATCGATCGATGCAGGATCGATGCACGATCGATGCAGGATCGATGTTGAGAGCGTCGATCGATGCGGTTAGGGTTTTGGCTCGGTTTAATTTAATTAAAACTTAAAAACGTCACGGTTTAATAAACAGACTTATTAAATTTATTAAGTTCTGGTTAAACCGGGATAAGAAATCCAAAGTCGAAAATTGGATTTAGTGCCTAAACCAGGATTTTCTAATTTGATTTGGTTGGACCAAATAAATTGAGAAAATCCGGTTTAGTAAATAACCGGTTGACAATTGTGGTCGTCGTAGTAAATAATTTTGGTTAGACCAATTTTAATGAACCAGACCGGTTATGTCATTTAATTGGACAATTGGGTCATGTCTTGGACATGGACCAATTCTTGGGCCTCGGGCCAAGAAGTTAAAACAATTGGGCCAATTATTTGAGTCTTTCTTCAGATTAATTTAAAATTTATTTTATAAAATTATAAAGTCGATTTTAAATTAAAGTTTCCGAAATTTTAAAATTAGAAAGTTTCTTAAAATAGAAGTTTCTAGATTTGCGGGTTTTGGATTTTTAAGAAATTTCTAAAGTTAGAAAGTTTCCGTTTTTAGAAAGTTTCCAATTTTAGAAAGTTTCCAAAATAGTAGGTTTCCAAAAATAGAAAGTTTCCCGAAATAGTAATCTTCTATTTTGGGAATGAATTTTAATAAACCTACGAACCTCAAATAATATCAAGCATTGGATGTCTTGTCCAGGCTATGTCAGCTGTCGAAGCCCATTCAATTGTATTCATGGCCTTACAGTGTGAGGGTGTCTACTTTTGCGTGGATAAGACGGTTTGTGATTCATAAATGTCATTGGGAGTCCCAAACATTAATGATTACATGACTGTATAGTCTGGTTTTTCTTGACTAGGCCATCGGGAGTCCCGGGCCTTGAGACATCAAAGTGGATTGGGCCTCGGGCCCAGATTCACAACCAAGAGTTATATCACGGATATAATTAGCCGACATAGGGCTTACCGATATAAGCTGAGGTTTGGTGACGGCCAGTGGCCCACTTTAATCTTAGTTATATGTGGATCTTGGAATCATCATATTCTATTGAGGGTAACTTATGTTATTGAATATAATGCGTGATTAATCATATTAAATATAATACGAGATTAATCATATTGAACATAATAACTAATAACCTTTTTATCTTATATATTTCAGCTATGACTACTACAAGCACACAAAACACATTCTCAATCCGGTCTGTTCTCGAGAAGGGGAAGCTGACTGGAACGAACTTCCTGACGTGGTCAAGGAACTTGAGGCTGGTCCTCAAGCAGGAGAAGAAGGATTATGTCCTTCGTGATCCTCTCCCCGAGAGGCCTGCTAACAATGCCGCCAGGACTCTGCATAATGCTTGGGAAAAGCATTCGTCAGATGAAAATGATGTGTATTGCCTTATGTTGGCGACAATGACTGGTGAGCTGCAAATGCAGTTCGAGAGTGTGTTGTCACCAATTGAGATAATGGCAAGCCTGAAATCGCTTTTTCAGGAGCAAGCAAGGACTGAGAGGTTTCAGACTGTTAAGAACCTCTTAGACTGTAAGTTGGCTGCGAATGCGGCAGTGAGTCCTCATGTCTTGAAGATGATGGGTTATCTCGATCATCTTCAGAAACTCGACTGTCCTATCAGCCAAGAACTTGCCTGCGACATCATTCTGCAGTCATTACCTGCAAGCTATGATCAGTTCATTCTGAACTTTAACATGCATGGCTTGAGTAAGACATTGCCTGAGCTTCACGGAATGCTCAAGACTGCAGAGCCCAACTTGAGAAAAACCGCCAAGGACCCCAATGTGCTTATGGTGCAAAAGGGCAAGGGGTTTAAGAAATCCTCTGCTAAGGATAAGGGAAAGGCCAAGGCTGTCCAAGTCGCGGACAAGGACACGCCAAAGCCCAAGCCCAAGTCCAAGGCTGGGCCAACTGACATATGCAGGTTCTGTAAAGAACCAGGACATTGGAGGAGAGAATGTAAGAAATTCCAAGAAGGTCTAAAGGAATTGAAGAAGAAGACTCTCGAGACTTCTTCGACAGGTATTTTTGTTATAGAAGTTAATACAACTACTTCTGATAATACCTCATGGGTTATGGATACTGGTTGTGGGGCTCATATTTGTACTAATATGCAGGCACTCAGCAACAGTAGAAGGCTGAAGCAAGGACAAGTGGAGCTACGAGTTGGGAATGGAGCGAAAGTTCCAGCACTAGCTGTAGGCACATACTTGTTGTCTTTACCTTCGGAATTGATTTTAGAACTCAATAATTGTTATTTTGTACCTGCTATAAGCAGGAATATTATTTCAATTTCTTTGTTGGATTTGGAAGGTTATGATTTTCAGTTAAGAATAAATTATGTTCCTTCAATCGCAACAATTTGTTCTATGGTTGTGCTCCTCTTACGAATGGGCTTTACATACTCGATCAATCCGCGCCAATTTATAACATTAATACCAAACGGTTCAAACCTAATGAGGAGAACCGAACGTTTCTATGGCATTGTCGTTTAGGGCACATCAGCGAGAAAAGCATCAAGAGGCTCCATTCGAATGGACTTCTTGGCTCATTTGACTTTGAGTCATGTGAGAAATGCGAATCCTGCATAATGGGCAAAATGACGCGGGCCCCCTTTAATAAACCTAACGAGAGGGCCAGTGACTTATTGGGCCTGATACACACTGACGTGTGTGGCCCAATGTCCACAAATGCAAGAGGAAACTATCAGTACTTCATTACCTTCACTGATGATTTCAGTAGGTATGGATATGTTTATTTAATGAAACATAAGTCTGAATCTTTTGAGAAGTTCAGAGAATTCCAAAATGAAGTACAAAACCAACTTGGTAAAAGCATTAAGGCTCTTCGGTCCGACCGAGGAGGAGAATACTTAAGCCAAGAATTCAGTGATCATCTAAGAGAGTGTGGGATCGTATCCCAACTCACTCCTCCCGGAACACCTCAATGGAATGGTGTGTCTGAGAGGAGAAATCGGACCTTATTGGATATGGTTCGATCTATGATGAGTCACACAGACCTTCCAATATCCCTTTGGGGATATGCTCTGCTAACAGCAGTGTTCACTCTAAATAGAGCGCCATCGAAAGCAGTAGCAAAGACACCATATGAATTATGGACTGGAGAAGCTCCAGTGCTGTCTTATCTCAGAATTTGGGGTTGTGAAGCCTATGTCAAGAGATTGATCTCAGACAAGCTTACACCAAAATCTGACAAATGCTATTTCATTGGTTATCCACGGGAAACCAAGGCTTATTACTTCTATCTACGTTCCGAGAACAAGATCTTTGTTGCCCGGGATTGTAACTTTCTTGAGAGGGAGTTTCTCTCTAAGAAAGACAGTGGGAGTAAGGTACTGCTTGAAGAAATTCAAGATGAACAGGATACTGCTCAACCTAATGAGGAAGAACAGCAGGAGGACCTACAAGAAATTGTAGAGCTTGAACCTGTAGTACCTGAAGTTCGAAGATCCGGGAGGATCCGTCACGAACCCGAGAGATATCAAGGATTCCTCGTGACTGACTGTCATGATCTTCTGATCATTGATGGTGATGAACCATCGAACTTCAATCAAGCCATGATGGGCCCAGATTCCTCAAAGTGGCGCAAGGCCACTGATTCCGAAATGGACTCCATGTCGGTCAACCAAGTGTTTTCGTTGGTTGACTTACCCGCTGGTGTAAAAGCCATCGAGTGCAAATGGATCTTCAAGAAGAAGATTGACGTGGATGGAAAAGTCCAGATTTATAAAGCCAGGTTGGTGGCAAAAGGTTTCAGACAAGTTCACGGTGTGGATTACGATGAAACCTATTCACCAGTGGCTATGATGAAATCTATTCGGATTCTACTAGCAACTGCAGCTTTTCATGATTATGAAATTTGGCAGATGGACGTGAAAACCGCCTTCCTGAATGGTATTCTGGAAGAGGATGTGTATATGACACAACCTGACGGTTACATAGATCCAAAGAATGCTGGGAAAGTATGCAAGCTTCATAAATCCATTTATGGATTGAAGCAAGCATCGAGGAGCTGGAATCTTCGTTTTGATGAAGCGATCAAGCAATTTGACTTCATCAGAAACGAAGAAGAACAATGCGTGTATAAGAAAACTAGTGGGAGCAAGATAGTATTTCTTATTCTGTATGTCGATGACATACTGCTTCTCGGAAACGACATTCCAATGCTGAAGTCCGTAAAGGACTGGCTTGGAAGTTGTTTTTCCATGAAAGACATGGGTGAAGCCGCATACGTTCTTGGAATCAGGATCTACCGGGATAGATCTAGAAGGCTGATAGGCTTGTGTCAAGATTCATACATTGACAAAGTCCTGCAAAGATTCAGCATGAAGGATTCCAAGAAGGGCTTCACGCCAATGGTACATGGCACAACGCTAAGCAAGAAGCAGAGCCCTACGACGGCTGCTGAGCTTGAGCGCATGAAGAATATTCCTTATGCATCTGCAATAGGATCTATCATGTATGCCATGATCTGTACTCGTCCTGATGTTGCTTATGCATTGAGCATGACGAGTAGATACCAGTCAAATCCAGGTGAAAACCATTGGATTGCCGTAAAGAATATCTTGAAGTATCTAAGACATACTAAGGATAAGTTCTTAGTGTACGGTGGAAGTGATGTGCTTAAAATCAGTGGATTCACGGACGCAAGTTTCCAGACAGACCAAGATGATTTCCGGTCACAGTCCGGTTATATCTTTTGTCTGAATGGCGGTGCAATCAGTTGGAGAAGCTCCAAGCAAGACACCGTTGCTGATTCCACTACAGAAGCTGAATATATCGCCGCCTCAGAAGCTGCGAAGGAAGCTGTTTAGATACGAAAGTTCATTATTGAACTAGGTGTGATACCAGATGCGGCTGAGCCTCTGGCACTGTTTTGTGACAACAATGGTGCTATAGCTCAGGCAAAGGAACCAAGATCACACCAGAAATCCAAGCATGTTCTAAGAAGATTTCACTTGATACGTGACATCATTAATAGAAAGGAAGTCAAGATCAGCCGAGTTCAGACAGATGATAACGTCGCTGATCCGTTGACAAAGCCACTCCCTAGGCCTAAGCTCGAGTTTCTGACTGAAGCTGTAGGCATTAGAGACATTGAAATGTAATCTAAATTTGAGTGGGAGAATTGAGGGCTTTTATTTAGTTATTTGATATGTTCTTGTAAAACATTCTTATGTTCAATGAAATTATTATTTCAAGATTATTTTAACTGTGATGAAATAATCGTTCCAAAGTGATATAAACCATTTTATAGGTCATCGAAGTAAGTGACTTGATCTTGAGTCATCAAAGTCATTTAGCTTGATCATGAGACCCTATATTTGATAGATGGATTGTATCATCCTGTCCCTAGTCGAAGGTTGTTGAAATTGGAACACCAACAACCGTGAGAGACTGGATTGGTATGTGACTTATGACAAAGTCTCAGTGTGTCATAGATGCGCGGCATCAAAGTCAATACATAGGTGTATGTTGGGAACATACGACCGGACAAGACCCGATTATGAGAACTCTTCAGGATATTTATATCTGTGTCATAAGAGATTCTCACTACGACTATAGAGTATAGTCCTTAGACCTGAGTTCGCATGCATGTGACTGCACATGGACTGATGCACTTTGATCATTGTCTAACGCTATCATTCTGCGATAGTTATAAGGACCTTGTTTGGGTACATTATGAAATGAGTAGTTTACAGTGATGGAATAAGACGGAATTTGTCCCTCCAATATAAATGGAGTGAATATCTCTAGGCCAATCGGAGATTTGAATACTGGAAAATGCATGGCCATGCTCAAACGGACTGTCCCGAGTCGTTTGGATTGTCAGTATCGAATCAAAGTCCGATGAACAAGATTAGGCTTTATAAGGATGACACTAATCTTGCCTTATGACTAATCGAGATATTGAGACAAAAGGATTATGAATACAGAGATTCCAGTACAAGTGGGAGATTGTTGGAATTGTGTCCAGTAATCTCGGTACTGTCTCTAGAAAGTAAGAGTATGTCAATGATCAGACATAAGTCATATAATACTGGGGGTCATGATGGCTTGCTAGAGTCCGCTCATGATCTATAAGTCTTGGACTTATTGCCTCTATTATATGATCCCATATGGGTCACACGCCTAAGCTAACAGGAAAATGTGTAGGAATGGCTTAGCAGAAGTACGGTAAAAGTGCCAGGCATTTACTGTACTTAGAGAGAATAAAAGGTTTTAGCCACTGTGTGTCGATCGATGCACATGATGTGTCGATCGACACAGTGCGCGAATGGCCAAATGGCCCAAGAGGAACCGGACGAGTTTTATAAATAAAACTCGAGTCTGTTTTCCTCTTCAACCCTAACCTAGCCGCCAACTCTCTCTCTCCTGCGACGCCTCCTCAGCTCGGTCTAGCAGCCGCTCTTCCTGCTTGGTGTGCGTGTGTGAACCTTTGGAGGATCCATCCCTTGGTGGCTCTCTGATCTCTGACCTGTTCTCCCTTTCCGCTGCACAAAACAGGTAAAAGGTGAGATCAACAATTGTTTCTAATCAAGAGAACCTAGATCCGCATGTTTAGGATAATCTGAATCAGAGAATTGAATCAGGATTCATCTAAACATTCCTACAAATAGAAGCACTGAGACGCGGACTATGGTATTCGACCAGATTCCGCGAGGAAATAACAGTCCGCGAACCTCAAACGCTCGATGACGCCCTTCATCGCGCATCGGCCTTCGCTCGCCTCGAGGACGAAACTACGGCCCTCAGAGAAAAGCATCGAAAAGAAGAACCCGTCGGGCTCGCAGAACTCGAACTCAAAAAAGGATTCCCGTAAATCAGGAAACGTCAATGCGGTCGAGAGCTCGAAGAGCTCGAAGAAATTCGAGTTCGACAAGGGAAAATTCTGTGATTTTTACAACAAAAGAGGACTTCGACTGAAGAGTGCTACACTCGAGCTAAAGCCGAGGCTCCAAAGCGAGAGTCCGAAAACAAACAAGAGTCAGAAGTCGAGGAGGAAACTCCATCTGACAAAAAGGAAAGTAAACAGACCAAAGAGTCAAACACCAATAAGACTTCTCAAAACAAACGAGAGCGGTCTAAGGAGCCGGAATCTCCCGAAACCCTCCCCCAGGGGTCGCGAAAACGAGGCGAGGTCATTCTCGGCGAGCTCAGCCTGTGCGGCACCCCGGGAGGCTCGGCACTATCTCCACCTCCAGCTTCTAGTAAGAGTTTACGCTCACGAATCAATCTCCCTCGTCTCTGCGGGGGGGGGGGGGGTGTACGGGCTATACCCCCAAAACGAATTGACTTCATCTTCGGTGGCTCCAAGCTATGCCGAGAATCGGTCAATTCAATCAAAGCCCTTCAAAGAAGAGTCGAGACCGACAAAGGGGGCGAAATCCCAATGTTAGGTCCAGACCACGAAATCACTTTCCACGAGAGCGAGACAAGCAATCTCGACAAACCACACGACGATGCTCTCCTCGTTTATCTAGTAGTGGGAGATGTCAAACTCTCGAGGATAATGATCGACACAGGAAGTTCGGTGGATGTCCTCTTTTACGACGCGTTCAAAAAGATGGAGTTCAACGACTCCGAGATCGTCGAGGAAAAGACACCACTGGTAGGGTTCGCTGGCGAAACAACATATTCAATGGGCTCTGTATTCGCCCCAGTAATAGCTGGAGGAGTTCGAAGAATGACAGAGTTCGTCGTAGTAGATCGGCCAGCTCCCTACAACGCAATTATAGGTCGACCATGGATATACGACATGAAAGTGGTACCATCGACCTACCATCAATGCGTAAAATTTCCAACTCCCAAAGGAGTAAAAACCGTTTACGGAAGTCAAAAGATTTTCCGTCATTGCTACATGAACGGATACAAGCAGATTGAGAAATCCCCCGCGTAGCAATTACAGAAAGAGGAGGAGCTCGCCACCATGCAGACCAAAAGGTCGAACGACCCAAGTCAAATAGGACCCCCAAAGGACCTCACGACCCAAGTTTGCATAGACGATGCTCATCCCGAAAGACTTGTTGGTATTGGAATCGACCTATCAGAGCCAGTCAAAAACGAATTGGTCTCTTTCCTTAAACAGAACGTCGACTCATTTGCCTGGTCTTCAGCAGACATGAAAGGGATCAACATCGACGTAACCAGCCAGGAGCTGAATGTCGACCCAACCTACAAACCGGTAAGACAAAAGCGTCGGAAACTAGGCCCGGAACGAGCTCAAGCCGTCAACGACGAGGTCGATCGGTTATTAAAAATCGGATCGATCAGAGAGGTCAAGTACCCCGACTGGCTTGCGAATCTCGTAGTGGTCAAGAAAAAGAACGGAAAGTGGAGAGTCTGTGTAGATTTCACAGATCTCAACAAAGCATGTCCGAAGGACAGCTTCCCACTCCCGCACATCGACCGACTGGTCGAAGCTACCGCTGGACACCAACTACTATCCTCCATGGATGCCTTCTCGGGGTACAACCAAATACTAATGAGGACCAAGAAAAGACTTCGTTCATAACTAATCGAGGAACGTACTGCTACAAAGTCATGCCCTTCGGATTAAAATATGCAGGAGCGACTTACCAACGCCTCGTCAACAAGATGTTTTCAGGACTCCTGGGTAAAACCATGAAAGTCTACATCGACGATATGCTGGTCAAATCTTCTAGGTATGAGGACCATATCCCCCAGCTAAAAAGAATGCTTTATTATTCTCAATAAATACGGGATAAAACTCAACCCAGCGAAGTGCACATTCGGGGTCCCCTCAGGAGAATTCCTTGGTTACCTAGTGACCGAAAGAGGGATCGAAGCGAACCACAAACAGATCGCAACATTAAATCTCCCAGAACAACGCGAGAAGTCCAGCGCCTGACTGGCAAAATAGCTGCTTTGAAGCGCTTCATCTCGAGGTCGACTGATAAATGTCTACCCTTCTATCACTTGCTCAAAGCGAACAAGAAGTTCCTCTGGGACGAAAAGTGCGAAGAAGCATTCACCCAGCTCAAGTCTTACCTAAGCGAACCACCTATACTGGCGAAACCAGTAAAAGGGGAGCCCCTCTACCTCTACCTAGCTGTTTCCACGGCAGCAGTAAGTGGAGTCCTGGTTCGCGAAGAACAAAACGAACAACGGCCGGTGTACTACATCAGTAAGACCTTAATCGATGCTAAAACCAGGTACATCGTCTCGGAAACTCCGACCATACTTCAAATTGCACTCAATCATAGTGATGACCTCTCAGCCACTGAGAACCATCCTTCACAGTCCAAGCCAGTCAGGTCGACTGGTCAAATGGGCTATCGAACTTAGCGAGTACGACATAGAATATAAAGCTCGGACGTGCCTAAAAGCGCAAGTGCTGGCATATTTCATAATCGAGCTCCCCCCGACCATAGAACTCGACCCGACCTCCGCCAAGAAATGGAAACGCTACGTCGATGGAGCTTCCTCGAGGCAAGGATCCGGAGTCGGAGTAAAACTGGTCTCCCCCACTGGTGAAGTATTAGAACAGTCATTCAGACTAGGCTTCGCCGCATCAAATAACGAAGCAGAATACGAAGCGTTAATAGCCGGGCTCAGACTAGCAATAGCAATAGGAGCCCGAGAAGTAGACGTCTTCAGTGATTCCCAATTGGTCAGGAGCCAATATCATGGCGACTACGAGGCCAAAGACGAACGGATGGAAGCATACCTACAGATAGTCCGTACGCTCGCCGAACAGATCGAATTCTTTGATCTAACGCGGATCCCGTGAGGGGAAAACACCGCAGCCGATGCCCTGGCGGCTCTAGCGTCGACATCCGACCCTAATCTCAAAAGGATCAAACCAGTCGAGGGGATCTAAAAACCAAGTATCGACATAGCCCTGAAAGCTCTATCCTTGAAAGAGGACGAGCCCACCATAAAGAACGAGGTCGAACACAAGGAACGTCTCAAGGACACCAGTCGCGACATCATCGAGATTGATGATGATCTCGATCCAAGAAACGCAGGTACGTCGCGAACGTCCCCGATGGACCAATCCAAGCTGCATCCACTAGTCGAGGACCTGAGCCTAATGTTGACAAAGATTGGAGAACTCCGATCATTCGATACATTACAAATGGCAAAGTCCCCGACGACAAATGGGAGGCGCGGAAACTCAAGACGCAAAGTGCAAGGTACTGCGTCACGCAAGATGAGCTCTTTAAAAGAAGTCTCTCCGTACCTTACCTCAAATGCCTCGATAAAAAGCAAGCCCTAGCTGTGATCACGCAGGCCCACGACGGATCATGCGGAAGCCATTCAGGAGGACGAGCCCTGGTCGTACGAATCAAAAGGCAAGGCTATTTCTGGCCAACAATGGCCACCGAATGCGAATCTTTTTCCAGCAAATGTGACAAATGCCAAAAGCATGCCCCGATTATCCATCAAGCATCGGAGAAACTCTCCTCTATCTCATCGCCATACCCATTCATGCGATGGGGAATGGACATCGTGGGACCTTTAGTCGCATCCGGCAAAAAGAAAGCTACACACTTATTAGTGATGTTGGAACATCATCAACCTCAAAAAGAAGCCTGAACTACGACCTTGGAACATCATCAACCTCAAAAAGTACTTTCCCTAAAGTACGTAACACAATCGAACTACGAAATGGCTTGATCCCCTTAAAAGGGTACGTAGGCAACTCGACTTCGAGCGCAGCCCCCCCCCCCCCAACACATAGCTCTTACCGAGCTCGACAACTTCAAACGAAGTCGTACTAGCCTATCCTTGTGAAATCAAAATAAGTCCCACGATCAATGTCTCTTTCTGTTGTAAAAGTCAGAGTCGTTGCGAAATACTTCGCCATTACATTTTGGAAAGTGATATGAAATTATCTCTTCAAAAATTAAAGTGGTATGAAATTATCTCTTCAAGAAATTAAAGCGATATGAAATTATCTCTTCAAACCCAAGTGATATGAAATTATCCCTTCAAACCTAAGTGACCCGAAACGGTCTCCCCCAAATCGAGCGAACTGAAATGATCGCCCCAAAATTGAATGACCTGAAATGGTCGTCCCAAAAATAAGCGACCCAAATGAAGGATTGTTTAGTTGATCCTGATTCAATTCTTAGATTCATATCAACCTAAACATGCGGATCTAGGTTCTTCTCAGAATAGAAACAAATGATGATCTCACCTTATACCTGTTTGCAGCGGAAAGAGATGGTATGTCTGAGATCAGAGAAACACCGAGGGATGAATCCTCCAAAGGTTCACACACGCGATCACAGAAAACGGCTGCTAGACCACAAGGAGCTCGGCGCAGAGAGAGAGAGAGTTTTCGGCTGGGGGACTTAGGGTTAATCGTTCTGAACTCGAGTTTTATCTCATAAAACTTGTCCGGTTCCGTTTGGGCCATTTGGCCCAAACACCAATTAACTCGACGGTATTCGCGCACTGTGTCGACCGACACACCTTGTGTATCGATCGACACACAGTGCCTAAACCGTTTTATTCTCTCTAAGTACAGTAAATGCCTAGCACTTTTACCGTACTTCTGCTAAACCGTTCCTACACATTTTCCTGTTAGCTTAGGCGTGTGACCCATATGGGATCATATAATAAAGGCAATAAGTCCAAGACTTATAGATCATGAGCGGACTCTAGCAAGCCATCATGACCCCCAGTATTATATGACTTATGTCTGATCATTGACATACTCTTACTTTCTAGAGACAGTACCGAGATTACTGGACACAATTCCAACAATCTCCCACTTGTACTGGAATCTCTGTATTCATAATCCTTTTGTCACAATATCTCGATTAGTCATAAGGCAAGATTGGTGTCATCCTTATAAAGCCTAATCTTGTTCATCGGACTCTGATTCGATACTGACAATCCAAACGACTCGGGACAGTCCGTTTGAGCATGGCCATGCATTTTCCAGTATTCAAATCTGCGATTGGCCTAGAGATATTCACTCCATTTATATTGGAGGGACAAATTCCGTCTTGTTCCATCACTGTAAACTACTCATTTCATAATGTACCCAAACAAGGTCCTTATAACTATCGCAGAACGATAGCGTTAGACAATGATCAAAGAGCATCAGTCCATGTGCAGTCACATGCATGCGAACTCAGGTCTAAGGACTATACTCTATAGTCGTAGTAAGAATCTCTTATGACACAGATATAAATATCCTGAAGAGTTCTTATAAGCGGGTCTTGTCCGGTCGTATGTTCCCAAACATACACCTATGTACTGACTTTGATGCCTCGCATCTATGACACACTGAGACTTTTTCATAAGTCACGTACCAATCCAGTCTCACACGGTTGTTGGTGTTCCAATTTCAACAACCTTCGACTAGGGACGGGATGATATAAAACATCTATCAAATATAGGGTCTCATGATCAAGCTAAATGACTTCGATGACTCAATATCAAGTCATTCACTTCGATGACCTATAAAATGGTTCATATCACTTTGGAACGATTATTTCATCACAGTTAAAATAATCTTGAAATAATAATTTCATTAAACATAAGAATGTTTTACAAGAACATATCAAATAACTAAATAAAAGCCCTCAAACTCCCACTCAAATTTAGATTACATTTCTATGTCTCTAATGCCTACAGCTTCAGTCAGAAACTCGAGCTTAGGCCTTGGGAGTGGCTTTGTCAACGGATCAGCGACGTTATCATCTGTCTGAACTCGGTTGATCTTGACTTCCTTTCTATTAATGATGTCACGTATCAAGTGAAATCTTCTTAGAACATGCTTGGATTTCTGGTGTGATCTTGGTTCCTTTGCCTGAGCTATAGCACCATTGTTGTCACAAAACAGTGCCAGAGGCTCAGCCGCATCTGGTATCACACCTAGTTCAATAATGAACTTTCGTATCCAAACAGCTTCCTTCGCAGCTTCTGAGGCGGCGATATATTCAGCTTCTGTAGTGGAATCAGAAACGGTGTCTTGCTTGGAGCTTCTCCAACTGATTGCACCGCCATTCAGACAAAAGATATAACCGGACTGTGACCGGAAATCATCTTGGTCTGTCTGGAAACTTGCGTCCGTGAATCCACTGACTTTAAGCACATCACTTCCACCGTACACTAAGAACTTATCCTTGGTATGTCTTAGATACTTCAAGATATTCTTTACGGCAATCCAATGGTTTTCACCTGGATTTGACTGGTATCTACTCGTCATGCTCAATGCATAAGCAACATCAGGACAAGTACAGATCATGGCATACATGACAGATCCTATTGCAGATGCATAAGGAATATTCTTCATGCGCTCAAGCTCAGCAGCCGTCGTAGGGCTCTGCTTCTTGCTTAGCGTTGTGCCATGTACCATTGGCGTGAAGCCCTTCTTGGAATCCTTCATGCTGAATCTTTGCAGGACTTTGTCAATGTATGAATCTTGACACAAGCCTATCAGGACTTCCAAGCCAGTCCTTTACGGACTTCAGCATTGGAACGTCGTTTCCGAGAAGCAGTATGTCATCGACATACAGAATAAGAAATACAATCTTGCTCCCACTAGATTTCTTATACACGCATTGTTCTTCTTCGTTTCTGATGAAGTCAAATTGCTTGATCGCTTCATCAAAACGAAGATTCCAGCTCCTCGATGCTTGCTTCAATCCATAAATGGATTTATGAAGCTTGCATACTTTCCCAGCATTCTTTGGATCTATGTAACCGTCAGGTTGCGTCATATACACATCCTCTTCCAGAATACCATTCAGGAAGGCGGTTTTCACGTCCATCTGCCAAATTTCATAATCATGAAAAGCTGCAGTTGCTAGTATAATCCGAATAGATTTCATCATAGCCACTGGTGAATAGGTTTCATCGTAATCCACACCGTGAACTT
The DNA here is from genome assembly GCA_030180135.1 of Orychophragmus violaceus. Taxonomy (NCBI): domain Eukaryota; kingdom Viridiplantae; phylum Streptophyta; class Magnoliopsida; order Brassicales; family Brassicaceae; genus Orychophragmus; species Orychophragmus violaceus. Next base: position 9,042,950 of record CM058236.1, read on the forward strand.
GTCTGAAACCTTTTGCCACCAACCTGGCTTTATAAATCTGGACATTTCCATCCACGTCAATCTTCTTCTTGAAGATCCATTTGCACTCGATGGCTTTAACACCAGCGGGTAAGTCAACCAACGAAAACACTTGGTTGACCGACATGGAGTCCATTTCGGAATCAGTGGCCTTGCGCCACTTAGAGGAATCTGGGCCCATCATGGCTTGATTGAAGTTCGATGGTTCATCACCATCAATGATCAGAAGATCATGACAGTCAGTCACGAGGAATCCTTGATATCTCTCGGGTTCGTGACGGATCCTCCCGGATCTTCGAACTTCAGGTACTACAGGTTCAGGCTCTACAATTTCTTGTAGGTCCTCCTCCTGCTCTTCCTCATTAGGTTGAGCAGTATCCTGTTCATCTTGAATTTCTTCAAGCAGTACCTTACTCCCACTGTCTTTCTTAGAGAGAAACTCCCTCTCAAGAAAGTTACAATCCCGGGCAACAAAGATCTTGTTCTCGGAACGTAGATAGAAGTAATAAGCCTTGGTTTCCCGTGGATAACCAATGAAGTAGCATTTGTCAGATTTTGGTGTAAGCTTGTCTGAGATCAATCTCTTGACATAGGCTTCACAACCCCAAATTCTGAGATAAGACAGCACTGGAGCTTCTCCAGTCCATAATTCATATGGTGTCTTTGCTACTGCTTTCGATGGCGCTCTATTTAGAGTGAACACTGCTGTTAGCAGAGCATATCCCCAAAGGGATATTGGAAGGTCTGTGTGACTCATCATAGATCGAACCATATCCAATAAGGTCCGATTTCTCCTCTCAGACACACCATTCCATTGAGGTGTTCCGGGAGGAGTGAGTTGGGATACGATCCCACACTCTCTTAGATGATCACTGAATTCTTGGCTTAAGTATTCTCCTCCTCGGTCGGACCGAAGAGCCTTAATGCTTTTGCCAAGTTGGTTCTGTACTTCATTTTGGAATTCTTTGAACTTCTCAAAAGATTCAGACTTATGTTTCATCAAATAAACATATCCATACCTACTGAAATCATCAGTAAAGGTAATGAAGTACTGATAGTTTCCTCTTGCATTTGTGGACATTGGGCCACACACGTCAGTGTGTATCAGGCCCAATAAGTCACTGGCCCTCTCGTTAGGTTTATTAAAGGGGGCCCGTGTCATTTTGCCCATCATGCAGGATTCGCATTTCTCACATGACTCAAAGTCAAATGAGCCAAGAAGTCCATTCGAATGGAGCCTCTTGATGCGTTTCTCGCTGATGTGCCCTAAACGACAATGCCATAGAAACGTTCGGTTCTCCTCATTAGGTTTGAACCGTTTGGTATTAATGTTATAAATTGGCGCGGATTGATCGAGTATGTAAAGCCCATTCATAAGAGGGGCAGAACCATAGAACAAATTGTTGCGATTGAAGGAACATAATTTATTCTTAACTGAAAAATCATAACCTTCCAAATCCAACAAAGAAATTGAAATAATATTTCTGCTTATAGCAGGTACAAAATAACAATTATTGAGTTCTAAAATCAATCCCGAAGGTAAAGACAACAAGTAAATGCCTACAGCTAGTGCTGGAACTTTCGCTCCATTCCCAACTCGTAGCTCCACTTGTCCTTGCTTCAGCCTTCTACTGTTGCTGAGTGCCTGCATATTAGTACAAATATGAGCCCCACAACCAGTATCCATAACCCATGAGGTATTATCAGAAGTAGTTGTATTAACTTCTATAACAAAAATACCTGTCGAAGAAGTCTCGAGAGTCTTCTTCTTCAATTCCTTTAGACCTTCTTGGAATTTCTTACATTCTCTCCTCCAATGCCCTGGTTCTTTACAGAACCTGCATATGTCAGTTGGCCCAGCCTTGGACTTGGGCTTGGGCTTTGGCGTGTCCTTGTCCGCGACTTGGACAGCCTTGGCCTTTCCCTTATCCTTAGCAGAGGATTTCTTAAACCCCTTGCCCTTCTGCACCATAAGCACATTGGGGTCCTTGGCGGTTTTCCTCAAATTGGGCTCCGCAGTCTTGAGCATTCCGTGAAGCTCAGGCAATGTCTTACTCAAGCCATGCATGTTAAAGTTCAGAATGAACTGATCATAGCTTGCAGGTAATGACTGCAGAATGATGTCGCAGGCAAGTTCCTGGCTGATTGGGCAGTCGAGTTTCTGAAGATGATCGACATAACCCATCATCTTCAAGACATGAGGACTCACTGCCGCATTCGCAGCCAACTTGCAGTCCAAGAGGTTCTTAACTGTTTGAAACCTCTCAGTCCTAGCCTGCTCCTGAAAAAGCGATTTCAGGCTTGCCATTATCTCGATGGGTGACAATACACTCTCGAACTGTTTTTGCAGCTCAGGAGTCATTGTCACCAACATCAGGCAATAAGCATCATTTTCATCTGACGAATGCTTTTCCCAAGCATTATGCAGAGTCCTGGCGGCATTGGCAGGAGGCCTCTCGGGGAGAGGATCACGAAGGACATAATCCTTCTTCTCCTGCTTGAGGACTAGCCTCAAGTTCCTTGACCACGTCAGGAAGTTCGTTCCAGTCAGCTTCTCCTTTTCGAGAACAGACCGGATCGAGAATGTGTTTTGTGTGCTTGTAGTAGTCATAGCTGAAATATATAGATAAAAAGGTTATTAGTTAAAATGTTCAATATGATTAATCTCGTATTAAATTTAATATGATTAATCACGCATTATATTCAATAACATAAGTTACCCTCAATAGAATATAATGATTCCAAGATCCACATATAACTAAGATTAAAGTGGGCCACTGGCCGTCACCAAACCTTAGCTTATATCGGTAAGCCCTATATCGGCTAATTATATCCGTGATATAACTCTTGGTTGTGAATCTGGGCCCGAGGCCCAATCCACTCTGATGTCTCAAGGCCCGGGACTCCCGATGGCCCAGTCAAGAAAACCAGACTATACAGTCATGTAATCATTAATGTCTGGGACTCCCAATGACATTTATGAATCACAAACCGTCTTATCCACGCAAAAGCAGACACCCTCACACTGTAAGGCCATGAATACAATTGAATGGGCTTCGACAGCTGACATAGAATGGACAAGACATCCAACGCTTGATATTATTTGAGGTTCGTAGGTTTATTTAAAATTCATTCCCAAAATAGAAGATTACTATTTCGGGAAACTTTCCATTTTTGGAAACCTACTATTTTTGGAAACTTTCTAAAATTGGAAACTTTCTAAAAACGGAAACTTTCTAACTTTAGAAATTTCTTAAAATCCGAATCATGCAAATCTAGAAACTTCTATAAATTAAGAAACTTTCTAATTTCAAAATATCGGAAACTATAATTTAAAATCGATTTATATTCTTAGAAAATAAATTTTAAATTAATCTGAAGAAAGACTCAAATAATTGGCCCAATTGTTTTAACTTCTTGGCCCGAGGCCCAAGAATTGGTCCATGTCCAAGACATGACCCAATTGTCCAATTAAATGACATAACCGGTCTGGTTCATTAAAATTGGTCTAACCAAATTTTAATTACTACGATGACCACAATTGTCAACCGGTTATTTACTAAACCGGATTTTCTCAATTTATTTGGTCCAACCAAATCAAATTAGAAAATCCTGGTTTAGGCACTAAATCCAATAATTCTTTCGACATTGGATTTCTTGTCCCGGTTTAACCAGACTTAATAAAATTATTAAATCTGTTTATTAAACCAGGACGAATTAATTTTAATCAAAAATTAAACCGAGCCTTAAACCAACCATGTCGATCGATGAACCAACCGTGTCGATCGATCCATCAACCGCATCGGTCGATGCTCTTAGCATCGATCCTGCATCGATCGTGCATCGATCCTGTATCGATCGATGCTCTCACGCATGCACGGAACCGAGCCAAAACCCTAACCGTGTCGATCGATGTGCACCAACCGCATCGGTCGATGCACCAATATCGAACCTGCATCGATCCTGCATCGATCGATGCTTTCACGCGTTAACAGGGTTAGCCGATAGACTGTATCGACCGATCCATGCGATCGTATCGATCGATCCATGCGATCGCAGTCGATACTGACTTATGAAAATCGCATTCCACCAAATCATATAGCTTGGTTTCTGCGATTTAATGTGTGTTTAGGTTTCAATTCCTTGTTGTTTAAGTGATTTATCTTATCAGTAGTTGATTCAAAACACTTTTAAACAAGAAAACAATCCTAAACATGAATCTAAACAAGAAAAACCAGAACCTGGCTCTGATACCACTGAAGGATTGTTTAGTTGATCCTGATTCAATTCTTAGATTCATATCAACCTAAACATGCGGATCTAGGTTCTTCTCAGAATAGAAACAAATGATGATCTCACCTTATACCTGTTTGCAGCGGAAAGAGATGGTATGTCTGAGATCAGAGAAACACCGAGGGATGAATCCTCCAAAGGTTCACACACGCGATCACAGAAAACGGCTGCTAGACCACAAGGAGCTCGGCGCAGAGAGAGAGAGAGTTTTCGGCTGGGGGACTTAGGGTTAATCGTTCTGAACTCGAGTTTTATCTCATAAAACTTGTCCGGTTCCGTTTGGGCCATTTGGCCCAAACACCAATTAACTCGACGGTATTCGCGCACTGTGTCGACCGACACACCTTGTGTATCGATCGACACACAGTGCCTAAACCGTTTTATTCTCTCTAAGTACAGTAAATGCCTAGCACTTTTACCGTACTTCTGCTAAACCGTTCCTACACATTTTCCTGTTAGCTTAGGCGTGTGACCCATATGGGATCATATAATAAAGGCAATAAGTCCAAGACTTATAGATCATGAGCGGACTCTAGCAAGCCATCATGACCCCCAGTATTATATGACTTATGTCTGATCATTGACATACTCTTACTTTCTAGAGACAGTACCGAGATTACTGGACACAATTCCAACACCAAAATGGTCCCTCCAAGCAGAACGAACTGAAATGGTCATCCCAAAGCAAGCGATCTGAAATGATCCCTCGAAAACCTAAAATTCTTCCAGCCTTATGCAGCTTAGAATAATTAGGGGGCTACCCCCTCCCCTTCAAGCAAAAACAACGAGGTCGAGTCTACATCAAGACTGATAAAACGAGACAGCTGCTCATGCAAAAAGACCTCCGCACACATTCAAAATAAATCTATGTAAGTCCATTTTTGACTTATCATACACCTAGAAATTTTCACTGAACGCCAAGCTCGAACTCTACACCTCGAGACAATCGAACCTCAAAGACATCTGAGGAGGAACCCGAACTCGAGTTTGTTCGAGCCAAGGGTTCATTGAGAACTCCCTAAGGTAATCCAAGTTATTTATTCGACCTCTCGGGAGAGGTTCGAACTGCCACGACGGCCAAACTTTATGCTAAGGCATTAAAACAGTAAAATCTATGCTAAGGCATGAAAGATTTGAAGACAATCCATAAATAAAACGAGGTCTAAACGTCCTCAATGTCGCAAAAGCCCACTAAGGGCAAACACCAAAGACAAAAAAAAATAAAAGAAAGAAAAGCACCCTTGGGCAACGAAAAGTCCGAAAAAGGAGATGAAAGCCCCTCAAGGCAGCCACGATTAAAATTTATTAGAACTGCTTGGAAGGAGAGGAAGCCTCGTCCCGATCCTCTGTCTGATCGCCGGTCGCCCCTTCCTCCTCGAGTCGACCCTCAACCTCATCGCTAGCGCGCGAGCTAACTCCGGTTGGGAGATTCGACCCATACTGATCAAGACGAGTAGCCACCTGGTTTAAAGGGCGCGCTAAGATCACCGAATCGTCCGACATCACCGGCAAATTGAGTTTGCTGATGCTGAAGTCCGACACTGCCGCAGCGTTCATCTCCTCCATAGCTAATCGCTTCTTCTCAGCCAAGTCCATTACCTCCTTGGTTAAATCCAATTCGCTAGAGGCAAACTCGGCAATAAGCGCGATATTGGCCAAGGCCTCTTGGAGCCTTATCTCAGCACTCACGGTAACCTTCCTCTGGCTTTCCTTCGCCGCAATTCCCTCGAGAATCTTGAGGTATTCATCATTTAGCCCTTTCCTCGCCTCATGGGCCGCCACCTTGATGTCAAGCTCTCGGTCGGCGAGAGCCTTGTCCAAACCAGCCTGACATTGCGCAGCCTGCATATCCGCAATCCGACCTGCCTCAACAGCGGTTCGACTCGCCTCTTCCGCGACTGAAACCTGATTCAAGGCACCCTGCAACTGCGCATCCAGGTCACTCACCGTCTTCCGTAGCTCCTCCTCCCGAGCCAAGGCCCCTTGCAACTGCGCTTTCAGGTCACTAACCGTTTTCTCGACGGTCTCGAGCTCACTCGCCTGCGGTATTTCTCGCAGCTCACGCTCAGCCCTAGCCACAAAAATATTCGCAGCCTCCAAGGCCTACAAGAAAAATAAAAAATTAAGCATGAAACAAATCAAAAAGCGAAGGAGGAAAATCGTTACCTTCCCAGCAGCAGCCATCATCTCGGTGTAAGAATCACCGAGGGCCATATCCCCAACAGCCGAGAGCTGAACACCTGCGGGCTTAAAATGCCTCAGCAGATAGGCAACACCCTTCGGGTCATCCGCAATCGGACATTCCTTCTGGTGCCTAAAGCGCCAGTTGAAAGATCCAGAGGACCCGGAAGAGGCAGGCCTCGCCTCCATATTCTGGCTTGATCTTCTCGAGCTCACCTCCGCGTCGGTTCTTTGACGCTTCACCGCCGGCGGAGGAGGGCCGCCCCGACTCCGACCGTTCGACCCTCCCGAGCTATTCGACCGGGAGTTGCGCAAAGCAGGCTCTCCAGACGGGACCTGGACTAGTTCTTGCCCGGCCGAAAGAGGAGGTAAATTCTCCACCTCCATGTTTGCCTCTTCGGATCCTGTGGCTAGGGGAAGAGAGACCTGAACAGGGTTAGGAGGAGGGATTGAAGGAGGAGGAGGAGGCCCCTCGCCCATGGCGAAAAGAAGGGCGTTGCTCAAATCACCGGCCTTCATTTTCTTCGCCAGATCAACGGGATCCTTTCCGTTCCGACGGCTACTCGATCTTCGCGACATCTTTTCGAAAAAGGGGTACTGGTGGTAGAACTGTCGTCCGAAACAGGTCGGTCTGCGGGTAAAATGGACTCGAGTCAGCTTGACAAATAAAAGACGTATAGCACGGAAATCCTTGCACAAACCAATTAGACCAGCAGATATCTCCTCTCCGAAGACGAGCTATCAGACTCGATGTGATTGGGTTCAGAGATAGTGACTCGGGAGCCTCTGCAAAGAAAAACCAAAAACTATTAACAAACAGCTTAATGTCAACTAAGAACATCGAAGCGATCAGGGAAACTAATAAACCCTAAAAGCTGACCGACACTAGCTGCCCATTTTGTTGGGATAACCGAATAATCGAAGTCCTCGACCGAGTGACGGTTAATCCTGAAGTAAAAATATTTACTCTTCCACACATCCCTCGTCAGGATCTCGTCGAGAATCTTCCCATGACGAGGAGAGAGGTAGTAAGTCCCGGGAAAACGAGTGTTATCTTTCACCGAACAAACCCTCATCAACTCCTCGACCCCGAAATTGATGCCCTCCTCGACGGCTCTGACTCCGAGTCCGATAACGTACCGGACGAAATTCGGGGTCATCTGATGAAAGGTCAGCTGAAGTTGAGCCAAAACCCATGAGATAATGCGGAAAAAACAATCCTCATTTATCGAAATAGGTATAAGAGGCACAGAAATAGCCCTCGACAACAGTTTCCGGCGACATCGCCGGAGATGGGATGATTATCTCCACCTCCGGCGGGATCCGGCACTTCGTCCGCAACTTCTGTATATGGTCCATGGTCAAACTGGACGGCAGATGGGGACCGAACGGTCCCGCCGCCGCGTTTGAACTCGCCCTGACTGCATCTTTCCGAACCATAATGGTCGGTGTATCAAGAATTTCTTTCTTTTGAAGAAAAGAGGAAGGACAAAATCCCTAAAGAAAAGAGTTTCGGAATAACAGTATAAGGAACAAGAGCAAGAGGCAAAAATGATGGAATGAGGGAGAAGAAGTTACCTTGTCGATTTGTAGTGCGAGCAGTAATGGGAATCGTGCTAGGTAACTTCCCCTTTTAAACTATCTCGTGCTCGAGATCCGTGGGATCTTTCGTATCCCGCAATCTCAACCGCTCAATTCGAAATTAGTAAATAATTACGAAAAATATCGAGACAGTTGGGATCCTTCGATTCCTTGCGATCTCGACCGTTGATATAAGATCTAAGGGCAGAGGTAAATGGCTGATGGTTAAGTCACATCCGCACGAACCGAGGCCGATAAGATTTATCAAACTCAAGAGATCTCAGCCGTTAATGATCGGCCAAAACAATGGTACATCGAGTTACACTAGTTGTGACAACTGACGCGTCACAAATAGGTTGATCTGACCCACACGCCCAATCTTAGCCATCCAATCAAAACAAGATCTCCGAACGGAGCGAGAACGATCATTAGGGTTTCCCAATACCCAAGGCACGCGCGCGTCTTCCCGAGAACGTCCACCGCCCATTAACCTCGACTTCTCGAAATTAATGGGCTGGGGGGCAATTGTTGGTACTGGATTTCCCTCTAGGAAATCCGGCCCATTAACAAATAAAATAAAGGCCCATAGTTATGAGCCCGCTCCAAATCAAGACAGGGAGAGATCGACCGTCATCCTTTGTTTGGTCCATACGATCGACCTCTTGACAAGGCCCAAGCAATGCTGAAATGAGAGGCGATCAAGCTCGAGCTCAGTAGGAGACGATGCGGAGATAGAGCAACCCGGTCTTCGTCGGTTCAACTGATCCACGCAAATCTCGGAGATCGTTATGACGGCGAGGCCGAAATATCGGAACAAGAATATCAAAGTCGAGAGTATTTAAAGGAGAAGTGTCGATTCATTCAAGACATTCCAACCCTAATTAAGAACACTTCGACTAGATAGCTCAATCATCATACTTTGTACTCTCTTTTCGATTGTGTTTGTTCTATCTCGACGATCAATCTCAATAAAGTCTTTGATTCATAGGAAATCTATACCATTTCTATATCCTAAAGTCCAAATCCACGATTACAAATTCTTAGTGTGAATCTCAGATCTCACAGCTGTGGCTAAGAAAGGTCTTCCCAGTATTAAAGCATCATCCAGCTCACTATCGCACTTAAGCACCAAGAAATCTGTCGGAACTAAGTAGTTTCCAACTCTCACTGGGACGTCCTCAAGAACTCCTTCTGGAATCCTTATTGACTGATCAGCTAGGACTAGAGAGGTCCTAGTGGGTGAAAAATCCGTCATTCCCAGCTTTTCAGCCACAGAGTATGGCATGAGACTTCCAGCAGCTCTTAAGTCACACAAAGAACGCCTGAAACTATCCTCAAAGATGGAACAACTAAACACAAATATACTAGGATCAGGTCGCTTCTTAGGAATTTGACTTAGCAACACATCACTGATCTGTTTAGGGACCACTATCACCCAATCTTTCAACATTTCATCCATAGGCATCATCTTCTCCAAGTATCTCTGCACACAAGGGTGATATGGTGGATCATCAGATTGTGGAACTTCTTCCAACTTCTCATCCATTACTCTCAGCTGTCTGGCTTCATCAAGTTTCTGTTGAGATATCTCAAGCACCTCAGGGGAAGGTGTAGTAGGCTCATGAACCTTCTCTTCATCACTGCCACGAGAAACATGTAAAACTTTTTGTCCACGACTTGCAACGATCGTCGCACTAGGTGCATCGATCGATGCAGTCAATTCTTCAAAACTCTTGGGTTTTTCTGCTTCTCCCACGAGTTCAGCTGTATTAAGCTCAAATTTCTCCCCTTGGTTTGATCAATCATCAATATAAACTGACCAAGCTTTAATGTGGGTATCCATGACATTTTTCCCTTTAACTGAGCTTGAAATTTGGCTCACTTGGGTGTCCAACTGCTTTACATGTGTACTCAAGGATTCAAACTTCCCATTAAGATCCTCATACATAGCATCCAGCTTCTTGTTGAAGTCCATATCACTCTTAGTCTGTCCTTCTAGAAACTGTTCCATCATTGCTTCCATCTTGCTCTCATAAGCATTAGCAGCAGGAGGCGTCTGATAAGAAGATGATCCATAGGTACTCTGGTAAGAATTACCTTGCTGAAGAGGCTTCTGATAACCAGCATTCTGTCCAAATCCAGAAGAGTTTTGGTTGCTTGTGAAAGCACTCTTCTGTCCAGCATTGATGAACTTGTTACCTTGCTGATTTCCAAACCTATTCCCTTGAAATCCAGAGCCACAAATGTAGTTCACATCCTCTTCCTGGTGATCTTCTTCAGCTCCAAACGCCTCAACATCTTGAGCAAAGTGGACAACCTTCTTTGAATTCAACAAACTATGAACAGTGTCCAGCTTGTTCCTAATATCAGCCATCTCCAGATTATCAATCTTCCCACCAGACTCCTTCCTTCTCTTATCAGCTGTCTTGGTGCTATTACTGCTCACCAAGTTATCTATCAATGTCTTAGCCTGCTCAGGAGTCCTAGTATTGAAATTACCATTGCTGGCAGTATCCAATGCAGACTGATAATGTAGATCAATGCCTCTGAGGAATATGCCCAGCAGCGTTACTTCAGAGAATCCATGGTGAGGGCAGTCACGTTGGTACTTCTTAAACCTCATCCAGGCAGTCTTAAGAGGCTCTGTAGGACCTTGGGTGAAGGTGAAAATATCCTGTCTCGACTGATCAGAGCAAGCATCATCATAAAAATGCCTCAATAACTCTCTCTTCACAGCATCCCAAGTAGTAAACTTGCCAGGTGCAAGTTGCTTCAGCCAAGCTAAAGCCTCTCCAGCGAGAGAATAGGGGAAAAGCTTAAGGTAGAGAAAATCATAATTCACCCCCATTGTACTTCATCCCAGTGACGAAGTCCTCAAAGTCATCAATGTGATCCATCGGCTTCTCATATGGGAGACCATGGAACGGATTCTATCTCTGCAGAGTGTAGTAAACAGTCTTGATCTCAAAATCATTCCTCTCAAATCCAGGAGGTACAATTGCTGACCGGTTAGCATAGAACTCATCTGGTCGGTTGTAGTCAGCAAGAGTCCTCTCATTAGCAGCAACCATCTGCCTTTGAACTTCAGGTTCAGGTTGAGGTTCAGGTTCAGGGATCACTCGTCCCTCAGCATCAATCCTTTGCCCAGCAGCATTGTAAGGATTGTTCTGTCGGTCTCTTAGGACACCTTCAGCATCAGGTATCAGAATCAAGCGATTGTTGTTCATCCTTGCTCGCTGACCCTTTTTGTTTGTTCTCTCTAGTCTAGCAAGTTCCTCAAGCCTGAGATTCACGAGATTTGAGTTTGGATTACTTCTGGTCTCACGCGTCTGCATAAACCGTCGGTAATCGCAGTGCAATGATCGGTGCTAGGATGCAACGATCGATTCAACTCAAATTCGCCCTGCAACGATCGATTCAGAAGATGCGTCGATCGATGCTAAGCGAATATCAGACCTGCGACAGAGAAAAACAGAAAAATTAGTAACCAAAAACAAAAAAATGAAAAACCTAGTCTAAACCCTAAGTTCAAATCTATCGAAGACTCAAAAGAGTCTCCGGCAACGGCGCCAAAAACTTGATACGATCAGAGTTTTATCCCTAGATCTACACTGCAAGTGGACATACGTGACAGTAATATATAGGGTATCGAAATCCACAGGGACTCTAGACCTTTCGATAGATTGTAGAACGGTCAAGTTAAGCTAGGAGAAATTAATGAGAAACTAAATAGCAAGCAGAAAAGTAAATCAGTAGCAGGAGTGGTTTGTAAGCAATCATCTAAAAGCGCTAAGTCTAGGGTGTTCTCAGGAAATCAGACAAGCAGATAAACTATCAGTCAGGATCAAATTAAGTCCGGTTCTAGAACTCAAACATAGATATAGAATTAACCAACTTTCGTTGCGAGAATTCTCTAAGTCTAATAACAGAAATCCAAATTTCTTTGCAATTCCTAACTGATTAAACTAGCTTTAAGTGCAGGTTCGATATGTTCACAATTCAATTAAACCAAATTTCTTTGCGGATAATTCAATTGCTCAACCTAAATAGTTCAGATTCTAAATTACACTTTCGTGTCAATTTAATGACCTAAAGTCTAGATTCTAAGTGATCAAGTTAGAAACTAGTATTAGCACAATTCAGGTTGAAGAACGATTAAGTTATGAATCCTAAACTGATAAATTAATCTAACAAGTCACGAAAACCTTTATGAGAATCCCTAAACCTAACTATGAATCTACTCAGACATGATTAATGAAACACAAACCATAGAATAAATAGATTTCATAAATAAAGAGTAAGAATAAAAGGGGTTCGAAATCTTCTCCAAAAGCAGGAAGCAGTACAGGATTAGATCAGCCCCAAAAGCTCTAAAATCTCTATGATCAAAGTATGAAAGAGTATGTAAGAGTGTCTAAAGCGTAGCCTAAACAATGGCTTAAAAACCCTAATATAATGGTCTAATCACGGCTGGGGCTTCTTTGTAATTATGTGAAACTTCTGGGCCAAAGTGCAATTTCCAAACTCTTCATTAAACCGCTGAGAATTGTCTGACTCGCATGTGTGTCGATCGATGCACGAGGTGTGTCGATCGATGCAATCCTCTGTTTTGGATAGTGAATGAACTCTATCTCTCGGGTTAATGCACCAAAATGCTCCAGAAAATGCCATAATCTCCAAATCCGCTCCAAACGTGCATATACCTAATAACACCCGTAAAAGACTCTAAAGAAACACTAAAAGACTCTAAAACATACTTATATCATGGTCTAAAACCGGTGAAAACCATGATATATCAACCGCCCCAAATGAATCTCCCACCGCCGGCAATCTCTTGCAAATATCCGGCCAAAACTCCTCTTAAATCCTTGAAGCCTTATTCAAACTTATGTGGTGAATTTCTGGGGATTTACCAGGTGTGAATGTGTTCATCAAATCGCAAAGAGAAGGGTTCTTATTCCCTCTCTTCTCCCAAAACCCCCTAAGGCTGAATGGTTTCCTTTTTATGGGAGAATGGACACCAATCCATTCATACCCCTTCGTCCTTATCCGCCTTGGTCAGCTAGTGTCACCAGATGACCATCTGACCCGAGCACCCAACACTCCGACCAGCTGAGTTGAGCAGGCCGACAGCTGACCCAGCTCGACCATTCAGCTCACTTCAGCTCAACATTCCTTGTTCAGCTCCTCCTTATCTAGCCAAGATCCTCTTCTCACTGAACTCAGCTTCTAAACGACCATGGAACACTCCGAGTTGTCTCCCTCGACCTTATGTCCTTGTTCTGGTCTCATGGTCCGTGCCGCCGACCCTAGCGTGGGTCGGGGGTGTTACAAGTTTCCCCCCTTGAAAGGGATTCTTCCTCGAATCTAATCCAAGGCGTCCATCCTGAAAACTCGGTGAACCATTCCGGGTAGTCAAACCGCATTATACTCTCGGTTTCCCATGTTATCTCCTTGACCCCATTGAAGAGCCATTCTACCTTAACCATCTAGATCACCTTCTTCCTGGTTGCATCTTCCGACTTGTCAAAGATTTGTATAGGCCAAGCTTCGATGGTTAGGTTCACCTTAAGCTCGCTGGGTACCTCTTGTATGATTATGTCCTGATCCGCCAAGCACTTTCGTTGTTGGAACACATGGCTTCCATCTCGTTTGGTAAGTAAAGTTTATAAGCGACCATCCCTACCCTCTCTAGGTTACGGAACGGCCCCAAATACCTTGGGTCTAGCTTCCCTTTTCTTGAAACCTGGCTCGCCCTTTGAAGGTTATCATCTGAAGGTAAACTTTGTCCCCCACTGCAAACTCTTTGTCCTTATGGCGTTTGTCTACGTAGATTTTCTGACGGTCTTGTGCCTCTTTCATTTTGATCTTGAGAAACCTGATCCGCTTTGTGGTTTCCTCTATGATGTCTTGTCCGATCATGCTTGATTCTCCTACTTGTGTCCAGCATAGGGGCGTTCAACATGGCCGGACGTACAAGGCCTCATAAGGTGACATGCCGATACTTTCCTGGAAAATATTATTGTAAGAGAATTCAGATAAAGGTATGTATCTCTCCCATGAGTCTCCCCAATCCAGGACGCAGGCTCGTAGCATGTCCTCTAGCGTATATATGGTCCGCTCGAACTGGCCATCCATATGTGGGTGATATTAGGTGCTCATATGCACCCTTGTCCCCAAGGCCTTCTGGAAGGCCTGCCAGAAGAAGGAAGTGAAACGCCCGTCTCTATCTGAGACTATACTAGCTAGGATACTGTGCAACCTCACCTTGTCATTGATGTACGGTTCTGCAAGCCTAACAACTCCATTTATCCTCTTTATGGCCAAGAAGTGTGCGGATTCACTAGTTGACAGGTAGCGCACTTAGCCACCCATTCAGCCACATCCTGTTTCATCCCGACCTAGTGATAGTACCATTTGAGGTCATGGTACATCTTGGTATGTCCAGGATGAATGGAAAACTTGGACCGATGTGCTTCCCTCAAGATCTCCTCCTTTAGCTCTTTAACATTTGGCAAACTGACACGTTCATTAACCACAACCGTCCCATTGTTGGAGAACTTGTATTTAGTGTTGTTGTGGTTGGCGGCCTTCATCAGTTCCTCTTCATGTCCTTGTGCCAACCGTAACCTAGTCAACAGATCCGCTTGGTATGCTGCTCCAAAACCCAATGGATCTTCTTTCACGGTCAATGATTGAGATGTAAAGACCCGATCATACCAACCAACTCTTCAGCATCTTGTTCCACAGCTACTTCGGTTCTCTTCCTGCTCAAGTCGTCTGCTACCACGTTTGCCTTCTTGGGGTTGTAGGAATTTCTAGCAGTTCCTAATCCAATTAGGCAACCCTAAGTCTGAATTCCATAGCCTAGGATCTAGGGTTCATGTTTATATCATTGAATCTACATCAGATCTCGAAGATACCTGGAAAGTCATGCAGCGGAAGATGATTAGGTATTCGATATTGATTAGTGCCTCAAGTGCTGCGCCTCTACTGGTATCCACACGCACACAAACTGGAACGGACGGGATGCTAGTGCAGTTTTGAGATCGGATCTCTCAGAAGGTTTCAGTTTCTTTCTGGTGGCTGTGAATTAGGTCTAATCTGTGTAAAAGTCGACCATATATCTCTATATATGTTGACTTATACCACGACCTAATTAACCAAGGATTAAACCGATGTTAATTAAGTCATCCGCGATCTGTGTCGATCGATACACTTGTTGTGTCGATCGACACTGCCTCAGAAACTCGATATTGAATGCATATCAAATATGCATTTACCAGATCATTACATTAATGATCAACCTCATATACTATGTCCAGTTTGCTTAGGTGTGTAACCCTGTAGGATCATATAGCACTAGTATTGAGTTCTAAACTCATTGATCATAAGTGGCTTCTAGCAAAGCATTATGATTGCCAGTGTTATATGACTGTCTCATCTCGAGAATACAACTTTCACTAGAGTGAGTACAATAGATTTTAGGAAATTCCCAACAATCTCCCACTTGTACTGGAATCATCTATTCCTATAATCCCTTCGTCTCTATATCTCGATCTGACATAAGGCAAGATCCGTGTAATCCTTATTAAGCCAAAATCATGTTCATCGAACTCCGATTTATACTGACATGACAAACGACTGACAATCACCTCGTTTGAGTGCGGCCACACATTTCTCAGTATCAAATCTTCGATGGGCCCTGAGATATTTATCTCCTGTTATATAGGAGGGACAAATCCCATCTTATTCCATCCCTGTTCCTTCACACACTTCATGATACGCCCAATCAATGCCTTTATAGTCATCAGTTACGGCTGACGTTTGACAAGGTTAAAGCGGACCAATTCATATGTTAGAAAACATGATAAACTCAGGTCTAAGGACTATACTCTATAGTCGTAATGAAAACTCTTATGACACTTATATAACTATCCTGTGGAGTTTTCATTAGTGGGTCATGTCCGATCCTGTGTTCTCCAACACATATCTATGTGATTGACTTTAATACTCTTATTAATGACTCCATGAAACTTAGTCATAAGTCACCTCACATACTAGTCTCACGCGGTTGTTAATGTCCCATTTTAACAACCTTGACTAGGGACCAACATAATTTATGGCATTTATCATTTATAGGGTTTCATGATCAAGTCACATACTTGATAACCTATAAAATGTCATAAATTACTTGGGACTATTATTTAATAACATAATTAAATAATACTGATGTCAGAGTTCATTAACATAATCAAATTATGTTTACATGAACATTATATCACAACTAAAATTAACAACAACAACTCCCACTAAAATTAAGATCACATCTTAAGACATCTAATGCTTATAGTAGTTGTCTGAAC
This sequence comes from Orychophragmus violaceus, assembly GCA_030180135.1. NCBI lineage: Eukaryota > Viridiplantae > Streptophyta > Magnoliopsida > Brassicales > Brassicaceae > Orychophragmus > Orychophragmus violaceus. The sequence goes on from CM058236.1 coordinate 9,059,389, forward strand.
CTCATGCGTTCTTGCTCAGCATGCGTCGAAGGACACTGCGTCTTGCTAAGAGTAATGCCAAGAGTCATTGGCATGAAGCCCTCCTTGGAATCATGCATACTGGACCTGTGCAAGACCTTATCCATATAAATATCTTGACACAATCCAATTAGCTTGTCCAATCTATCTCTATAGATTCTTATTCCAAGAATGTACACGGCTTCTCCCATGCTTTTATCGAAAAACAACTTTCGAGTCAAGTCTTAACAGACTGAAACAATGGAACTTCATTTCCGAGAAGCAGTATGTTATCAACATACAATGCTAGAATTGCAACTGCGCTCCCACTAGTCATCTTGTAGACACACGGTTCCTTTTTCGTTTCTGATGAAATCAAACCTTTTGACTGCTTCATCAACACGAAGATTCCAACTCCGAGATGCTTGCTTCAATCCATAAATGGATCGATGAAGCTTGCATACCTTCCTAGAAGCTTTAGGATCAATGAAAACTTCAGGTTGTGTCATGTACACATCCTTTCTCCAGAATTCCATTAAGGAAAACTGTTTTCACATCCATTTGCCAGATCTCATAACCATTATGAGTGGCGGTTGCTAGGAGAATCCGAATGGACTTTAAGCATAGTGACCGGTGAATAGGTTTCTTCATAGTCAATACCATGAATTTGCTTGAAACCTTTTCACCAACTTAGCTTTGTATATCTGAATATTACTATCCATGTCAACTTTTGTTCTTGAAAATCCATTTACGCACAATGGCTTCTACACCATCGGATAAATCAACCCAAGTCATACTTGGTTCTGTGACATGGATCCCATTTTAGATTCAGCGGCTTTCAGCCATTTTCGGAGTAAGAACCCATCATTGCTTCTTCAAAATTCGCAGGCTCGTCACTTTCAATGATCAACAGAGCACGGCAATTGGTTACGAGAAATCCAAATTTCTCGGGTTCGTGACGAATTCTTTCGGATTTGCGAACTTCAGGCACCACAGGTGTGGATTCCACAACTCTTTGTAGATCCAACTGCTGCTCTTCCTCATCAGGTTAAGCAGTCTCCTGTGATTTTCGAATTTCTTCGAGTTGTACTTTACTCCCACTGTTCTTCCTGGAAAGAAAATCTTTCTCAGGAAAACACAGTCAATTGTGTCGTTCTTCGCCTTGCATCGATCGACACAACACTTGCGTCGATCGACACACCCTCTAAACACGTGTATTAATGTGTATCAAATACCCATTAATTTGTTCGATGGGAGTAAAAGTAACATGCCTTGGTCTCCTTAGGATAACCAATTAAGTAGCATTCATCAGACTTGGATGCGAGCTTATCAGAGATTAAACGTTTTACATAAGCCTCACAACCCCAAATCTTCATGAAAAACAAATTAGGAACATCTCCAGTCCACATCTCATGTAGTCTCTTTGTAACTGATTTTGATGGAACCCTATTTAGTTTAAACGCAGACGTTTCTAGAGCGTATTCCCAGAAGGATGGTGGAAAATCTGAGTGACTCATCATTGATCGAACCATATCTAATAAAGTCCGATTTAGGAGGAGTGAGTTGTGAAACAATTCCACAATCTCTTGGATGATCACTGAATTATTAGCTTAAGTATCCACCTCCACGATCTTACCGTAGAGTTTTAATACTTTCGCCAAGTTGATTCTGTACTTCATTCTGGAACTCTTTGAACTCTACAAAGATTCCGATTTATGTCTCATTAAATAGACATAACCATACCTAATGAAAATATCAGTAAAGGTAATGAAGTATTGATAGTTTCCTCCAGCACTTGGGCTCATCGGGCCATACACATCCGTATGTATAAAGTCCAATAAGTCACTGGCCCTTTCATTTTGTTCGTTCGCGACCTGTGTCGATCGATGCACCTTTTGTGTCGATCGACACTACCTTTTGTTGAAAGGGGCCTTCGTCATTTTACGTAATAAACAAGATTCGCATATCTCACATGATTCATAATCAAATGAGCCCAAAAGCCCATCACTATGGAGCTTCTGGATCTGTTTCTCATTTATGTGGTCCAAACGACAATGCCAGAGAAAAAGTTTGATTCGTATCATTTGACTTGAATCTCTTGATACTAATGTTATAGTTAGGCACATTTTGGTTTAGAACATAAAGTCCATTCTCTAATGGACTGCTACTATAAAATATATCATTGTAATCAAATGAATAACACTTATTCTTAATTTGAAAACTGATATCCTTCCATACCCAAACAAGGGATAGAAATAATATTTTTGCTTAAAGCAGGTACATAGTAGCAGTTCTTAATTTCTAAAACATGCCATGAAGCAAAACAAATGAAACGTTCCTACGGCTAATGCAGCAACTCTTGCTCCATTTCCTACGCGTAGATCCACTTGTCCTTTCTCCAAAGTCATACTATTGCTTAGGCCCTGCATATTTTCACAAAATATGAGCACCACAGCCGGTATCCAATACCCAAGAAATAGGACCAGAAGTAGTAACATTTACTTCTATAACATAAATACCTGAAGAAGAAGTCTCGTACGTCTTCTTCAGCTTCTCATAATCTTCCAGGAATTTATTGCAGTTTCTTTTCAAATGCCCATAACCATTACAATAATGGCACTTATCATCTTTAGAAGGACCGGTTTTAACCTTAGGAACATGTTTAGACTCGCTTGGATTCACAATCGAGCTCGTCTTGCCATCACCTTTGTTCTTACCAAGTTTCTTAAACTTTTTACCCTTTTGTACCATAAGGACATTTGGGGTATCCTTCTTGATGTTAGGTTCAGCAGTTTTCAGCATACCATGCAATTCAGTCAACGTCTTCGTCAAGTTGTTCATGTTATAGTTCATAACAAACTGATCATAGCTTGACGGCAGTGACTGCAGAATGATGTCAGTAGCCAACTCTTGGCTAATGGGACAATCCAGTTTCCCCAGGTTATCAATATAACCCATCATCTTAATGACATGAGGACTAACTGGTTCGTCCTTTGGTAGCTTGCACTCAATTAGAGACTTAACCGTTTGGTATCTCTGAGTTCGTGCCTGCTCCTGAAACATACTTTTCAGGCCATTGATCATCTCTATTGGCGACTCCACGTACTCATATTGCTTTTGCAAGTCCGAGTTCATGGTAGCCAACATGAGACAACACACATCGACCACATCATTAGAATGCTTATCCCAAGCATCCTTATCTGACTGCCAGGCATTGGCTCGGTACTTCTTGGGGAGAACTTTCTCAAGGACATAGTCCTTCTTCTCCTGTTTGAGAACAATTCTCAAGTTCCGATACCATTCAAGAAATTTGGATCCATTTAACTTGTCCTTCTCAAGGACGGATCGCAGAGAGAAATTTTTATGATGGTTTGTGCTAGACATAGCTGAAAACAAGAGAGGTTTAGTTATGATGTTCAAGAAATGAGAAATCTTAACTATTAAGAAGACTCTCATTATATTCAAAACAATGTTTCCTCAAATGAATATAATGATCCAAGACCCATACTTCACTGAAACTTGAGTGAGCCACTGGCTATCACCCAAATTTTAGTTATCTAGGTAAGCAACAACTTTGCTAGTTATATCCAATATAACTCTTGGTTGTGGATTGACATCTCATGTCAAATCCACCCGATGTCTCTGGGCCCAAAACGATTTTGATAGCCCAGTCAAGTAAAACAATCTCTTAAGTCATGTAATTGTTGATACCTTGCACTGCAAGCCTATCAAAACGATTACCTCCTGACTTACTCATGTAATTGTGGACACCTTGCACTGCAAATCTATCGCACAATGAAACGGGTCTTGACAGTTGACAAGATCGGGAATACATCAAGGATTACTTGATATTTAGTTCGAGGAACAGAACTTTTGGTCTAACGCATATCATATATGCATCCTATAAAGTTTAGAACTTATAAAACAACTAATCTAATTAGGCTTTAATAATTCTAAGAAGTGGGTTCAATTCTGGTTTGGTTCTGCAATTGCAGGTTCAATAACCGAACAATTTAATTCTTTGTCGATCGACACTACACTAGCATCGATCGATGCAACATACCAGAACCAATTTGCGATAACCGAACAATCCAATTGACTCGGTTTTGATAACCGGTCAGTGTCGATCGACGCTACATTAGTGTCGGTCGACGCCAACCAAATCAAACCAATCGCAACAAACCGTTCTAAGCGGTTTAACCAATTTTGTTGACCAAGCTCGATAACCGGTCCAATCCAATTGCACCGATTATCCTAATCGCAAGGTCTGTGTCGACCGACACAACTCTTGTGTCGATCGTCACAAGTAGGTTAAACCTGAATTTTATTCGGGTTATCATTATGTGTCGATCGACACCGGATTGGTATCGATCGACACAGTGCGGTAAACCCTAAATCGTTTTTCAAACAAAAACCTGAACTAGATTACTTTGATCAAAACGAATTTTAGCATGCTTGTATCAACTATACAGAGATCCAGATTCAACTAATCTAATCAACATGCTACTGATTCAATAGAACCCTAAGGCTCTGATACCACTGTAGGAATTTCTAGCAGTTCCTAATCCAATTAGGCAAACCTAAGTCTGAATTCCATACCCTAGGATCTAGGGTTCATGTTTATATCATTGAATCTACATCAGATCTCGAAGATACTGATAGGTTCTAAGTTTTACCCTATTCTAAACTGCAAGTGCACAGTATAGTCAATGTAGTATATAGGGTTATCGAATCCACAGGGACACTTGGTCTAAATAGAATCAGAAACGTAGAGATTAATACTAGAAATAAGCAGATGGTGAAGTAAATAAATTGCGAAGCAAGAAAGTAAACAGTAGCAAGTTGGTTGTGAAAGCAATAAACTAAAAGCGTCAAGCCTAGGGTATTCTCAGGAAATCAGACAAGCAGACAAGCTAATCAGTCAGGATCTAATTAAACTCAGTTCTAGAACTCAAATCACGGAAATAGAATTAACCAAATCTCTTTGCGAAAACTCTCTAAGTCTAAGTGCAGTAACCCAAATCTCTTTGCAATTACTAACAGATTAAACTAGCATTAAGTTCAAGTTCGATATGTTCACAATTAAACTAAACCAAATCTCTTTGCGAATAATTTAATTGCTCAACCTAAATAGTTCAGATTCTAAAACACACTCTCGTGTCGAATTTAGCAACCTAAGATCTAGCTTCTAATTGATCAGGTTAGAACTAGCATTAAGCACAATTTAGTTTGAAGAACATTCTAATCATATGAATCCTTAACTGAATTAAACAAGTCTAGCAAGTCATCAAACCCTAATGAGAAACCCTAAACTTAACTATGGATCTACTCAGACATGATTGATGAAAACATAATCATAGAAATAGTAGATTGCATATAAGAGAATAAAATATCAAAGGGGTTCGAAATCTTCTCCAAAATAAGTGAATACAGGAAATAGATCAGCCCCAAAAGCTCTATAAATCTCTTAGCTCTAAGTATGAAAGCGTAAGTAAATTAAACACCAAAATCCTCTATATATAGGCCTAATCTCGGCTGGGGCTTCTGTGTAAATACTGGAACTATTCTGGGCCTCTTTGCAAATCTTCATAACTTGTTAAACCGACGTGTACGGCCCATCTCGCTAGTGTGTCGACCGATGCACAAGGTGTGTCGGTCGATGCTTGATCAATAAATCGGACAGTGAGTTAAGCTCTCGGCCAAAACGTCCCAAAATGCTCCAAATATCTCCAATTAGCTCCAAACCTGATTAAACCTGTAAAAGACTCTAAACGAACACAAAAGACACTAAAAACACATCTATATCATGGTATAAAATGGGTAAAAACCATGATATATCAACTCCCCCACACTTAGCCTTTGCTTGCCCTCAAGCAAAACAGAGAACTAAAATGTAGTGAAGAGGTTTGAAAACTCTTCAGAAACTCATTTTGTCGTAGAAGCAGCAGCATTCAGATTCCCCTTAGTAATCCACATGAAAGAATCAATCCACAGACATGAAGACCAACATATACTTCCCCCACACTTAGCAACTGTCCTAAGTAAACGCCACAATCACATTCACGCATTCAAATTCTCCCTACTGACTTCTGCATATATTTAAGTGCGGTCTCACCTAAGGGGTATCGATCTAAAGGAACATGGATTCTTACCTTGCCAGCTCTAGACCACCAAACTGTCTTTCTCTAATCCCTTTCTTCTCTTTCCCTTCCTTAACAACTGATTTTTCCCCACTGGGTATCATTTTATTTTTTTTATCAGTGTTCTTCCCGTTTTGGGGTGTACTTTGGACACATTCCATGGATCACATGAGAGAAAATAGTGTTTGCTACCATTCCCATGACCACTTCGGAGTTACTAACTCATCCGCAGTTTATTATCTAATTTTTTTTTTTACTTTATGGAAGGGGAGAAGGGAACCAAATAGGACAGGTTTACAGGCTGTGTCAGAACCAACAAGGGAGTCCGACATAAAGTATACCAAGCCCTTAGGTGAGAAATCTAAAGTCAGGATTAAATTGAAGTCAGTAAAAGATCCTCTGATACCTGAAGTGATGTGGGTGTTCTCAGTAGGCTGAGCTGTGTCTGGGTTTTCTAATAGTCATAGATAATCTGCAGCTTCATCCCAATGGTTACTTAAGTTCCTGCAAATGCTGCTAATCTTCTAAAAAAATCATTGTTTCCTACTTAAACAAATTTTGACTCAAAAAACAAATTTTTAAAATTTAACTGACTCTAAGAAAACAAAAGAAAATAATTAGTAGAACCTCCCCCACACTTAAGACACACTGTCCCCAGTAGTGTCTAGCAAGGGATTGGTTAAAAGAAAGAAAATAAAAATTTGTTAATGGAATGGTTAGTTCTCTCGGGTTTTTACCTCTGTCGCAGTCAGGCATCGATCGTTGCACTAGGTGCACCGACTGTTGTTGTGCGATTTTCGTTGGGAATCGATCGTTGCTCAGGACCGCAACGATCGCTGCAATGCGATTCTTTCGTATTGTGACGATCGACACAATGGTGTGTCGATCGACGCACTGCGTTTTCACGATCAGTCAGCAAGTTAATCCGTCGGTTTTTGTCAGTTTCGAATCCTGCAAGCTGAAAACACTAGAAACAGAGTAAAACCGAAGCAACAAATGTATCAAGTCATACATAACCATCCAAACATAATGAATCCTAAGAAAAATAAGAAATGCAAAAACAAAAGTGCAAGAAAAGATAAAAAGTCAGAATACAGAACCGAATGTCTGAAAATGGAGATCAATCTCACTCGCTCACATCATCTATACCGACATAAGGATCAGCATCGGGGTCTTCTGGAGAACGCTGTCTGCGACGTAGGTCAGGTACGGGCTGATGAATCTGTGGCTGTCTCCTGCAAGTGCAGCCACGCATCCACTCCCAAACGGTCCTCCAGATCCCATCACTACGCTCTCTCCACTCAGCCTCGGACATATCACCGTAGGCAACTGTCATCTCAGGATAAGGGACAAGGTCAGCCGGGGCAGCAGGCGCAGGGGCAGGCGCAGGGGCAGCAGAAGTCGAAGCTCGTGAGGAAGGCTCTCCCAGCGGATGAGCCATAGAAGGAATCCCACGCTGCGCAGACTCAGGAGGCTGAAATCTCAGAGCCTCTAATGTGTCAATCTGTGTCCATCTAGCAGCAGGAAGCTCTATACCAGTCCTCCCAGTGGTCGGGTCATGATAAACCCAAACGCGCCCCTCCTTGAGCCAGGTAGCGCTCTGCAAATGACTGAAGTCTAGGTATCCCTGGGCTCTATCACGCTCCGTACCATGTAGAGGAACCCCGCAATTCATAAAAATGGGAGTAAGCAAGCTCCCTACCGTCTCTGTACTAGCTCCATCAAAAGGCTTCGTCTGCAGATCACATAAATGTAAAGCAAAGACAGCTCCCAAGTTGAGACCCGTAGTAGGATCTCTCACGCCAGAACCTCTAAACTGGTCTCTCATCCCCCTGAACAACAGCTCCATCTCATATTTGCGCATCTTGTTGGCCTCAAACTTGCAAAGCAAGCTCCAACATAAGATACGCGAGACATATCGCAGCACCGGATGTCTCATCTGCACTACTGGTGTGGTCCTGGAGTTGTATCGACCGGAGCCAATACTCTCCCAGAATGTGCGAGCCTCAACTGGATCCCACTCAAGTGGCATGGCGATGCGCCTCGGCTCCGTACTGAATCCGTAGATCCTGCAGAGATCTAGTAGAGGAATCCGATATCTGACTCCCCAACTCGTGAAGGTAAATGTACCTCCTGTAGCGCTCCTGCTATCGGGATCTGAGTAAACCACTCTGCAAGTGGCCAATAACTGCATGACCAGCTTAGGATAGAGATCATAAGGTCGCATTGGCATTGTCCCTAGACCAATGCCTCTGCACACTGTAAGTACCTGCTTATCAATCCCTAGAGTCTTGCAGGTGGAGTAGTCAGCGAACTTGGTTGGCTTGATGGTCATCCCACACCAACCACTGTAGAGAAACGAATCAAACTCATCCCACTGGTCAAGCAGTGGTCGCTCTGTGAAGTCATCAGACTTGAAGGAACGTGTAAGATCCTCTGGCCACTGTCTGGTCGTCTGAATCTCAGTCGCGTCTTCTCTAGGCCAAGGCAAAGCGACTGGTGGTCCGTTTCTCACGTAAGGTGCAGGTTGCTCTGACTCTCTGTGAAACCACTCAGGTGGTGGGATGTATTGTCGCGTTGTTGTAGAAGCTGTGGCTCGCTTCTTGCGGGGTTGCCTTTGAGACGCCATCTGCAAAAGAAACAAAGTTCAAACAATAATAAGTCTCGGCAATTTCTCTGTGAAATCGCGAAGCATCGACCGTTGCATCTAAGGCATCGATCGTTGCAAGGCGATTTCACTTTATCGAACATTTCCCAAAATCGCAAAGCAACGACCGTTGCTCGAGAGCAACGACAGTTGCAAGGCGATTTCGCCGCAAACAATCAGCAAAATTTCAGTTCAAATCCATGCCACATTGCCTCAAATCAGTTCAAAACCATCATCCATCACCCTAAATTAGTCTAATCACGAATGCATCATCAATTTTCGGTTTAAAAATCAAAAACCCTAAAACCCTAAAATCCAATCCGAAAAGTTGAGAAATAGAAGTTCTTTACCTTGGATTCGTTAGATATGAGCTACAGACAAGGGTTTAGAGTGTGAAATAGGAGGTATAAGCAATTGAAACAAAGAAAAATGATGAGAATTTTCGATTTTGGGTGTGGAGCTTTCGGTTGTACGGATGATCGGAAATGAGAAAGAAAAGAGAAGAGAAAGGGTTTAAGGCACTTACCTGGTCGTGGGTGCAACGATCGTTGCTTTAGGGGCAACGACCGTTGCTGGTCAAATCAAAATTGATTTTCCGGTTTAGCGCATACCTTAATTTTGCAATTGAACCAATTGCAACGACCGTTGCTTAGGAGCAACGATCGTCACAGTGCGATTACCCCTCTTCGTCAAATCTCCTTGCAACGACCGGTGCACAAGTGCATCGATCGTCACACCTCTCCAGATTCGAGTTCTGCATCTGAAACTTAGCAAAAACAAAAACAAAAAACGTGAAATCCTAAGAAAAACACCAAAAATAAGAAAGAAAAACAACTAAACCTAACAGTTGGTTGCCTCCCACTCAGCGCTTGTTTAAGGTCATTAGCTTGACCGGACGCACAAGATCTTTCAGGCACTAAGAGATCCTGACAGGGACTTTTTCTGTCTCTGTTCAAGTCTCCTCATCCAAGGTGGAGAATAGGCTGTCGCAGAATGCTCATGTCCAAGAAAAGATAGAGTAAAATGTGCTCCAGGATCTAGAATCACAGTCTCATCCGGCTGCTCATCATCTGCATCCATGATTGTGAATGTATGCCCATCTATCAGTGGCTTTCGCAGCTTCTCCATCTCATATCGCAGCGGCTCATCTCCCAGGTGGAGGTCTATTAGACTCTGTCTAACATCAATCACAGCTCCTGCTGTAGCCAAGAATGGTCTTCCAAGCAGCAATGCTTCATCAGGATCGCAGTCATACTTCAGCACAAGGAAGTCTGTCGGAACTAAGTAGTTTCCAACTCTCACTGGAATGTCCTTTAAGAGTCCTTCCGGAACTCGTATAGACTGATCAGCTAGGACAAGAGAGGTCCTAGTAGGAGAAAAATCCAGCATCCCCAGCTTCTCTGCCACAGAATAAGGCATCATACTTCCAGCATCTCCTAAGTCACACAGAGAGCGTCTAAAACTATCCTCGAAGATAGAGAAATCAAGCACAAAGACTCCAAGGTCAGGCAGCTTCTTCGGGATCTTGTTCAGTAGCACCTCACTAATGTGTTGGGGAACTATAATCACCCAGTCTCTCAGCTCTTTATCTAAAGGCAGCATCCTGTTTAAGTACCTCTGCACACAGGGATGATAAGGTGGATCATCAGAAGTTGGAATTTCTTCCAATTCTTCACCAATCTCCTCTAGCTTCTTAAGCTCTTCAATTTCCTGCCTAATCACTTCAGATATTGAGGAGTGTTGCTTAACAATCTGCGCATAAATCTCCTGTTGAGAGATCTCAGAGACTCCAGTGAATAAGTGATCAAGCTCCAACTCAGCATCTATGCCATTATCATCCGACAGTTCTGTCTGTTCTCGCCTTGCAACGACCGACACTAAGGGTGTGTCGATCGTTGCAACTCTGTGTTCACAACTTTCACCCGAGAGTTTTTCTCCAAAATCCAAAAATTCTTCCTCCTCTACCAATTCAGCCGTACTTAGCTCGAATTTTTCACCTTGGTGAGACCCATCATTAATGTACACAGACCAGGCCTTAATGTGAGTGTCTGCAACTCCTTTTCCCTTCATAGAGCTGGAAATCTGATTCACCTGAGTGTCCAGCTGCTTCACATGAGTGCTTAGAGTCTCAAACTTCCCATTGAGATTCTCATAAACTGCATCCAGCTTCTTGTTACTGTCCACAGAAATCTTGTTCTGGCTCTCCAGTACCTGTTCCAACATTGTTTCTATCCTAGTCTCAAAAGCAGTGGTTGCAGGAGGTGACTGATAAGATGAAGATCTGTAGGTTCTCTGATTTCCTTGTCCATAAGGTTTCTGAAAGTTACTAGTCTGTCCAAAGCTTGAAGAGTTCTGATTGCCTGTGAAGGCACCTCTCTGTCCTCCACCGGAAAATCTGTTCCCAGATTGATATCCAAATCTGTTTCCTTGGAAACCAGATCCTCCGATGTAATTCACATCCTCTTCCTGAGTGTCCTCCTCAGTCTGAATTACTTCTACTTCTTGAGCAAAGTGGACAGCTTTCTTTTCACCTAGAAGATTGCAGATTTTGTCCATCCTGGATCTCAATTCAGCCATCTCTGAGATATCAACACTTCCACCAGATTTCTTCCTCCTCTCATCCATAGTCTTGCAACTGTTGCTGCTTATTAAGTTCTCAATCAACTGCTTAGCTTGTGTAGGAGTCCTGGTGTTGAAGTTAGCATTACTGGAGTTATCCAGCGCATACTGATATGGCAGATCTATGCCTCTGAAGAAAATACCTAGCAATGTGACTTCACTGAATCCATGGTGTGGGCAGTCACGCTGATACTTCCTAAATCTCATCCAAGCAGTTTTTAAAGGCTCCACAGCTCCTTGGGAAAATGTGAGTATGTCCTGTCTGGACTGGTCTGAACGCGCATCATCGTAGAAATGCCTTAGGAACTCACTTTTCAGTGCTGCCCAAGTGGTAAACTGACCAGGTGCCAGTTGCTTCAGCCATGCACTAGCGTCTCCAGCGAGACTGTAAGGAAAGAGCTTAAGGAACAGATAATCTTGGCAAACTCCATCGTACTTCATGCCATTGATTAAGTCCTCAAATGAATCAATGTGGTCCATAGGCTGCTCTGTTGGATGTCCATGGAAAGCATTCTGTTTCAGCAGCGAGTAGTAGATGGTCTTGATCTCAAAATCCTCCCTCTCGAAACCAGGAAGTACTAAGGCTGTTCGGTTTCTATGAAACTCATCTGGTCTGTTGTAATCAGCCAAAGTCCTTTCATGGACAATCATCTGTCTACCTGGAGCTTGACCTTGGGCTTGTGCACGCGGTTGTGGCTCAGGTGGGTCAGGGATCACGTTCCCTTCAGCATCAACCCGATGCCCAGCAGCATAATACGGGTTGTTATCTTGGTCCCTCAGGGTACCTTCAGCATCTGGTATCAAGATCAGACGTTCTCGTACCATTCTCTCTCTCTTTTCTCTTCTGATAGTTCATTCTAGACGTCCAAGTTCCTCTAGTCCGAGATTAACTAAGCTCGAGTTCGGATTACTTCGAGTTTTCTGCGTTGGCATAAACTGTCTGTAATCGTCCAACAACGATCGATGCTATCAGTGCAACGATCGATTCAATCTCAAATCGCCTAGTGACGATCGACGCAAGGGATGCAACGATCGACGCAAGGCGAAAGTCGTACCTGCGACAGAAAGAAACAGAGAAAAGTTTAGCAAATTATGAAAATAAAACGAAAAAAGCAAAAACAAGAAGAAAAATTTCTAGTAAAAACCCTAAGTTCGGTCCTATCGAAGACTCTAAGAGTCCCCGGCAACGGCGCCAAAAACTTGATAGGTTCTAAGTTTTACCCTATTCTAAACTGCAAGTGCACAGTATAGTCAATGTAGTATATAGGGTTATCGAATCCACAGGGACACTTGGTCTCAATAGAATCAGAAACGTAGAGATTAATACTAGAAATAAGCAGATGGTGAAGTAAATAAATTGCGAAGCAAGAAAGTAAACAGTAGCAAGTTGGTTGTGAAAGCAAGAAACTAAAAGCGTCAAGCCTAGGGTATTCTCAGGAAATCAGACAAGCAGACAAGCTAATCAGTCAGGATCTAATTAAACTCAGTTCTAGAACTCAAATCACGGAAATAGAATTAACCAAATCTCTTTGCGAAAACTCTCTAAGTCTAAGTGCAGTAACCCAAATCTCTTTGCAATTACTAACAGATTAAACTAGCATTAAGTTCAAGTTCGATATGTTCACAATTAAACTAAACCAAATCTCTTTGCGAATAATTTAATTGCTCAACCTAAATAGTTCAGATTCTAAAACACACTCTCGTGTCGAATTTAGCAACCTAAGATCTAGCTTCTAATTGATCAGGTTAGAACTAGCATTAAGCACAATTTAGTTTGAAGAACATTCTAATCATATGAATCCTTAACTGAATTAAACAAGTCTAGCAAGTCATCAAACCCTAATGAGAAACCCTAAACTTAACTATGGATCTACTCAGACATGATTGATGAAAACATAATCATAGAAATAGTAGATTGCATATAAGAGAATAAAATATCAAAGGGGTTCGAAATCTTCTCCAAAATAAGTGAATACAGGAAATAGATCAGCCCCAAAAGCTCTAAAAATCTCTTAGCTCTAAGTATGAAAGCGTAAGTAAATTAAACACCAAAATCCTCTATATATAGGCCTAATCTCGGCTGGGGCTTCTGTGTAAATATTGGAACTATTCTGGGCCTCTTTGCAAATCTTCATAACTTGTTAAACCGACGTGTACGGCCCATCTCGCTAGTGTGTCGACCGATGCACAAGGTGTGTCGGTCGATGCTTGATCAATAAATCGGACAGTGAGTTAAGCTCTCGGCCAAAACGTCCCAAAATGCTCCAAATATCTCCAATTAGCTCCAAACCTGATTAAACCTGTAAAAGACTCTAAACGAACACAAAAGACACTAAAAACACATCTATATCATGGTATAAAATGGGTAAAAACCATGATATATCAGATACCTAGAAAGTTATGCAGCGGAAGATGATTAGGTATTCGAGATTGATTAGCGCCTCAAGTGCTGCGCCTCTACTGGTATCCATACGCACACAAACTGGAACGGACGGGATGCTAGTGCCGTTTAGAGATCGGATCTCTCAGAGGGTTTCAGTTTCTTTCTGGTGGCTGTGAATTAGGTCTAATCTGTGTAAAAGTCAACCATATATCTTATATATGTTGACTTATACCACGACCTAATTAACCAAGGATTAAACCGATGTTAATTAAGTCATCCGCGATATGTGTCGATCGATACACTTGTTGTGTCGATCGACACTGCCTCAGAAACTCGATATTGAATGCATATCAAATATGCATTAACCAAATCATTACATTAATGATCAACCTCATATACTATGTCCAGTTTGCTTAGGTGTGTGACCCTGTAGGATCATATAACACTAGTAATGATATCTAAACTCATTGATCATAAGTGGCTTCTAGCAAAGCATTATGATTGCCCAGTGTTATATGACTGTCTCATCTCGACAATACAACTTTCAGTAGGGTGAGTACAATAGATTTCAGGACATTCCCAACAGGGGTGGTAAGCAATATCCACATCATAGTCTGCTAATAACTCCATCCATATCCTCTGCCTCAGGTTCAACTCTGGCTGAGTGAAAACATATTTCAATCTTTTGTGGTCGGTTAATATCTACACTTTGGCTCTGTACAAGTAAGATCGCCAGATCTTCAAAGCAAACACCACTGCGGCCATCTCCAAGTCATGAGTTGGGTAGTTACCCTCATGCTTCTTCAACTTCCTTGAAGCATAAGCAATAACCTTTCTCCGCTGCATCAAAATGCATCCAAGGCCAGTGAGAAGCATCCGTATAAACTACATAAGGTACCTCATTTTCTGGCAAGGTGAGAGGGCTGGTGCTTTGGTCAACAAGTCCTTCAATCCAGGAAACTCTCCTCGGCTTGATCTGACCATTCAAACTCCACGCCCTTTCCGGTCAACCTAGTCATGGCCTTGGCCTTTCTTGAAAATCCACATACCTCCAGTAATAGCCTACCAAACCAAGGAAACTCCGAACCTTTGGGGCGTTCCTTGGTCTGGGCCATTACTTTATGGCCTTGATCTTCTAGGGATCAACTGTTACACCCTGATCTGATACAATGTGGCCCAGGAAGCCGATGCTTTTATGCCAGAAGCTGAATTTGCTCAGCTTCGCATAGAGCTTAGGCTCCCTTAACCAACCGAGTACCTTCCTGAGGTGTTCTCCATGTGTGTCCCGGTCTTTGGAGAATACTAAGATGTCGTCTATGAAGATGATTACGAATTCCTCTAGCCATTCTTGGAAGATCCCATTCATCATCTTCATAAATGCGGCTGGTGCATTTGTTAGTCCAAACGGCATAACTACGAATTCGTAATAGCCATACCTTGTCATGAACGTTGTCTTCCGTACATCCTCTGGTGCAATCAGAATTTGGTGATACCCCGATGCTAAGTCAATCTTGGAGAATATGGTTTCTCCTCTAAGTTGATCCAATAGCTCATCGATTCGGGGCAGGAGATACTTGTTCTTTACCATGACCTTGTTGATCTCAGAGTAATCAGTGCATAACCTAAAGTTCCCATCCTTCTTATTTACAAATAGAACCGGCGCTCCCCAAGGAGAGCTACTGGGTCGAATGAAACCCTTCTCCAGAATCTCCTCTAATTGCTTCTTGATTTCGGCCATCTCATCCAGTGTCATCCGGTACGGTGCCTTGGAGAGTGTAGCAGCCTTGGGCTTTAATTCAATGGCGAATGGGTCGGAACGGTCAGGCGGTAAGCCTTTCAGGGCCGCGAACACATCCCCAAACTCCTTTACAGCCGTAATCTCTCCAATCTCCTTACCGCTTCCACCCTCAGTTGTAGTGATCGTAGCAAGGTAAGCTTCACAACCTTTTTCTAACACTCTCCATGCATGTACTGTCGAGACCACTAGGCTTCCATTTGTCGGCCATATCCCTTGGAAATGAATTATCCCCTCCGGTCTCTCGAACGTACCCTTCCACGGTGGCAGTTAATCGTGGCTCGGTACCAACCAAGCCAATTCATGCCCAAAATCACCTTGTGGTGTTTGAGCTGGATCACAAACAGATCGACCGACATACTAAATTTACCAATGGAAATGGGTATGTCCCGGACCAATCCAATGGCTGGCATCACTTGAACGTCGGCCACATTAACTCCAAACCCATCTACTTGTTCTATTCAGAATAAGCCTTTCCCAATCATCTCCGGGCTCACAAAGCTATGTGTCATCCCGGATTCAAATAGCACGTGTGTTTCTACGCCTCCAATAGACATGGTACCTACACAATCACATTAGATTGGTAAGTCCTTAACTTCATGTTCCTCATGATTGGCATTGCAGGAAAAACAAACATTATGGAATTAATTCAACGTAGGTCCACCCAGTAGAACACACATTATGCCATTATAGAATCCCAATGTATACATTATCATGTAGAGTCACCAAGTAGAACACACATTAAATCATTATTTAGATGTATACATTATCATTCTTAATCCCAATGTAGAACACACATGTAGAGGTCTTAGGTGGACGGCGTACCCGTGATTGCATTGAAGGTACCAGCATCTCCGGAGTCCACAACCAGCTGATACACTTGTGGTGCACCAGCTTTTTTTTTTTGCCTTAGCCACATTATCACGTCTGCGGTCTGACCCTTGGTCTCCTTCCCCTCGTGGACACTTCAGACAATCTTTTGAAAAATGTATGGGTTGTCCACGTTGGAAGCAGGCTCTAGTCGCCAACCTCTCCTTCATCACTGGACACTCAATGGTTCAATTCTCCTTGCTTCCGCACTTTGCACACGCCCCACTTGCCATTCAACATAAACCTTGGTTTTTCTTTCCACAAGTGGAGTGGACCGTGTGTCCGTCCTGGGCTGGGGTAGCATTATCCACTTGACTCAATTTCCTTTTAAATCTTTCCCGATTCAGCCAGCCCTCTTGTCCCGTGGCTGCGCCTTCACTCAGTCCTCTTCCGCAAGGTTAGACTCCACAGTAGCAGCACAATCGACCAAATCTGAGACAAAGTTGTAGGTACAAACCAAACAGTGGGTACGAAGCTCTACCCGCAGTCCGCGGAGGAATCGTCGCACCAATGTTTTTTTGTCCTCCGACTCTTTCCCCACAAAACGTCGGAGCTGGGCAAACTCTGCTTCATCTTGCACCATTCGAGTACCCTAAACCAAGCTCAAGAATTGACCTTCCAGTCTGTCCCAAGCCACGGCTGGAAAGTATTTTCGGTTTAACTTAGCATCAAAGTCCTCGAACATTACGATGATTCCCCTGGTGCGTCGCTCCACCGCAAGCCACCAATTGTGGGCGTCTCCTTTCACAAAGTGGACTTCAATGTCCTTCTTGTAATCTTCTGGACAAAGAGTGGAGAGGAAGTTTCGGGTCAAACGACTCCTCCACTCGTGGGACTCCACCGCGTCAGTACTTCCTTTGAAATGTTTTGTGCTCTGCTTGGTTATGTGGCCCAAAATGTTCAGATAATCCACCTTCCAAACCGCCCTGATCGGAGGTGGATCTATCTCAACCACATCGGGTTGATCGTCCATTGGATCGTTGTCTACCGTTCGGTCGACGCGGACCCTAGGCCGATCCTCAAGTAACCTCTACACTGGTGGGACATACTATACCAGAACCGTCAGCTGGTTCATGACCGTTTGCATCTTGTTCCACATCTCTCCGATGTTTGGAATTGCGGTCGGTTGAACCTCATCCTCCTCACCATCCCTTACATTACCGGTCTCAATGTGAGCTGAATGTGAGGACTCGGCCACGTCCTCGAGTTCCACCCTTTCATGGACATCCGGATTTCCAATCCCAGTCTCAATGGGTGTAGGGGGATTTGTAGGTATCATGCCGGTCTGGACAACCAAATGTCCGGTTAGCCCTGTTGTGCTCAGAGTGGTCTGGTCCTTGGCACCATGCCCTGTACCAGTCGGCTCCTTGTCTTTCTTATTCAACAATTTGCTTCTTCCAACCTGAAGATTCAACAATTTAGCTTTCCTAACATTAGATCCTCAAGCCTAAGCAGATCTATCTATCACGAAATATCTGACCCTTGGCCCTTAACCGCCTTGGTCAGCTAGTGTCACTAGCTGAACAGCTGACCCGAGCACTCAACACTCCGACCAGCTGAGTTGAGCTGGCCGACGACTGACCCAGGTGGCCAGCTCGACCATTTAGCTCACTTCAATGGAACATTCCATGTTCAGCTCCTCCTTATCTAGCCTAGATCCTCAACTCACTGAACTCAGCTTCTAAACGACCATGGAACACTCTGTGTAGTCTCCCTCAACCGTTTGTCCTTGTTCCGGTCCCATGGTCCATGCCGCGACCCTAGCGTGGGTCGGGGTGTTACACTCTAGGTTCGTTTCCAGGGACTGTGAGAAACCATTTTTAGGAAGAGGTATACGTGTATATGCCCATATATCTTATGCAAGACTACAGTTGAAGAGTACATGTGAAATCGTCTCGGATCCATGATGACAAACCTTGTTGTTTGAATCAACGTTTATACCCCTTGAACGCAATATTTCTAAAACAGCCAGGGCACTTGATGTTGTATGCCATAAAAACAATAGGATTTTTGGTTATGTATGCAATTTCCATATCTTTTGCTTAAGCTCAAGGCGTTTCTGGTCATTTACTGAGGTAGAGTTAGTTGCAGACATTATGCTCTTCGACCGTAACCAGTATCCACTCTTTACCGAATATGGGCCATGCGTGTATATACCCATATGTACTGATCACATACATTCCATTCCTTCATTTCGCAAATTCTTTTGACATCAGCCAGAGGAAAGAGCTCTGTGATCTTATCCATATCCCACGTTTTGCCCTCCTTCAGTAAATCTACAACACGCAGGTTCAAATCATAAAGGCACAGTTTGTTTACTGGTCTGTGAGGACAGTCATCCATCAGCCACCTTTCAGACCATACAAATGTGTTTTATCCATTGCCTATTGACCTGCCAAGACCTTTAACAAGAAGTTCCTTCTCATATAAAATGCTTTGCCAAGCATAGATGGTTTGTAACCTTTGCCACAAGTTAAGAAGTCTTGGTTAGCATAATAACGATCCTTGTACAACTTAGCCACCAAAGAATTCGTTTCATTTAGGAGCTTCCAAGCTTGCTTAGCAAGTAAAGCTTGGTTGAAACCTTCAATGTCTCAAAATCCCATTCCTCCTTGCTCCTTAGATAAACACATGGTTTTCCAGGAAACCCAATGTATATTTCTCTTCTCTTCACATGCATTCCACCAAAAGCTTGACATAGCACTTGTTGACTTTTGGCATTGATATTTTCTTAACTTAAAACATGACATAGCATAAACCGGTAGAGCCATAGTTATTGCTTTGAGAAGTATCTCTTTTCCCCAAGAGAAAGCTATTTGGCGAACCATCCATTGAGTCGCTTACTCTATTTGTATGTTATGAAAGCCAGTAACTGTCGTTTCGATCCAATGAAACATTCAAGCAATCCTAAATATGAACTAGCTCCACCTTCGCTCTCAATGTGCAAGATCTCTGAAAGCAATCGTTTAATCACTGGATCAATATCTTTTTCAAAAGTTAAGGATGATTTCTGGAAGTTAATAACTTGACCTGAAGCCTCACCATAAAGATGAAGACAATGCAGAAACTCTGAACATTCCTTTAACGTAGCCTTACACAGAAATAAGCTATCATCCGCGAAAAGGAGATGTTCTATGGAGGGAACATGAGCTGAAATCTTCATTCATGTGATGTTTCCTTCTCCCTCAGCCTGGTTCATAACATGAACAAGAGCTTCAGCCTGGTTAAATGATAATTCTTTTATTTAACATTTTTAATATTTGTTTAAATTAATTTATGATGTTACATTATTTGAAATTGGTTAATACATCTTTTAACCCGTCTTGCACTAGGAAATATTTTTTAATATTTTTAATTGAATTTGGCTAACTACCGTAAAAACATCAACTGTAGTTTGGCTCATTCAAATAATATAAAATTGACTAATATTAATATTTTATCAAATTAAAGTATATCAATGTAATTTGTTTATATTATAACTTCAGAAAATATAATATCTACTAAGAGTTAATTAATACTAATTTATTTATTTTTATTATATTCACTTTTAATGTTAAAATACATGAATTTATTTTGTTTTATTTGTATACTTACTTAAGTTTAAATTGTTAATTTATTTTAAAAAACTGGTGTATTGAGGCATTTAATTATATTTATTATGTTCTTTAATAATTTAATTATTTTTATAAAATATATGTATATATACAGTAAAATCTCTATAAATTACTAATAGTGGTACTTTAAAATTTTATTATTTTATAAAGATATTAATAATCGATAAATTAATAATTATTTATTTAAAGAGATATTTTTTATCATAGAAAATTTTATAATTCTTTTATTTATCTAAATTTCCATTTTTCATTTTAGAAACCTTTATAAATGAACTAAACAAAATTTGTGAACTTGAAGTTATGATCAATAATCTTAGATATGAGAATAGAATGGATATAAATAGTCTACTCAACTATCTGAATGAAAATAATACATGCTAAGAAATTCAGAGTTTGGAATAAATTGTGGTTACTGTTCTTAATGTTGATGATATAACTTCTAGAACTCTTTACAAATTTTAATGCAGAATGAAAAGACATCACCAGATGTTAATAGTTAATGATGCAATAAGAAAATTATAAATAAATTCAAACTAGATTCCAACTTTTAGACAAAAACAAACAACACTAGAGTCATATTTTACTAAACTAGAGATCGTCAATCCCGCACACACGCGGGGTTTTATACATATTTTGAGTTTATGTTTTATTTTAAAATTATTATATTTTTATTCCATATTATTTATGTGTTTTTATTAATATAATTTTCCATTTTTTCATCTATTTCGTTTAGTAACTCTTAATTATTTTATTTATATTAATTTTGAGTTTTTCTTTATATAAATATTATATGTTTAGGTTATTTGTGATTCTTTCGTATCTAAGATGTCAATTTAATATAAATTAAATATGTATTGATTTTAGTTATATGGGTTTTTCTCAATTATTCGAAAACATTTTAGTTTAGACCGTATTTATTATATTTTTGTTGACCCAATTAATAGGTGTATTATCTTTGATATATGGCGTGAAATATTATTCTGCTAATATGTGACGTGAAATATTTTTAATTATTGTTTCGGTTCAACATCTAGACTTTGTTTTCTTCTTTTTCATATATTTTTCCATTGTGGTTTATATATTCACTCATATAATTATTTATTTCTAAGACATTATTCTTTTTTTAACGTCTATAATTTTATTAAGCTGAAATATAAGGTTCATACAAGAAGTTTGAAATAAAGGTAAATGATTATCAAAGACAACAAACTCAGAATAAGAAATATCTAATTTGCTAATAGATCAGCGATGGTGTTCTTCTCCCGATTCACCGATGCCAATGAACACTGAGGGAGCTTCTGAAACCAAAAAACGATGTCCAAAACCATCGTACCTAGATCCGTATTTTCCTCGCGATTATTGACCACGTTCTGTAAAACCCTGCAATTTGTTTCAAACAACCTGTCACCATCCTCTAGCCTAAACTTGCTGAAGAGCCTCGTTGAAACCAAGGGCCTCCGCTTGTAACGGATGTGAAACAGTTCGAACTTTTGCATGACCAGCCAAGACATATGTACCTTGCCAATCACGCACAATCCACCCCACACCTGTAAAAGCTTCATTTTATTTATAGCTGCTGTCAAAGTTACACATAAGCCAGCCTTGAGGAGGCTTCTCCCAACGAAGAGATCTTGTAATACGACTAGTATCAACGTCATCCTGTTGGAATTCCGGGGACGCATCTATCCATTCTCTTGTTGCTGCCTCGCTTCTATTCGCGTCCTCTTTAGGATCCACACATCTCTTCTCAAACAAGAATTCATTTCTAGACTTCCAGAGTATCCATAATACCCAACATGGTAAAAATCTCAGACACATAGGTAAGCGATCGTCCTCGTGCATTTCCAAGATCTTTTGTATCTTCATGTCTAATCCTTGACCTACACTACCCATATCCGTAAATCCTGCACATCTCCGTACAACTTGTGAATATTGACAATCAAACAAGATATGATCAGTTGTTTCGTTTTCAATACAACACCTTTGACATGTTAGTTCAGCCATAATACCTCTCGTTCTCAACCTATCTGGTGTGGGTAGGGCTCCTGAAACCGCTTTCCATATGAATAGTTGAATTTTTGGCGCTACTTTGAGTTTCCAAATTGTTGTTTTGGTCTCATTGAATCTTGGTGGTGGCTCAATTTGTTCTTCATCCATATTGTGCATAGCAACCCAATAACCTGATCTGGCAAAGTATTGAGCATTCTTCGTATATGGCCATATTAAACGATCAGCTGATGATACCTTCGACAGATGTATTGTTCTAGCCAGACGAGTATCTTCAAGACCTAAAGTCACTTCGAGTAATTCTACATTCCATGTTCGCGTGCCTGGGGTAATTAACTCACTAACTCTCATATCTGGATTCCCCATAGGTACTGAAACCTTCTTTGGTGGTAAAGTTGGTAACCAATGATCACCCCATACCCTTGTGTTTTCTCCTGACCCTATTTGTGATTGGAGTCCTTGTTTTAGCAGAGCTCTCTCTACTTGAATTGATATCCAGCCGTATGAAACATTACCACCAATCACCGAATCTAAAAATTCTGAGGAGTGGTAATAACGGCCCTTATAAATCCGGTCTAATAAAGAATCTGGATTTCTCATAATACGCCATGCTTGTTTAGCAAGCTAGGCTATATTAAATTTATTGGAATCCCTAAAGCCCAGCCCTCCTTATTTCTTGGGTAAGCGCAATCTTTTCCATGATATCCATGGAATCTTCCGCTTGCCATTGTCCTTCTCCCACCAAAATTTTGTTACCTTATTGGTTACTGCATTTGAAATGGTCTTAAGAAGAAGAAAGTAACTCATTGCATACACCAGTTTGGCATGTAAGACTGATTTAATCATTATCTCTTTCCCTGCCTGAGACAAGAACTTATTATACCATCCTCCCACTTTGTCATCAACACGATCCACCAGTTCTTGAAAAACTTATGTTTTGTTACGACATATCTGTTCGGGTAAGCCCAAATATTTTCCCGCACCACCCACTCGTGTAATGCCTAAAATATTCTGTAATTCTTTTCTTGTGTGCTGGTGAATTCTCATACCAAAAATCATTGATGATTTACTATAGTTAACTTTTTGACCAGATAAATACTCGTACTCCTTAAGTATGTGGTCTAGTTCGCTACAATCCTGGACTATTGCTCGACAGAAAAATAGGGAATCATCAGCAAACAGAAGATGACTCACAAAGGGGCATTGTCTAGCTAGCCGCATTCCTTGAAATCGTTGTAAAGGTTCCGACATACATAGCATTTGACTAAGCACCTCAGCACACATTAAGAACAGATATGGCGATAATGAATCCCCTTGACGAAGTCTACGAGTCGGTTTTATATCCCCATATGCAGTCCCATTTATCAAAACAGTGTAGGAGACTGTTTAATCACATATCATAATTCAATTGATCTATTTTACATCAAAGCCAAGTTTTTGCAGAGCTTTCTCCAAGAATGACCACTCCACTCGGTCATACGTTTTACTGATATCAGTTTTTATAGCAACGTATTTTCTGCACAAACTCGTTTTGATTTAAGTCCCTGTAATAACACATGAGACACTAAAATAATGTCTTGAATATGTCAACCTGGTACAAAGGCCGCCTGTGAATCAGAGATTACCTTCCGTAAATTCGGTTTCAACCTGAGCACAAGTATTTTTGCTATGATCTTGTAGCTCACCGTACATAAATTGATGGGTCGAAAGTCAGACATCACCTCTGCATTGGTTATCTTTGGAAGCAAACATATTTGGGTTTTATTCAATAGAGGGTCCAGTTTCCCTTCATTAAAGAATTTTTTGACCATGGCACAAACATCCTCCTTGATTAAACCCCATAACTGGTGGTAGAAAGCTGATGTAAATCTATCAACTCCTGGTGCTTTATCTGCTCCCAACATAAAAACTGCATTTCTGATCTCCTCTGTAACTTGTCGTAATAAACTTATGTTCATATCATCCATGACTTTCGTAGGAACATCTGGGAATCTGTCTGAATTATAGTGACACTGCCTTGTTGACGTATACATCTGTTG
Organism: Orychophragmus violaceus; assembly: GCA_030180135.1. Lineage (NCBI taxonomy): Eukaryota > Viridiplantae > Streptophyta > Magnoliopsida > Brassicales > Brassicaceae > Orychophragmus > Orychophragmus violaceus. The sequence goes on from CM058236.1 coordinate 9,083,500, forward strand.
GAAATACCCCTCAGCGACAATAGTGATTGCTTCATCTTTTGTATGGACCGGGCCTAATTCATCTTTAATCTTCTTTATACAATTCCGCTGTCTTCTAGCTTTGGTAATTCCATGATAGTATCTTGTGTTCCGATCAGCTGATCTTAGAAATATTCTTCATTTCGATATGCTAGATTAAGCTCCTTTCTCATCTGTTGAATTCTCCATGTTGGTGTAGAACCATCTCTTAAGGCCATGTCTATACTATGCCGTATCAGACCTATCTGCTCTGCTGCATTTTGTCTGTTTCTTCGTTTCCATCTCGCCATTGCACTCCTACAAATCGTTAGCTTATTGAAGATATTCGATCCTTGGCTTTCCCGACAGCTCCAGGAAGATCTAACAGTATCAACAAAATCCTAATCTTGACACAGGCTCTTATCATAAATTAAATGCCCCTGCGAATACTAGGCTTATAGACAATATTAATCAGCAAGGAAGATGATCAGATTCAGCGAGTTCTAAAAACTCTGTAACAGACTCCGGGTACTTCGTTATCCACTGCTTGTTTACCAATACTCTATCTAGACAACATTCAACAATAGCATCTTTCCTTCGTCCCACCCATGAAAAGTGATTCCATGTATGTTTCAAATCCACCATTCCACAGACTTTTGTCATTGTCTTAAAATCAGCAAAACTACTTGGATTTCGAACTCTTCCACCTTTTTTCTCAGACTGCTCTCGAATTTCATTAAAATCCCCGCACATCATCCAAGGGCCAGTTATTGAAACTGAAATTCTTTGTAACTTCTCCCATAAGTGATTTCTCAGTTTTGGTATGGGGTTTCCATAAATGCAAGACAAGTAAAACTCAAAGCTTTTGAATTGGATAAAAAGATCAACCAGTTTTACATCATAGGAAACAACCTAAACCGAAATAAAAGACTTCCATAAAACAACAAGACCACCACTAAGACCTTGTGGAGACACTATACACATTCCTTCATATCCTAACATCGTACCTACATCCCTTACATAATTATCATTCTGCTTAGTTTCCACCAAGAACAACATGAGTGGAGAATACACCCTCTGCAACTCCTTAAGACATCGAACAGTGAGGCGTTGTCCCAAACCCCGACATTTCCAAACTTGTACTCTCATGTTTCTGGTGGTGGATTCGGGCCCACCGCGCCTCTGTCCATTGACTTCCTTATAGGAGGAGAGAGTGGAAGATCACCATATTCAAAAGCAATCTTTCCCAAAGCATTAAACGATGAGTAAGAAGAAGAGACTACAACATACTTGTCAACGGCATCTTGGAGGCACTTCTGCTTCTTCTTTGATGGTCCTGCGAATTCACCTGATGGGCCTGACTCATAGAGACTAGTTAGTTGACGTGTTGAGCGAGCTTCAATGTGAGTGTTTGATGTTGGGGACTTTCGAATCTGGCTTGAGGTTGAATTATCCAGACTTGGGCTTAGAAATGTTCCATACTCCATAAGAGGAGGCCCTTCCCTGTTCCAACATTCCTCCATTTCACTACAAGAAATATCGGCATTAGTAGCACAGTGAAAACGCTACCATAGGGTTTTGGTAGCGTTTCCATGAACGCTATGTTAGCCGCAGCTATAATAGACCCCCCTCCTACCATAGCGTTTTTTAATGCTATAATAAATGGACTTATTGTAGCGTTATATAATTGCTATTAAAATTTATTTCATCGCGCCGTATCCGTGCTATTATTCGAGTTTTCGTATCATTTTTGTAGTGCTGTAATTTATTCTATTATAACACAAATATAATGCTGTTAAATACTGTTCCGTGACATTTTTATATTGCTGTGAATTTTTGTTAATTATATTGTTATTTTATTTCATTTATTTGAATTATTTTTTGCATAATATATATATTTATTAGATTTATATAAAACTTTTATATTCCATAAATTATCCAAAGAATACATTATAAACATAAATTATCCAAAAACTACATACCAAGTCTTATACTAACTAAAACTAACTCAAACTCTATGACATCAAACCAAACCACTAAGTCTTCATCCTCCCATCATCGTCCCCAATGTCACCAGCAGTGGAAAACTTCACTCCTCTGATACAAGTCCTTTGATACAAGTCCTTTCCATGCCAAACGAAACCAGAGAAGAAGCTCAATATGTTTGTTTTGATCTGAGCAGCCTGTCAAAGCAAGAAAATGAGTCGTATGCCCATGATGGACAAATTTCAGAATTATGAAATATTGGAGTGGCAGAATGTGAAAGAGTGCAAAGAGACGCTCACCTTTCCTCAAATAAAATTGTGTGCAGTATCTTGAAAGTTTCATCAGACTTCTTCCTCGATATCTTGTAGGAAACTGCAGAGAAACAGACAATTTAACTATTTTAAAGGTTGGTTGTGAATATTAATTTTGGTTTGCATTTGTTGCCATTTTCATCAGAGCCTAGACAATATCATATCCATTTTATAAGCGTGTGTGTGTGTGTGTGTATGTATGAGAGAGAGAGAGAGAGAGAGAGAGAGAGAGTTAATGGCGAGAGGATCCTTTACCTCCAGAACTGCTGGGATAGATCACCACCTTTCCCTGAAACAAACAAAAAAAAGCATTATGAATTACTATTCCGAAACAAACTCACAAAGGATTCAAAGTGTATATAGAGAGTTTCAATCTCATACAAGAAACTGGTATCAGTAGATAATCAAGCTTCTCTACTAGAAACCTACAATTATAGAGCTAAAACAAAGATCGGTACCTAAGCAAATAATCTCTCAAATTAATCATATAAACCAACAAAAAAAATTAATCATGATCAAGAAAGGGAACAAAATTAGCCAAGCTAATGACGAGTAAAGAATAGTGATAACGATCGAGCACAAAACGGTAGTACGGAAAAAAGTTCCAATCTCATTCAGACATTCCATCGAACAGGTCGCGGACATTGTGTAGTTCATGAGTACTTATAGTCAAAATCGCTATTTACGGAACAACACACGGCGCAAGAACTAATCAAAATTCAAGCAACACATGGGAACTGATTCCTCTGTGGCAAAAATACAATTAAACAAGAAAGAGTAGTGGCAAAGTGTTTACCTTTGTGCACTTCCCAAGCCAAGAACATAAACCCTAATAAATTCCATTTCTCCAACAAGAAATCTAATACAAACAGAAAACATCCAGCGACTACCACATCAGTTAACCAGATATTTGTAGATCGATTTCGCAATCGGTACATAGAAATTTCAATGATATGAAGAGAAAATAGAGAGGTTACAGAATCCGGTGCAGTGAACGGTGACGGTTTGGCCCGGAGGGGGTTTGGGACCGGTGCCGGGTCTGATGACTTGCTTCTCCACACCCATCGCTTGCTTAATCTTCTCTCTCTATGTGGTCACTCTCTCGCTCTATCGCAGCTTCGAATCTCCAGGTGCTTAGCTGATTCGCTGGAAGATATGCTGCAATGTTCGTCGGAGAAGAAGATGGGTTGAGATGTAATGAATTCGTGGTAAAAAATTACATATGCATAATCGAAACAAAAGCTTAATTAAACCTAAAAGTGAGGTGCGGATGTTAGACATGAGAAACGACTTGCCGTCATCAAAACGGACGCCGGATAAAAAGATAAGAGGTGAACCAGTCTCTTAGCGAGAGAATCTGAAAAGAGTAGAGAGAAAAAGAGAAGAATGGATTTAGGGTTTTTAGAAATTGAGAGCCAGAGAAAAAAATAGAAAGGGGAAACTGAAAAGAATTAGAGGGAGCGTGAAAATTTGGGGGGAAACTTGAAAAAAATAGAGGGAGAGTAAAAACTAAAGGCGCCAGACCAAACAAAATTAAAAAAAAAAATTTGTTATTATTTTCTTTTAGTTAGTAGATTACTTTTATAATATGTGGTAAATTAATAAAAGACAAACTATATATCTTATACCTATTTACAAGTTATTTGATGTTATATTATATAAAGTGTAGGGTTTAATACTTATGGCTAAGGGTTAGAATGTAGGGTTTAGGGTATTATGTAAAGCTAATGAAAGGGATTCCAATACCCTAAACCCTTAACATATACTATAATATCCTAACAAACAAATACCCTAAATTAAAACTTTTAATGGAATATAGGGTTTAGGATTACAAATGTATGGTTTTAACTCTTAGGATTAATAACTTGTGTGTTTATAAATTTTATTTTTATAAAAAAAGTTTGTTTGTTTAATTTGGTATTCAATACTTAATTATAAATCTATAAAGAAATTAATAGTATTTCAAACTAAACTCTATTTATACCCTAAAACATAACTGAAGAACTCGTGTGTTTATAAATTTTATTTTTATAAGAGAACTTTGTTTGTTTAAACCCTATTTATACCCTAAAATAATATAGCATACAATAAGTTATGTTATAAATAAAAGAAATAAATTGCAATAACCTAAACTCTTCAATACACTAATCTCTAAATCAAATATCACAGAAAGAAGCACTTATGATTAATGTTAGAAGTGTAGGGTTTAAGCTTTAGTGTTTGCGTTTGTGATCTAGAATTTAGGGATTATAATTTTAGATTTAAACAATGATTATAGATATATATTCAAAATTTTGAAATTTGTATACAATTAAACACTCATTAATTTATAAAAATTGTTATATACTTAGTAAATACTTAGTAAAAATATTATAAATAAACTCTTGCCTTCCAATACCCTAACCCTAAAATACCCTAAACCCTAAATCAAGTGTGAATCCTAAACCCTTAATATTAGTTGAAAATTTGTTTAAACCTTATATATATCTTAAACTAAAACTGATAGTATTTTAAACCCTAAACCCTATATATACCCTAAAGTAAAACTGATAGTATTTTAAACATTAAACTTTATATATACCCTAAATTAAAATTGAAGAATTTGTTTGTTTCTAAAATTGTGGTATTTATAATAAAACAAATATGTATTTTTTAATCAAATTTATTGTACTTTTTAATCCAATTGGCAATATTTTTCACAATATATACATAAAATATACATTGCAATTTGATATACAATTTTTTTTAATCCCTAAACACATAAGGACACAGACTCTTTGTCACTTGCTCAACTCTTGCTATTACACGGGCGTTGTTCTTGGAGCAGGTGATGCCGGTCCAAGATGTACGAGATGTGTTTGCTTGCTTGTCTGAGTCTATGTCAAACTCAAGCAGTGCTTGCTTGTCTGAGTCTATGTCAGCAGATAAACAACGGGAAAAAGGCGAGACCAAAAGGAAAATGAAGGCCGCAACGTTCATCATCATCAGTTCGTTTTGAAATACTCTTAGGCTCACTCACATCAAAGCTTTCTCATCCAACTGCAACTGCAAGAGAACACTAAAACACATCAAGTTCGGATTTATAGTCAGATAACACAAAAACACATCAAGTTCCTTCATATTGAGTATCATTAGTGCTAAGAAAAACTAAAAGTAGTTGCAAAGAAAGACACAAAAGCATAATTAACGGTGATGGATTTATAATGCAAGATAATACGTAACATACCATTCCCCAAACGATGAAGGGGAAGCCACCCATTGCGTATAGAGCAACCGCTAGAGCCACCGGAAGCCAAATGTAGATGGATTGAAGGAACTTATAGAATGGCTGCTTCTCCAAATCCCCAACATTATTAGGCTCTCCAACCTTGAAACATCAAAAACAATCACTGCTAAACAACAATAATACATTTTTCTATACAAATTTTAATATGAGAAAGAAGAAAACAAATCCTTACCCTTTGCGTGATAGTATTGGTATCAAACATCCAATTCATGTGACTGAACCAAAACCCTTCAAGTGGGCTATGAGGATCTTTGTCTGAATCACAGAACTGATGATGGTACCTATGTGTACTCACCCAATCAATTGGGTTCCCCTGAAGAAACAAAACCAACACAGCATCAATTGCACAATTCAACATAGAGGACAAACTACATTATCCACAAATCTAAGAACGATTTCGAATTTACCCACCTGAAGAGCGTGAGCTCCACAATAAGCAAACAAGTACTCAAGCCACTTAGGAAGCTTGAAGCTTCTGTGAGTGAGATTCCTATGGAAAGAAAGAGTAATACCCAGACTGAGATTTCAAGGGTGAAGGTGTTCCATCAACCACAAAAACTGGGTACGCTCCAAACTGCAAAACCCTAAACCACATTATGATCATTTCGACAGGGAAACCAAGATGCAACAATTAAGCATATCCGAAAATCCACATTCCGAGAAAGAGAAAACGAACCTAAAAAAATTGGAGACAAAATTCAGAAATTCAGTTGAAGCATACATAATAATGAAGACATGAGAAGCATAGAAGAAATTGGAACCTTGGAGAAGAGATTGATTGTTCGGAAGAAGATGAGTCTGAGGTGAGGTTTAAGGGCAAAACCCTTAACGGCAGTCTCATGCTGAACGATCCAGAAGGAGAGATCAAAACCCTGTTGTCGACCATAAGGTCTCAACAAATCCCATAACTTTCCTCCCACACCCATCAATTGTGGACCACCTTCTTTGCCGAGGATGAAGATTGGAGGAGCATAGATCTGAACATTTTTTGGAGATGAAATCTAGGATTTCTCGAGATGAATCCGAGGTGCAGAGATCGATTGAAGAACAAAAAACCTAGAGATGAAAGAAGGAAAGATACATGAAGAACAGAAATTGTGAATCTCTCATCGGAGAACGAGAGCTAGGAGAGGATGTGATGAATTTTTTTTTTCTGTAACAAGAATAAAATGAACACTTAGAAAAAAAAAACTTAAGAAAATGTTAATTTCCGCCAAAACCAAAATTTAGCTAAGTGTTTCGCTCCAAAATATGTTTTTAGCTACAACATAGATTTTAAGGTTTGTTTAATGAAAATCTTTCACAGCGCGGATTTAATGCTACTATAGAGTTTGGATCCGATTTTAGTACTTTCGGTAGCAGTTCGTGAATTAGTGCTACAACGTCATGCTACCAATACTCATATTTCTTGTAGTGTTTCCAGGATTATGTGATCCGGATCCTCTTCATTGTTATTATGAGGAATATGCCTCACCTCGCTTGTTTCAAGTGCAGCTGCTATTTTACGATCTTCTGCTAACAGAGAGTTCACAAAATCCCACCTGCGTTTTGCTACACCTGGACCATGCGTTAACGTGATCCTCTTTTCATAAGCTTCCCACGTCTCATCTTCCTCATCCGCAGTTGTATCATGTTGTTCTTCAGCAGCTGTATCCTCTGTTGGAAGCTTAACAGAGTGTTGAAACCCGGGGTGAACTGGAAGAATTTTTTGAAGCGTAGTGGTTGATCAATGTCCCAATTAATATGTACCCTCAAAAATTCCACTGCAGCAGCCACTTCCTGATTAAAGTCAATCTCCTCGACGTGTCCCAAATGGTCGCCTATGAATCTGATAACATCGCGCGTCTGATACTATAACGGTATCCCCCCTTATTTGCACCCAGAAAGGGATGAAGTTGAGCATTAATTCATCCATTGACGGATTCCACCGTTGCATCACCAACATGCGGTCATTGAATGCCCACGGCCCTCGCCTAAGAACAGATTGCAGAAGTTCTTCAGAGGAAAACACGAATTAAAACTTTCGCCTTTCAATCATCCTTCCCGAAATTAACCCGGCCAAACCCCAATTGCGAGGAAGAGTGGAAACAATCGCTCTTAGGTTTTTTTTCCTCGGAATCAAAGGACGACCCATGATGGAGTATTGATTGACGCGAATAGCTTCGGAACACACCGCTACTGGTAAACTGACCGGGGTGTCCGTAACACCGAGATAGAGGTCTTGGATTGCTCAGCGCAAATTATCGGTCATGGTTTTACAGGGATTACTATCCGGTGGTTTGAATTCAAGATGAAAAGGACAATGCACAATTCACAGAATGCATATGAAATATATAAGTAAGACAAGTAAGGTGGGTTCCAATCAGTTACCCCAATCCGAAAACAACGTAGTGGGTGAAAACCGCTAAGGAGATTGAAGCCCTGAGAGTGCGGTGACTGCGAGCGACTGGTAACCGCCCCACACAACCATCGATCAAGGAATTAACCGTCTCGAAAAACGAGAACAAAGGAAACGAAGGAAACCGTCGGAATCGCCAAAATCGCCATAAATCGCCATCAACTTTTTCTTTATAAGACGTTATTTTATCCTAAATAATTTACTATTAATGTAATATAATTATTAAATTTATATTTTCATAATTTTTATCTTCGATTTTAATTTTCTTTTCGATATAATCTACAATAATTTATAGTTGTGCTGCATGAGAATCTCACAGTTTTTTATTTTCTCAAAAAAGATATATAATTATTATTATATAGTTTTTAGTTTGAAGTTAATATATGTATAAATAAATAGATTTTTAGATTTAATGGCCTTTTTAATAAGTGTCTTCGATGAAAAGAAATTAATGATTGTTCTGTAGGAATAATGAATTTAATTAATGCTTTTTGTAAAATTAATGATTTGTTGATGATGTATAATATGAGAGAAATTGACAAATATGTGTGAAATTACCCCCATTACACCATGACAAATATTTTTTACACTTATAAAATTATTAAAAAATATTTTGAGAAAAATTTCGGATACATAAATTAAATATGGGACTTCTGGACATATGTAAATTAAAATTACATAATATTTAGTCAATTTTAACCATTTAAGGTATATTTGGTTAAAAACACCATGTAGCTTGATCTATGCTTGACATATGGAGTTGGATATCATATTTTCATCTGTAGGGTTAGGCTGAGGGTTTGTGAATTTTCATCCATGTTGTTACATTTGCATATACTGGTTAGGTTGTGACTATATTAAACGAGTTTGATGTTTTTTATAAGTTTTCTATATAATATGATGGTATTTAAGTAGTAATTAGTAGATTTAGGGTATATCAGACTTCCATGTTAATCTGATTAACGTACATGATTTCTCAGACTACCGAAGAAGTCTGACTAATCTCGACCAAAAACTAAACCCTACTTGGGAATTTACCCCATATATAAACGGAAGTTACCGACATTAGATCGTAAAAGTCATTATCAAACTTCTCTCTCTAAAACGGAAACACACTCCCTCTCTAGATACTCTCTAAATACCCTCTAATAACTCTCCGCCAACCCTCAGCCGCCACCGCTACCGCCGTCGTCATCTTCTTCATTCTTGTAATTATCTCTTCTTTTCGTCTCTCCTGACCAGTCCATACACCGCCGCCATCATATTCTAAGCTCTTCGTTCTTTAAATGTTTGAGATCTATACGAAAGAAGTCATTTTTTCTTTGATATTTGTCTAGATCTAAACAAAAATTTGGTTTTTATATATTTCTCGTATTAGATCCGTACGGTTTTGAGTTCGAGTCATCCCCTTTTTCATATGTACTTTGTACTTCGTGTAGATCTGAATAAAACTAAAAATAGATAGATTTTTATATATTTCTCGTTTTAGATCCATGGGATCCATACGGTTTTGAGACCGAATCATCCCCGGTTTCACATGTCTTTTGTCTAGATCTTAACAAAACAAATTGGCAAAAAATTGTTTTTTTAATATATTTCTCGTTTTAGATCCATACGGTTTTGAGTCCCAATCATCCTCTTTTTCACATGTCTTTTGTCTAGATCTGAACATCCCCAACAAAAAATAGATAGGTTCTAGGGCCCCTAGGTTCTATGCTTGAGTTAGACTCTATTAGAAGTCTGAATTTGGAATTGTTTTTGTTCAGACTGTTTTAGAAGTCTGACTTACAATCGTTTTATTGTACACAGGATGGGGCGATTCAGTCAGGTTCCAACCTCGAGTAGTAGTAGTTCATTCTCAACTTCCACATTCCGAAAAAGATCCGGTTCATGCAATGGATTCCCCAAAAAATGTTTCTGCGGTCTGGACCCTGTCATGCGAACATCCACTACAGCCGATAATCCGGGAAGAAGATTCTTTGGATGTCGTAACTGGGATGTAATTGCCTTTCTCTTCTGTTTTGTAGCCAGTTTTATTTCGTTTTGACTTATTCGAGCTTATTTTCGGAATTTGAAGATGATATTGCATATTTAAAATGTGGCTGTATAGGATGGTGGTGTTGGAATTGTGTCCAGTAATCTCGGTACTGTCTCTAGAAAGTAAGAGTATGTCAATGATCAGACATAAGTCATATAATACTGGGGGTCATGATGGCTTGCTAGAGTCCGCTCATGATCTATAAGTCTTGGACTTATTGCCTTTATTATATGATCCCATATGGGTCACACGCCTAAGCTAACAGGAAAATGTGTAGGAACGGCTTAGCAGAAGTACGGTAAAAGTGCCAGGCATTTGTCGTACTTAGAGAGAGATTAATGGGTCTGATTAAATCCAAGGGATTTAATCAGATTGGATTTTGGGCCCAAAAACCCAAAAGGAAATAGACAAGTTTTATAATTAAAACTTAAGTCTGATTTTTCTTCCCAACCCTTATCCCCTGCGATTTTCCTCTCTCTCTCTCTGCGCCTCCCACAGCTTGGTCTAGCAGCCTCTCTTCCTGCTTGGTGTGCGTGTGTGAACCTCTGGAGGAGTTATCACTTGGTGGCTCTCTGATCTCTGACCTGTTCTCTCTTTCCGCTGCATAAACAGGTAAAAGGTGAGATCTTATTGTTTCTATTCAAGAGAACCTAGATCCGTATGTTTAGGACTGTTTAATCTGAAGAACTGAATCAGGATTAACACCAAAACATCCTTCAGTGGTATCAGAGCGATTGGTTCTGGTTTTTCTTGTTTAGAATCTCGTTTAGGATTGTTTTTCTTGTTTAAGAAGTGTTTTGAATCAACTACTGATAAGAAAATCACTTAAGCAACAAGGAATTGAAACCTAAACATATTTGAAATCGCAAAAACCAAGCTATATGACTTGGATTGCGATCGGCCGAGTGTTGAACCGATCGGCTTGGCCGGTTGGATCGCACGACCGAGAGGTGCGATGGATCCGATCGCGAGATCGACCACGATCGTCGGCTTCTCCCGTCCCGATCGCATGGATCCGCAAGGCAGATCGCATGGATCTCGGCCCAACCTCGCGTCCCGATCGTCGCCGAGCGTCCCGATGGATCGTCCCGTCCGAAGCCGTCTCGATCTCGGATCGTCGCGTGCGGCTTGCGGCTGGGCATGGTGATCGTGGAGCTAGGTCACAACCATGATTGGTTTGTGACCAATTCGGTTCGGTTCGGTTTAAAATTTTATTAAAATTAAACGTCTCGGTTTAATAAACAGATTTAATAATTTTATTAAATTCTGGTTAAACCGGGATAAGAAATCCAAAGTCGAAAAATTGGATTTTGTGCCTAAACCAGGATTTTCTAATTTGATTTGGTTGGACCAAATAAATTGAGAAAATCCGGTTTAGTAAATAACCGGTTGACAATTGTGGTCATCGTAGTAATTAATTTTGGTTAGACCAATTTTAATGAACCAGACCGGTTATGTCATTTAATTGGACAATTGGGTCATGTCTTGGACATGGACAAATTCTTGGGCCTCGGGCCAAGAAGTTAAAACAATTGGGCCAATTATTTGAGTCTTTTCTTCAGACTAATTTAAAATTTATTTTATATAATTATAAATCGATTTTAAATTAAAGTTTCCGAAATTTTGAAATTAGAAAGTTTCTTAAAATATAAGTTTCTAGATTTGCATGTTTTGGATTTTAAGAAATTTCTAAAGTTAGAAAGTTTCCGGTTTTAGAAAGTTTCCAATTTTAGAAAGTTTCCAAAAATAGTAGGTTTCCAAAAATAGAAAGTTTCCCGAAATAGTAATCTTCTATTTTGGGATGAAATTTTAATAAACCTACGAACCTCAAATAATATCAAGCGTTGGATGTCTTGTCCAGTCTATGTCAGCTGTCGAAGCCCATTCAATTGTATTCATGGCCTTACAGTGTGAGGGTGTCTATTTTTGCGTGGATAAGACGGTTTGTGATTCATAAATGTCATTGGGAGTCCCAGACATTAATGATTACATGACTGTATAGTCTGGTTTTCTTGACTAGGCCATCGGGAGTCCCGGGCCTTGAGACATCAGAGTGGATTGGGCCTCGGGCCCAGATTCACAACCAAGAGTTATATCACGGATATAATTAGCCGACAAAGGGCTTACCGATATAAGCTAAGGTTGGGTGACGGCCAGTGGCCCACTTTGATCTTAGTTATATGTGGATCTTGGAATCATTATATTCTATTGAGGGTAACTTATGTTATTGAATATAATGCGTGATTAATCATATTAAATTTAATACGAGATTAATCATATTGAACATATTAACTAATAACCTTTTTATCTTATATATTTCAGCTATGACTACTACAAGCACTCAAAACACATTCTCAATCCGGTCTGTTCTCGAGAAGGAGAAGCTGACTGGAACGAACTTCCTGACGTGGTCAAGGAACTTGAGGCTGGTCCTCAAGCAGGAGAAGAAGGATTATGTCCTTCGTGATCCTCTCCCCGAGAGGCCTGCTAACAATGCCGCCAGGACTCTGCATAATGCTTGGGAAAAGCATTCGTCAGATGAAAATGATGTGTATTGCCTTATGTTGGCGACAATGACTGCTGAGCTGCAAATGCAGTTCGAGAGTGTGTTGTCACCAATTGAGATAATGGCAAGCCTGAAATCGCTTTTTCAGGAGCAAGCAAGGACTGAGAGGTTTCAGACAGTTAAGAACCTCTTAGACTGTAAGTTGGCTGCAAATGCGGCAGTGAGTCCTCATGTCTTGAAGATGATGGGTTATCTCGATCATCTTCAGAAACTCGACTGCCCTATCAGCCAAGAACTTGCCTGCGACATCATTCTGCAGTCATTACCTGCAAGATGATCAGTTCATTTTGAACTTTAACATGCATGGCTTGAGTAAGACATTGCCTGAGCTTCACGGAATGCTCAAGACTGCAGAGCCCAACTTGAGGAAAACCGCCAAGGACCCCAATGTGCTTATGGTGCAAAAGGGCAAGGGGTTTAAGAAATCCTCTGCTAAGGATAAGGGAAAGGCCAAGGCTGTCCAAGTCGCGGACAAGGACACGCCAAAGCCCAAGCCCAAGTCCAAGGCTGGGCCAACTGACATATGCAGGTTCTGTAAAGAACCAGGGCATTGGAGGAGAGAATGTAAGAAATTCCAAGAAGGTCTAAAGGAATTGAAGAAGAAGACTCTCGAGACTTCTTCAACAGGTATTTTTGTTATAGAAGTTAATAAAACTACTTCTGATAATACCTCATGGGTTATGGATACTGGTTGTGGGGCTTATATTTGTACTAATATGCAGGCACTCAGCAACAGTAGAAGGCTGAAGCAAGGACAAGTGGAGCTACGAGTTGGGAATGGAGCGAAAGTTCCTGCACTAGCTGTAGGCACATACTTGTTGTCTTTACCTTCGGGATTGATTTTAGAACTCAATAATTGTTATTTTGTACCTGCTATAAGCAGAAATATTATTTCAATTTCTTTGTTGGATTTGGAAGGTTATGATTTTTCAGTTAAGAATAAATTATGTTCCTTCAATCGCAACAATTTGTTCTATGGTTCTGCCCCTCTTACGAATGGGCTTTACATACTCGATCAATCCGCGCCAATTTATAACATTAATACCAAACGGTTCAAACCTAATGAGGAGAACCGAACGTTTCTATGGCATTGTCGTTTAGGGCACATCAGCGAGAAACGCATCAAGAGGCTCCATTCGAATGGACTTCTTGGCTCATTTGACTTTGAGTCATGTGAGAAATGCGAATCCTGCATGATGGGCAAAATGACACGGGCCCCCTTTAATAAACCTAACGAGAGGGCCAGTGACTTATTGGGCCTGATACACACTGATGTGTGTGGCCCAATGTCCACAAATGCAAGAGGAAACTATCAGTACTTCATTACCTTCACTGATGATTTCAGTAGGTATGGATATGTTTATTTAATTAAACATAAGTCTGAATCTTTTGAGAAGTTCAGAGAATTCCAAAATGAAGTACAGAACCAACTTGGCAAAAGCATTAAGGCTCTTCGGTCCGACCGAGGAGGAGAATACTTAAGCCAAGAATTCAGTGATCATCTAAGGGAGTGTGGGATCGTGTCCCAACTCACTCCTCCTGGAACACCTCAATGGAATGGTGTGTCTGAGAGGAGAAATCAGACCTTATTGGATATGGTTCGATCTATGATGAGTCACACAGACCTTCCAATATCCCTTTGGGGATATGCTCTGCTAACAGCAGTGTTCACTCTAAATAGAGCGCCATCGAAAGCAGTAGCAAAGACACCATATGAATTATGGACTGGAGTGGCTCCAGTGTTGTCTTATCTTAGAATTTGGGGTTGTGAAGCCTATGTCAAGAGATTAATCTCAGACAAGCTTACACCAAAGTCTGATAAATGCTACTTCATTGGTTATCCGAAAGAAACCAAGGCTTATTACTTCTATCTACGTTCCGAGAACAAGATCTTTGTTGCCCGGGATTGTAACTTTCTTGAGAGGGAGTTTCTCTCTAAGAAAGACAGTGGGAGTAAGGTACTGCTTGAAGAAATTCAAGATGAACAGGATACTGCTCAACCTAATGAGGAAGAGCAGCAGGAGGACCTACAAGAAATTGTAGAGCCTGAACCTGTAGTACCTGAAGTTCGAAGATCCGGGAGGATCCGTCACGAACCCGAGAGATATCAAGGATTCCTCGTGACTAACTGTCATGATCTTTTGATCATTGATGGTGATGAACCATCGAACTTCAATCAAGCCATGATGGGCCCAGATTCCTCTAAGTGGCGTAAGGCCACTGATTCCGAAATGGACTCCATGTCGGTCAACCAAGTGTTTTCGTTGGTTGACTTACCCGCTGGTGTAAAAGCCATCGAGTGCAAATGGATCTTCAAGAAGAAGATTGACGTGGATGGAAATGTCCAGATTTATAAAGCCAGGTTGGTGGCAAAAGGTTTCAGACAAGTTCACGGTGTGGATTACGATGAAACCTATTCACCAGTGGCTATGATGAAATCTATTCGGATTCTACTAGCAACTGCAGCTTTTCATGATTATGAAATTTGGCAGATGGACGTGAAAACCGCCTTCCTGAATGGAATTCTGGAAGAGGATGTGTATATGACGCAACCTGACGGTTACATAGATCCAAAGAATGCTGGGAAAGTATGCAAGCTTCATAAATCCATTTATGGATTGAAGCAAGCATCGAGGAGCTGGAATCTTCGTTTTGATGAAGCGATCAAGCAATTTGACTTCATCAGAAACGAAGAAGAACAATGCGTATATAAGAAAACTAGTGGGAGCAAGATAGTATTTCTTATTCTGTATGTCGATGACATACTGCTTCTCGGAAACGACGTTCCAATGCTAAAGTCGGTAAAGGACTGGCTTGGAAGTTGTTTTTCCATGAAAGACATGGGTGAAGCCGCATACGTTCTTGGAATCAGGATCTACCGGGATAGATCTAGAAGGCTGATAGGCTTGTGTCAAGATTCATACATTGACAAAGTCCTACAAAGATTCAGCATGAAAGATTCCAAGAAGGGCTTCACGCCAATGGTACATGGCACAACGCTGAGCAAGAAGCAGAGCCCTACGACGGCTGCTGAGCTTGAGCGCATGAAGAATATTCCTTATGCATCTGCAATAGGATCTATCATGTATGCCATGATCTGTACTCGTCCTGATGTTGCTTATGCATTAAGCATGACGAGTAGATACCAGTCAAATCCAGGTGAAAACCATTGGATTGCCGTAAAGAATATCTTGAAGTATCTAAGACATACTAAGGATAAGTTCTTGGTGTACGGTGGAAGTGATGTGCTTAAAGTCAGTGGATTCACGGACGCAAGTTTCCAGACAGACCAAGATGATTTCCGGTCACAGTCCGGTTATATCTTTTGTCTGAATGGCGGTGCAATCAGTTGGAGAAGCTCCAAGCAAGACACCGTTGCTGATTCCACTACAGAAGCTGAATATATCGCCGCCTCAGAAGCAGCGAAGGAAGCTGTTTGGATACGAAAGTTCATTATTGAACTAGGTGTAATACCAGATGCGGCTGAGCCTCTGGCACTATTTTGTGATAACAATGGTGCTATTGCTCAGGCAAAGGAACCAAGATCACACCAGAAATCCAAGCATGTTCTAAGAAGATTTCACTTGATACGTGACATCATTAATAGAAAGGAAGTCAAGATCAGCCGAGTTCAGACAGATGATAACGTCGCTGATCCGTTGACAAAGCCACTCCCAAGGCCTAAGCTCGAGTTTCTGACTGAAGCTGTAGGCATTAGAGACATTGAAATGTAATCTAAATTTGAGTGGGAGTTTGAGGGCTTTTATTTAGTTATTTGATATGTTCTTGTAAAACATTCTTATGTTTAATGAAATTATTATTTCAAGATTATTTTAACTGTGATGAAATAATCGTTCCAAAGTGATATAAACCATTTTATAGGTCATCGAAGTAAGTGACTTGATCTTGAGTCATCAAAGTCATTTAGCTTGATCATGAGACCCTATATTTGATAGATGGATTATATCATCCTGTCCCTAGTCGAAGGTTGTTGAAATTGGAACACCAACAACCGTGTGAGACTGGATTGGTATGTGACTTATGACAAAGTCTCAGTGTGTCATAGATGCGCGGCATCAAAGTCAGTACATAGGTGTATGTGGGGTACATACGACCGGACAAGACCCGCTTATAAGAACTCTTCAGGATATTTATATCTGTGTCATAAGAGATTCTTACTACGACTATAGAGTATAGTCCTTAGACCTGAGTTCGCTTGCATGTGACTGCACATGGACTGATGCACTTTGATCATTGTCTAACGCTGTCGTTCTGCGATAGTTATAAGGACCTTGTTTGGGTACATTATGAAATGAGTAGTTTACAGTGATGGAACAAGACGGAATTTGTCCCTCCAATATAAATGGAGTGAATATCTCTAGGCCAATCGGAGATTTGAATACTGGAAAATGCATGGCCATGCTCAAACGGACTGTCCCGAGTCGTTTGGATTGTCAGTATCGAATCAGAGTCCGATGAACAAGAATAGGCTTTATAAGGATGACACTAATCTTGCCTTATGACTAATCGAGATATTGAGACAAAAGGATTATGAATACAGAGATTCCAGTACAAGTGGGAGATTGTTGGAATTGTTTCCAGTAATCTCGGTACTGTCTCTAGAAAGTAAGAGTATGTCAATGATCAGACATAAGTCATATAATACTGGGGGTCATGATGGCTTGCTAGAGTCCGCTCATGATCTATAAGTCTTGGACTTATTGCCTTTATTATATGATCCCATATGGGTCACACGCCTAAGCTAACAGGAAAATGTGTAGGAACGGCTTAGCAGAAGTACGGTAAAAGTGCCAGGCATTTGTCGTACTTAGAGAGAGATTAATGGGTCTGATTAAATCCAAGGGATTTAATCAGATTGGATTTTGGGCCCAAAAGCCCAAAAGGAAATAGACAAGTTTTATAATTAAAACTTAAGTCTGATTTTTCTTCCCAACCCTTATCCCCTGCGATTTTCCTCTCTCTCTCTGCGCCTCCCACAACTTGGTCTAGCAGCCTCTCTTCCTGCTTGGTGTGCGTGTGTGAACCTCTGGAGGAGTTATCACTTGGTGGCTCTCTGATCTCTGACCTGTTCTCTCTTTCCGCTGCATAAACAGGTAAAAGGTGAGATCTTATTGTTTCTATTCAAGAGAACCTAGATCCGTATGTTTAGGACTGTTTAATCTGAAGAACTGAATCAGGATTAACACCAAAACATCCTTCAGGTGGCTACCATATAATGAAGTGGTGGGATGAGGCTATGATGGAGGAGTTTCACGAGTTAAAGCTGAGTGTGGACCAACATGGCGAACAAGTTGATTACATCTTCCTTTGTTATGCTGAAATTGACTGTGTAACCAACTTGCACGATGAGATCAAGAAAGCGCAGGCAGAGATAGCTCAACTAAAGGAGCTCTTGACTGAGAAACCATCTAGCCAGACGGTGCGTGGCGCCAAGTATGAGTATCTGATGGTTGTTGGTGCTGTTATCATCGTCCCGATTATCTTGAGGGCTTTTGGTTTCTTGTAATATAAGTCATATGTATCCAAGTACAATTTTATGTATTATAAGACGAATTTTAGGGTTTTATCCAATTTATGTTCATTCATCATCGTCCAATTTCATTCATCATCCAAATCTGCGAATTGTTAGACTTCAAAAGAAGTCTGACTAATAAATTATTTTCCTCAAACTTCGTATGGAGTCTGAATCTACAATAATTAGTTTTAAGACTTAAATGATTTTCCTCAGACTTCGTATGGAGTTTGAATCTACAATAATTAGTTTTAAGACTTAAATGATTTTCCTCAGACTTCGTATGGAGTCTGAATCTACAATAATTAGTTTTAAGACTTAAATGATTTTCCTCAGACTTCGTATGGAGTCTGAATCTACAATAACTAATTTTCACCAGACTTCGCGTGCGTAACGACACGTGGCCTCTTGCATGCCCGGGAATTTAAATATTTTGTAAATTAAACGGGCGGGAGTTATGTAAAAAGGAGACGAAAAAAGCGCGGCAGTTACGTCTGCAGTAAAACCGTCCGCCAGTGGTAAAACCGTCTCGTTTTAACTGCCCCCTATGAGACATATATAAATATGATTTTTTAACCTTTTTTTTTACAGTTTCGCAGGAAAGATAAAAAAAAACTATTCTCTCTCAAATCCACTCAATCGACACCGTGCACTTTTTCTGGGTATCGTTTCCAGATCTGGTTTCTCTCTGCTCCGCCGCTTACATTCGACGGTAAGATTAATCTAAAACTTCTTCGGGGGAATTCTAAGTTAAACTATTAGTAATCAGACGGCTGTTGGTGTCTGATTGTAGATCTCAGACCACATATGGAGTCTGATTACATCCTCAGACTCCAGGTGGAGTCTGAAGTCTGAAGTCTGAGCTTTTTTGTCTCATACTTGCGCTGAGCTTTTTTGTCTTTTTTCTAAATTCCAGATCTTTTTGGGCCCCGATCTTGTTTTACTGTAGCTCCTCCGTCGTCTTCCTTCGACAGTAAGATTCCTCGACTCTTCTCCTCTTCTATATATTTACATAACTATATTTGGCAGACGGCATAAGATGTCTGACTGTGTAAGGCCCTCGTTGTTTCAGGTTTCCGTTATGGAAGATGTTGAATTCCCACAAAGGATGTTCACGGCCGGTTATGAACCATCTCCGGATAAAAGCATACACTACTTTAGTGGAAGGAGAGATCTGATAACTGATGTTAAACTAGCGCTGTTACCGGCTGAATGGCAGGAACTCCTCGATTCAGAACTTGGCGTTTTTTTGAAATTCCATGAACTGAATTTCAAATGGTGTTCAAGGATGGTGCACTATATGCTCTGTCTGCAGTTAAACTGCAAGAAGAAGTATGAGTTATGGTCTCTTTTCGGCGTTAATCCAGTTAGGTTTTCCCTGAATGAGTTTCATGCTATAACCGGACTTAAATGCGACTATATTGAGAACCTCGAGTACCCTGAAATTCAGTATACCGATGAGATGAGAGAAATGTGGAAGCTTCTTAGGGTGGATTTCGATTTAGGCCCAAGTTATACGCAACTAATGGATGCTTGTACAAGATGTTCTGAATGGGAACCGGAACAAAGGATATGGCTGGGCTATCTAGCGATCTATGCAACCTTCATTGAGGCTCATCACTGGACAACCTCCACAAGGGGTGACATGTCCAAGCTTCTGCTGTTTCCAGGATCGATACAATCCTATCCATGGGGACGATTCGCCTTCAAGGTTCTGATAGATTCTGTTAAAGAGGCAAACAGAAAACTCGTGGATGGAAAAAATTATCAGGTCGGAGGTTTTGCTGAGGTCCTGAACATCTGGATATACTGGGCATGTCCCGCTATGGCGACAACTTATGGAGAGCCCTTTCCGGATTCCCCAGACCTACCATTGCTGGCGTACTAGGGATCACGGAGTCGAAAGAAAGCCGACGAAGCCTTACGCAAACAGGTATTTCTTGTACTTATGAACTCTGACTTTTATGTCAGACTTCATTAGAAGTCTGACACACATAATGTCATACTTCATATGACCCAGTCTCGTATGATGTCTGACTGGTTGATATTACAAATGCTTATATTTGTTTTTCTATGTGACTTGTAATTTGCAGACCCGCGTCAACAGCTTCGTAATCAAGGAATACGATGACATGTTTCCCATATGGGACAACCCTGATGAGGAGGACGACAAAGTTGAGAACATTGTAAAGGCAATGTTCGGACAGCTAGGGACTGTGCATTGGAGGTGGGGTTCAAAACCTTGGAAGAGCGAAGGTGTGTTCAAGACCAGAGCTGGAGGTCCTGTTAAGCTTGAGATTAAGTCTGAGAAAGATGCTGATCAGACTGGTGAGAAAAAGCGTAAGGTTGTGGGAGTCAAGAGGAAGTTGTTGCAGGTTGTTTCTGATGATGAAGATGAGGAAGAAGAGGCTGAGGTAGTTAGCAAGAAACTTAGAGTAGGGAAGGCTGGTCCTACGAATGGGGATGTTGTTCAAATGATTGAGGGTTTGCAAAAATCACTTGAAACTCAGATTGATGTATTGGTAGATGTTTTCAACGAGGGTTTGCGTCTGATGGGTATCAGAATTGATGATCTTGCCAAGATCGTCCAGAGTTTGAAGAAAGAGAATGTTGGAGTTGAGCAGAAGGAGAAAGACCAGAAGAAAGATTCTTCTGAAGTGAAGGAAAAGGAGAAGAAGAAAGCTGGTACTGGAGGGAAAGGAAGAGTGAAGAACGCAGAAGCAAAAACTGCTGCTGCTGCTGCTGCCGCCGATGAGATGAAGAAGGCTGGAGTTGGTGAGGATGAAGAAGATCCAGCTGAAGATCTTCAGGTTCAAGAAGGGGTAAAAGCTGCTGCGGTTGATGAAGAGGGAGGAAGAAAAAAAAATGAAAGGCCTAAGAGGAGCCTGAAGAAAGTTGTACTGAAGGTATCCGAACCTGAACATGCAGGGAAAGCGAAGCCTAAAGTAGCAGCAGATAAATCCGCCAATCCCTCTAAGGAAATCATACCGATTGCGACTGATGATGGGGTTAGTCTCCAAAACCCTCAATCTCTGGATACAAATAAGGAAAAGAACGTTGGGCCTAAGAGAAGTAGCAGGCTTATGAAGAAATCACTTGAGGAGAAGTAGCCTTCTATTGCTTTATGAACATTGTAAAGGCTGAAGCATAATAGTATTTGTTTTTTTCCCCATTGGTTCTTGTATTTGCTTTGAACATGGATTCCTGGCATTAGACTTATGTTGCATTGGCTTGCTATGATTTTTCGATGGCATTTAGCACATGTCAGACGTCTATGGATGTCTGACATGTTATGTATTCTAGTTACCAGACGTCTAGTGAAGTCTGGTTCTTGTGTGAATTTTAGTTCGAACATTATGTTTAACATGGGTTGTCAAATTGTCTATGCAGAGTATACCCGATGGCACAGATCCGAGTGTCATGGTCGTTGCACGGTCGGCTACGGGCATAAACTTCGATTCTACGCGGCAGTTTAAACAGGACACTAAGCAGGCGGCAGCTGAAGTTTACATGCAAGCAAAGGCAACCCAGGTTAAACAAAAGGAGAAGGTGAAGACTCCAGCTAAACCTGTTGTCCAAGCACATGTTACACCGAGATATGACCCTTGTGCTGCTATCACCAGGATGCAAGTGAAGGCACTTAATGATTACAACAAAAGACAGCCATATGTGTTGATACTCTGCTTAGATTGTAAGTATGTACACCTAACTCGATGTCTAACAAGTGTATTGTTCTTTGTAGGGGTTATCCAACTAGGCAACTGAACACATCACTACAATGGTATTACGATCTTCGCACTCCAAAGGAATGGCTGCATGACACGGTCAGTATTACTCCAATGGTTATGAATTAAGAACTCCATTCCAATATGGATGTATATTCAGACTTCCAAAGAAGTCTGGTTGTTTATTCAGACTTCCAAAGAAGTCTGGATTTATACTCCAGACTTCCATAGAAGTCTGATTGTATATCCAGACTTCCATAGCTGTCTGGTTGTGTTTTATTTTTTTTTATATTAACACATGCTTGGCTTAATGCAGCAAATTGATGCGGGTATTGATCTGTTGAGGCTTCGCCAACACAGCCATCCGGAATGGTTCAGGAGCGAGAGGCTGTGTTTCATTGACACACTCCTTCAAGCCTTGTGGCGTCAACACTATCCAACTTTTATTAGTAGTGGTGCTGGAGGGAATGAACCAGACGCAACTAGAATGCTTCCTGCTGGTTGTTTTGATTACTTCACTGGTGACCTACCACTATTCTGCAAATCACCGAAGGCTTGGGCGGTGGATATTGATTATATTTACACCGCACTGCACACTGGCGGAAATCATTGGGTAGCAATTATGATTTCTATCCCGGATAGGCACGTAACAGTATGGGACAGCATCATTAATGATAGGACTGATGAGTTGGTCGGAGCGGCAGTGGCACCAATCTGCGAGATGTTTCCTTATGCGATGCACATCTTGAAAATACCTGATGCTGATGGATGGCCTTACCCAGTCGATCGTTACACCCACTCGATTGTTAGGAGCGACGATCTTCCTCAAAACAAACAAACAGGTGACTGTGGAGTGTTCTGCTTGAAGTTCATCGAGTTCCATTCACTTGGAATGGAGTTTCCAAAGTATCTTTGTGATAAGAACATCAAGTCAATCAGGGACAGGCTAGCTTTTGACATATTGTTTGAACTCAAGCGAACAGGTGAAGAGCAACGTTCCGAGTATGCTTTGCTTGACACCTACGGTGATAAATAGACCGCCTCTATCTTTTGCATTCCTAAACAATACATATCTATGGTGGTTGTAAAAAACACATCAATCTTTTGGCCTACTTTTGTGCTTGTTTTTTAGTTATGTAACAAACTTAAGCACTAATTCTAGTTATGTTTATTACTACGCTTGTTGAAACAGAACCCAAACAATTGAGACAAGTTTAAATATTAGAGTTCTGGAATACATCACTACGTCAGACTTCAGTGAACCCTAAAAAAATATCAGACTTCTGTAAACCCTAAAACTTATCAGACTTCACTGAACACGAACACAAATCAGACTTCAGAAATCCCTAAAACATATAAGATTTCAACCATTTCTAATCAGCCTGAGGTTGTGGACAATTAGGTTGTTTGTGGCCTGGTTGTTTGCAGTTCGAACAACAATATTGCTTGTGTAGTTTCCGCGGTTTAGTGCTCTTCTTCTTGGCGATTTCTAGCATAGATTGCCACCTCGACTTCTTTTGTCTTCCAGGCTTCCGCCTCTCTTCCGGCGGATAGACACGCACGGTGTCATGATTTGCCTTTCCGGTAACATTCTTTGGTAAGATGTTGCGCGAGTATGCAGCGTACAAGTAGTCCGTTCTGTAAGATGGACATACAAGGGTAGAAATGTGTAGCTCAAGTTCCGGTGCAGCGCATATGGAATGTGAGCAAGGTATCTTTTCGTAATCCCAAACACCACATTCACACTTCTGATGTTCCAAATCAACAACACAATCCCTATGTCCTCCCTTAACAACGAACTTATACGTATCTACGCGTTCTGCCGTCATCATATCTGCATAATATTCACGAATAGCCAGCAAATATTCAACTCCTCGGCTAAATGTTGTTGAGAGACTCATTGCATCTAGCCGCCTTTTACAAAACCACGTCCCTAGTTTCTCTTGTATAAACTCTAAAAGGAAAGATATGGGATATCCTTTTGCCTTCTTAACTGCGGAGTTTATAGACTCAGCAATGTTGCTCGTCTTTATGTTGTACCTGTATCCACCAATTTGAAAGAGGTTAACCCAAGTAAGAATTAGAAAGTATCATAAAAACATTATGCTTTCAGACTTCTCCAGTCGTCTGGAAAAATAATCAGACAGCAAGAGAGGTCTCATAATTGTATCAGACATCATTAGAAGTCTGATAACTATTGTCAGACCGATAAGTACCTGTCTCCGTTGAAATGCACGCGTGACCATAGACTCACATCCGTCTCTTCCAAGTAATCAGCAAGTTCAGGATTTGCCGCTCGTAAGGAAGCCATGTTTCGGTCGAAATCGTAAATTGTATAAGCGTAAGCCGCGTTTTTCACCAAGTACAGAAGATGTTTTCCCCTGAACTTGGTAACTATATTATTTTGTAGATGGTAATAGCATATCCCTCGCTGTGCCCAAGGGAAAACTGCTTCACACGCATTCTTGATCGACTCACATCTATCCGAGACTATGACCAAAGGATATTGGTCTGAAATGCATTCTTTCAGTTTGGTGAAAAACCATTTCCACGAGTCATCGTTCTCAGAGTCTACAATTCCAAAAGCCAACGGAAATATTTGAAAATTTCCGTCTTGTGCGGCCGCCACTAGCATAACACCGCCATACTTTCCATTAAGATGAGTACCATCCACCACAATGACTCTTCTAAGATACGTAAACCCATATATGGAAGCTCCAAATGCTATAAATAGATACTTAAATCTATTCTTCTCATCTAGCTCAAGCCCAGTTACTGTTCCCGGGTTGGTTTGCCTGATTCCATGCAAAAAAGAAGGCAGTCTCGCGTACCCATCTTCCGCTGTTCCTCTCACAATCCTTTGAGCATGTAACAATGCTCTGTATGCGGTTGTGTAGCTCATCCTAATCCCAAACTGCTTCTTCATTGATACTTTGACATGCTTTGGTGTTATCCCCTCAATCATACCAAAAGTTTCAGTAAACAACCAACCAATATAAACTGGAGTAAAACGTTTGCGCGTAGACATCCGGTCCGCCATCGAGCATGAATGTGTTTCTGAATAGATCATCACCCAGTACTTTTTTGGTTCGCTCTTCACACATGCTCGAAGCATCCACTTGCATCCTTCCACACGACATTTAGCCACAAAACGTGTCTTGTCAGACTTCTCTGTCCTAAATGCGAATTTCTTCATTATCGCCGTCAAACGTAGCTCTGATATTAGGTCTTTCTTACTATCAAAACACTTATTGAGAATGATACCCTCAGATAAGTCCCTTTTGCGAACACTCTGATTATTCATACTCTCCAACTCATATTTCTTATAATCTTCATCTTCTTCCACATCTACATCTTCATGTTTAACTTTCCCATATAGGGTATAATCAACATCGTCATGGTAAGCCTCAGCGTGTTCCATGAAAACATTCTCAGGCACATCCAAGTTACCAACACCATCATTACCACCACCACCACAAACAGAATCCTCCGAGACTGAGTCCACATATTCCTCATTCCAGTCTTCTTCTTTGTCATCTTCGTCTACATCTTCAGATTCATATTTGTCATCATGATTCACAGCATCTTCATCATCCATACGGGATCGGCTCGAGACACATAGACGGATTAAATGCGTATTAGCTAACTCAACCATGCTCCTTACTTGCCTATCATTTGTGACATAAACCGGAGGGCTATCCGGATCCATTTGTTTCAAGAGTGCTTCCGGCAATGGATATGATAACTCCACCAGGTCGGTTTTCTTGTCCAGCATATAATCATCTTGTACCATCTCAACTAGTTCTTGATGTGTAGAACCATCACGCAGAGTGATAAACCGCCCTCCTTTGAGCTTATCAACCACAAAATGCCAAATCTGGTCTCTCACAACCCATTCACCAAAATTAACAGGTAACTGAACCATTATCTGTATAAACAAACACGTATAAACAACATTAGAGATCTTTTGGGAAAAGCCAAACTTCTTTGTGAAGTCTAATGGGGATGCTATTAGCTACATTGCCAATATTATTCAAAAATTTATTTAAAAATAATTACCATATATAAGAATGTAAAACTCACGCAGAAGGAACATATAACACTAACACACATTTAAAAAAATTAATGTCAACGAAATTAATCACAATTATACAATAAAAATGCATTTTAAAAGTTTGACATATTTCAGACGTCTATAGAAGTCTGCTTTCTATATAACCAGACGTCTATGGTAGTCTGAAAAAGAGGGTATTTTTGCAATTGATTTTGAAATGCCAGACAGCGGATGCAGTCTGAAACAATTCAGACAGCGCATGCTGTCTGCTTTGGAAGTTTTTAAATTTTTTGTCAGACAGCTCAAGAAGTCTGGAAAAAAAAAGGGTAGTTTTGCAATTGATTTTGAAATGTCAGACTTCTCGCAGAAGTCTGAAAGTAATCAGACTTCATCCGAAGTCTGAAGAAAAGTAGAGGGTAGTTTTGCAATTGATTTTGAAATGTCAGACATCTTCGGAAGTCTGATATCTCATCAAACTTCTTATGCTGTGTGACAATTTTTTCAGACAGCGAATGAAGTCTGATGAAAAACATCGCATTTTCGAGCGTTGACCAAAATTCAATTGTTCAGATGTCTTTTGCCGTCTGGCAAAGTTTTGGAAATTCAGATGTCTATAGCCGTCTGAGATTATTTTTCTTATTTTCAGAAAGATTTACATGTCTGACAATTTTTTCGCTTATTTTGGTCAACATCTGAAAATTTGGGTCAATTGCAGTTTCTACCCCCCATTATTTTCAGACAACGGATTCCGTCTGACAAAAAGTCAAGAATCGGTCAATTTCTTGCCAGACTACATCAGTAGTCTGACAAAAAAAACAAATTTGAATCAATTGCAAAACTACCCTCTTCTTATTTGGACTTTTTAACGATGTATTTTTTTTGTTTTCAAAGGAATTTAACAGACTTCTATGGAGGTCTGGCAATTGAAAGTCAATTGCAAAACTATCCTCTTGTTGACCATATTGAGGCTTACGAAAAGATGCAGACAACAAAATCGGATCTGAAAATCGACGATATGAAAATGTTCTTACCAATCTCCGATTTCCGTTTGTTTTTAGCCGCGTCGATTTCCCAGAACGTCTAAAATCACCGAAAGCCCCAAATCCGAGATGTGTTTTGCTGTTTTTATTAGATGATAAACGATTTCGCTACTTTTGAATCGAAAAATATCGAAAAATCCCACAAAATCAAAGGGGAAAAGAGAAATCGGTGAGGAGAACGTCCGAGCTCAGATTCTTGAGCTTTAATTGAGCTTTAATGGTGAAAAAATGAGCTGGATTACACATTAACTCGTCGGCGATGGTGGGTGTCGTGGTTGTTGAGCATTCATGGCGATGGCATTTTCGTGAATATCCAAAACAAATTTGGATCCTTTTGTCTTTTGATTTCAAATATCATACTTCAAATGAAGTCTGACGATGGCATTCCTGTGAATATCCAGATTAATAAGGGGATATATTAGCGATGGAGAGGAAGGAGAAGGCCGAGGGTATAATCAGGGTTGACTTCAATTTCGAGGGCATTT
This sequence comes from Orychophragmus violaceus, assembly GCA_030180135.1. NCBI lineage: Eukaryota > Viridiplantae > Streptophyta > Magnoliopsida > Brassicales > Brassicaceae > Orychophragmus > Orychophragmus violaceus. The sequence goes on from CM058236.1 coordinate 9,110,919, forward strand.
TTGCAAACGTCCCGACTTCGATTATGTGAAGATTTTGATATGGATAACGGAATCCCAAAAGTTTGTTTCTGTGATAATTCTTAGACACGATGAAAATGTTAAAATCAGCAAACCTGAGAAAATTCACAAGTTGAAGAAGCAGAAGATTCAACAGTTGTTGGACTCCCAAAAGGCCTCCATAGATGCGGATATGGTGTGTGCTTTGTTTCAAGTAAATTATCATCTACTTTTTTTGTATTTCGGGAAACTTATTAACTGAATTGTTTCTTTGAAATTAGAACAGTAAGTGAAAAGGGAGGTTGAAGTATCTTCTTCAGCAATCTGAGTGTTTGCACACTTTGGCAAAGGTGATTCATGTTCTTCTCAGAAGAAGGCGAAAGGAAGGTGTGTTGAATGCAATTGATTCCTTAAATACCGTTTTTCTATTTCAGGGTATCGTTCTTTCGTTTTCTATGGTGAAATAGGATTGTGCGTCTACTCTTGAGCCAGATAGAAGCCACCGTTGTCTCAGATATCCATGGATTCATCAGAGAAACAGAAATATTGGAACTCCCCCAAATAAACCAAAAGCTCCCAAAAATTATTTATGGAAAAGTTAAAACTCCCGAAGCGGAATCCTCAAACTTGCCAGAATCAAGAGAGGTTTTTAATAACTTGGAAGTAAAGGTGTTGTATCGATTGTAAAATCAATCAATTATTTGGTGATTTGTGTTCAGATTTTATTGATATTATTTTGCCTCTGCAGGATCTTCGTAAGCTAAACCATCCCCATATCATAAAGTTGAAGGAGATTGCGATGGAACATTACGAACTTTTCTTCATCTTCGAGTGCATCGTAGTAGAGATGATCTCTCTTTCCTTTCCTCATTGATCTTGGGTTATGATTTGATTAGGACCATAATATGTATCAAATAATGAAAGAAAAGGAACAATCTTTCTCTGAGGGAAATATAAGAAGTTTTATGTCTCAGATGCTTCAAAGTCCTTGCGCACATGCATATAAATGGTTATTTCCATAGGAACATGAAACCAGGTGTGTATGTTTGTCATGCTACACTCTCTTTGGTTTTCTTTCCTTGAATGTATTTTTACTTCAAAAAAAATTGTATATATTATTTTTGTTCTGAAGAGTACTTGCTGGTGACCAACAATATCCTGAAAATTGATGACTGTGGACTGGCTAGAGAAGTTGCATCTATGTCTCCTTTAACTGAATATGTGTCCACACATTGGTAAGTGAGTGATTAATTTGGTATTGCTTTAGCATGGTGAATTATTCGCTGTATAATTGGCTCTCTTATTTCTAACAGGTATCGAGCTCCAGAAGTTTTGCTACAGTCTTCGTCATACACTCCTACAGTTGGTACTTTTGCCAAAAAATCATTTGGTGCTTCATCACATTACAATAGAGTCATATCTAAAGTTCAGAACGTGGCTAATATTTGGTGACTTTGCAAATGTTTAGAGACAAACATTTAGAAAAACTGCAGACATGTGGGCAGTCGGCAGTGGGAGCAACAGTAGCTGAGATTTTCGCTTTTTCCCCATTATTTCCTAGTGAAAGGTGAATTCTTTGTCCTTTTACCAAATGCTTAACTTAATCTCTGCGTGGTTGGTTGCTAGCAAGAGTTTCACCCATGTCTCTTTGGCCAGTCAATAGCTGCAAACTGAGGATGCAGCCTGTTGTTATCCGGTCACATCCCAAGTGGTTCTGGATTTGAAAAGGAAAAAAAAAAGATTGTCGGAAGGTAGATACAGTCAATAAGAGAAAGGTTTATGGAGAAAGCAGATCTAGCTCCTCAGCTAGGGGTTTGTTACGTGTTATCAAAGAGAACAAGAGATTTGTAAAGGAAAATGGGTATTCAATTAATCAACAAGGTTACAGAGAATATTCACTGTCCTCTCTCTACAACATGAACATGATGATCAATCAAATGATGCCCTGTCACTCTTTCCCTTTCCTTATTTATGCTGATGCTTGGTGATCGCAACAACCCCCGACAAGTCACGTGCTCCTGCTGGTCACATGCTATCAGCCGTTATTCCTCTTCTCTCTCCTCTAGATCATTCCACGTCATTACCTCCTCCTGCCTCTTTTCTCATGGTGCTTTCCTGATGGGCTGATTTCCACGTTGGGCCTTGCGTTTGTAGTGGTAGAGAATAGGTGGATGTGTGGCCTCATAGCTATCAATACCTCCCTCATTTGAACTGACCTTGTCCTCAAGGTCAAAGGCGGGAAACTGCTTCTGTATCACAGCAGGCCACTCCTAAGAGCTCTCAAACTCCAGCAATCCTTTCCAACGAATCAGTATCTCCTCCTGACCAGTCTTGTTATTCACCCGTCTTCCCAACACAGCTTCTGGTTCTGCAATCAACATACCTTCCGAGTTCAACTCTGGAGGCAGGGCTGTAATGATATCCTGTAACTTTGGATCATTATCCACCTCACAGCAGATTTCTTCCAATTGTATAGCAACCTGTACAGATAGGGCCATCAGTTCTGGTTCCCCATTTTTCCTAGACAACGCATCAGCTGCCTTATTCTCCATTCCTGGTTTGTAGTGTATATCAAAAGTGAATCCCAATAACTTGGTCAGCCACCTTTGATACTCCAGATTGATCTCCCTTTGTCCAATAGAAACTTGAGGCTTTTTTTATCAGTCCTGACCAGAAACCTCCTCCCAGTAGATAGTGTCGCCACTTCTGCACTGCGAACACTATTGCCATGAGCTCCCTCTTGTAGACTGACTTATGCCTCTGTCTCTCAGTCAGTCATTGACTAAAATATGCAATCGGCCTTTGATTTTGCATGAGTACCGCCCCTAAACCTGTATCTGGCGCATCTGATTCAATCACAAACAACACAGATAAGCCAGGTAGGGCCAGAACTGGCACCGTTGACATAGCAACCTTCAATCTTTTGAAAGCGGTAGTTGCATCTTCCTTCCATTTGAACTGATATTTCCCCAGCAAACTCGTCAGTGGGCGAGCTATCACTCCATACTCCTTCACAACTTTCGGTAATAACCGGTAAGCCCCAAAAAAACATGTAAATCTTTGACAGTCCTTGGTTTTGGCCATTCCATCATGGCTTGTATCTTTCCCTTATCAGCCGCTACTCCTTCACAAGTGATGACATGACCAAGATACTCCACACTTGAGCTTGAGAACTGACACCTCTTTCTGTTGGCAAAGAGCTGGCGCTGCTGCAGCAGCTACAGAACCGTTTTAAGATGCCCTCGGTGCTCCCCCTCATTTTGACTATACACCAGAATATCGTCGAAGAACACGAGGACAAACTTCCTTAGATAAGGCCGGAACACTTCATTCATGAGGGAATGGAATGTAGCTGGGGCATTAGAGAGCCGAAAGGGCATGACGAGAAACTCGTAGTCCCCATCGTGTGTCCTAAAAGCGGTCTTTGGAACATCCTCTGCCTTGACCAGTATCTGATGATAACATGACCTTAGATCGAGCTTTGAGAATACCTTGGCTCTGTGAAGTTCATCTAAGAGTTGGTCTATCATAGGAATGGGGTACTTGTCCACTATAGTGACTTTGTTCAGGGCTCTGATACCATGTTGTTACGTGTTATCAAAGAGAACAAGAGATTTGTAAAGGAAAATGGGTATTCAATTAATCAACAAGGTTACAGAGAATATTCATTGTCCTCTCTCTACAACATGAACATGATGATCAATCAAATGATGCCCTCTCACTCTCTCCCTTTCCTTATTTTATGTTGATGCTTGGTGATCGCAACAACCCCCGACAAGTCACGTGCTCCTTCTGGTCACATGCTATCAGCCGTTATTCATCTTCTCTCTCCTCTAGATCATTCCACGTCATTACCTCCTCCTGCCTCTTTGCTCATGGTGCTTTCGTGATGGGCTGATTTCCCACGTTGGGCCTTGCGTTTGTAGTGGTAGAGAATAGGTGGATGTGTGGCCTCATAGCTATCAGGGTTAAAAGATAATAGAACTACCTACTGAAGAGGGACGTCTTGGCTTTAACCCGAGAGGTTCTGTTTCAGATAGTAGACAGGCAAGGAAGTGCATTTTGAATGTTGACAACGATGTTACTTCAGTTGGGAGTCATAGATCAGTAAAAAGAGGTAATAGATGCATGAGATTCTCACACCGAGGCTTTGAAATTTATATGTTTTCAGTTTTAGATATTGTCTTGTCATGCATGTTGTTACTCATATTTTCCTCTCCTTTAGCAAGAACTGCTTATCATGGAGACGTGTTTACTTCTAGGTGGACTAAGCTTCTATGACCAACACCGTGACATGAGGCTAAACATCGATAACATGTCCTATGAGGTTTTTTTATATCTTTAATCTCGCCTTACGTTATTGGAGGTAGTATCTTTAGCTTTGAAGAGAGAATTGGTACAGTAAGTACTGCTCTAACAGAAGAAGCGTGCTTAAATTTGACGTCATAAACCACCATGCCAAATGCGGCATCTGCCAGGTATATCTCTTTCGTCATGCTTTGTTAGTCAAAAACAAGTATTTGGCTTTGATGAAATTTCAAATGAAATCTGCCATGAGGTGATGTAGCGAAATGAACAACACTAAGCTTTTCCTATTGTTTGAGAAAACTGTTAAGGGTGTCTTCACTCTTCACATTGTCTAATGGAAATCTTTGATGATTACAAGCGTTTGATTGATGCTGATCATGACTGTGAATATAGAACTTATATGTATATGAGAAATCAGAAATTTTTTTGTTTCTCTTTTCTAAGATCTCATCATACTCTTATCGTTTTGGTTCCAAGAAGAGTTTACAATAGGTGATGAAGTTGGCAGTCTACACTGTGAGCACACATACCAATTATAGTGTCTGCAAGAGTGGATTTCCTCAAACGAAGACATTATATTTGTGATTTCTTCCTATGCAAAGTGTGAAATTCAATTAAAATTATTAGCTTATCTAAAATATATCTTAAACTTCAAATATACGTTTTTAGAGTAATTTTTAAATTGTTTTTGTTTCCTCAACAGTTTTCTTTGGCTTCAATTGGTGACCACTAAGGCTTCAATTGGTGACCACTAAATGAACTAAGGGAATGGAAAAAAAAAATGGACAAAATGTCATTTGAAGAATTAAATAAACACAAAAATAGGAATAAAGAGGAAAAAATGTAGATGAGGAATTGAATAAATTGTAAAAATAAATGGTAAACAAAAAATGAATAAATGTTTTCTTAAACAATAAATATAATTTATATCAAAATATCAAACGTAAGTGTAATTTTTTTTGGAGGGAATCATCACTTGTTTTATCTTATAATATAAATATTTCTATCTTCAGCTAAAAGACATTAGCTCATATGCTCGGTCTATATAAAAAATATCAAAATAAAGTAAGAAAACAGTATAATGTGAATGCGAAAACATCTATAAGCGAAATTGTTCTTGTTAGAAAAAAATCTAGCGAATATAAAATACAACAAAAACTAGCAATTATAATCGCCGTGGACCACGTTTGTGTGCACGCCATAACTACTCAGCTATCTGGTCTCGAACGATCTTCATATACAATCCTTGAGCATCGTTTTCATCTGCTTGAGCCCCATCAGCATTTGTGTAACATACCCAAACTGGCCCAATTAAAAATTTTGAGAAAAGAAGAGGAAAGCCCATTAGCCCAAGCCCAAAAGCCTCTTCCTTTCCAAAACCCTAGCATTTTCATTATAAATAGGAGCCACCTTTTTGGAGAAACCAAGAAGAAATGATCCTCGGCGAAGCTCTGCTCAAGTTCTGTCGCAGCCACCACCTCCAGAGAGTAGATCTAGGGCTCCTCCATCGTTTGGTGTCGAAAGAGATCCGGTAAGCCCCTTTTCAGATCTGATTTCCTTCAACCCGAGATCTAAAATGGCCATATCTTTCTAACCGTGAGGAATCTGGGAAATCCGAGACTACCATCGCGTTCCTCTCGTCGAGACGAAGCCGTAGCCGTCAACCGCTCCTCCATAGCCATCCGGACGCGCCCGCACTCGCCAGGAGAAGATCCGCCGGTTCTCCACGCGCCGCCGCACGCGCCGCCGCCGCCGGAGCCACGCGCCGCCGTCCGCCGCCGCCGTCCGCCGCCGCCGTCCGCCGCCGCCCAAAGCCGCCTTCCGCCGCCGGAGCTCCGCCGCCGCCGACCACCGGAGCCACCGCCGGACCGCCGCCGAGTCAACTCGGCCGGCGACCGAGTCAACTCGGTTGACCGGGTCGGGTGGGTTGACCGGGTCGGATCGTTGACCGGTTCGGTTGACCCGGTTCAATTCGGTTCAATCCAATTCTGGTTCGGTTTAGGTTAACCGGTTCAATTCCCAATTTCAATTCAAATTTCAATTTCAATTTCCGGTTTAGGTCGGTTAAGCTGGTTTGAGCTGGGTATTTTCAATCGATCATATCTAGCTCATCTTAAGCCCGATTTAAGCGATTCAAAAGCCTATCTCACTCGATTTCTCGTCCTCTTTCCAGATCTGATGTCCGTTAGGGCTGAAGAAGCTTCTAAATTACCGTTTTGCCCTCCTCTTTGGCTAAGGTGAGGACTGTTGGTTATCTCCCTTGCTCTATCTCAATTCCGGACGATAGTCCTCTGTTAATGTCGTCTTTCCTAGGTAGTCTAGGCTAGAGATACGCGTGATTGATTGTGGAACGTAGAATGCTAGGTTATCGCTGAGCCTGAAAACGTTGATTGTGTGTGATGGATAGATTGTATAGAACTGTGATAGGTCCCCCGAAAGGGTGTTTCTTGGCGGCTCGCGTATATCGAGTTTTGGTACGCGACCCTTGTATCGTCGGGAGGTCTTGGCGAGCCTCCCCAGTGAAATGGCCGTGGGCCCAGTGATACCGGGTGTGCCGGTTGCGTGTGCCTTCGGGCCAGTGTAGGGGTTCATGAGTGCTAAAGCGCGAGTGGATGTAGTTTGCGTGGTGAAAGCCTTCGGGCCTGTTTGCAAGGTGATATTAGCTTAGGACTTGTGATGCGTAGTTGTGTAGTGTAAGCGGGATCGCGGACTCCTTAAGTCCGTCCTCACTGGGTGATTGTGTTTCAAACAATTACTCAGGCCTCCTTTTCCTTTTCCCTTCTTTCTCCCTCGCAGGTCCGGATGCAGGATTGATCGATCGTTGTGACGTGATTGGTGGATTTGAATAAGAAGGAAGCGCCGGGTCCTGGGACAAGTTGAGTTGGCGTCCCGGTTGGACCATCTTCGGTTCAACGGGCGTCCTAATGCCGCGTCTCCGGTTATGCCGGGAGACGGGTGTTACAAATTTGGTATCAGAGCCTAGGTTAAAGGTCTCCCAGTCCTGCCCTGGGAGATCAGCTTTCGTTGTTTTCTTAAAAACCCCGTTTTCAATCTTTTTCAAAACCGTTTGCGAAATTTTATTAAAAAATGGTTACTTTGCGAAAAGCCTTTTCAAGCACCATGTATATCATAGATTGTTCTCCACGCCGGTCCTAGTCTAGATAGAATTTATCCGTGCAGGTGGGCGTCAGTGTCTTCAAACCTCGGTTGTGCTACTGCCGCTAGATGTGTGCCGAGATATATGTCGTGATGTGTGCCGTTGAGGTGTGTGTTGGGATGTGTGTTGTGGTGTGCGCCTACATGGCAGTCAGTACTATTGAGGTGTGTGTTGGGGTCATCGTCTGTTCAGAGTGTTGTTCAACCAAGCGTGCCAGGGCGATTAGGATGTGGAGGCGTTCACCGGAGAGACTACTGCGGGAATGTATCAAAGAGTTGCAAGAGAAGTCAGGGAAGCCGCAAGGAGTTATGCAAGGAGTTCTGCACGGGCTGCAAGGAGTGCTACAGGAGCTGCAAGAGGTCGATGGAAAGACCGGATTGCGAGGAGTGCTACAGGAGCTGCAAGAGGTCGATGGAAAGACCGGATTGCGAGGAGTGCTATAGGAGCTGCAAGAGGTCGATGGAAAGACCGGATTGCGAGGAGTGCTACAGGAGCGGCAAGAGGTCGATGGAAAGACTGGATTGCAAGGAGGCCACTTGGAAGTGGCGGTGTTTCGACTGGATTAAGCGTCAGGAGTTGCTTGAGTTGCCTGGATCACAAGGAGCAGCGGGAGGCTACCCAAATCTGTTCCAAGTAGGGAATCTTGGAGTCGGTTTGTGACATCAACTTCAATGAGTTATGGATGGCTCGTTGAAGAATGATCAAGCGGGAAGCTGGAGAAGGTCTTCGTGGTACGGCAAGTTCGAGATTCAACGGTGAGGCCGGAAAGGAAACGGTCTGCCCTGGAGTTCTTTGTGGATTACTGAAGCAGCTAACGGAGTTCCGCAAGAGGGAAAGAAGATCGCAGAAGCGTTCTGGGAAGTGGCGTTGTGGCATTTGGAATTGCCCGACAAGCTGGACGTCTGTAATTGCAAGTTCAAATGGACAAAGCAGGATATTGGAAATGGAAATCCAACGGGAGAGTGTTAGGAAAACACTTTGGAGGATTGGCAAGAAGCTGCAAGGAATAGCAAAGGAGCGCAAGTCTAATGGGAAAGGAAACTCAAAGGATGGTGTTTGGAAAGCACCACAACCGGATCACAAGGTAGGACACCTTGACCTGGAAGTCAGATTGGAAGCTGGTTTGGATATCAGAGTGCGCAGCGGAAGCGTGGCATTGGAGCATATCAGGAGTTAAGTGGGTCGTTTCCCACCAGCCAGATAGCCATAATGGACATGGTTAGCTGCATCGGTCACAAAGGTTAGCAAGGATGTTTGCTTGGGCGACAGTCAACGCCATAGTGCACGGTAATGGAAAACCGTCGAAGAGAATCCATTTGGAAGTGGATGATGCATTGTGGCACGGTAATGGAAACCGTTGAGGAGCATGGGATCGGAAGCGGGGCATCGAATTCAAGACTTAGAACCACTCGAGGGATGAGTGTTGTTCTTGGAGACCGACCCTAATGGACATGGGCGGTAGCATGTGGTGTTTGTATTGCATTCTGGAAGCTATTGTTGGATCGGCACCAGGAACAAGGACACTTCAGAGTGTGGTTGGAAATAAGGGGGGGAGGAGCAGTCTGCAGGATTCAAGCAAGTAAGCAATCAAGTCAGTTTTGGGTCAGCGAAGTTTGCGGAGCGTGGTTGGTAAAGAGTTGCAGTGGAGAACTCCCGCCACCGAATTCGGGACGAATTCTTTTTCAAGGGGGGGAGAATTGTAACATACCCAAACTGGCCCAATTAAAAATTTTGAGAAAAGAAGAGGAAAGCCCATTAGCCCAAGCCCAAAAGCCTCTTCCTTTCCAAAACCCTAGCATTTTCATTATAAATAGGAGCCACCTTTTTGGAGAAACCAAGAAGAAATGATCCTCGGCGAAGCTCTGCTCAAGTTCTGTCGCAGCCACCACCTCCAGAGAGTAGATCTAGGGCTCCTCCATCGTTTGGTGTCGAAAGAGATCCGGTAAGCCCCTTTTCAGATCTGATTTCCTTCAACCCGAGATCTAAAATGGCCATATCTTTCTAACCGTGAGGAATCTGGGAAATCCGAGACTACCATCGCGTTCCTCTCGTCGAGACGAAGCCGTAGCCGTCAACCGCTCCTCCATAGCCGTCCGGACGCGCCCGCACTCGCCAGGAGAAGATCCGCCGGTTCTCCACGCGCCGCCGCACGCGCCGCCGCCGCCGGAGCCACGCGCCGCCGTCCGCCGCCGCCGTCCGCCGCCGCCCAGAGCCACCTTCCGCCGCCGGAGCTCCGCCGCCGCCGACCACCGGAGCCACCGCCGGACCGCCGCCGAGTCAACTCGACCGGCGACCGAGTCAACTCGGTTGACCGGGTCGGGTGGGTTGACCGGGTCGGATCGTTGACCGGTTCGGTTGACCCGGTTCAATTCGGTTCAATCCAATTCTGGTTCGGTTTAGGTTAACCGGTTCAATTCCCAATTTCAATTCCAATTTCAATTTCAATTTCCGGTTTAGGTCGGTTAAGCTGGTTTGAGCTGGGTATTTTCAATCGATCATATCTAGCTCATCCTAAGCCCGATTTAAGCGATTCAAAAGCCTATCTCACTCTATTTCTCGTCCTCTTTCCAGATCTGATGTCCGTTTGGGCTGAAGAAGCTTCTAAATTACCGTTTTGCCCTCCTCTTTGGCTAAGGTGAGGACCGTTGGTTATCTCCCTTGCTCTATCTCAATTCCGGACGATAGTCCTCTGTTAATGTCGTCTTTCCTAGGTAGTCTAGGCTAGAGATACGCGTGATTGATTGTGGAACGTAGAATGCTAGGTTATCGCTGAGCCTGAAAACGTTGATTGTGTGTGATGGATATGATTGTATAGAACTGTGATAGGTCCCCCGAAAGGGTGTTTCTTGGCGGCTCGCGTATATCGAGTTTTGGTACGCGACCCTTGTATCGTCGGGAGGTCTTGGCGAGCCTCCCCAGTGAAATGGCCGTGGGCCCAGTGATACCGGGTGTGCCGGTTGCGTGTGCCTTCGGGCCAGTGTAGGGGTTCATGAGTGCGAAAGCGCGAGTGGATGTAGTTTGCGTGGTGAAAACCTTCGGCCCTGTTTGCAAGGTGATATTAGCTTAGGACTTGTGATGCGTAGTTGTGTAGTGTAAGCGGGATCGCGGACTCCTTAAGTCCGTCCTCACTGGGTGATTGTGTTTGAAACAATTACTCAGGCCTCCTTTTCCTTTTCCCTTCTTTCTCCCTCGCAGGTCCGGATGCAGGATTGATCGATCGTTGTGACGTGATTGGTGGATTTGAATAAGAAGGAAGCGCCGGGTCCTGAGACAAGTTGAGTTGGCGTCCCGGTTGGACCATCTTCGGTTCAACGGGCGTCCTAATGCCGCGTCTCCGGTTATGCCGGGAGACGGGTGTTACAAATTTGGTATCAGAGCCTAGGTTAAAGGTCTCCCAGTCCTGCCCTGGGAGATCAGCTTTCGTTGTTTTCTTAAAAACCCCGTTTTCAATCTTTTTCAAAACCGTTTGCGAAATTTTATAAAAAAATGGTTACTTTGCGAAAAGCCTTTTCAAACACCATGTATATCATAGATTGTTCTCCACGCCGGTCCTAGTCTAGATAGAATTTGGTAAGAAAATCACTTCTCATGTATGATGTTGTATGCAGCAAGAATATATATATAGGTAGTGAGATAACCATTAGGTAAGAATAAGATATACTCAAATTTTTAGTTTTCCTTTTTTTTTGGATACTTGGTAACTTAAACGTGAATAAGATATACTTTTTTGTTTTCCTTTTTTCTGGGTACTTGATAACTTTAAACGTGATATAAATGAGTACTATTTTGTTTATTTCTTGCACCTTTTTGAATTATTTGGATATTTTATTATTTATTTTAGTTTTTATAATTTTTATTATTTTTCATATTTGGTTCCTCACCAAATTTAAAGGAGAACTTTTTTGTTCATTCATTCCTCTAAACGTGAGGAAAGAAGAAGAATAGAGTGGGGTCCATATGTCCAAATTTTGATATAAAAAAATTCCTTTTAACTGGTAAATATTTTGAGAAAAAAAAAATTCATCATAATTCATTTCCTAAATTATGGTCACCAAGTGAAGCCATCATAATTCTATCAACAATCGTGGCCAATTGTGAAAAATGATGTCGTTCGCTTGGTTAATGATTTCCTACAATATGGGGAGCTGGATACTATACTGAATATGACAAACATTTGTCTTATTCCGAAGACGGAACAACCAAGCATGATGATAGAATTGCGCCCTATCAGTCTTTGTAATGTGGGTTACAAGTTCATATCGAAGGTTTTATGTCAAAGATTAAAGCGGCTACTACCAAGATTGGTTTCAGAGACACAATCTGCCTTTGTTGCGGGCAGGTTGATCTCAGACAATATCTTAATAGCTCAGGAGATGTTTCATGGATTACGGACAAACCCATCATGTAAGGGTAAATTTATGGCAATCAAGACGGATATGAGTAAGGCTTATGATAGAGTTGAATGGGCTTTCATTGAGAATCTACTGAAGAAGATGGGATTCCATGATCAATGTGTTGATAGGATAATGCGATGTATAACCACGGTTCAATATAGGGTTCTCATTAATGGACAGCCACAGGGTTTTATAGCCCCACAAAGAGGGTTGCGACAAGGTGATCCTTTATCACCACATTTATTTATTATATGCACAGAAGCTTTGATTGTGAATATAAAGAAAGCGGAGCGCGAAAAACAACTAACGGGACTGAAGGTGGCAAGAGCATGTCCCCCGATATCACACCTTCTGTTCGTGGACGATAGTTTATTTTTCTGCAAAGCTAACGAGGAGGAATGTCAGACGATTCTACATATACTTAAAGCCTATGAGGGTGTGTCGGGTCAGCAAATTAACTTTGCGAAGTCTTCACTTCAGTTTGGACATACGGTTGCGACTGAAGTCCGCGATGAGGTGAAAGCGATATTAGGCATCACAACGATGGGTGGAATGGGATCATATTTGGGTATTCCAGAGAGCCTCAGTGGACCTAAGACACAGGTCTTTAGCTTCTTACAAGATAGACTTTATGGAAGAGTTAATGGTTGGACGACAAAACTACTCTCACGAGGGGGAAAGGAGGTTATGATAAAGGCGGTGGCATCGGCCCTACCAAATCATGTAATGTCGTGTTATCGGTTACCAAAGAAAATTACTACGAAATTAACAAGTATATTTTCAAACTTCTGGTGGAGTACGAGTGGAACGAGTTCAGGTATGCACTGGATGTCTTGGGACAAACTTTGCCGAGAAAAAGGAGATGGTGGGATTGGATTTAGAGATTTTCGGGATGCAAACACGGCCTTTTTAGCGAAACAACTATGGAGACTAATTGATAAGCCGGATATCCTCTTCTCGAAAGTTTTTAAAGGAAGATATTTTAGGAATGCGGGTCCTATGGATCCAATAAAATCATACTCCGCATCGTATCGATGGCGGAGTATTACATCAGCTAGGCCTCTGGTTAAAAAAGGACTTATCAAAAGGGTAGGACAGGGAAGTCTATTTCAATATGGAATGACCCGTGGATACCATCTTATCGCCCGAGACCAGCAACTCAAAAAATGGCTTCTCATCATACTTTTGTGACTGTTGACCAGTTGATTGACCATCAGAACAAAATGTGGAATATACCATTACTGGAGACATTTATAGTACCAGAGGATGTGGCTTTGATCTTGAGTATCCCTTTCAGTCGGACTCGTAGATCTGACTCGTTGGGATGGTTCCCTACGAAGTCTGGAAAATACACTGTGAAAGTGGGGTATCATTTGGAGAGAGATTTCACTAACAACGATGAACCTTCTCAAATTCTGGAGCCAAGCACCAAAAAACTACAAGCTTTTTCGTGGAAGGTCAGATGTTCACCCAAGATAAAGCATTTTATATGGAAAGCATTATCAGGTTGTTTACCAATGGCAAAAAAATTGAAAGGAAGAGGGATAAAATGTGATACTCGTTGTGCACGGTGTGGAGCAGAGGAAGAATCAATAAATCATGTCTTATTTGAATGTCCACCAGCAACTCAAACTTGGGCATTATCCCACATACCGACAAACCCAGAGTTTTTTCCAACGACATCTATCTATGCGAATATGGATTATTTGTTTTGGAGATTACCCTCAGATAAGGAGATGAATATCTACCCATGGTTACTATGGTATATTTGGAAGAGCAGGAATGATATGGTCTATCGTCATATTGACCGGGACCCTCAGGAAACCTTAAAATTGGCAGAAACAGAATCTGCTACATGGGGAGGTGCACAGTTAAATGAGGTAAAAGAAACAGTACCAGGATCATTAAATGGGGAAAACTATGAAATTGATTTGAGACTAACAGGGCAATGGTATTTTGTGGATGGATCTTGGAAAGAGGGTGATCAGTTTTCAGGACAAGGATGGTATAGTGGTTATGAGAGAGATATAAATGTTTTGATGGGGGCAATGAATATCAGAGCCAGTTTATCCCCACTACATGCAGAATTTGAAGCCCTGGTTTGGGCTATGGAATGCATGAAGTATCATAGATATCAGCACATCACATTTGCAACAGACTGTTCAGAATTGGTGATGATAGTGTCGGAACCAGAAGAATGGCTAGCTTTCTCGATTCACTTAGACGAGTTCCAAGTAAGAAAGGAGTACTTTACAACGTTTGAACTCATCCATGTACCGCGCACAAGAAATTTGATGGCAGACCGACTAGCACGGAGTGCCCGTCTAAGACCGTCATACTCAATCCACGTTGGACCGGAACCACCAATATAGATTAGTGAAAAATAGGTTTCATTAGTGTTCTCCTGTTGACAAAAAAAAAAGTGAAGCCATTTCTTCAATGCTAATTTTCATTAAATGGTTTGAACACACTAGTCCGATAAAACATTTTTTGTTAAGCTACATTTTTTCAAGCATCAAAAAATATCAAAAAATATTAAGGTCATTAATTACTAAGATTTTGTTGGAGCTTAGATTTATTGTCCCATAATACTTTTGTAATTATATTTTAAATAACCTATTTTTTATTGAACCTTTAATTGCATTTAATATTAAAAGTAACAAGGCTGGTTTACTTACTATTACATAATTAATCAGCCCAAATGAAATAGAGGAGACAAATTGAACTTAAATTAAAAATCCAAACCGGAAAAGGAAAATAAAGATGAAGCCCACGAAGCCCTACTGCATTTTTGTGAAGCCAGCAATTTCAGTGTAGCCAAGAAATTGAGGACTTGACGAAACCCAAAATCAGATAAAGCCCAACCTAAAATAATTACAACTAGATGCAGAAACCCTAGTCCATCTCTTGTTTATCAGCTTGTTCGAGAAACCAGAAATCCCAACCAGATGCCTCTTTCTCAATTAGATCGAGAAACAAGAAATCCCAACCATATCCAGTCACCCAAACTCCAGAGCGATCAAATTATTACACCAAAGAAAGCCATGCTTGCATGGTCTCACTTGCTTCTGTTTCATTATGATGCATGAACGCCGAGATTCTATTTTCTATGGTCTTATCAATCCATGCAATTAGCGAATCCGTTGATCGATGAGTGCTCATGTGCAACATATTATTCATCTCTCGCCAAGTCTCATAAATCGTCGCCTGCCAAGCCAAGGAAAAAAGATAACGGCGGCGCCTATCCAGATTCAGATTCAGATTCATCATACCAGAGAGAATGTCATCCCACACCTGGCTTGAGAAGGTAATCCCAAATCTTGTTGCCATTCGACTCCAAATCAGTCAAGTAAAGGAGCATTCAAAAAATATGTGATTTCTTGATTCAGATGCAGATTACAGAGGAGGCAACCATCATCAGTTTGAAGACCCCACGAAGTTAGTCTATCTTGAGTAGGACATCAATTCAAAAACATTAACCAGGTAAGAGCTTTATGCTTCGGAATCCCTCTTTTTAACCAGATCAGAGGAGACCAGCTCACAATTGGTCTCTGAAATCTTATGTTGTGGTAGATTGTTTAAGAAACAAAGGTCTTTTTGACAATCTCGTTCACTTTTCTTGCAGGCAGTATGATGAATTGTTGACCTCAATGGTAGTGAGATAAGTCTGCACTTGTTCCATTCTTTCCGACCTCGTAGGAGGAATGTTCCAAGAACCAGCTCGCCATAGTGAAGCAACAGTGGCAGAAAGAGGAATCCCAGTAATTGTGCCCCTCTATTGCCAATAAACTCAATTAGCTTCCCAAAGTCCGTCCAAAGAGATGTCCAGAACTTGCAACTACTTCCATTCCCAGGTAATAATCTCACCCACTTTTTATTTATGGTCTGAGTCGAAGCAGTTTTGAACATCAAAGTTTGTGATTGCTTCTCTTTCAAATCCCAGAGGCATGAATCTTTTATTACATTCTTGTGGATCCACGCTACTCAGGTGGATCTAGTTTTCAACTGAAGCATCCAAAGGAGCTTAATAGCACATGTACGGTTCTATAGTGATAGGTTTTTTATACCTAAGCCTCCTTCATTCTTTGGGGAAGTTACAACCTCCCAAGAAACCTTGGCTGAATATATTCCCCCTAACGTTCCTTTCCACAGGTAGGCGCTACACATAGAGTCAATGTGATTGATAACCTCTTGGGGTAGAATATAGGCGGCACACCAAAAATTTGTGATTCCTATGATCATTGTGGTAATCAATACTTGTCTTCTTACAAAAGATAAATATTTAGAAGTCTAAGCACTGATTTTCTTTTGATGGATTGCAGGACAGGTTTGCAATCAACAACTGAAAGTTTTTTGGTTCAAAGAGGAAGACCAAGTTAATTAATCGGCAGAAATCCATGCGCAAAACCAGAAGAACCTTGAACCGCATCTAATTCTGCATCAGACAGACCACTAGAGAAGAAAGATGACTTCTCGGGGCATATAGCCAGACCAGATAAAGAGGTAAACTCACGAAACACATGGAGAATTCCATCAATTGATTTCGGGGAGCCATCAGAGAAAATCAACAAGTCGTCAGCAAAACACATATGTATTAACTTAGAGTCTTCACATTTATGATGCTAGTTAATATTTCCATGATAGGCTGCATCATTGAGAATCTGAGATGTGATATTCATAGCTATACCAAAGAGATAAGGGGAAAGAGGATTCCCCTATCTAAGCCCTCTAGATCCTCTAACGTAGCCATGGACTCGACCATTAACCCCACAAAATAGGCAGTAGTGCTGATGCATTCTCTTATCCAATCAACATAGACACTAGGAAGTCGAATAGCAATGAGGAAAGAAATTATAAAGTCCCACCTAATCGAATTAAAGGCCTTGGCTATATCAATCTTGATAGTAGCTCGGCTTTGGTCCTTTGTTTTTGTGTTACCCGCTAACAATTTCAGAAGCTAATGGACAATTTTCCAATAGAAGCCTCCCTTTAATAAAAACGGTTTGATTAGGAAGGATTATTTTAGGAAGTAGAGGTTTCAGCTTAGCTACTAAAAGTTTTGACACCACCTTGTATAGAGTATTGCAGCAAGAGATGGGCTTGTAGTCTTTATTATTGTAGCACCCACAAACTTCGGAATCAAGGTTAGGATTTTTGAATTGGTAGCAACCCGCATTGAGGTTGTTATACAGAATATCTGTATAGCATTCAACACTTCATCCCCAATAATATTTATAGAATCCTGAGGTCAGACCATCTTGCCATGGGCTTCTGTTTGGGTTGAGTTTAAAAAGCACCTTTTTGATTTCATCTCCAGAGGGGTTCTTGCAATTGAGTTCGCTTGGATAGAAGATATAAAAGATCTCGAGAGCATTTTGATTTCAATAGCCAAAGAAGATTGACCATGGCTCAAAACAGGAGGTCCCATGATTCCTTTAAAGTGATTGGATGCCAATAACCCTATCTCAGCAGCATCAGATGCTTCAACTCCATTCACCCCCGTCAAGGTATTAATTGTGTTGAAAACATTCCTAGCTTTAGCCACAAACATGAAGTACGAGGTATTTTGGTTTCCTGATTTTAGCCAATTTATCATGGAATTTTGTTTAAAATATTCCTCCTCAATACTCCTCAACATATATAGATTATCAGATAGCACATTTTCCTACACAAAGTTCTATGTCGTAGAGTTAAGTAGAGAAGCCACTTGAGCATCATAATAAGTCTGAGTTGCTATTTAGAAAGGCCACCAACCACTGTTCACTAATCAAAGCCCGATCCAGCTTTTTGGCGATTGGGGAAGCCGGCTACTTGTTAAACCAGGTAAATCTTGCACCATGATATCTGAAGTCTCTCAAATCAGCTTGCTCAAGGCAGGATTTAAACTCTAACATTGGGGAATTTAGGTGGTTGAAGGAGACAAGGGAGTGATCTTCCAAATCAATGATCTCATTGAAATCTCTACCAACTAACCAGGGATGAGATTCCAAGTGCAGATCAACATGAAGGTTGAGTAATTCATCCCAAAGGTCATTTCTTTCATCAGCAGTATTTAAGGCATAGATTTTCGTGTAGTAAAAAGAAGTAACTCCTTGGCAGTTTGTTGGGGTCAAAAACCCCTCGACGAAAACAATAGCCAAAAACAAGATAGGACACGTACAAACGTCCGTTTCGGATAAACAAAACTTCGTACAAATGGCAAGTTATACAAAGTGTCGATGACTTCGTACGAACAACCTTTTATACGAAAAGGTTCGACGAACAACATTTCATACGAAATAGACAACATTTCATATGAAACAGATCTATCGGACAAACACATATTTCGACAGGAGATGGTAGTCATACAATTTAGTTAGAGCAAAAACCCCTAGCATCTACACTTAAGAGCTTCGCAATTTTCTTAGACGTTTTCGTTCTTTGTACTCTTTTTCCGATCGGTTATCAATAAAAATATCCTCCGGTTTACTATTTCGGTGTGTTTACCCTTGAAACTTTTGTTCCCTAAATGTTAGCTCTACAAGTTTTGATAGTGCGAGTTCCGACTCTCACAGTTTGGCGCCGTCTGTGGGGACATAGAAGTTTCTGACACTCAAAAACCATCGACTAGCGGATCCGAAGATATGGTTACCAACAGAGACGGAGACGAGATAGATCAGCAGCTGCCGATCGGCAACACACAACCAACGTTACCACGGGTAACACCTCAGCAAGCGGCAACGTTACAAACATGACCGCCCCAGATGCAACAATCAACGCAACACTGTCCGAGCTGAAAGAAATGGTGGCTGCACTGAGTCAAAGGACTGAAGAACAAGAAAAGGCGAATAGCACTCTCACAGAGCAGATTAGGAGACTGGAAACCGGAAACCGAACACGGACCACCCGAACAGTGAACTTCGCCCCAACCGAACGCAGGCGTCTAGACTTCTCAAGGTCCGATGAGTCAATAAGGAATTCGTCGCAACACCATGTGCAAACCATGGGCTAACGAACTCCTCCAGAAACTAGACCCAACACCACGGATCCTCCTCCTGTGATCCGAGGTCGAAGACCAGTAGCACCAGATGACGCGGAAGATTGCGGAGACGAGAATCCGATTCCACCTGGCAATCAGACAGAACCACCCTGTGACGACGAAGGAGAAAGGATTGATGCGGATCAATACATCCCAGAACTAAGCGATGATGAACAATCGGAAGAAGAGGACATCGAGCAAACTAAGCCAAACGAGTCGACTGAACGATGATGAAGCAATAAACGGAGTGAACTCGACGAACTCAGGGACGCGCTGGCTCAGACAACAGCGGAGATCAAAACCGTGCGACCGCAGGTTCATCAGGAGACGAGCGATGCGCCTGAGATCGATCGCATTTTGGAAGAGACACGAAAGACACCGTTTAAAGCTCGAATCACTAAAACTCGGATTTACAATCCGGGGAAGCTAAAAATCCCAACCTACGAGGGAACGACTGATCCGAAAGCTCATATGATGGCTTTTCGAATCGCGAAGGGAAGAGCAAATCTCAGTCGAGAGCACAGGGACGCTGGTTTCTGTCTTCTGTTCGTAGAACATCTGAAAGGAGCAGTCCTCGAATGATTCTCCAGACTGGAACGCGATTCCATCGTAAATTTTCAACAGCTATCGGAGGAATTCATGAAACAATGCTCGATCTTCATGGATAGAGATACTTACGACGTCGATCTATGGGCGATGAGTCAGGGCAAGACAAAGAGCTTGAGGAAATTCATCGAACGATTCAAAAAGGTTGCGACCAGAATCGAAGGCTTAAGAGATAAAGTGGGCATCGATGCGCTAAAGAAAGCACTTTGGTATGATCGGACTTTGGGAAGGAAATCTCATTAAATCGACCTCAGACAGTGGCAGACGCTTTGCACAGAGCAATAGACTTCATCGTCGAGAAAACAATCGAGCAAGGATACTCGTCTACCCGCTAGCGCGAGCAGCAAGAAGCGAATCTCAAAACCGACTAGCAGCTCGCAGCTTGAAAGAATAGGCGGATCGCACAATTACTAAATCGGCTCGAATGAACAGGAAGACAAACCGGCTGAACGACGGAAAAGTTCATGGCACACCTGGACAAGAAACCCCAACGCTTACGACGAGAAAGCATTTTGTGATCACCACCAATCTTACGGACATCACACTGCTGACTGTCGCAGATTGGGCATTAAATGTTGGGAATGTCCTGAAATCTACCGTACTATCTCTAGAAAGTATGATAAGTGTCGAGATCAGACATAAGTCATAAATATTGGGTGATCATGATGACTTGCTAGAGCCCGCTCATGATCTATAAGTTTAGGACTTATTACCAGTATTGTATGATCCCAAAGGGTCACACACCATAGCTAACGGGAAAGTTAAAATGGAATTAATACAGTAAGATGCAAGGCATTTACTGTATTTGTACAGAGAATTGGGCCAGACAAAAGACAGTCTTTTGTCTGATTTGGGCCTTGGGCCCAAAAAGCCTAATGAGCCATTAGTTTAATTACTTGGGCCCATATAAAGGAAGAGGAGGCGCAGGAAGCCCTAAGGCTTCTCACTTCTGCGATTTTTCACAGCCAGCCGTCCTCTCTTCTTCTCTCTCTCTCTGTTGATTCCGAGCTTGGTCTAGCAGCCTGATCCGTAGCTTGTAAGCGTGTGGATACCTAGGAGGAGCCAGTTTCTATCAGCTCTTGCAGATCTCTTCATTCCTTTGATCAATCCGCTGCAATCACAAGGTAATGAATCTGATCTGTTTATGATTCAACTGCAAATCACCTAGATCCTAGTTTATTATGTGCTAGGCTGTAACCTGACAATTACACCATGAACACACATAATCCAACAGTGGTATCAGAGCCAGGTCGTTAGGTTTTTTCTTTTTGGATCATATTTAGGTTGTTTTTAATGTTTAGAATCGAATTTGGCTTAAGAAATTTGATTAAAACTTGTAAAAATCCTAATGAGATAATCGCATGTTGACCCTTTTTGAATCGTGATGATGACTTGGTATACTTCGATTATCGACTTTGTTGATCACTTTGCTTAATAATCATATGAATCGTGATAATCGAATTCGTTTGTTAACATTAGGTTTGTTAAGTGAATCGATTGTTGTTGACTTTAAGAATGTCACGATTGTTTTGTTGTTAAGTGAAAGTCACGATCGAATTCATAAGGTTTGGAAAAGGACAAAAATCGTGTTTGTTAATGGACTTAAGGATCATGTTTTTTTTTGTCCTTTTGTGATTGTTATAAATCGTTTGTTGACCTTGTTCAATCATAAGAGAATGACACAATCGAATGTTGACTTTGTTTGTTAATCAATAGAATCGATTATGTCATGAAACGAACAAGAAAAGTCAAAATCGATTATTGTATTGAGTCAAAATCGATTATTTGTTTAATGGCTTAAGGTTAAAGTGATACGAATTGTTTAATGGCATGAATCGAGTTGAAGAAGTCAAAAGCATTATTGAATTACAATCGCATGTTTGCTTAAGTGATTCTTTAATGTATGAATCGATTAATTATTTAATTAATGTATGGTTTAAGCCGTTAACCCAAATCGCGGTTTGCTGGAAATTATTTAATACAATTGGTATTATTTAGTTTCTGGTTAAACCGGATTTAAATTCAAAATTGAATTTTAACCTAAACCGAAGGCTGGTTTAAGTTTGATTTGGTTGGACCAAATAATTTAGAGCTAGTCTGGTTTAGTAAATAACCAGTTGGATTTAGTAGTTAATTTGGTCTCGGACCAGAATTAATGAACCGACTCGGTTATGTCAAATTATTGGGCCAATTGGAATTCTTTGGTCTTGGGCCAAGAATTGGGCCTATAATTTGTGACCCAACCGAAAACTTTAATAAAATATTAAATTAGAAATTTCTATTTTTAGTATGTTTCTAAATTTAGAAAGTTTCTATAATAAGTAAGTTTCCCAAAATAGTAATCTTCTATTTTTGGAAAGAAAAACCTAAAATCCTCAAAACCAATATCAAGCTTGGATGTCTTGCCCAATCTTGTCAGCTACTTAACGCTTATTCAATTACAGATATGGCTTACAGTGTGAGGTGTCTGTTTTTGCGTAAGTAAAGTAGTATATAGTCACTAATTTCATTGGGAGTCCCAGACTTTAGTGATTATTTGGCTGTAAGAGATTGGTTTCCTTGACTGGGCCATCGGGAGTCCCGGGCCTTGAGACATCTGGTGAATTGGGCCTTGGGCCCAATCCACAACCGAGAGTTATTGGATATAACTAGCTGTGTGTATGCTTACCAAGTAAAACTACTTCTGGGTGACGGCCAGTGGCCCACTTTGGATTTAGCTGAATATGGGTCTCGGAATCATTGCATTCTTATGAGGTTAAACAAAGAAATTTTGAATGCAATGCGAGTTTTCTTATAAGTTATTAAGATTACTCTTTTATGAACTAAATAACTAAAACTCTATTTATCTCTAAATTTCAGTTATGACTAGCATAAACAATCAAAACACTTTCTCGATCCGGTCTGTCCTTGAGAAGGACAAACTGAACGGATCAAATTTCTTGACTTGGTCGCGGAACCTGAGGCTAGTCATCAGGCAGGAGAGAAAGGACTATGTCCTTGAGAGAGCTCTCCCCGAGAGGATCGGGTCCAATGCCTCTCATGCAGTATATGATGCTTGGAATAAGCATTATAATGATGCGGTAGATGTGCGTGGTCTGATATTGGCTACCATGGACTCAGATTTGCTGAAGCAATATGAGAACATGGAGTCGCCAATAGAGATGATCAGCAGCCTGAAATTGAAATTTCAGGAGCAGGTAAGAGTGGAGAGATACCAGTTGGTTAAGTCTCTCACTAGCTTCAAGCTACCAAATGATCATCCAGTGAGTCCTCATGTCAGTAAAATGATGGGTTACATTGATAACCTGAGGAATCTGGATTATCCAGTTAGCCAAGAATTGGCAACTGAGATCATTCTGCAGTCACTGCCGTCAAGCTATGATAAGTTCAAAAGGAACTATATCAAGAAAGGCTTAACGAAGACGCTGACTGAACTGCATGATATGCTCAAGACAGTTGAGCCAAACGTGAAGAGTACCCTGTATAATCTCATAATGGAGAAGGGTAGATTTACTAAACCTAGTACTGACAAGGGTGAAGACAAAGTTGTCCAGATTTTGAATCATGGCAAGCGTGTGTCTTCTGAGCCCGAGTCAGATACATCTTACGTTGGTAAGTGCTGCTACTGTAAAGAGACTGGGCATTGGAAGAGAGATTGCATTAAATTCATGGAAGATTATGAGGAGTTGAAGTTGATGTATGAGACTACTTCCTCAGGTATTCATGTTATTACTTCAAGTTCTACCTTATAGGTATTGGATACTGGTTGTGGCACTGATATTTGTTATAATATGCAGAGCCTAAGCAACAGTAGAACGTTGAAGGAAGGGCAAGTGGAACTGCATGTCTGGAAGGAGCTATGGATGCTGCCTCAGCCGTAGGGTTTTCACTTGTAGATGCCTTTGAGGCTTGGTTTTATTAAGTAATTGCTACAATGTACCTGCTTTAAGCAGAGTTGTCTTTCATTTTCTTGTAAGAATTTGAATGTTTTTCATTTTGATAAAAGACAAGTTTTGTTCTTTTGATCTCAATGAAATATTGATTGTAGCACCCTATTCAAGGAATGGGTTTTATATCTTAAACCAAAGAGTGCCTAAAAGTAACATAAATACCGAATTGGTTTAAATCTGATGAATTAAACCTGATTTTTCTTGGCGTAAATGTTTTGGTCACAAAGAGTGAGTCGGATTCAGAAATCCCATAGTTATGGACTTTTGGGCTCATTTGATCGGATATCTTATGAGACTTGAATTCTGTTTACTGGACCAAAAGACAAAGGGCCCATCTTAGCCGAGCTAGAGAAAGGCCCAAAGGCTTATTGGACCTTGAACATACTCATGTATGTGGCCCGATGAGCAGTAATGCCAGAGAAAAATTTCCTGTACTTCATTATATTTACTGATTACTTCAGTGAGTATGACTGTGTTCATTTGATGAGACACGAGTCGGAATTCTTTGAAATGGTCGAAAGAGTTCCAGAATGAGGTATAGAATCTGAGTGACAGAAGTATTGAAACTCTGGATTAGATCACGAGTGAGAATACTTAACTCATTGATGGTGTGATCATCTGAATGAGTGTGAAGTCGTTTCACAGCTCATTTCTCCTGAAAACCTTGAGGTGTTTCTGTGAGAAAGAATCAGATCTTATTAGAAATGATTAAAGATGAGTCACACGAATCTTCCATGATATTCTTTAAGAATAACGCTCTAGAAATATCTAAGTTTACGCTGAAATAGTTCCACCAATATCAGTTGAAAGACACCAAATAAATGTGGACTGGAAATGATCCAAATTCGTCTTTACTGAGTATTTGTAGTTGAGCTACTTCGCTGGTTGTCCTAGGGAAACCAAGGCTTGTTGCTTTTACGTCCATTCCGAAAACAAAGTTAGGTTGTTCGGAATTCTGTTTTCTAAAAGGGAAGTTGCTTTCCAAGAAGAACAGTGGGAGTAAAAGTATAACTCGAAGAAATTCGAGAAATACAGGAGGCTGCTCAACCTGTTGAGGGAGAGCAGCGGATGGATTTACAGATTTCTGTAGAATCTACACCTGTAGAGCCTGAAGTTCGCAGATCTGAAAGAATCCGTCACTAATCCGAGAGTGATTTCTCGTGATTAATTGCCATGATCTGATGAACATTGAAAGTGACGAACCTGCGAAATTCACAGAAGCGAAAGTGAGCCCGGACTCCGAAAAATTATACTGTATGTAAGTTAGCTTCATCGATCCATTCATGGATAGAAGCAAACATATCGGAGTTGGAATCTTCGTTCTGTTGAAGTAGTCAAGGTTTTGACTTGAACAGGAACAAGATGGAACTGTGCGTTTACTAATAGATAAGTGGGAGCGATGTTGCATTTCTCATAGTATATGTCGATGACATACTGATTCTCGGAAATAACGTTCCAATGCCGCAGTCGGTAAAGGACTGGCTTGGGAGTTGGTTTTATGATTGATATGGGTAAAGCCACGTAAGTTCTTGGATTTTGGATCTAAAGATAGAGATCCAAAAGAGCTGATAGGACAAAGTCAGGATTCTTATATTGACAAAGTCCTACACGTTTTCAGCATTCCAAGAAGGGTTTTATGCCAATGTCACATGGCATTACGTTAAGCAAGAAACAGTGTCCTACGATAACTGCTGAGCTTGAATGCATGGATGAGATTCCATATGCGTCGGCAATTGGATCTATCATGTATGCCATGACACGTACTTGTTTTGATGTTGCTTTAATGTTAAGCAAGACAAGTAAAGACCAGTCAAATCCAGCAAAGAATCACTGGATAGACGTAATGAATATCCTCAAGTATTTGGAAAATACTTAGGATAAGTTCTTGATTTACGGAGAAAGTGAGGTGCTACAAGTCGGTAGAGTCTGAAAGGCAAGTTACCAACAGACAAAGATGATTTCCGGTCACAGTCCGGTTATATCTTGTGTCTGTCTGGCGGTGCAAGGCACTGTTGCTGACTCCATGACTTAAGCTGAACATTTCGCAGCTTGGGAAGCGGCGAAAGAGGTTGTTTGGAAAGAAGAGTTCATCACTGAACTTGATGTGATTCCCAGCATAGATGAGACTAGCTGCACATCAGAGGTCCAAACACCTTGAGGGTAGGTATAACCTATTCCGTGAGATAAATGACAGAGGTGTTAAGTAGATCAGCAAGTTTCAACGAATGAGAACGTTGCTAATCTATTAACGAAGCCACTCCTTAGGCCTAAGCACGAGTCGCGGACTGTAGCTGTAGGATAAGTGAAATTAAGATGTAGTCTTAATTTCAGTGGGAGTTTGTAAAGGGCTTCATTTAAACATAATATTTTATGTTTATGAAATTTATGATTTCTGGATTATTTTAACTGTGATATAAATAATCGTTCCAAAATGATTCATGTCATTATATATGGGTCATCGAAGTACATGAGTAGACTTGATCCTGAAACCCCATATTTAACGAAATGACATAAATCATAGTGTCCATAGTCGAAGGTTGTTGAAATTGGAACACCAACAACCACTTGAGACTAGATTGTGTTGAGACTTATGACCAAGTTTCGAGGGGTCATAGATGCGCGGCATCAAAGTCGACACATAGGTATATGTAGGGGAGCATATGACCGGACATGGCCCGCTTATGAGAACTCTACAAGATATTAATATCTGTGTCATGAGAGGTTCTCATATACGACTATAGAGTATAGTCCTTAGACCTGAGTTCGCATGCATGTGGCTGCACATGGATTAATGCACTTTGATCATTGTCTAACGCTGTTTCGTAACTGGGAGCTATAAGGACCTTGGTTGGGTGTATTATAAAGTGTGTAGTTCATAGTGATGGAACAAGATGGGATTTGTCCCTGCCGTTTAACAGAGGTAATATCTCTAGGCCAATCGGAGACTTGATAGCTGGTAAGAGAGTGGCCACTCCCAAACGGACTTGCCCAAGTCGTTTGCATTGTCAGTATCAAATCTGGTCCGATAAACATGGTCTGGCTATATAAGGATGACACGCATCTTGCCGTATGCCAGATTGAGATATTGAGACAAAAGGATTAGGGAATGTAGGATTCCAGTACAAGTGGGAGATTGTTGGGAATGTCCTGAAATCTACCGTACTATCTCTAGAAAGTATGATAAGTGTCGAGATCAGACATAAGTCATAAATACTGGGTGATCATGATGACTTGCTAGAGCCCGCTCATGATCTATAAGTTTAGGACTTATTACCAGTATTGTATGATCCCAAAGGGTCACACACCATAGCTAACGGGAAAGTTAAAATGGAATTAATACAGTAAGATGCAAGGCATTTACTGTATTTGTACAGAGAATTGGGCCAGACAAAAGACAGTCTTTTGTCTGATTTGGGCCTTGGGCCCAAAAAGCCTAATGAGCCATTAGTTTAATTACTTGGGCCCATATAAAGGAAGAGGAGGCGCAGGAAGCCCTAAGGCTTCTCACTTCTGCGATTTTTCACAGCCAGCCGTCCTCTCTTCTTCTCTCTCTCTGTTGATTCCGAGCTTGGTCTAGCAGCCTGATCCGTAGCTTGTAAGCGTGTGGATACCTAGGAGGAGCCGGTTTCTATCAGCTCTTGCAGATCTCTTCATTCCTTTGATCAATCCGCTGCAATCACAAGGTAATGAATCTGATCTGTTTATGATTCAACTGCAAATGACCTAGATCCTAGTTTATTATGTGCTAGGCTGTAACCTGACAATTACACCATGAACACACATAATCCAACATTAAAACCGCGGCAAAACTTGTAGTCGGGGAGATGGGAGACACGATAAGCTTGAAGGATTTAGATGATGGAAAAATCGGACACCAGTAAAATAGGTCGGGCAAGAGCAGCGAGCCAAACCAAGCGGATCAAGAACGGAATCACCAAGAAGGATAAGTCGCAATCGGAAATAACAAGCGAAGAAGAGGAAAGGATGAGGATCCTAAGGCAAACGGCTGACAGAGGATACATATGATCATGCAAGGGCCGCAATACCGCCCAAGATCAAGGCCGTCCGCCGATCCTTATCCCAGACGACCATGGGGAACGAGCGATCGACAGAAAGGGCCGAGGAATACGCCAGGCAAAGCGTGCCAAATAATCACTCAAGTCGCATGATAAAATTCGACAACATTTGGATCCCGAAGACCGGTCGCCTGCGCAACGAACCCCTGGTCGTGGAGTTGATCATCCGAAATAGTCGCGTACCAAACATACTAGTTGACACCGGAAGTTCAGTGGACGTAATTTTCTGCGAAACTTTGAAGAGAATGGACGTAAGCTTGAACGAGGAAACTCCTTTCCAATCATCCTTAACATGATTTACTGGAGACACCATAGCCACTTTCGGAAAGATCGAGCTGCCAATACTCGCTAGAGGAATCTTCAAAATCATCGAGTTTTAAGTGGTAGATCGTCCGACTATCTACGGAGCGATTCTAGGAATTCCATGGATAAACTCAATGAAAGCCGTTCCATCAACTTATCATCTCTGCATGAAGTTCCCAACCCCTTACGGAATCAAGACAATTTGGGGAAGCCAAGGGCAGCGGATCCCTGATAATTCCCAGAGCAACAAATCAGGCCATCAGGCGGACGCACCGGAGGGAAGTTATCCACCTCGCCAAACGGACGATCATGTTCAACATTTCTCCGAGGAAGATCTTGTCCTAAGAAGAGTATGGCGAAATCCGACACTTCAAAACACCGGATCGGATTGGGAAGGACCTTACATGATCACAAGGGAAATCCGCCTTGAAGTGTACGAACTCGAAATTATGAACAACACCAGGATAGTAAAAGGACGGAATGCGATGCATCTGAGAAAATTCTGCTACTGAAGATTTCAAAACGTCAAAAAATAAATTATTTTATTGAAACGTTTTGAACCACGGGACGGCTTAATCCCCGAAAGGGGTACGTAGGCAGCCAGTCTTTTGATCGGTTCAGTTGTCCCCCTCTCAAAAGGGGGGGGGGGTGGAGTAGGTCCGCATATGTCTATACTTACACATCGGAATACAGAAATTTTTAAAACTTTTCTCGAACTCGAAAGCTTGTCGGACAAGGTTACTCGGAAACTTCAAACAAGTCAGCTCGAAACTTCCGAGCAAACTAACTGGTTCAGAAGTTCCGAGCTAATCAGCTTGTAAATTCCGAGACATGACTCAGAAATCCTAAGCTAACAAGCTCGGAAAATCCAAACTGACAAGCTTGGAAAAACCGATCTAACAAGCTCGGAAACTCCGAAATGGAGCTCGAACCTTCCGAGCCGATCAGACTGTCCTATCGAGTCAATACCATTTATTCCATCAAGCGGCTTCCAAGCGCTTTCGGAAAATCTAAGTGAAACACGGCTAAAACGAATCGGATGGCCATCACAACTTCTCCTACATTTCTAAGGACGCTTTACTTGAGTCTGGAGTACGAAAAAGAACTAAAAGCGATCAAACGTTTTCAAAACATCCAAAGATAAACCGGTTCGTACGTAAAGCCGACCAACCATCTTAAGGAAATAAATTATTACACAACAAGCACTTTTCAAGTTCGCATCTCAGAACCAAACATCTTCTTGAGACAAGCTAGCGACATCACCTTGAAACAAAGACGGATCAAAATAACTCTCAGCTGCGACAATCAACCGGTTATATTCGGAAACGTCCTCATCACCCAAACGGGCTCTTAACACTAGATCCGCTTTGTCAGACTCGAACGCGGAAGGACCCTCAGATCTCAAATCGGCAATCAAATCTAGATTGCTCCTTGCCTCTCTACGGCCGATGGCAACTTTGAGAAGATTTTCCGGAATTTGGAGAATCGAGACGCGGTTTTCTTAAACATCCCTCTTTTTCCTCTCTCGGTCGCATCTCGAAGAGACGCCTCATGGAAAATCTCCCTTTCGGCGAGTTGAGTTCTCAAGAGCTCAACTTCAGTAAGAGCCATGTTCCTTTCGGTACCAAGGGAAAGTCTCGGCGTCTCGAACTCGTTTCTTCCGTCCTCAATGGAAGCTCTCAGAGCAGCAACGGAATTCGCCAAGCTTGGATTGTCAACAGAATTCCTCGCAATGCAATTCTGAATCCTTCAAAACTTCACATTGGACTCGGCAGCATGGCGATTAATGGAAGCCCATGCCAGAAACAAATTTGGACAATTGAACAAAGTTGCGAGGAGAGAAAACAGTGCCTTACATCGAAGGGAAAAGACTAACCCTTAACATATCTTGCCTGGCACTAGCAAGAGAATCGCCACAAATCATGTCCTTGTACTCTGTTGGGTGGTCTCCAGGATGACGAACGCCCACACAAAAATTGGTGACCTCAGTAGCATTGGTGTACATAAAACCACCATTGTCTTGGCCAAACCGGGCCGGATCAAAATCAGGTTGCAGAACCTCGACATCCTTTCCATGTCTCTTTTTCGGCCTCCGACTGGATTCGGGCGCGACAACCTGATCCAACGATTCCGAAAAAGGAACTCGAGGAATGGGTATCTCCTCACCGTTATTGGCATCGGTACAAGCGCCGGGAATACCTTCTCCCAGCGTAGGATCTTGACCGATCCAATCTTCGAATCCATGATAATTAAAGTCAGTAAACTCAACCCCATCCTAAAGCCATGGATAAATCACGCCGTCATACTGAAGTAGCACGTCGTCAGGAAGCCCATCGTCATCTGCGCATTCATCGGTCCTCGTTGCTCGACGGACATGTCCATTTGACTCGCTCGGATGACACGTTCGAAAGAAAAGTGCCGTTTCCAATCCGTATTCCCGTCCTGCAACATCCCAACGAGGTCGATCAAGTATGGTGGACTCTTCAAGCAGATATCTTTCTCTGAAAATTAAAAACAAATCAAAATATTAGAAGATTGGCACCAGATGGATGCTAACGACGAAGACATCCAAGTCCGCTACCAAGCTTTCCCCATTTCGATTTCATCAGCGGAATACAAGCATCTTCGACGGATGCATCATCAATCAAAAAATAGAAAAAATGGTGCCGCCATTGGCGATCATGATTCTCAAAATATTAGACAATCATCCGATGCAAATAATGCCTGAGGTAATGCTCGGGCCGCGCTTTATCGGAACCACGTGCAATAGGTTCCGAAAATATAACACTTGAAGATTAACTTCACATTCAAAACTGCGGACTAGTATGCCGATCAAATGCCGCAAGCTACGAGGAGTAATCTGCGTGAGAGCCAATCCGTGGCGTCGAAGGTAACAAACTATGAGCCCATGAATCGGAAACCAGAGGAAGCACCACGTGAAGAAGTACTCATACACCAAAAAGTACCCTTTCGGCGGAGAGCTAACTCGGTCACTGGGAGATGGTATTTTGATTGTCACGTTTTCGGGAATTCTGAAATCACGACGAAGCTTGGCGATCGACTTTGTCGAAGATAATGTCGAACCAATAGGATTCGGAGTCTGCTTCTTTTTCCTCGGACGAGCCATCTTCGGCTTCTCTGGAGAAAGATCCCAATGGCGCAAGGCTTCCTCCCGACTAACGCGAATGTCCTCAAACTCTTCTTTAATGGTAGCGCCAAAGCATTGACCGTTTTCCGGAAACATGGCATCCGCTACGGCCGAGGGATAAGGTCAACTAGCACGAGACCTGGTCGACTGCCAAACCCCGGAAGACTCACCTTCGGAAGAAAAATTATCATAACCGCGATTCGGCGCATGATTCGCCATCCTTACAAAAACGCCGTAAAACAAAAATCCAAACTTGGAAAAAATCCAAAGCTTCTAGTTTCACAAGAACGTTGCAAGAAATTTTGGCAAAACTCACAAAAGCTAAGAAGAAGTTAGAGAGAGAAGTTACCTTTGAGTTATTTTCTTTGGAGTGAAGAATGAAAAATACAGTGTGAAGAAGTGGATACTTATAGATTTCACCAACGCATGGGACTTCGAGATGATTACAATTGAATCATTTTGTCATAAGCGTGCTCGAGCAAATCATGGTGGAACGGATCATAATTAGGCATTGTGTCGGACTGACTTTACACAGGAAAGCGGCCAGAGTACGACGTTTTGGACAATTCGTTGTCGTAGAGGCAATAACATGAAAATTGACTGATCAAAGTTCTCTCGGACAATTGGTTTCACCTCGAATACAAAATAACCTCGCCATCATCGCGTTCGAATCTGACGAGCTGGGGGCTAACTGTTGGGGTCAAAAAACCCTCGACGAAAATAATATCTGAAAACAAGATCGGACGATTGGACACGGACAAACATCCATTTCGGATAAACAGAACTTCGTACAAAGGACAAGTTAACGAAGTGTAGATGAGTCCGTATGAACAACCTTTTATATGAAAAGGTTCGACGGACAACATTTCATACGAAACGGACAATATTTCATACAAAACGGACAACATTTCATACGAAACAGATCTATCGGAAAAACACATCTTTTGACAGCAACTACATATAGACGAAACATCCAAACGGACAACTTCTGAGCTGAACCAGCTCGGAACCGAGCTAAACCAGCTCGAAAATGAGCTAAACCAGCTCGGTAACGAGCTAAACCAGCTCGAAATTTGCGAACTAAACCAACTAGCTCGGATCCGAATATTTCCCTTCTCATTTTCCGAGCACGATTCACTCCTTCGGAAGTTCCGAACTGAATGCATCTTTTGGAGACTTCCGAGGTAGATTTGCTTTTCCAAACTTTCTGAACGGATAGAGTATGATCAAACATTTTCCGATATCTCATTCTACGGATGCGCAACTAGCCGCAATCAATCTTCGGAAACATCGACTTGTACTTTCTTGGCCGATAAACCAAGTTGTCGGATAAAGTTAGAGGAAATATGAACTTGAGCCCAAACATACAATATTCGTATGTCCGATACTTTGGGCCGAATAAAGAAGTCTATACATAGATGGGCTCGGACCGTCCGTTCTTGGCCCATTCGGCAAACAGATCAAGCCGCGGAAAGATAATTGCCGAAGAAAGAAGATAAACTCGAATAAGCAAAGATGAAGATATCTCCGAGCTAAAGAGGAAAATTCGAGATGAAAATGTAAATCTGAACAGAAAATGGTTGGAGATAACAACAGGAAGATTTCCGCATATCTTGCGGAAAATATCCTCAAAGCCGACTTGCCGCATCTATACAAGGAGATGGTAGTCATACGATTTAGATAGAGCAAAAACCCATAGCATCTAGACTTAAGAACTTAGCAATTTTCTTAGCCGTTTTCGTTCTTTGTACTCTTTTCCGATCGATTATCAATAAAAATATCCTCCGGGTTTACTATTTCGGTGTGTTTACTCTTGAAACTTTTGTTCCCTAAAAGTTAGCTCTACAAGTTTTGACAGTGCGAGTTCCGACTCTTACAGTTAACCTTGCAGGTCATTGCTTGCTTGGATGTATGGATAACATCAACATAATAAGGGTTTTTCCAGATCAAAATGAGTATCCTGTCATCATCTGCAGAGTGATTAAATACAAAAGACCATCGTGGGAAAATAGTCTTCATAACCAAGTTCAGATTTGTTTCTTTTATCTATGTTTCCAAAAGGGAACCAAAATACCTTATGAGTATTAAACCAGCGTCGAGAAGCCTGATGCTTATCAATGTCATTAATTCCTATGACATTCCAAAAAAAATATTGTCTATCATAAATATTTTATTGATGATTCTCACCGTGAGAGCCCACTTTCGGGGTAGTAACAAGATCTGAGTCATCAGAAACCACATGTAAGGAGTCTGCGGAGTTGGATGAATCATTAATTAAAAAGGTTGGATTTAAAGAGGGTGAAGGGGTAAAGTTTGGTTTGGTGGCTATTTGAGTAGGTGGGGAGGTTGTCAAAGTAGGAAGACCAGAGCGTGAGGCACCATCTGGTGGTTTATTAGATGCAATATTGTAATCCAATATGAGCAAGAGATTAGGTTCAACAAGACACACAAAAGGTTTTTCCTAAATCTCCAAGGGTTTATGGTCTTGAGTATGAGGTTTCATGCTGCTGAAAGACCTCTTTGTTTCTTTACTCTTCCTCATCCGACTTGAAAATTGGACAGGAAGACCAAGCACATGGGGTGTTCTTCCAGGGTCCATGGATAGATCATATAGTTTGGTTGGCGGAGAAGCAGCCAAACTAGTGCCTTCTGAATCAAAGACCTTGGATGGAGGAGAAACAACTAGAGTAGAGGAATGATCTTTAACCGGCAGTGACTCAGGAAGAGTAGGAGAGGGAAGAGGCACATCGGAGAAACTGACATGGTTGCGAGGAAATATAGGGGGAGCCGGATTGGTTGGCACAAGAGGGGTCTCAATAGAGTCAAAGAATTGTGTAGATTAAGAGGAATTCCCTTCATAGGTAGCATGCTGTGAGACCTTTGAAGCCCATTCTTCATTAGGACCCATAGATTCCAAGTGTCCCAACCATTTGCCGCAAGGATATAAAGGAAGGACCCAAAGATAGGTACCATTTATCGGGAAAATATCACCATTCTCACGCTCAATCTCAGCGTAAGTAGGTAGAGGCTTTCTGTAATCAACCTTGACCTTTATTTGAACAATATTGATGTTCATCATTTTCCGAGTGTAGTCGTCCACTTCCATAGAGAGGCCGAGCACGTCTGCCACACGACTTAAACCTTCTTGTGTATCCAGATCAAAAGGGATCCCCTTGACATGAGCCCATAGAGGAATTGAGGTAAAGGAAGGTGTAGATAAAGATAGCTCGGCCAACCATTGAGCAACATAAAAGAGTGAGTTTCTAATGTGCCAAATTTCATGTTCAACTATCTTCTTTCTAATAGAAGCATTTGGGATTCTTACTAACATCGATCTTGAATCAGATCGCAGATGAATCTCGAAGCTTCATGTATCTTCCCCATATGTGGGTTAGTACACTATGTATATGACCAAAAGAGGGGGCCTTACCCATGAAAACGCCAATAACAAAATCTTGGTGGAGTTGAGCTTCTCTCTGAAATACGGAGTCCGGGATCATGACTCACAAACGCATGAGTCAGATAAGGTAGGCTCAGAGTACTTCTTCAGCTTTCTATATGTGTAGTTTTGCAGTCTTTTTGCCCAGTTAGCTACATTAGCATGTGATTGATTTAAAATTTTAAGACTAACTTCATCAGGTACCAGATCTGATGGAGGATGATTCGGAATGCCCATATCAAAGGAGGCAAGGAGAGACTGATGAAGAGAGTTTCAAGGAGCCTCCAAAGTTGTTGTAGACTCACTGGTGGTGGGAAGAGCAGTGGTGGTAGGGAGAGTCAGACCATCCGGAGAAGATGGGGCTGTAGTAGAGTTAAATGTAGCAAGAGAGTCAACAACAAGTTCTTTCATAACAGAGTCAGAAGTACCATATAAGATCTGAGAGGCAGATCCATAATAAATGACCATAGCGTGAGATGAAACCGCAGCAGGTTAAGATTCCTGATGTAGAGAAGCGTCAATCGAGATTTTGCAACTGGGGGAGCCCATGGTCCTGCCAACTGAGGAGCAGAACCAAATTTGAAATTTGGTGACAGAGGGGGGAACTGGGCAGAAGAGAGAGGGTTGATGGTCAGATTAGGAGGTTCTGGCGGCGGCCGGGATAAGGTATCACTGGCCATAAACAGGCAAACAACAGATTAGGTTAATGGCACACTAATCGAGGCAGGAGAGGTTAGAGAGAGAAAATAAGGTTTTCTAAATAACATATTCTTCATAATTGTAAGAGTTGAGAGTAAAGATGGCGGGAAATAGCTTAACCAAAGAGGAGGTTATAGAGGAGAATACATCTGAGACTTGTCCTCACATGATACAACTTTGTCACAATAGATTAATAAAATGGCGTTTCTATGAGGAAAGAATTTGCAAACTTCAATTTCTTGACTATAATTAACCTAAGTTATACTAATCTAGCAGCCACATTATAACAAGGTTAACAAATAGGATATATTCTTAGTGTTGAGACAACTCTATGAGACCATAAAGAACAACAACAAAGAAAAAAGAAGAAGGGGGAGAACTTGAAGACATAGACTAATAAATATATAAAATACAACCGACTACATAGAATGTCTCACCAAAAATTCAGAGCGAGAAACTGTAAGTCTTTCTTCCCCTACCCACATGATTTTTTTTCCACGAACTGGAAAAAGTACATCCCACATAATTAATATTAATTTTTCAATAATAGATCGCATATCAAATATACGTGACTAAATATACTATCCTTATAATTTTATATGGTATCGAAATTAGTCCAAACTTAGATTAGGAATGAGGTAAAAAGTAATTTAATTTCAACTTTCAATTATTCATTAAATCTTACGACGTATCTTTTGACGTTATACGGAAGGATGTTTACAGACTATCTTTGCTCTTTTAAAGTTGTGAATGAAAATATCTATAAACACGGAATGGGTGTGTGTAGATAATTAAGGCCACAACATTGACATTCACCATTATGAAATGCCAAAACACAGGCTATACAATCGACAAATCCCCGTGCTTATGCGGGATAAAGACTCCAAATTTTATATAATAGAGTACTTTAAGTATATATTCTTATGTTTTATAACTATTAATTTAAAAGATTAGGAACAATCTATTGACCCGTATCTTCATCCAAAAGAAGCCAAAAACTCTCTTTTGCCCATTTTCTAGTACATAGTTCACCAACCAAAAAATCCTATAAGAAGAAAACAAAGTTTTAACCACCGGTCCGTCGGGCTCCTCCGGTCGCCGGAGCTCCTTAACGTGGCAAAGGAGTCTCTATATGGCCATCTCTTACCTCACCGGGAGAACACCTCCATCAAGCTTCATCTTCAACACCTCGGAAGACAACATCCTCATCAGTCCCAGCAGATTCATCACAAGAGAAATGGACGGAGCTTCACAGTCCTGGTAGTTTTTTGGGAGAGAGAAGCATCTTTCCTCAGAAGTAAAGCAAGCAAGATACCATCCTCGACACTAGAAGCAACTTCACAGCAACGAAAATCTCTAAACACATGAACCGCCCCTCAGCTCGCAAAGTCACAGTTTTGACACTCCATAACACCTGCAACTCACCTTGGACTAGCTTGTAACATGGAAAGGCGTTTCACTTACGCGGAAAAAGGGAAGGTCGTAGCTGCGCCACAGAACAGCAACAACAGGATAAGGATCAGTGTGCCGGATATTGACACCTCAGAGCTGGTTAAGGATAACTCTCTTACTCTCGTGGGAAGACTAACGAATCCAAAAGTGCAGAAGATGGGAGAGCTAATCAGCACGCTCATCCACAGATGGAATGTGCAAGGCAGAGCCATTGGCTCAGACCTGGGAAACTCTTGCTTTTAGATCCGGTTTCACGAAGAGAGAGATCTTCAGAGAGTTCTTGATAACAGACCATACCAGTTCGCGTTTTGGATGGTTATTATGCAAAGATGGGAACCAGTCATCTCCAACACCTTCCCATCCCAGAATCTTTTTTGGGTCCAGATTCAGGGGCTCCCCCTCCATTACTGGCAAGAGAAAGTGGTTATTGACATTGGGAGTGCACTGGGAACAGTTGATACTTACGAAATAACAAAAACTGCTGCAAAAGGTCAAAGTCTTTGTTAATGGACTGCAATCGTTAGTGAAAGAAACGGTCTTAGATTTCCCAGATGGCCATGAGATTATCCTAAAGTGCAGATACGAAAGGTTGGAGAGCATTGTACCATCTGCAACAAGTTGACACACGAGAAGAAAGATTGTCTTGAGATGACAAGTATAGGGAATCAAAGAAACAGAGAACAATCCCCTCCAAGAGATAGAGAGGATAGGGGACACAGGGATGACAGGAGAAGAGTCCCACCTGCAGTCAATCATCGTGGAGAGACACATCATGAGGAAATACCTTTCCAGCAAAGGCATGATAGATACGGAACTAGCTATGGAGAAAGAGTATCCCACATGAAAAATCAAGGGATCAGCAGAAGAGCAATATCAAGCTACAGACCCGTGAGGCAGGAGCAGGAAAAAGATACCTTTTATCTTGATACCAGTAAGGAGCAGAACCTGCATCAAGGAAATCACCGCCTGGACCAGAGACAACAAGACACACAACGAAACCCGGGAACTCAGCGGTCTCATCCTAATATGGAGATGTTCTTCAGAACACCAATTGAAACTAGATGGGAAATAAAGGTGCGGAGTGAGGATAATGACCCAACGAAAGCTACAAGCAGAGAAAGGCGTCTGTTACCATTACAAAGAAACCTTGCCTGACTGACTACCCACGTCCTTCTCCTCTGAGGAGTCAGAGGGAAGAAGAAGATTCCCTAAGAGCAACTCACCAGTATTTGAATCACCCTGATCCTCAGGAAAGCGCTGCTAGGAAGCTCCGAGTTCTTCAGGTGGAAATTCGAGAGCACCAGCTTATCTCAACCGTACAGAGAGAAATCAACCTTGATCAAACAAGAGAAAACATTCGGGCAGAGATAGAGAATGCAACAGCCCAATACCTCATGTGTTCGGATCCAAAAGAGAAGGAAGCTAGATATCAACGAGTTCGTGAAGTTAACGGTCTGGTTGAGGAACAAGTAAACCAAATCCTAAATATTGGAACTTCGACATTATCAGTGGCTCAAGGAGAGCAGATCCCTCTATCCCAAAACATCAGGAAGGAGAGCCAAGATCAGGACATCAGACTGGAACTGGATACTTTGGTGCTGGGCAGGAAGAACCAAAAGAAGAGGGAGAGACCAGCATCCTTTCATAGGCCCCCCCACATCAAACTCCATCTCCCAAATGGGAGCAAGCTCAAAACTGTGCACTCTTATGCCACATCAGAACACCCCAAGGAAGAAGAGGACACCAAAAAGTTTAAACAAGAAAAAAGGTCCCTCTCTCAGACCAAATGATCCAACCCAGACACATCTGATAAACAGGAGAGGTGAAACAGAACTGGTTGGAACAATTGCCCTGAACCAACAGCGCCTGTTGGACGCAAGGAACATATCAGAAAGAGGAGAGCCAAGCAGGGGACAGCAGGAGAATTTTCACAGGGCCAAAAGTCCAATTCCTTAGCCATCGGCAGCTGGAACTGTTATGGCCTGAGAAGCACCACGACACTCCAGCGGCTAAAGGAAATCAGAAAGAAAGTGAAGCCTGATATACTCTTCCTGAGCGAGACTAAAAATCCAGAGGATATAGTGTTGAAAGAACTCGAATGCCTTCATTATGGAACATCAATATTGTTGCACCGCATGCGCCAGGGGGAGGGGGACTCGCTCTCCTGTGGAATGATGAAGTTGAATTAGAAATGTTGGAAGTCTGTAACAATTTCATTGATGCTCAAGTCACTTATCAAAAGGAAAAAAACTTTGTTACTTTTGTTTATGGAGAACCTGTCAAGGAAAAAAGAAGAGAAATTTGGGAAAGAATCACTAACTTGAGAAACCAAAAAGATGTACCATGCTTTTAACAGGATATTTCAATGAAATCCTGTGTATGGAAGAAAAGCATGGAGGGATTACAAGAACTGAAGGCTCCTTTATAAACTTCAGGAATTTTGTAGCAGAAAATGATCTTTTCGATCTAAAACACTCTAGGAACTGCTTATCTTGGAGAGGAAGAAGGAATGATCACCTGGTTTTCTGCAGACTCGACAGATCTTTGGCCAACGGAGCATGGACTGAAACCTTTCCGTCAAGCAGATTGGAATATCTGGGTCTAGAAGGCTCTGACCACTGATAGGTGTAGTTTTAACCCTATTCTAACTGCAAGTGCACAGTGATGTAGTTGTAGTACTTAGGGTATCGAATCCACAGGGACTCTGGTCAACGATAGATAAGAACAGAAAAGATTAAACTAGGAGAAAGCAAATTGATTAGAAACTAAAAAGCGAAGCAGAAAAGTAAATCAGTAGCAGGCAAGTTTGTAAGCAAGGAAGCGAAGCATTAGGTTTCAGGAGTTCTCAGGAAATCAGGAACACAAGCAATCAATAAATCTGGATCTAATCAGAAACTGTTCTAGAGCTCAAACACAGATATAGAACTAACCAAATTCCTTTGCGATAATTCTCTAAGTCTAAGTGCAGCAAACCAAACTTTCGTTTGCGAGAACTAACAGATTAAACCAGCATTAATTCCAAGTTTGATATGTTCACAATTAACCTAAACCAAACTTTCGTTTGCGAGAAGTTTAATTGCTCATCTAGGTTCTTTCTAGCTAAATTAACCAACTTCCGCTGCATTAATCAGCCCAACATCATAATTCTGATTAGCTACTTCAGATTAAGCATTAAGAACAACCTAAACAAAGAACTAGCAGATATGAATCCCTACAGATTGATTTAACTATAGTTCCATGAAATCCCTAATGAGAATCCTTCAACCTAACAGGTAAACTACTCAGACATGTTCATCGAGACAGAAAATATCATAAGTAGAAAACCAAATATCATAAAACAGAATAATCAACAGCGGTTCGAAATCAAGTCTCTTTCGAGAACAAGATCAGCCCCTAAGGCTTTCTGAAATAAAATAAAACTAAAGTAAAGCGTAGCCTAAACAAGTGGCTAAAAACCCTAATATATAGTCTAAAACACGTTTTGGGCTTCTGTGTAAATATCTGGGCTTTTCTGCAAAATCAGCATTCTTCATTAAACCGCCGAGTCTGGCCCATTCGCATATGCAACGATCGATGCCAATAGCGTGTCGATCGTTGCAGCTCTGAAATATCGACAGTGAAGTCTATCTCTCGGCCAAATACTCCAATTAGCTCCAGAAAGTGCCATAATCACCACATATGCTCCAAATGTGCTTGTACCTAATAAACACCTGAAAAGACTCTAAAACATAGTAAAAGACTCGATAAATGACACATATACCATGGTTAAAATCCCTAAAATCCATGGTATATCAACCACCGCCAAATAATTACCTACTGCGCCTTGAGAAAACATCAAGAGAAGAGGTTGTTTAGGAACGACAGAAGTCTGAGGAAAAAACCAGAAATTTTCAAGCTCATCCAAGAAGCCTGGAACAAGGGAAACAACATCCCAGTAGCCAAGAGGATAGAAAATTGCAGGAAAGCTCTTCAGAAATGGCATAAGGAAAATCACCAGAACAACCAAAACCTTCTAGAAAGGAAGAAGAAAGAGCTGGATGAGGCACTGTCGTAACAATCCCCGAACGAAGAAAAAATCAAGGAGTTCACGGATTCACTACAAGCTAAATATGAAGCGGAGGAATCGTATTGGCGACAGAGAAGCCGTCAATACTGGCTGGCATTAGGAGATAAGAATTCCAGTTTTTTTCACGCATCTTCTAGAGGAAGAAGAGCACAAAATCGCCTTGCAGTTATCGAAGACAATGCAGGGAACGTCTTCTTTGAGGAGAACCACATCACCTCAGTTATTGAGGACTACTTTGCAGAGATCTACACTTCAGATCCAAAAGATGCCACTGAAACAGTCAGAAAAGCCATCAGAAACCAGATAACAGAAGAGATGAACGCTTAACTTACCCATATTCCAAGCGCAGAAGAGATAAAGCGAGCATTCTTCTATATCAATGGTGATAAAGCGCCCGGCCCGAATGGCTTCACGGCATATTTCTTCCAGTCAAATTGGAGTACAGTTGAGAAAGAGGCAGTAGCAGAAGTCCAACAATTTTTCAGACCGGGACAACTCCCACCAGGAACCAACACCACTCACATCAGACTCATTCCAAAAATAAAGAACCCGCAGAAGGTGAAAGACTACAGACCGATTTCTTTATGCAACGTTTACTACAAGATCTTCTCAAAGATCATTACAAAGAGACTCCAACCTATCCTAAGCTCCATTATCTCAGAAAATCAAACGGCGTTTGTCCCGGGACGAGCAATATCAGACAATGTACTTGTCATTCATGAGGTCTTACACACTCTAAAAAACTTAAAGGCTACAAAGTGGTGTTCAATGGCTGTGAAGACGGATATGACAAAGGCCTACGATCGCCTAGAATGGGGATTTATTAAATCAGTCCTTGAGCAGTATGGTTTCTCTCCAACTCTGGTTCAGTGGATAATGCAGAGCGTTACAACAGTGACTTATGAATTCCTCATAAACGGAAGAGTGAGAGGAGCGGTGAAACCAAGTAGAGGCTTACACCAAGGGGATCCACTCTCTCCGTTTTTATTCATCATGTGCAGCGAGGTCCTATTCGGACTGTGTAGCAAAGCGCAGAAGGAAGGCAAGTTAAGAGGACTTCAGACTTTGAAACAAGGACCCAAAATCAATCATCTCTTATTCGCGGACGATACAATGTTCTTCACAAGAACAGATGTTAAGAGCTGCGGGGTCTTAATGGAGATAATCAGGGAATACGAAGCTGCGTCAGGTCAACTCATCAGCAGAGAAAAATCTGCAATAACCTTTTCAGCCAAGACAAGCCAGGAAATAAGAAACCGAGTGAAAGAACAAGTGGGAATCAGCAAAGAAGGGGAAATGGAAAGTATTTGGGACTTCCGGAGCTGTTCACAAGGAAGAAAAGAGATCTCTTTAGCTCTCTGGTTGATCGTATAAGAGTGAAGGCAGCCAGCTGGTCTACCAAAAGACTCTCCGCAGCTGGAAAATTAGTAATGTTGAAATCGGTTCTCACTGCGACCCCTTCTTACACCATGTCTTGCTTCTTATTGCCACAGAGCCTGTGT
This sequence comes from Orychophragmus violaceus, assembly GCA_030180135.1. NCBI lineage: Eukaryota > Viridiplantae > Streptophyta > Magnoliopsida > Brassicales > Brassicaceae > Orychophragmus > Orychophragmus violaceus. The sequence goes on from CM058236.1 coordinate 9,153,034, forward strand.
AAGAGGATACAATCGGCACTAACCAGATTATGGTGGGACGCCAATCCGGAGAAGAAGGGGATGGCGTGGATTGCGTGGAACACGCTGGTACGGCCAAAAGACAAAGGCGGGCTGGGAATTAGAAAAATTCAGAGCTTCAATGAAGCACTTCTGGCCAAGCAAAGTTGGAGCATCCTCAATAGACCATCAAGCCTGATTGCGAGAATGCTTGTGGCAAAGTACTGTAGAAACAAACCCTTTCTGGACATCAAACCGCGAGCCTCTTCGTCGCATGGGTGGAGAAGTTTACTGATTGGCAGAGATCTCATGAAGAAGGGACTAGGAAGGATAATTGGCGATGGAACCACCACAAGTATATGGCGAGATCCGTGGACAGCTTTGATAGCACCAGGGATTACTACTGGCCCGCCACCAAAGTATGCTCAAGATTGGAAAGTCTCTGACCTTTTTATTCAGGAGGAGATGGAGTGGGATTTAACAAAAGTAAAAGAGTTGTTCCCATATTTATGGAAAGAGATCGTCTGCATCAAGTCCAGCAAAACAGGGAAAGCAGATCACTACTCCTGGATTTACTCAATCGATGGAGTTTATAACACTCGCTTTGGATACTACATTGGTCTAGAGAGTACCACAGGCACAAGAGGAAAAGTTTGAGAACTTTAAGTGGAAAGCAGAAATCTGGAATAAGAGAACAAGCCCCAAAAACCAAATGCTCATGTGGAGATCAGCAAGAGAAACTTTACCTGTTGGATAGAATCTGAAGAAGAGAAAGGTCACAGTATCAGCAGTCTGCCCGCGGTGTGGTCTACCAGAATCAGAACTTCATATGTTCTTTCATTGCATCTACGCGCAAGAAGTGTGGGAGAAAGCAGGCCTAAAACAAGAGTTAAACCTCGATGAGCTCTTGACTGTTAGGGAAGGTCTGATGGCAGGCAACCGAATCAAAAGAGCTGTACAAGGAAATGAAACAGAAACACCTATATTCCCATGGATACTGGCAGCGATATGGGCTGACAGAAACAAGAAAGTTTTTGAAAACATGCCAAGCACACCGGAGAAAACTCTTCAATCAGCAACTAACAATGTCACGGAATGGGCAAAAGCTCAACAGAGCTCGAAAGTTCCGGAGCAACAGCAGAGGCGGATGAGGGAGAGAATCAAACTCCTAGAACCGCTCAACCCAAGGGAAGTCCTATGTTTTACTGATGCGTCGTGGACAGGACAAGACAAAGCACCGGCCTTGGATGGCATATGGAAGATACAAATGGAACAACGCTGCTAAGGGGATCAAAAACAGTCAAGTTCATCAAATCACCTCTAATCGCAGAAGCAATGGCGATTAGAGAAGCAGTCTCAGCAGCAAAGGACCTCCATTTCAGACAAATCAGAGTAGCTTCGGACTCACGAAACATCATCTCCGGTATCAACAACGGCAGGCCCCCGAAGGAAGTGAAGATGATTTGTGAAGATATTCACTCCATCTCTCAGTTTTTTCATAAAAAATTGTTCATCTCTATCTCAAGAACATGTAATGGGATAGCGGATAGCTTAGCTAAAACAGCCGCAAGGTCTAGGACCATAGGCTCTCCTCTTGTACCTCTTTAATCTTTCTAATGCAATTTACTTCCAAACCCAAAAAAAAAATAGCTATTAATTTATAATATTGTTGAGACTACATGTTTACAAAGGGATTTAAACAATAATACCATTTTATTATTTTATCGAATTGTTAAATTTTACATTTACCTGATTTGAGACCAAATAAAATTATTATTTTATAATTATTATTAATTTATAAAGTATTAATTTATAAAGATATTATTGTATATCAAAATATTTTAAGTTTTTTAATTTTATTTTATAAACCAAAATATAATTAAAATTAATATATAACGTATTTAATAGAAAACATATATTTATATTTAAAATAAAAATAACATATTGAAGAATATTATGAATATATTTAAATAAAATTATAATTAGAGTATATTTAGCATGATCCAAACATTGATTTAATTTTAAGATATTAAAATATCTTAATGAAATAATCATATTTTAAGTGACATATCGTAATCACTACAAGAAAACAAGGTTTTAGCGACTACAAGTTGCGACTGATTTTATAGTCGCTAAATATTGCGACTATTTAGCGACTAAATTGCGACTAAGTTTGCGACTAATAAGGGATAGTCGCAATTTAGTCGCTAAATTGCGACCACATGTTATTAGTCGCTATTTAGTCGCTAAATAGCGACTAAATAGCGACTAAATTCGACGGGTCGCTAAACGGTTTCATAATTAGTAGCAAAAAGTTGTTATAAACACGTTTATATTGTGGCACGCATAGCTGTAACTAATTTTTGCGATATAGTCGCTAAATAGTCGCTAAATAGTCGCAAACCCTATACCCTAAACCCTAAACAAACCCTAGAACTCTAAATTATAAATAAAAATGTAAATAACTAAAACTCTAATTACTATTTAATATATAAAATCAAGTAAACACTTAAAACTTTAAATATTACCCTTCAAACCCTATACCCTAAACCCTAAAAACCCTAAAACTCTAAATTATAAACAAAAATCTAATAAATAAAACCCCAATTACTATATAACATATAAAATTAAGTACAACACTTAAATCCTTAAACATTACTCTAAACCATTAATCATAACCTATGCATTGTCAATGTTACATTTTGCTAATGATGAATATATGTTTTGGGTGTATCCTTTTAGGATTTATGATTTAGGGTTTAGAGAAAAAAAAAGAAAAACTAATCAAGATGCCCTTAAGTTTAGATTTAGTTTGGTTTTGTATGAACAAATGTTTAGGGTTTAGGTTAAGAAAAGATGGTTTAAAGATAGGTTAAGGAAATATGGTTTAGGGTTATCCTAAACCCTAAACCCTTTTCATACTACTTTATCTTGGACCCTAAACCATAAAAAGAATATAGCCATAACGAATACACTCTATACCCCAACTTCTATTACTATATAATATATAAAATCATGTGCAACACTTAAAACCTTAAATATTACCCTTCAAACCGTATACCCTAAACCCTAAACAAACCCTACAACTCTAAATTATAAACAAAATTTAATAACTAAAACTCTAATTACTATATAATATATAAAATCAAGTGCAACACTTAAAACCTTAAAAACATTACCCTTCAAACCCTATACCCTAAACCCTAAACCCCAAACAAACCCTAAACTCTAAATTATAAACAAATTTTAATATTTTTTAAAGTTTTATCTCTTACATTTTTAAATTTAATATTTTATAAAATTTTATTTCAACTATTTGTACTATCTTTAAATCATTTGTTGATTATTATATATTAATTATACTAAAAAGAATTCTATTGGCTAAATCTGTATCATGTGGATCACCTTTTAGACCATTAGATCTTTATGTTATTTTCAATCTCAACCATTCATTTCTCTCTAACCTAATTAATCGAGTAAGTGACCTCTGCCTTCCCTTCCCTCAATTCACTCAGCCGCCTTCAACATTTTGTTTTGTCTTCATTTTTTTTCTCTCGTCAAAGTTCTTTGTCTTCATTTGTGTTTATCAAAATCGTTTTGCCCATTCATTTATTTGACTGGTTTGTTTTGCCTAAATCGTTTTTACACAGTGAAATTTTTATGTCTTCATTTATCTGGTGTTTTGTCTGATTTTTACACCATCTCTTCATCCATATACCATGATGGAGTGAGAGATTTGAATCAGATCTAGACGAAAACAAAGTCGACCTTCTCCACGCTCTCGTCGTCGTCCGAAGACGAAGATGAATCGTGTCGCCGGAGCCGCACAGAGAGAGGCGAAACCGAAGACCGGATGACGAATCGTGACCACCATCGCCGTAATCGTGACTATGAACCTCCGAATGAAGTTTGTTCCTATCGTGACTACCATCACAGAAGGGAAGGCAGAGTTTGACATGCTAAATCCTGATGGCCTTCCTCCACCGATCTCGTCACCGGAGCCGCAGGATCTAGACAACGGTGGTGGTCGTCACCGGAGCTGCGAGATGAAGATGACGGTGGTGGTCGTCACCGGAGCAAATCCCGATGGCCTTCTGCGTTTTATATTTTTTTTGTTTTTGTTTTTAGTTATTGTATTTTATATTTAATTTGTATTATAATTTATATTTCTTGTATTTGTATTTTTCTTGTATATATGTCTGTGTATTTTCTCTGTATTTCTTTGTTTTTGTATTTTGTATTTGTTTTTTTTATATTTTGTTTATAAATAAAAAATATTTAATATTTAATGATATTTTTGTATTTTTGTTTTTTAGAATTTATTTGGTTTATATATTAGTATATTAAATAATATTTAATTATTATATAATTAGTAAATATCAAATTAATATTATTTATTATTAGTAGCTAATTAGTCGTTAAATAATTTCATATTAGTCGCTACTGAGTTGCTATATTAGTCGCTAATTTAGCGACTAATATAGCGACTAATATTCACAAAATATATATAGTCGCTAAATAGTCGCAATTTAGCGACTAATATAGCGACTAATAAATTTAGCGACCACAGATTAGCGACTAATCATTTTAGTCGCTATTTAGTCGCTAAATCTAAATTAGCGACTAAATAGCGACTATTTTAGCAGTCGCTAAATCCATGTTTTCTTGTAGTGAATATTCCTTATGAAATCAAAGTTAAATTTATAACAGTGCTTTTGTTTTAATATTCCATATGAAATCAAAGTTAAATTTATAACAGTGCTTTTGTTTTAATAGTATTGATAGCCTAAGACAATAGTTTTGGTTATTTTGATAATCATTAATGTGGTCATCCTTGCGGCAGTTTTGGTTATATTGTCTTTTATTGTACTGAGAACAAGAAGAAGATCAAGATCAGTTGAAGATACTTTTGAAGTAAACAACGGTGAAAGACATGACTCTGAATACTTTTGAAGTAAGCAACTGTGAAAAGACATGCCTCTGAATCAGAGAGGCTCTGGAAAAGTCCCCGTCTGCAGCAGACCAGCACTAATTCATTACCAGGTTCAAGTAAACAAGGATGAATTTTAAATACATATGGTATAGAAAGTAAAGAAGAAAAGGCATAACCAGAAGAATTGTGAAGAAAAATAAGTGAATTTATCCAGTTGAGGCATGATTAGATTAATTGATTTCAATCAAATGATTCCCTCCAGACAGCTTCACTTCGTCAAGCTTCTAGGAGTAGTGAAGAACTATAGAAAGTTGTGGTTGGTTGTTTTCTAACAAAAGCATGTTGAAGATAGTTGTTATAAAATTGATAGAACCTAAAATGGATGAAACACCAGATAGATGAAGACTAAAAATTGCTAAATCAACTGCTCATTCGAATTCAGGTTGGTTTTAATGGAGCTTTAAAAAAGAAAAGTTTACAGTTGTCTATGTCTCAATCTTCTTTGTCAATATAAGAACGAAAAATTCTCAAGAAGAAAAATGTATCTAACGAGAGATAAAACTGTAGAAACAATTATGTAAGAAAACAATAGAGTAGAGTTATATAATTGTCCAAACGGATTTCCAAAACCCTAAACTTCTAGTTTATAAATCCTAAACCCAATTTATGATTCTCTGTTTCTTGATCCTCCGTAGGAACAGTACTCCGACACAACGGACACGAGTTTTGGCGGCTAAGCCACTCAAAGAGACAATCTTGATGAAACATATGTTTGCACTGAGGCAGCCGGATGATGTTTTCATGGCTGTCCAAAAAATCTTCGATACAAATCGAACACTGAATCTCATTTGTTTCTTTCATATCCATCGGTTCGACTCTCTGTTCTTTCACTAATCTCTGAATAACTTCCCTCGAAACACTTGTCGACCGAGGAGGAACATGCGGCCGCATGTCTTGGATGAAATTGATATTGACGGTTACGTAAACAGGTTCTCGGAGAGAATTATCATTAGCAAGTAAATTGTTGACATGGAGATCGATTGCTTCACCTAAAACTCGAGAATGAGGAACTTCTTTTTCATCAAGGAGTTGTGAGAGATCACTTGGGGTGAAGCCGCCACGTGGTTTCAAGCAGAAGCGATATGAACCTAAATGTGTTACACTTTCATCTTCGAGGATAAGTTCGTGTAGACGGATTAAGACTGTGTTAGTAGACTCCATATTTCGAGCTAGATTCGACACCAACGTGGTGACTTCGATTGTATCATCAGTTTCGGTTTCCATGGCCGTCGAAAAAGAAGAAGAAGAACAAACACTAATATTAAATAGTAAGCAAATGTTCAAAAAAAAAAAAAACAAACAAACAAACACTAATAAACCCTAATTTCGGATTTGAGAAGATGAGGATTGTTTGTCTTAAAGAAAAAGAGAGACAGAATCGATGTATTAGAGTGAATGGGTGGAAATTATATATAGAGAGAGAGATATGTTTTATTTCCTTTTTCTAATACTCATGTTGATATCACCGTTGATTTCTTGTTTCCTTTTTTCTCTTTCACAATTTGGGTTTACGGTACCGAAATTAAATGTTTTTGTAACCGGCTCGGTTTGGTATGGTTTATCGGTTAAGATTTTATTAGGCAATTGAAGAACTAAGGGTTGGCCAAAATAAAAGAAATCCGACGACGGTGATTTCAACTGAATCGAAGAGACTGAGAGAAGCTAATTTGTTGAAATCCACATGAAAACTTCGAAGAGAGAATGATGGATTTGAGTTTGAGAAGAAAAAAGGACTTTTGATTCTGAGATCTCTGCTTGACATTGGTTTATATAGAAACAACAGAAGGAAAAAAAGCTCTAATTAATTGCTGTATCGTGTGCGAACAGGTATTTGATTTCGAATGTGGGAGAGACTCATACACGAAGGAAGGAACCACTGAGTAATAAGTAGCCATGAGCACTTTTTTACCTGGATCTGACGACCGGAAAAATCGGTTCAAATCATGTCTGGATTTTAAGAAATTAACTTGGTATAATGGTCGAGGACCCATGGATATCAAATCCATCCAGATCTTATTCGAGACATGTTTAGGTACCCGTGAACCCAGTGATTTTTTTAACTTTATTAGGTATAAATAACATATAGTTACGAAATATAAATGATAAATAGATATTTTGTTTCATTCAAAAGAACATTATATTTTGTAAAAGATTAAAATTAGACTAATTAGTTGATAGAATTTGAGTGACGATTCATTTTTTTTAATTTCCCAACTTCGATTACATCAAACCTTAATTGTAGAGAGAAACCCAAAAGTTTCTTGTACAAACTGGAACTCCCACTCTTGAATCCAACACTATATGTGTTTTCTTTGAGACATCTTGAAATCGATCTGCTTTATTCTCCTATTTTTCATTCGTTTTTTGTTCTTCGATTCCGATTGTTCTTTGTTTTTCACTTTTATTCTGATTTGATGAAGACATCACTGTGGCCGAGCCGGATCAAGTGAATGTAACCGAGCTAGCCCGTGCATGCACCAACGATCCGCCTGAGCCATTTATGGCAATGAGGAGCGCACCAACGACACAATCGGGCCACAAGAAGTAAGAGGGGAATTCAACTGTTCCATGGAGATATTGATCACACAGAGCAGCATATAAGACATTACAAAGCATTTGGACCAAGCAGCTCATAATCAGTCCGTGTTGAACCAGTTGGCCATGAGAAAGGCCGAGAGAGACACAAAGAGGCAAACGAGCCATCCGACCAAGCCCAAGGACTTTTCCAACATGGAGATCATTCTGGAGCATAATACATTCAAGGCCACACGACCATAACAGGCCCATCCATTTGGCTTAGCCCAAAAGCCGAATGGCCCATGATCAAGACTGACGCTCCATCCGTGATCTTTGATATATCATGGTTTTTCTAGGTTTTCAACCATGATATAGTTGTGTATATTGAGTCTTTAACCTGATTTTTCGAGTCTATTGAGTCTTCTACAGGTAGACTTTCGTTTGGAGCAAAGAGCGGGATTATAGGACGTTTCTAGTGATTTGTGCAAGGAGCTGAAGTTGGTGTCTCGGCCACGACGGGATGTCGACCGACATTGACTTTGGTGTCGGTCGACACTGAGCGCGAGAGAAGTTATACACCGAGTTGAGACAAGTTTTGAAGAATTGCATAAAGACCCCGAAGTTTCCTCTAATTCTAATCTGACCCCAAAACGAGTTTAGGAGTTTTAATTAGGTTTTCAGACTCATTATTCAGTTTATCTTGTTCTTACTTTGTTCTTGCTTTTGGAGATTGAGAGATTTGCTAAGGGGCTGGTTTTTGCTACTTGTAACCTTGAGAGAAGGATTTCGAACCCCTTTATCTTATATATTCAGTCTTTTGGTTTTCTATTCATGATGTTTTGCTTGATTGATAATATGTCTGAGTAGTAACCTAGTTAGATTTAGGAATTCTCATAAGTGTTTTATGCTTGTTTAGATAACTGATTTATTAGGATTCACAATATGTTTGTTCATCACCTAAGTTGTGCTTAATACTGAATTCTGGATTGATCACCTAGGGTTTAGATCTGAGATAATTAACAATAGCGTGAGAGTGTAAGTTATAATCTGAACAAACTTAGAGTGAGTAATTTGACTAGATACAAAGAGATTTGGTTTAGGAAAATTGTGAACCGATAGAACATGTTCTTAATGCTTGTTTAGAATTCTAGGATCACAAAGAGATTGGATCGCTAGGTTGCTAGATATATAAATAATCTCAGCGAGATTTGGATTATTTAGCATTGTGTTTCTAGTTCTTGAACCTGTGTTTAATCTGAATCCGGTTAGGTAAGTATTTGACATCGCATAATTCCCGAGAACTTCCTAAGTCTAGTGCTTTTCTCTTATTGAAAACACTTCTCTGTTTACTTGCTTTAGTTTACTGCTTTCTTTTGATTGATTTAGCTTAACTTGAGAACATACAATCTATCATGTGAGCCGTGAGTCCTTGTGGATTCGATACCCTAAGTACTACATTGCATAATTGTGCACTTGCAGTAGAATAGGATTAAAACTCTGAGCCTATCAATCTTCATCATCCAAGCTGTCGAGCCTTAGACCGTGCAATCTTTTTGGGCCAAAGTTTATATTTTTCCCTTAGTGGGTTTTATCCCAATGGGCTTTCCCATTAAAGTCTTTAATAAGGTAATCCAAGGCCCACTTTATGGGAAAGAGACACACAACCCATCTCTCTTCCTTCTTTTATTTCTTCTTTTTCGCAAGGCTCATTATGCCTTTGCTTTATTTTTTTGTTAGTTTTCGAAAATCCTCAGGTTATATAGCCACTTGGTATACAATTGTAAAAATATTACAAGAAATTATCAAACAAAGTCTATTTCCCTAAAAACGGCCATCGGTTTCATTTAGCTCGTGAGGCTTCCCATTTCTCTTGAGATCACTTGTTCCTTGCATACTATCCACACGCCATCCATCCTCCACTGTTACCTTTGGAGAAGAAGAGAGTTCCCTTCAGCCAACTTCTTGCTCCCACGACCAGCTTAGTGTGAGATCTTCCTTGGATCTTACGTCACAACTTCATGTTATGTTTGATAAGTGATATGTCTTTCATTCGTATTTGTTCTTTTATACTTAGATACGGTTTTCACTTTGATTTATCTTGTTATTCGATTCGGTTTTTTATGTTTTTTAAATAACAACTAGGTCTTCGATTCAGTTAGATATTCTTGTTTGTTCATCGATTTGTGTTTGTTAATCACTTTGTATTCATATCAATTGGGAATTTTGTGTTCATATAGATTTGAGGGTTTATGGTTCATATCGATTTGGGGATCTACCTGACCAGACCCGATAGAGGCTGTATGAAACCGTTAGAACCCGATAAAACATGTTATATCCGACTTGAGTAGACCTGATAGAAGATGTATGAAACCGATATAACTTGAAATAACCTGCTAATACCTGATATGATAATCGTTTATATGTTGTAATATCTTTAAATTCATTCAATATGATTAACATTTTATGTTTTCTTCCAATTAAATGGTGTCATGTGAGAATCCTAGAGACAAGGGATCGCAATAGAAGACATGTCTTAGGATTAGATGATGATGTTGAAACACCAACCAAAGAAGATAAAGGGAAGGGTAAAGAAGCATATCACGGTGACAGTGGTTCAAAATCTAAAAGTAAGAAGAGGGCAAGCAGTGCAAGGTATTGAGTCTGGGAACACATCACGAGACAGAAGGAGGATAATGAAAAGGTGAATTTCCATTATTATAAGAAGGAGATGATATGTCCATCTAAATCTGGTACGTCAAACATGAAGAAGCACCTTAATTTATCTTGCAACCAATTCAAGGTTTGGCAAGGTGTTAAAATATTCAATGATAATGATCAAACTATTTTGAATACGGATGATGATGCTGGTTTTAGTATATGATGTTGTAGTTAGGAAAGCGTCTAATGAAATGTTAGTTTTAGGTGAGTTACCTTTATCTATAATAGAGAATATCTTGAAAGCATTCATGTTCTAGAGTCAAGTTGGTCAAGCCTCAGTCTAGGAGAACAATCACAAGAGATATTGTGGAAATGTATGTGAAAAAAAAAGAGGCAATGAAGACGATTCTTGGAGAGAACAAGCATAGGGTTTCTTTGACCACATACATTTAGGTTGCTCCACATACTGGAGGTAGTTATATGGTAATAACAACTCATTTTGTGAATGCTTGGTGGCAGTTAAAGAAACTTATCATCGGATTCAAGAACGTGTACTACCATAAAGGAGCTACAATCGCTAGTGTTAAAGGAATACTTCGCCGAGTGGGATATCAAGCGAGTGTTCAGCATAACCGTAGACAATACCCCAACTAGTAGTTCATCTATGAGGAGATTCAAGGAATAGTTCAGTGAAGTTGGAGAGGATGTATTAGTTCTAAAAGGAAAGTATTTTCATATAAGGTGTGAGCATATACTCAACCTGATTGTGAAGTAAGAATTGTAAGAAATAGATCACAATGTGAATGTTATTCGTAATGACATTCACTTTGTTAAGTCTTCAACACCAAGACTCAAGTCATTTGAGTCTCACATGGAAACGAGAAGGATTCAGAGAGGAAGTTGCCTTTGGATGAAGACGAGATGGAATTCGACTTACCTGATGCTAGAACAAGCATTGGAGTTTAAATTGACGTTTGAGAACATAGATGCATAGGATAGGCCTTACAACGACTACCTCAATGAAAATGTGGATGATAAAAAGAGAGTTGGACCACCACGTAAAGCTGATTGGTAATTAATAGAGAGGTTAGTCCAATACCCAGTAATATTGTATAAAGCTACATTGGCACTTTCGAATTCAACAAATGCTTGCTATCACAAGATCTTTCATGATGTAGTAACTATTTCCAGGAAAATTAGTGCCTTAAGTATTTTTTCTGGTCTTGATGAAGCATTACGTTCAAAATCCTTGTAAATGGTAGGAAAATTGAGAAAGTATTGGAATCCATTTGGTGAAAAAGTTGAATTGAATAGGATAATGATAATAGCAGACATTTTATATCCAAGCAAGAAGATGAAGCTTACTCATAAATGTTTTGAAAAACTTTGGGGTAAAGAAAGGCAAGAGTATTATGTTCTTACCGATTCAATATTGGATATACTTAGGAGTTTGTAGGAGGGGTATGGTGATGAAGTGAACATATATTACAATGGTGGATCACAAGGCATATATTCTCATTCATAAGGAGCTCTTCGCAATCTCAATCGCGAGAACCATATGTGGGTGAAGTTTCACATAGAACAATCCTTGGTAATGGTCTTGAGTATGCATCCATGAATGATATCCACAATGAGCTTGTTCAAGAAACAGGTGTTCCAGAGAAAACAAATGAGTTGGTATTATATTTGAAAGAGAGTGTGGATATACTAAACCTAATAAACGGTTCAGAGTTTGATGTCCTCTTTTGGTGGAAAGTAAACAACCCTAAGTTCCTGGTTCTAACTAAAATATTTATGGATATACTCGCTATGCAAGTCTCTTCAGTAGCATATGAGTCTGCTTTCAACACTAGTGGAAGAGTTCTTAATCCCTATATATGATTGAAATCTTAATGTCTACTGAGAAATGACTGAAATGTGAGATCAAACTAAATAGATTGACAAGGAAATAAGAAATCTTTGCTGAGGTTGAGCTTTATAATGATCTTATGAGAGGTAATTTTTATTATATGTTTATAATATATATATTCATATGAACTATGTGGTATACTATTAATTTCAAACTTATGTTGTTTCATTAGAGTATGAACATGGATTCAACTACAAAGGCCATTGAGACTAAGATAATAATTATTTGCTTTCTATTTTATATTACATAGACTTCAATCTTTACATGATAACCGATTATAATGGATCTGATGTATGCAAGTTTCTGATCTTTTGGGATAAAGCTATGTTGGTTTGTGTCTCTGAGATGTTGTTGTGTGTTGATGGCGTTTGAAGTTTGTTTGTTGTATTTGCTTGTTGCTAATTTGACAATTATGACTTAGGACTTAAGAGTATGGACCAGAACTTATCTTTGTGTGTGTGTGTGTGTGTGTGTGTGTGTGTGTGTGTGTGTGTGTGTGTGTGTGTGTGTGTGTGTGTGTGTGTGTGTGTGTGTGTGTGTGTGGATGCATACTTGCATTTCTTAATATCTGGTTCTTTGTTTTAGTTATATGATTGTAAGGCTTCATGAGCCAATTTTGAAACTTATTTGGTATTGGAACATTTTGTAAGGCTTCAACTTCGGTTATATATATTTTGAAGTTGGCAGACTAGTGTTATCTTTAAGTTCAAACTTGTAAAATTTTCTAAGATTTGTAATTTTCACTGGTTTTTTCAGGTATTTACACGGGTTTCAGGTAAATTTTTATATGAAACCATCCGAAAATATCTAAACCGATTATCTGTATAATATCGGGTTTCTATAGGTATATCACTGTTAGATCCGAACAGGCCATGATCCAAAGTGGACCCGACTCAAACCTGACCCCGAATAGTCGGTCCTTAAATGGGTCTTAGTTCGTATACCCGTTGGACCTAGTACCTGTAAAAATACGACCCGGATTCGATCTGAAGTCTTGAATGCCCAAAACTAGTATTAAGGCTTTTTAAACACACATTTTTAGAGATATGTAGACATCAATGCGTTTTAATCGCAACTTGTGCACTAGTTGTAGACTTGTAGTTGCCTTTTATAATCTTTCAGTGAACTACCAAAGACATCTATTTTCATTGTGGTTGTATTATTAAATATCTACCCTTTACAGATGTTGTTGGTGACTTCATGTGTATAATTTGGTCTATGCAAGATAATTGCAAATGGTTTCTATTTTCGGCATTATACTTGTAGAAATGCTAGATATCAAGATGTCATCGAAATTGTTGGATATGAGTTTAGCACCCATCCATAAGCCCATTAGAAATCTTGCCACCCCATCAAAAACATTTCGGCCCAACAATCGAGCCTGCTAAGGAGTCAAACGTCCCAGAAAGAAGACAGACCTTTCACAATATAAATTTCGCTCTTCATATTTGATCTCTTGTAACTTGTGAAGGCTCCGAGCTATACATATAAAGTGACGGGCCCGAGCAACATTTAAGGAGAACGTCAATCGACGGACTCCCACCTCATCCATCCTGTTCATTTTCGGCTTCGGCCTTATTACTAATAAGAACAGTTTCCTGTTGGGAATGTCCTGAAATCATACTTGTAATCACTCTAGAGATAGTTGTGTAGTCGAGATGAGACATTCATATAATACTAGGTAATCATAATGTTTTGCTAGAAGCCACTTATGATCTTTGAGTTATGAACTCATTGCTAGTATTATATGATCCTACAGGGTCACACACCTAAGAAAACTGGATGCATTATATGGGATTGATTATTAGTGTAATAATCTGATGAATGTATATTTGATATACATTTGTAGCGAGTTTCTGAGGTAGTGTCGATCGACACAAAGGTGTATCGATCGACACAAATCGCGGACCAAAATAACGATTTTGGTTTATGACTTAATTAACTATGGTTTGATCTTTGGTTAATTAGGTCATGGTAAAAGCCCATATATATATGATATATGCTCGACTTTTACAGTGACAGACCTAATTCACAGCCACCTCTGAGAAACTAAGAAATCCCTAAAGAGATCCGATCTCTACGGCACTAGCATCCGTCCGTTCCAGTGTGTGTGCGTGTGGATACCATTATAGGCGCAGCACTTGAGGCGCTCGTGAATCTAGAATACCTGTTCATCTTCCGCTGCTAATCTCCAGGTAATTTTGAGATCCTTATGATTCAATAAACCTAAACCCTAGAACCTAGGCTATGGAATTTATACTTAGGGTTGCCTAATATGATTAGAACCGCTAGAAATTCCTACAGTGGTATCAGAGCCTTAGGGTTTATCCTATTGAATCTAACAGCATGATATTCAAATTAGATGAATTTGAATCGATATATGTGATATATGCATGCTAGATTGTGTTTTTGTTCGAAGAAATCGCGGTTTTAGGGTTCTTGTTCAGAAACGATTTTGTGGTTTCGCATAGTGTCGATCGACACCAATCTGGTATCGATCGACACAGTATGGAAACCCGAATAAAATTTTAGGTTTTTATCATAAAGATTGAAGTTCTTGTTGTCCTATAGTGACGATCGACACAAGAGTTGTATCGGTCGACACAAACCTTGCGAATAGTTTAATCGGTTCAATTGGATTGGACCGGTTATCGCGCTTGGTCAAAATTGGCTAAATCGGTTCAATTGGATGAATCGGTTTAATTGGATTGGACCGGTTATCGCAATTGGTTTAAAACCGGTTTAAACGGTTAATTGCGGTTTGATTAAATTGGGTTGATGTCGACCGACACAAGTGTTGTGTCAATCGACACTAACCGGTTATCAAACCGGTTCAATTTGATTGACCGGTTATCGCAATGGTTTTAGGTTTGGGAATATCGATCGACACACGGAGTTGTGTCGGTCGACACACCACTCGGGCTTTTTGGTTATTGAACCAGAAATCGCAAAAAAAAACAAACCAAAGACTTATCCCTTTTCTTAGAATAATTAAAACTCAGTTAGATTAGTTGTTTTAATTAATTTTAATCCTTCTAAGATACATATATGATATGTATATTAGATTAAAAGTTCCGTTCCTCAAACTAAATATCAAGTAATCCTTGATGTCTTCCCGATCTTGTCAACTGTCAAGACTCGTTTCATTGTGCGATAGACTTGCAGTGCAAGGTGTCCACAATTACATGGGTAAGGCAGAAGGTAATCGTGTTGATAGGCTTGCAGTGCAAGGCGTCAACAATTACATGACTTAAGAGATTGGTTTACTTGACTAGGCTATCAAAATCGTTTTGGGCCCAGAGACATCGGGTGGATTTAACATGAGATGTCAATCCACAACCAAGAGTTATATTGGATATAACTAGCAAAGTTGTTGCTTACCTAGATAGCTGAAATTTGGGCGATGAGCCAAAGCTCACTCAAGTTTTAGTGAAGTATGGGTCTTGGATCATTATATTCATTTGAGGAAACATTGTTTTGAAAATAATGCGAGTTTTCTTAATAGTTAAGATTTCTCATTTCTTGAACATCAAAACTAAAACTCTTCCTTTCTTACTCCAGCTATGTCTAGTACAAACCATCACAATAATTTCTCCCTCAGATCTGTCCTTGAGAAGGACAAGCTAAATGGATCTAACTTTCTGGAATGGTATCGGAACTTGAGAATTGTTCTCAAACAGGAGAAGAAGGACTATGTCCTTGAGAAAGTTCTCCCCAAGAAGTACCGAGCCAATGCCTGGCAGTCAGAGAAGGATGCTTGGGATAAGCATTCTAATGATGTGGTCGATGTGTGTTGTCTCATGTTGGCTACCATGAACTCGGATTTGCAGAAGCAATTCGAGAACGTGGAGTCGCCAATAGAGATGATCACTAGCCTGAAAAGTATGTTTCAGGAGCAGGCACGAACTCAGAGATACCAGACGGTTAAATCTCTAATTGAGTGCAAGCTACCAAAGGACGGACCAGTTAGTCCTCATGTCATTAAGATGATGGGTTATATTGATAACATGGGGAAACTGGATTGTCCCATTAGCCAAGAGTTGGCTACTGACATCATTCTGCAGTCACTGCCGTCAAGCTATGATCATTTTGTTATGAACTACAATATGAACAACTTGACAAAGACTTTGACTGAGTTGCATGGGATGCTCAAAACTGCTGAACCTAACATCAAGAAGGACACCCCAAATGTCCTTATGGTACAAAAGGGTAAAAGGTTTAAGAAACTTGGTAAGAACAAAGGTAATGGCAAGACGAGCTCGATTGTGAATCCAAGCGAGTCTAACCATGCTCCTAAGGTTAAAACTGGTCCTTCTAAAGATGATAAGTGCCATTATTGTAATGGTTATGGGCATTTGAAAAGAAACTGCAATAAATTCCTGGAAGATTATAAGAAGCTGAAGAAGACGTACGAGACTTCTTCTTCAGGTATTTATGTTATAGAAGTAAATGTTACTATCTCTGATCCTACTTCCTGGGTATTGGATACCAGCTGTGGTGCTCATATTTTCTACAAATGTGCAGGGCCTAAGCAACAGTAGGACTTTAGAGGAAGGACAAGAGGACTTGCGCTGTGGAAATGGAGCAAGAGTTGTTACATTAGCCGTAGGAATTCATTTGTCTTTACCCTCTGGCATGGTTTTAGAACTTAATAATTGCTACTATGTATCTGCTATAAGCAGAATTATTATTTTTATTCCTTGTTTGGATTTGGAAGGATATCAGTTTTCAATTATGAATAAATGTTGTTCATTTGATTACAATGATATATTTTATGGTAGCAGTCCATTAAAAATGGATTTTATGTTCTAAACCAAAGTGTGTCAGTCTATAACAATAGTACTAAGAGATTCAAGTCAGAAGACACGAATCAAACTTTTCCTTTGCATTGTCGTTTGTGCCACATAAATGAGAAACGAATTCAGAAGCTCCATAGTGATGGGTTTTTGGGCTCATTTGATTATGAATCATGTGAGAAATGCGAATCTTGTTTATTAGGTGATAGGTCAAGAATTATCCCTATTCTAACTGCAAGTGCACAGTGATGTAATTGTAGTACTTAGGGTATCGAATCCACAAGGACTCTGGGCAACGATAGATTTAGAACGGTCAAGATTAAACTAGGAGAAAGCAATGTACTGAGAAACTAAAAAGCAATGCAAGAAAGTAAATCAGTAGCGAGTTTGTAAGCAAGGAGGCAAAACGTTAAGTCTAGGGGTTCTCAGGAAATCAGGAACATAAGCTAATCAATCAATTGGGATCTAATATCATAAATCTGTTCTAGAACTGGAATCACGGAAGTATAAGAAACCAACTTTCGTTGTGAATCCTATCTATGTCTAACAACCTAGCAAACCAACTTTCGTTGTGAATTCTAGAGTTCTAAACAAGCATTAATCACGAGTTCGTTCGTTCACAATTCCCCTAAACCAAATTTCTTTGCGAGTAGATCAAATTGCTCATCTAGGTTCTTTCTAGCTAATTAACCAATTGTCGTTGTATCAATCAACCTAACATCAATAATCTAAGTGGCCAATTCAGATTAAGCATTAAGAACAATCCTAGATGAAGAACTAACAAATATAAATCCCTACAGATTAATCAACCTATAATTCCATGAAATCCCTAATGAGAATCCCTAAACCTAACTGGTAAACTACTCAGACATGATCATCGAAACATAAGACATCATGAATAGAAAACCAAATATCATAAAACAGAATAAAGAACCACTAGTAAAAATATATCCTATAGCCACGTTTTTTTCGTGGCTATGGCTAATATTTCGTGGCTATAAGCGGTTTTAGCCACGAAAAGTCACGAAAAAAAAACGTGGCTATATGATCGTGACTAATTTTTTCGTGTCCAAATCGTGACAAAAAGCCACGTTTTTGTCACGAAATATTCGTGACTAAATTAGCCACGTTTTGTCACGAATACTCCGTGACAAAATTAGCCACGTTTTGTCTTCGTGGCTTTTCATGAAAAAAAAAATGAAAAAAAATAAATACAGAAAAAATATTAAAAAAATCATTAATGTTTTTATTTATAAACAAAATACAAAAATACAAAAGAAATACAATATATATGTATATATATATATATATATATATATAAGAAATCATTCCGCCTCTCTGCCGTCTTCCGATGCACCGCCTCTGCACCACCGCCACGGCACGGGCTCTGCACCACCGCCACGGCACGGGCTCTGCACCACCGTCTCTGCACCACAGACAACCGACTCGTCCGTTGCCAACTCGCCGACGCACCACCTCCGCACGTTGCCAACTCGCCGAGTCGCCGTATGGAATCGTCGTCTTCAAGCACAGATCTGTAACCTTCTCCTCTTCTTACGATTAGCCATGATAAGACCACCGTCGTCGTCTCGACCAGCCGTGACCGATCTCAAATAGAACAAGAGAAACCAAAATCGATTTAAAAATAGGGTAAAAGCAAGCAGAATCAAATCGATTTGATTCCCAATTCCCTTCCATTGTTATCAACAATCAATAAGACAAAGGAAGTGATGAGTTCTCACCTAGCCTTGGAGGCGGACGAGCATGGAGAGAAGAGTGAAGATTGTAATAAATGAAGGAGATACTCTGGAAACTGCAAAAGAAGATGAACAACTCCAACGCTTTAGTGGTTGGATCTATTAAGATTTAGGTCCATTAGATCAAATGTTAATCAACGGTAGATATTAAAAGGATGGTGATCCTTGTTTTTCTTTATCAACCAATGAGAATAAAGCTTTTAAAAGAATCATTTGGATGATATCTTTTGTTTATAATTAATAACAATTGTAAAACAAATATATTTTGATTTAATTGTTATGTTTAAGTGTAAGTCTCTGGATTAAAATTTGTAATGTATAAATCTTCAACAAAAATATTACACGAATGAATATATATAGTAGGACTAAACTAATAGGGTTTGGATTTAGGTTTAAGATTAAAGCTTGAAAATATTATATTAGTAAAATAAGTATGAGGATTAAACTAATAGTTTTGATTTTATATTTTATATTTTATATTTTATATTTTAATTTTAAAGTTTATGGCTAAGAGGAAGATTTATAGTATGATTTATGTTAGAATGTGTGTATGGTTTATGGTAATTAAAAGAATAGGATTAAGGTTTTAAGATAATGTTATAAAATAGTAGATTTAGAAAATAATAATATTATTGTTTATGGATATATTATAGGAATTAGATTATGGATATATTATAGGAATTAGATTTTTGTTAGTTAGATTTTTGTTTATAGATTAGGATTTTAGGGTTTGTTTAGGGTTTAGGGTGTGTTTAGGGTTAAGAGTTATGAAATTTGTAAGTATTGAATTTTTAGTTGTGGATATATTATAATTTATGATTAAGAGTTTAGAGTTTATAATTTGATTATGGTTTGGGGTTTATTTAGAGTTAGGGTTTAGGGTTTGGAGGGTATAGTTTGGAAATTTTAGATTTACAAATAATAATTCTTTTATAATTAATGTTTATATTTTGATTTAATAGTTTATGATTAAGAGTATGATTTATAATATGATAATGGTTTAGGGTTTAGGGTTTAGGGTTTAGAGGGTAAGTTTTGTAAAATTTTTATTGGACAGAACTTGGCCACGAAATAAACGTGGCTAAATCGTGACTAATTAGACACGATTTAGCCACGATATTTTACGTGTATAGGTTTGTCACAATTACTTCGTGACAAAACGTGGCTATACTAAGTCACGCTATATATCGTGACCAAAACGTGACTAACTGCGCTGTTTTGGACACGATTTAGCCACGTTTTTTTGTCACGTAACAAATCGTGACTAAATCGTGACTAATTATAAAATAGCCACGATTTATCGTGACTAAAACGTGGCTATACGGTATATTTTTACTAGTGAACTGGGGTTCTAAATCCTCTCTCTTTCAAGAACAAGATCAGCCCATAACTCTCTCTGAATGTAAAATAAATCGTAAGTAAAGCGTAGCCTAAACAAGTGGCTAAAAACCCTAATATATAGTCTAAAACACGTTTTTGGGCCTTTTTGCAAGTCTGAGAAGTTTCTGGGCAAAAACTGTAATTTCTCCAAAATGCAGATTTTTGGGCGCAGGAATCACCTTGCATCGACCGATGCACATACTGCATCGACCGATGGACATATTGCATCGACCGATGCACACACTGCATCGACCGATGCACACACTGCATCGACCGATGCAGGGCGATTTCGCAGCCAGTGAACTCTGTGAATCCTCTAAACAGTGCAGAAATGCTCTCAATGCTCCCAGAACGTCCAATTAGGCTCCAAATGTCCTTAAACCTATAAAACACCTGAAAAGACTCCAAAACACATAGAAAGACTTGATAACAAAGACATATACCATGGTTAAAATCCCTAAAATCCATGGTATATCATTAGGCAAAATGACTAAGGCTCCTTTCAACAAACAAAATGAAAGGGCCAGTGACTTATTGGGCCTTATACATACTGATGTGTGCGGTACAGTGAGCATAAGTACCAGAGGAATCTTTCAGTATTTCATTACCTTCACTGATGATTTCAGTAGGTATGGTTAAGTCTATTTAATGAGACATAAGTCGGAATCTTTTGAAAAGTTCAAAGAGTTCCAGAATGAAGTACAGAAACAACTTGGCAAAAGTATTAAGGCTCTACGATAAGATCTTGGAGGTGAATACTTAAGTCAAAAATTCAGTGATCATCTGAGAGATTGTGAAATTGTTTCACACTCACTCCTCCTGGAACGCCCCAATGGAATGGAGTTTCCGAGAGGAGGAATCGGACTTTATTTAGATATGGTTCGATCAATGATGAGTCACTCAGATCTTTCATTATCCTTCTGGGGATACACTCTAGAAACATCTGCGTTTACACTAAATAGGGTTCCATCAAAATCAGTTACAAAGACACCACATGAGATGTGGACTGGAAATGTTCCTAATTTGTCTTTCATGAAGATTTGGGGTTGTGAGGCTTATGTAAAACGTTTAATCTCTGATAAGCTCACACCCAAATCCGATAAGTGCTACTTCGTTGGTTATCCTAAGGAGACCAAGGCATATTACTTTTACAACCGGTCCGAGAACAAAGTGTTTGTTGCTCGGAACTGTGTTTTTCTTGAGAGAGACTTTCTTTCCAGCAAGAATAGTGGGAGTAAAGCACAACTTGAAGAAATTCAAGAATCACAGAGACTGCTCAACCTGATGAGGAAGAGAAACAGCTGGATCTACAAGAGTTGTAGAACCTACACCTGTGGTGCCTGAAGTTTGCAAATTCGAAAGGATTCGTCACGAACCCGAGAGATTTGGATTTCTAATGACCGATTGCCATGATCTGTTGATCATTGACAGTGACAAGCCTGCAAATTTTGAAGAAGAAATGATGGGCCCTGACTCCGAAAATGGCTGAAAGCCGCTGATTACGAAATGGGATCCATATCACAGAACCAAGTATGGACTTGGGTTGATTTACCCGATGGTGTAAAAGCCATTGAGTGTAAATGGATTTTCAAGAAGAAAAGTTGACGTGGATGGCAATATTCAGATATACAAAGCTAGGTTGGTGGCAAAAGGTTTCGAGCAAATTCATGGTATTGACTATGAAGAAACCTATTCCCAGTCACTATGCTTAAGTCCATTATGATTCTCCTAACAATCGCCGCTCATTATGATTATGAGATCTGGCAGATGGATGTGATTACAGTTTTCCTTAATGGAATTCTGGAAGAGGATGTGTACATGACACAACCTGAAGGTTTCATTGATCCTAATGCTGATAGGAAGGTATGCAAGCTTCATCGATCCATTTATGGATTGAAGCAAGCACCTCGGAGTTGGAATCTTCGTTTTGATGAAGCGGTCAAAAGTTTGACTTCATCAGGAACGAAGAGGAGTCGTGTGTTTACAAGAAGACTAGTGGGAGCACAGTTGCATTTCTTGTACTGTATGTAGATAACATATTCCTTCTCGGAAATGACGTTCCATTGCTTCAGTCTGTTAAGATTTGGCTGGGAGGTTGTTTTAATGAAGCCGCATACATTCTTGGAATAAGAATCTATAGAGATAGATTGGACAAGCTAAATTGGATTGTGTCAAGATACTTATATTGATAAGGTCTTACACAGGTTCAGTACGCATGATTCTAAGAAGGGCTTCATACCAATGTCTCATGGCATTACTCTTAGCAAAACGCAGTGTCTTTCGTGACATGTTGAGCGAGAGCGCATGAGAATCAGACTAATGCTATAGGCATTAGATCTCTTAAGATATAATCTTGGTTTTAGTGGGAGTTGTTTTTGGTTTTAGTTATGATATGATGTTCGTATAGACATAATATGGTTATGTTATTTTAATGAAATTTGTTTCAGTATTATTTAATAATGTTATTAAATAATAGTCCCAAAGTAATTTATGACATTTATAGGTCATCAAGTATGTGACTTGATCATGAAACCCTATAAGTAATAAATGACATAAATTATGTTGGTCCCTAGTCAAGGTTGTTAAAGTGGGACATTAACAACCGCGTGAGACTAGTATGTGAGGTGACTGATGACTAAGTTTCATGGAGTCATTAATAAGAGTATTAAAGTCAATCACATAGATATGTGTTAGAGAACACAGGATCGGACATGACCCGCTAATGAGAACTCTACAGGATAGTTATATAAGTGTCATGAGAGTTTTCATTACGACTATAGAGTATAGTCCTTAGACCTGAGTTCATCATGTTTTCTTACATGTGAATTGGTCCGCTTTAACTTTGTCAAACGTCAGCCGTAACAGGTGACTATAAAGGCATTGATTGGGCGTATCATGAAGTTTGTGAAGGAATAGGGATAGAACAAGATGGGATTTGTCCCTCCTATATAACAGGAGATAAATATCTCAGTGCCCATCGAAGATTTGATACTGAGAAATGTGTGGCCGCACTCAAACGAGGTGATTGTCAGTCGTTTGTCTTGTCAGTATAAATCAGAGTTCGATGAACATGATCTTGGCTTAATAAGGATGACACTGATCTTGCCTTATGCCAAATCGAGATATAGAGAAGAAGGGATTATGGGAATAAATGATTCCAGTACAAGTGGAAGATTGTTGGGAATGTCCTGAAATCATACTTGTAATCACTCTAGAGATAGTTGTGTAGTCGAGATGAGACATTCATATAATACTAGGTAATCATAATGTTTTGCTAGAAGCCACTTAAGATCTGTGAGTTATGAACTCATTGCTAGTATTATATGATCTTATATGGTCACACACCTAAGCAAACTGGATGCATTATATGGGATTGATTATTAGTGTAATAATCTGATGAATGTATATTTGATATACATTTGTAGCGAGTTTCTGAGGTAGTGTTGATCGACACAAAGGTGTATCGATCGACACAGATCGCGGACCAAAATAACGATTTTAGTTTATGACTTAATTAACTATGGTTTGATCTTTGGTTAATTAGGTCATGGTAAAAGCCCATATATATATGATATATGCTCGACTTTTACAGTGACAGACCTAATTCACAGCCACCTCTGAGAAACTAAGAACTCCCTAAAGAGATCCGATCTCTACAGCACTAGCATCCCGTCCATTCCAGTTTGTGTGCGTGTGGATACCAGTAGAGGCGCAGCACTTGAGGCGCTCGTGAATCTCGAATACATGTTCATCTTCCGCTGCTAATCTCCAGGTAATTTCGAGATCCTTATGATTCAATAAACCTAAACCCTAGATCCTAGGCTATGGAATTTATACTTAGGGTTGCCTAATATGATTAGAACCGCTAGAAATTCCTACATTTCCGACCCCACATAAAGTTTATTCTCAACTCGTTAGTTTGGACCCCTTTGATCGTAACCCGAATTATTTGGACTAGATTTAAATTCCATAACAAAAATTGACATCATATGTGGGGATGAGAAACTTTTCTCCGCTTTAAGACAAAGCCGAAATGACGGGACCGCTCTCAGCCAGCGATAGCTCCATGAAGACTCCGAACCCACTACCTCCGAGCTCGAACCCTCCGAGCTCGGTCAAAGGAACAAGTTCACCGGTCTTGCCATTCGACACTTCAGATAACTGCACTAGGGTACCAACACCCGCCAGGATGCTGAACCAACAAACCAAGCTTCAAATACCCAAAATCTAAACCCTCACGCTCCCTCTAATGTCGCCGACCCCAGCACCGCGCTAACCTGTATGAATATGTCGATGGTCAACAGCTCGGTCAATGAAACCAGGATAACAGACACGCACGAGGACGTCGAACTGACAAATCAGACCCCGGACACTCATACCCCCAATCATCAGGATGCCTATTCCCTTGTAAGGATCTTGATGACACAGGTCGACTAGCTGACCCGATGCAACAACAACCGCTTCAAGCAACTCGCAAACGCTCAAAATAAGTCATTGATCATTTTGATCTTGTTAAAAGTGTATTATTGTGCAATAATAATGTACAGTATAATGATAAGGGTCTTCTGCCAAATTTGATTACATGACTTCTTGATAACAAAATATGTAGACCCCTCTAAACACTACACAAACACACCAATTGCATATGTTGTATGCGCATGCATCGTAAAGACCAAATTTTTTGTCAGATTTTACAATTTTGTAGTCGAATTTGTGCTTCATTGCTCAAATTTCCATATTTTCCTTCAACACGTTTTTGCTTCTGAAATGTTGATGCTTTTTCACAATATCCACCAAAGAAAACCGAACTACGTTTCTCATGTCTTCTGTTTTCTTAGTGAAGTCGTTCTTCTCAGACATTACGTTGCCAACAACATCAGCACCATCAACAACACCATCATCACCATCAACAACACCATCAGCACCTCCATCACCAACCATCGGAACATCAAATAGATGTCTTTGAAACTGATCTTCTTTTTCGCTCTTTGAATCAGATTGTTCCTCATTGTTGACCGTATTAGTTTTTGTCCCAGTCGTAGATGCAAAGCTCACACAAAGCTGCGTCAATGTTGTCTTCCGTACATAGGCAACACAATTTGCCAATTGACGATCATTAGCAATAATAACCGGGGAATAGTTAGTATTGATCAAATCTCCAGGAAAATAGTTGAACTCGATATCACTGATTCTGTTCGATTCATAGTCTTTTGAAATCATAATCTTCAGCTTATCAAGGGTAGTATTAGAATCCAAAGCAAGTAATCTCCCTCTTTTTTCTTCATCAACATCAAAACTCCAACGCTTGCGACACATGATTTCCAAACACCACAAGTTGCGTAGATATGAATCATGTTTATCGATTAGAACAAGAACAACAAAAATTAAGAAGAACCCATTGATGGACGTCAAAAACATGTATGGGACGATTTATTTTTGAAAAAGAAGATAATTTTCGAAATATTCAACATAAAAATGATAAACATGATCATAGATTGTGTTCCTAATTTTCTCTAATTTTTAATAGATTTTGTGGAATGTACATTGCACAAAATGTAGAAGAAAGAGAGAAATGTGGATTGTACGTTCCACGAATGTTAGAATAATGAGTAATTCTTAGAATGTAAATTCTACAAAATTGTAGAATAAAGTTAAAACTTCAGATTACGTATTCCACAAAATGTTTCAATTTTTATAATATAGTGAAAAATGTAAAATCATATTCCACAGTTTTAGAATTTTGTTAAAACCGTAGAGTTTACAATCGACAAAAAGTGGATTATAGTGCAAGTGGTAGATTATGTATTCTAAATTATTTGGATATTAGAGAAAATGGTAGAACACGTATTCTACATGTAGAATTCATGTTCTACTATTTTAGAACAATTAAGAAAAAATATATTAAAATTTCAAAAAATAACAGGGAAAAGGTTGAAAAATCCAGATTGGTGTATTTTTATTTTGCTTATTTTCTGTATTTTTGGATTAAAAATAATTCGAAATTTAAATTTTTAAAAATAATTATAAGGGTAATCATGTCAAATTAAGGTAAAATATAAAAAAGAGATAAAATGACAATAATCTTGTTTCATCTTTTTACACAAATCTCCCTTTATTTATTGGTGAATACATTTTGTTGTTTGACCTTGATTTGTTTTCTAAATACTGTGTTGTGTTTTATTGACTAGTTGGTCTCACCTCCCCCGCGCACGCGCGAAGGTTTTGTCTTTGTTAAATACTTGCTTTGTTGTATTTTTTTCACGTTCCAGCTGGATTTGATGCTGGCTATATATGATCAAACGGCATGATTGATGTCATTTCGTTAGTATGTCAGGTATCGTTGTCTTGTTAGTTCTTTATATACTATTCGATACTCATGCAACTATTATTGGCCATGAATTACGATTTTGCAACAATTGTTAATTGGAGAACTAAGTTGAACTTGTCTCTTTATTACCATGTTCATCTGCAATTTCGGCATTGTCATTCAGAACAATTCGATCATAAATTCTCTTTCGTCATCGATTCACTTTGGTGTTGCTTGGTTGTATCCTCCCCCGATAGGCAGAGCGATTGAGCTGAAAATCGTTGAACGTAATGTAGGGGTCCGACTTTAGGATGGTGACGAAACAACTTGAACCATATCTGAATAGAAATTTGAAGTGGACATAGAGGCGAAGTCGAACGAACTGATTTGGGCGAAGTGGCATGTAGAATGACATCGACATAAAAGGACTATTTATATGACGCGAGTGGGGAAATCGAGGAAGATTAGGAGACTGTTGCAGTGAATGATGATTAAGATGTAACAACATCATGTGTTGTTGACTGAAGCTTACAAATATTTGAGGAATTAAATGGACGACAGTAATGGCCGATATCGTATGGTGTAAGATTCAGTGAGTGGAGCATGAAGAAAAAGGAAGGCGAAGATGCACACAGTTAAAAGGCGTATTAAGATCAGAATGAACAGAGAAGATTATGTGTGATGTGGCGACATCCTTTTTAAAGAGAGAGTTGTGTTTAAGTCCATTATGGATAATGTGGAGATTGGGCTTCGAGTAAGATAGTAACAACATCCTCAAACCTCGATTTAAGATTCTTAGTAATATAATATTATTATTTAATATTTACTTTAGTTAAATATTTAAAATTTAGACTAAAATTAAATATGAATCTTTGATATCTTCTTAAGAAACCCATGTTATTCTCTACTTTTTATTTAATAGACACATTGAAATTTTTTTAATTCTTGCTTTTTTTGGTTTTGTATTTCTATATTTTATATTTGTGTGTTGTCAGTATCATATTGCTGTTTTTTGTTCTTTTTCATCATTTTCGTCGATCTTTTTTTTAAATTACTTTATATATTTCTATTTCTATTTTTATTTAAATTTGAAAGTTATTATTTTATGATATATTTGTACTTGTATGGTTCTAAAATGGTTTATTTTTTTATTATATGAATATTGGTTATTTTTTTTGAAAACAATTTATGTTTAAACCATATATAATATATTATTTTTTGTTGGTCTAATCAGTATGATTATTATCGCTTATTTGTGGCTCGAACATATCATTTATTTGTGACATGAAATGTTCAAAAAAAAAAATTGGTTCTATATTGAGACTTCGTTTCTCTTCTTTTTTAAATAGGTAATCTTAAAGCTTGATTAATGAAATATGAAAAAAATAATTGGTTTTAAAATTTTCTCTTTAAATTCAAGATGTATATGAATTATATTTGTATTACATTCACAATATTTGAAATATAGAAATCTTAAATAACAATTTTGATTGAAAATCTAACTACATATATTAGAGTTACCTATAAAATATTGCAAACATCTTATCTAGTTATATTTTATTTTATTTTTAAATTTAAATGAAATTAAAAAAATCATATTATTTCCTTAGTTATTTTAATTTTGAATTATTTTATAAAATATCAGATGTCTAAATTTACATGCATAAAATGAGATTAATGCATTTTAAATGATATTTAATGTATTGTATTTGTTTTTTGATGACTTATTAACTTGCTGTATAGAAAATGTGGAATTTAGTGTATAGAAAATGAGGAATTTATTAACTTGCTGTAATGGCCATGTTGTGAATTGCGGCTAATTTCATAACTTTTACAGAGATTTTAAGGCTGTTGTTATGGAAAAGTTTTAAGGACATAGGATTGCTCCTCTCACCTGCTCTAAGAGCATTCACATTGGTGTTATCCACCATGGGATTCTTAATTTAATTTTTTATTAATTTTTTTTTACAGATAACAAAAAAAAATAACTAATAGAAACACGCCACGCAGGCGTGAATAGTGAAGAAACATGTTCTAAAAATCCTAATCTAAGAGCATGATTATCAAGGGTTTTTAGGGGTGGGGTTCTTAACTATTCACGTGGGACCCACGTGAATAGTTAAGAACCCGGGTCCTAAAAATCCTTATTTAAGAACCGGTTCTTACACTGTTCATGACACGTGGCGGCTTATCATTCGTCTAATTTTTTTTTTCGAATTTTTTTTTTTTTTTACACTTTTCCCCCAAAAAAAAAAGAAATTTTTTAAGAACCCCCATAGGGGGTTCATTGATGGTCATGCTCTAAGGGCATGTACATCCAAGGTTCTTAGGGTGGAGTTTTTAAAAAAAAAATTATTAAAATATTTGAAGGAATTTCTAGCAGATTCCTAATCCAATTAGGCAATCCTAGTCTGAATTCCGAGCCTAGGATCTACAGGTTCATGTAATTGAATCTATCAGATCTGAAGATTACCTGGTGATTAATGCAGCGGAAGTCTTAGCAAGTAATCGAGATCTAGAGCGCCTCAAGTGCTGCGCCTCTACTGGTATCCACACGCACACAGAACTGGACAGCAGGGATGCTAGTGCCTATCAGAGATCTGATCTCCAGAGAGGTTTCTTTTCTGTTTCTGGTGGCTGTGAATTAGGTTAAGATCGAGTTTAGGTCGACCATATATCTTATATATGTTGACTTAAACCGCAACGGGATTAACTAATGATTAAACCGATTTAATCTGCTAATCCGCGAGTTGTGTCGACCGACACACTCTTTGTGTCGATCGACACAGTCGATCCGTGTCGACCGATACACATAGTGCGTCGATCGACACTGCCCAGAAAAGATGACATCGAATATGCATTCATCCGATCATTACACTAATGATCAACCTCACATTCAATGTCCAGTTTGCTTAGGTGTGTGACCCTGTAGGATCATATAACACTAGCAATGAGTTCTAAACTCATTGATCATAAGTGGCTTCTAGCAAAGCATTACGAGTACCTAGTGTCATATGATTGTCTCATCTCGACAACACGACTTTCTCTCAGAGTAAGTACAAATAGATTTCAGGACATTCCCAACAATCTCCCACTTGTACTGGAATCATCTATTCCTATAATCCCTTCGTCACTATATCTCGATCCGGCATAAGGCAAGATCCGTGTCATCCTTATTAAGCCAAAATCATGTTCATCGAATTCCGATTCATACTGACAAGCCAAACGACTGACAATCACCTCGTTTGAGTGTGGCCACACATTTTCTCAGTATCAAATCTTCGATGGGCCCTGAGATATTTATCTCCTGTTATATAGGAGGGACAATTCCCATCTTGTTCAATCCCTGTTCCTTCACACGCTTCATGATACGCCCAATCAATGTCTTTATGATCACCAGTTACGGCTGACGTTTGACAAGGTCAAAGCGGACCAATTCACATGTAAGAAATCATGATGAACTCAGGTCTAAGGACTATACTCTATAGTCGTAATGAAAACTCTCATGACACTTATATAACTATCCCGTAGAGTTCTCATCAGTGGGTCATGTCCGATCATGTGTTCTCCAACACATATCTATGTGATTGACTTTAATACTCTTATTAATGACTCCATGAAACTTAGTCATCAGTCACCTCACATGCTAGTCTCACGCGGTTGTTAATGTCCCATTTTAACAACCTTGACCAGGGACCAATCATAATTTATGTCATTTATTATCTATAGGGTTTCATGATCAAGTCACATACTTGATGACCTATAAAATGTCATAAATTACTTTGGGACTATTATTTAATAACCATTATTAAATAATACAGATGTCAGATTTCAATAACATAATCAAATTATGTTTATACGAACATCATATCATAACTAAAATTAATAACAATGACTCCCACTAAAATTAAGATCACATCTTAAGACATCTAATGCCTTTAGCAGTAGCCCGACCCTCATTCGCCCTTGCTCAGCGTGTGTCGAAGGACACTGCGTCTTGCTAAGAGTAATACCAAGAGTCATTTGCACAAACCCCTTCTTGGAATCATGCATACTGGACCTGTGTAAGACCTTATCACCATAAGTATCTTGACACACTCCAATTAGCTTGTCCAATCTATCTCCATAGATTCTTATTCCAAGAATGTATATGATTTCTCCCATATTTCTCATCGAAAAACAACTTTCGAGTCAAGTCTTAACAGACTTATACAATGGAACTTCATTTCCGAGAAGTAGTATGTTATCAACATACAATACTAGAAATGCAACTGCGCTCCCACTAGTCATCTTGTAAACATTCGGTTCCTCTTCATTTCTGATAAAATCAAACATTTTGATTACTTTATCAAAACGAAGATTTCAACTCCGAGATGCTTGCTTCTATCCATAAATGGATCGATGAAGCTTGCATATCTTCCTAGCTTCATTGGGATCAATGAAAACTTCAGATTATGTCATGTACACATTCTTTTCTAGAATTCCATTAAGGAAAACTGTTTTCACATCCATCTGCCAGATCTCATAACCATTATGAGTGGCGGTTGCTAGGAGAATCCGAATGGACATAAGCATGGTGTCTGGGAATAGGTTTCTTCACAGTTAATACCATGAATTTACTTGAAACCTTTTCCACCAATCCAGCTTCGGACATCGCCATTCCGGATTCAGCGGCTTTCAGCCACTTTCGGAGTCAAAGCCCATCATTGCTACTTCAAAATTCGCAGGCCCGTCACTTTCAATGATCAGTAGATCACGGCAATTTGTTACGAGAAATCCCCATTTTTCGGATTCGTGACGGATCCTATTGGATCTACGAGCTTCAGTCTTGTGTTAAAAGTCACGCACATATCTCATATGTAGACTTTTACCACGATCTAATTAACCAAGATTTAAACCGTAGTTAATTAAATCATAAACCAAAATATTTTGGTTCGCGACCTGTGTCGATCGATGCAACTTTTGCGTCGATCGACACATCTTTAAAACTCGCTTTTGAATGTATATCTAATATTCATTCATCAGATCCTTGCAAACCTTAGGCACCACAGTTGCAGGTTCTACAACTCTTTGTAGATCCAACTGCTGCTCTTCCTCATCGGGTTGAACAGTCTCCTGTGATTCTCGAATTTCTTCGAGTTGTACTTTACTCCCACTGTTCTTCTTGGAAAGAAAGTCTTTCTCAAGAAAACATAGTTCCGAGCAACAAACAATTTGTTCTCAAACTGGTTGTAAAAGTAGCACGCCTTGGTTTCGTCAGGACAACCAATGAAGCAGTACTTATCAGATTTGGGTGTGAGCTTATCAGAGATTAAACGTTTTATATAAGTCTCACAACTCCAAATCTTCATGATGGATAAATCAGAAACATTTCCATTTCACATCTCATGTGTTATCTATGTAACTGATTTTAATGGAACACTATTTAATGTAAACTCAGACAATTTTAGAGTGTATTCTTAGAAGGATATTGGAAGATCTAAGTGACTCATATTTGATCGAACCATATCTAATAAAGTCCGATTCAGGAGGAGTGACTTGTGAAACACTTTCACAATCTCTCAGATGATCACTACATTCTTGACTCAAGTATTCACCTCTATGATCTCATCGCAGAGCTTTAATACTTTTGCCAAATTGATCCTGTACTTCATTCTAGACCTCTTTGAACTTTTCAAAAGATTCTAACTTATGTCTTATTAATAAGATATAACTGTACCTGCTGAATACATCAGTAAAGGTAATGAAGTACTGAAAATTTCCTCTAGCATTCGCGCTCATCGGCCCATATACATCTGTATGTATAAAGCCCAATAAGCCTCTGACCCTTTCATTATGTTCGTTCGCAACCTGTATCGACCGACGCACCGTATGTGTCGATCGATACTACCTTTGTTGAAAGGGGCCTGCGTCATTTTACCCAATAAACAAGATTCACTTTACTCATTATGATTCATAATCAGATGAGCCCAAAAGCCCATCACTATGGAGCTTCTGAATATATTTCTCATTTATGTGGCCCAAAACGACAATGCCAGAAAGAAGTTTGATTTGTATCATTTGACTCGAATCTCTTGGTATTAATGTTATATTTATGCACATTCTGGTTTAGAACATGAAGTCCATTCTCTAATGGATTGCTACTATAAAATATATCACTGTAATCAATTGAATAACATTTATTCTTAATTTGAAAACTGATATCCTTTCATATCCTAACAAGGATTAGAAATAATCTTTCTGCTCATAGCAGATACATAGTAGCAGTTTTAAGTTCAAAACATGCCATAAAAGAAAACAAATGAAATACTCCTACGGCTAATGCAGCAACTCTTGCTCCATTCACACTCATAGGTCCACTTGTCCTTTCTCCTTAATCCTACTTTTGCTCAGGCCCTGCACATTTTCACAAAATATGAGTACCACGGCTGGTATCAAATACCCAATAAGTAGGACTGTAAGAAGTAACATTTACTTCTATAACATAATACCTGAAGAAGAAGTCTCGTACGTCTTCTTCAGCTTCTCATAATCTTCCAAGAATTTATTGCAGTTTCTTTTCAAATGCCCATAACCATTACAATAACGGCACTTAACATCTTCAGAACTGGTTTTAACCTTAGGAGCTTGGCCAGACTCGCTTAGATTCACAATCGAGCTCGTCTTTCCATCACCTTTGTTCTTACCAAGTTTCTTAAACTTTTTACCCTTTTGTACCATAAGGACATTTGGGGTGTCCTTCTTTATGTTAGGTTCAGCAGTCTTAAGCATCCCATGCAATTCAGTCAACGTCTTCGTCAAGTTGTTCATGTTATAGTTCATAACAAATTGATCATAGCTTGACGGCAGTGACTGCAGGATGATGTCAGTAGCCAACTCTTGGCTAATGGGACAATCCAGTTTCCCCAGGTTATCAATATAACCCATCATCTTAATGACATGAGGACTAACTGGTTCGCCCATTGGTAGCTTGCACTCAATCAGAGACCTTACCGTCTGGTATCTCTGAGTTCGTGCCTGCTCCTGAAACATACCTTTCAGGCCAGTGATCATCTCTTTTGGCGACTCCACGTACTCATATTGCTTCTGCAATTCCGAGTTCATGGTAGCCAACATGAGACAACTCACATCCACCGCATCATTAGAATGCTTATCCCAAGCATCCTTATTTGACTGCCAGGCATTGGCTCGGTACTTCTTAGGGAAGACTTTCTCAAGGACATAGTCCTTCTTCTCCTGCTTGAGAACAATTCTCAAGTTCCGATACCATTCAAGAAAGTTCGATCCATTTAACTTGTCCTTCTCAAGGACGGATCGCAGGGAGAAATTGTTACGATGGTTTGTGCTAGACATAGCTGAAAAACAAGGGAGTTTTAGTTATGATGTTCAAGAAATGAGAAGTCTTAACAATTAATAAAACTCGCATTATATTCAAACAATGTTTCCTCAGATGAATATAATGATCCAAGACCCATACTTCACTAAACTTGAGTGAGCCACTGGCTATCACCCAAATTTAGCTATCTAGGTAAGCAACAACTTTGCTAGTTATATCCAATACAACTCTTGGTTGTGGACTGACATCTTATGTCAAATCCACCTGATGTCTCTGAGCCCAAAACGATTTTGATGGCTCAGTCAAGTAAACCAATCTCTTCAGTCATGTAACTGTCGATGTCTTGCACTGCAAGTCCATCAACATGATTACCTCTGTCTTACTCGTGAAATGCGGACATCTTGCACTGCAAGTCTATCACACAACTCAATGAGTCTTGACAGTTGACAAGATTGGAAAGACATCAAGTATCACTTGATATTTGAGTTGAGGAACGAAATCATTAAAACGTTCAGTTTTATTATGTTTTAATTCTTATAATTAATTGATTTATCATGCTTTGGTTCTGTGATTGCAGGTTCCAAAACCCAATCATCGAATCTGATGTCGACCGACACTACTATAGTGTCGATCGATACAGAGTAACCAAAAGCAATCCGCGATAACCGATCAATCCAATTGATCCGGTTTTGAGTACCGGTCGGTGTCGATCGATGCTACACTAGCATCGGTCGATGCCAACCTAATCAAACCAATCGCAATTCAAACCATTTAACCAAGCTCGATAACCGGTCCAATCCAATTGAACCGATTCATCATTCTAGTGAGGTCTGTGTCGACCAACACAACTCTTGTGTCGATCGACACCAGGTGAATAAGTTCTATTCGGGTTATCCTTCTGTGTCGACCGATACCCGTTTGGTGTCGATCGACACAGTGCGATAAGCCCTAATCGTTTTTCAATCAAAAAACCTAAAACTAGATTTTC
Organism: Orychophragmus violaceus; assembly: GCA_030180135.1. Classification (NCBI taxonomy): domain Eukaryota; kingdom Viridiplantae; phylum Streptophyta; class Magnoliopsida; order Brassicales; family Brassicaceae; genus Orychophragmus; species Orychophragmus violaceus. Next base: position 9,187,672 of record CM058236.1, read on the forward strand.
ATAAAAACGAATTTCAGCATGCTTGTATCAACTATACAGAGATTCAGATTCAACTAATCTAATCAACATGCTACAGATTCAATGGAACCCTAAAGCTCTGATACCACTGAAGGAATTTCTAGCAGATTCCTAATCCAATTAGGCAATCCTAGTCTGAATTCCGAGCCTAGGATCTACAGGTTCATGTAATTGAATCTATCAGATCTGAAGATTACCTGGTGATTAATGCCGCGGAAGTCTTAGCAAGTAATCGAGATCTAGAGCGCCTCAAGTGCTGCGCCTCTACTGGTATCCACACGCACACAGAACTGGACAACAGGGATGCTAGTGCCTATCAGAGATCTGATCTCCAGAGAGGTTTCTTTTCTGTTTCTGGTGGCTGTGAATTAGGTTAAGATCGAGTTTAGGTCGACCATATATCTTATATATGTTGACTTAAACCGCAACGGGATTAACTAATGATTAAACCGATTTAATCTGCTAATCCGCGAGTTGTGTCGACCGACACACTCTTTGTGTCGATCGACACAGTCGATCCGTGTCGACCGATACACATAGTGCGTCGATCGACACTGCCCAGAAAAGATGACATCGAATGCATATCAAATATGCATTCATCCGATCATTACACTAATGATCAACCTCACATTCAATGTCCAGTTTGCTTAGGTGTGTGACCCTGTAGGATCATATAACACTAGCAATGAGTTCTAAACTCATTGATCATAAGTGGCTTCTAGCAAAGCATTACGAGTACCTAGTGTCATATGATTGTCTCATCTCGACAACACGGCTTTCTCTCAGAGTAAGTACAAATAGATTTCAGGACATTCCCAACAATATTGTGGGTCCCACGTGAATAGTTAAGAACCGGGTTCTAAAAATCCTTATTTAAGAACCGGTTCTTACACTGTTCATGACACGTGGCAGATTGTCATTCGTCTATTTTTTTTTTTTTTTACACTTTCCCCAAAAAATTTTTTTTTTTTTTTAAGAACCCCATAGGGGAATTAGAACACTTCCATTGGGGTTTCTTAAGGATTTCTTAGCGCTAATACCTAGGTAAACTTAAGAAACTCCACCCCAATAGTTCCTTAGAGCATGTACAATCTGCCACGTGTCAGATTCGGATCTACAGTAAGATAGAAACAGAAGCATACATTGATTTAAGAAACAAAAAGAGGACTTCCACATTAAAGAAAATAAATGGTAATACCAAGACATCAGCTTCGTCTGTTCCAGATTTTTTCTCAGCAAGCTTGCCTTTCTTCTCTTCTCAGGTTACAATTAATCAAACCTCTACTCTGATTTTTTGGCACCATAAAAACGTAATGGCACCATAATAACGTAATGAGTGTGAACATGTGTACGAACTGAAACTCCAATAAAGACAGTGATCGACATTAGAATCAATCGACAAAAGAAAGAACCAAATGAATAAACATATGCAGCTGTCTACATAATCATTGAGCAAATAAAAATTTCATCTTTAGTCTCAAGATAATATTTGAAATCAAGAACTTGTAGAGTGCAAACAGTGTCGGTTGAGGAGAAAATAGTTACGATGGCTGAATAAAAAAAAAAGATAAGAAAAGAAACATAGTTTGATGAACATATGCAGATAAAAAAAGATATAAGCTCAGCGAGAGATCTCACCAAGATAGTGTAGAGCACTCAATCCCTTAAATCCCAATTTGGAAAACAGCGACCAAGTGTGTGGTTCAGAACAAACTGATTGCAGATACTCACATAAGATGATATTTGATGGTCGGCAAAGTAATTAATTATGATTACTGTAAAAAATATTCCAAACGGAATAATGACAGTGGAGATGAAAATTCCGATCACACTAAACGCCACGATGGTAAAAAATTTGTGAAAGAACTTTTTCTTGACTTGGAATATGCCAAAAACGGGAAAACAAATCTTCACTCCCAATCTCCATATGATAGTGGAGAATTTTATCAACATAGCATAGTAACCGATCCAGGCAAAGCTTACCCGGCATTGAAAATGATTGGAGGAAGAAGATAAATGAGGAAGAGTTCTTCGTCAAACACCAAAATGTGAGAACTCGACGACTTGGGGATCGCGACGACATCAACTTCAGACATTGCCGGAACTCGAGTACTATGGAGTACATAGGATTGTGACTGATGTGTGATGAATTTTTTTTTGTGCGATGCGGTTTGTGTCGATGGAAGCCCTTCATTTATAAGACCAACGAAACGCCCAAATAACAAAGGTTGTGCACAGAAAGTCTGAGGTATTGATTGAGATTCTTGGCATTAATTTGAGGTAGATGTGGGATTTAAGAATCTGGAAAATTAGAAAGATACGTAAATGTTTCAGGCGACTCCTGTGGGAAGGGAACAATTGCTCGTATGCCACTTTTTCTTTTAAAAAAATCCCCAGTGCCCCTCTTATGTTTATGAATTTCTTTATCAATTTCTTTTAATTTGAAATTGTATGAAAAGACGGAAAATCCTTCTTCTTATCTAACAATTACTGATTTTACATGGACTATCCATCTCGCCAAATAACCCATCCAGTTTTATATTAAATTAATTTTTATAGAATATGTACAACTGGGAATTACTGGAAAACCTGGGTTAAGGGTTAAGTTTTCAGGATTTAGGGTTTAGAATTTGGGTTCAAAATTTAAAGTATAGTTTTTAGGGTTCACGGTTTAGGGTTTAGGGTTTAGAATTTGGATTTAGGGTTTAGTTTTTAGGGTTTGGGTTCAAGGTTTAGGGTTTAGTTTTTAGGGTTGTAGTTCAAGGTTTAGGGTTTAGTTTTTAGGGTTTGGGTTCATGGTTTAGGGTTTAGGTTTGGGTTCATGGTTTAGTATTTAGGGTTTAGTTTTTAGGGTTTGGGTTCAGTGTTGGGAATGTCCTGAAATCTATTTGTACTTACTCTGAGAGAAAGTCGTGTTGTCGAGATGAGACAATCATATGACACTAGGTACTCGTAATGCTTTGCTAGAAGCCACTTATGATCAATGAGTTTAGAACTCATTGCTAGTGTTATATGATCATACAGGGTCACACACCTAAGCAAACTGGACATTGAATGTGAGGTTGATCATTAATGTAATGATCGGATGAATGCATATTTGATATGCATTCGATGTCATCTTTTCTGGGCAGTGTCGATCGACGCACTATGTGTATCGGTCGACACGGATCGACTGTGTCGATCGACACAAAGAGTGTGTCGGTCGACACAACTCGCGGATTAGCAGATTAAATCGGTTTAATCATTAGTTAATCCCGTTGCGGTTAAGTCGACATATATAAGATATATGGTCGACCTAAACTCTAGCATAACCTAATTGATAGCCACCAGAAACAGAAAAGAAACATCTCTGGAGATAAGATCTCTGATAGGCACTAGCATCCCTGCTGTCCAGTTCTGTGTGCGTGTGGATACCAGTAGAGGCGCAGCACTTGAGGCGCTCTAGATCTTGATTACTTGCAAATAACTTCCGCTGCTAATCACCAGGTAATTACTAGATCTGATAGATTCAATTACATGAACCTGTAGATCCTAGGCTCGGAATTCAGACTAGGATTGCCTAATTGGATTAGGAATCTGCTAGAAATTCCTTCAATGGTATCAGAGCTTTAGGGTTCCATTGAATCTGTAGCATGTTGATTAGATTAGTTGAATCTGAATCTCTGTATAGTTGATACAAGCATGCTAAAATTCGTTTTCATGAAAATCTAGTTTTTAAGGTTTTTTGATTGAAAAACGATTAGGGCTTATCGCACTGTGTCGATCGACACCAATCCGGTATCGGTCGACACAGAAGGATAACCCGATTAGAACTTATTCACCTGGTGTCGATCGACACAAGAGTTGTGTCGGTCGACACAGACCTCGCTAGAATGATGAATCGGTTCAATTGGATTGGACCGGTTATCGAGCTTGGTTAATGATGGTTTAACTGCGATTGGTTGATTAGGTTGGTGTCGACCGATGCTAGTGTAGCATCGATCGACACTGACCGGTATTCGAAACCGGATCAATTGGATTGATCGGTTATCGCGGATTGCTTTTGGTTATTCTGTATCGATCGACACTATAGTAGTGTCGGTCGACATCAGATTCGATGATTGGGTTATGGAACATGCAATCACAGAACCAAAGCAAGACAGATTATTTAATTATAAGAATTAAAACATAATAAAACTGAACGTTTTAAAGGTTCCGTTCCTCAACCAAATATCAAGTAATACTTGATGTCTTTCCAATCTTGTCAACTGTCAAGACTCGTTTCATTGAGTGATAGGCTTGCAGTGCAAGGTGTCCACAATTACATGAGTAAGGCAGGAAGTAATCGTGTTGATGGGCTTGCAGTGCAAGGCGTCAACAATTACATGACTGAAAAGATTGGTTTACTTGACTGGGCCATCAAAATCGTTTTGGGCTCAGAGACATTAGGTGGATTGGACATAAGATGTCGATCCACAACCAAGAGTTATATTGGATATAACTAGCAAGGTCGTTGCTTACCTAGATAGCTAAAGTTGGGTGATAGCCAGTGGCTCACTCAAGTTTAGTGAAGTATGGGTCTTGGATCATTATATTCATTTGATGAAACATTGTTTGAATATAATGCGAGTTTGCTTAATTGTTAAGACTTCTCATTTCTTGAACATCATAACTAAACCTCCCTTGTTTTCCAGCTATGTCTAGCACAAACCATCGTAACAATTTCTCCCTGCGATCCGTCCTTGAGAAGGACAAGTTAAATGGATCCAACTTTCTTGAATGGTATCGGAACTTGAGAATTGTTCTCAAACAGGAGAAAAAGGACTATGTCCTTGAGAAAGTTCTCCCCAAGAAGTACCGAGTCAATGCCTGGCAGTCAGATAAGGATGCTTGGGATAAGCATTCTAATGATGTGGTGGATGTGAGTTGTCTCATGTTGGCTACCATGAACTCGGAATTGCAGAAGCAATATGAGTACGTGGAGTCGCCAAAAGAGATGATCACTGGCCTGAAAAGTATGTTTCAGGAGCAGGCACGAACTCAGAGATACCAGACGGTAAGGTCTCTGATTGAGTGCAAGCTACCAATGGGCGAACCAGTCAGTCCTCATGTCATTAAGATGATGGGTTATATTGATAACCTGGGGAAACTGGATTGTCCCATTAGCCAAGAGTTGGCTACTGACATCATTCTACAGTCACTGCCGTCAAGCTATGATCAATTTGTTATGAACTATAACATGAACAACTTGACGAAGACGTTGACTGAATTGCATGGGATGCTTAAGACTGCTGAACCTAACATCAAGAAGGACACCCCAAATGTCCTTATGGTACAAAAGGGTAGAAAGTTTAAGAAACTTGGTAAGAACAAAGGTGATGGCAAGACGAGCTCGATTGTGAATCCAAGCGAGTCTGGCCATGCTCTTAAGGTTAAAACCAGTCCTTCTGAAGATGTTAAGTGTCATTATTGTAATGGTTATGGGCATTTGAAAAGAAACTGCAATAAATTCTTGGAGGATTATGAAAAGTTGAAGAAGACGTACGAGACTTCTTCTTCAGGTATTATGTTATAGAAGTAAATGTTACTTCTTATAGTCCTACTTATTGGGTATTGGATACCAGCTGTGGTGCTCATATTTTGTGAAAATGTGCAGGGCCTGAGCAAAAGTAGGATTATGGAGAAAGGACAAGTGGATCTACGCGTGGAAATGAAGCAAGAGTTGCTGCATTAACCGTAGGAGTATTTCATTTGTTTTTCCTTTTATGGCATGTTTTGAACTTAAAACTGCTACTATGTATCTGCTATGAGCAGAAAGATTATTTCTAATCCTTGTTTGGATATGAAAGGATATCAGTTTTCAAATTAAGAATAAGTGTTATTCATTTGATTACAGTGATATATTTTATAGTAGCAATCCATTAGAGAATGGATTTTTATGTTATAAACCAGAATGTGCCTAACTATAACATCAATATCAAACTTCTCTCTGGCATTGTCATTTTGGGCCACGTAAGTGAGAAACAGATTCAGAAGCTCCATAGTGATGGGCTTTTGGGATCATCTGATTATGAATCACAATGAGTAAAGTGAATCTTGTTTATTGGGTAAAATGACAAAGGCCCCTTTCGGAAAAAGGGTAGTGTCGATCGACACAAACGATGCATCGGTCGACACAGGTCGCGAACGGATAAAATGAAGGGCCAGAGGCTTATTGGGCTTTATGCATACGGATGTATATGGGCCGATGAGCAGTAATGCTAGAGGAAATTTTCAGTACTTCATTACCTTTACTGATATTTTCAGTAGGTACGGTTATGTCTTGTTAATAAGACATAAATCAGAATTTTTTGAAAAGTTCAAAGAGTTCCAGAATGAAGTATAGAATCAATTTGGAAAAAGAGTTGAAGCTCTATGATGAGATCATGGAGGTGAATACTTAAGTCAATAATTAAGTGATCATCTAATAGATTGTGAAAGTGTTTCACAATTCAATCCTCATGTATCGAACTTTATTAGATATAGTTTGATCAATGATGAATCACTTAGATCTTCCATTATCCTTCTAAGAATAAGCTCTAGGAAAGGTCTGAGTTTACATTAAATAGTGTTCCATCAAAATCAGTTACAGAGATTTCACATGAGATGTGGAATGGAAATGTTTCTGATTTATCCATCATGGAGATTTGGAGTTGTGAGACTTATATAAAACGTTTAATCTCTGATAAGCTCACACCCAAGTCTGATAAGTGCTGCTTCATTGGTTGTCCTAACGAAACCAAGGCGTGCTACTTTTACAACCAGTTTGAGAACAAATTGTTTGTTGCTCGGAACCATGTTTTCTTGAGAAAGACTTTCTTTCCAAGAAGAACAGTGGGAGTAAAGTACAACTCGAAGAAATTCGAGAATCACAGGAGACTGTTCAACCCGATGAGGAAGAGCAGCAGTTGGATCTACAAAGAGTTGTAGAACCTGCAACTGTGGGGCCTGAGGTTTGCAAGGATCTGATGAATGAATATTAGATATACATTCAAAAGCGAGTTTTAAAGATGTGTCGATCGACGCAAAAGTTGCATCGATCGACACAGGTCGCGAACCAAAATATTTTGGTTTATGATTTAATTAAGTACGGTTTAAATTTTGGTTAATTAGATAGTGGTAAAAGTCTACATATGAGATATGTGCGTGACTTTTAACACAAGACTGAAGCTCGTAGATCCAATAGGATCCATCACGAACCCGAGAAATGGGCATTTCTCGTAACCAATTGTCGTGATCTACTGATCATTGAAAGTGACGGGCCTGCGAAATTTGAAGAAGCAATGATGGGCCTTGACTCCGAAAGTGGCTGAGAGCCGCTGAATCCGGAATGGCGATGTTCAAAGCTGGATTGGTGGAAAAGGTTTCAAGTAAATTCATGGTATTAACTGTGAAGAAACCTAATCCCAGACACCATGCTTATGTCCATTCGGATTCTCCTAGCAACCGCTACTCATAATGGTTATGAGATCTGGCAGATGGATGTGAAAAACAGCTTTCCTTAATGGAATTCTGGAAAGGGATGTGTACATGACACAACCTGAAGTTTTTCATTGATCCTAATGAAGTTAGGAAGATATGCAAGCTTCATCGATCCATTTATGGATTGAAGCAAGCATCTCGGAGTTGGAACCTTCGTTTTGATGAAGAAGTCAAAAGGTTTGATTTCGTCATGAATGAAGTGGAAACATGTGTTTACAAGAAGACTAGTGGGAGCGCAGTTGCATTTCTAGTATTGTATGTTGATAACATACTACTTCTCGGAAATGAAGTTCCATTGTATAAGTCTGTTAAGACTTGATTCGAAAGTTGTTTTTCGATGAGAAATATGGGAGAAACCATATACATTCTTGGAATAAGAATCTATGGAGATAGATTAGACAAGCTAATTGGATTGTGTCAAGATACTTATGTGATAAGTTCTTACACAGATCCAGTATGCATGATTCCAAGAAGGACTTTGTGCAAATGACTCTTGGTATTACTCTTAGCAAGACGCAGTGTCCTTCGACACACGCTGAGCTAGGGGAATGAGGGTCAGACTACTGCTAAAGGCATTAGATGTCTTAAGATGTGATCTTAATTTTAGTGGGAGTCATTGTTATTAATTTTAGTTATGATATGATGTTCGTATAAACATAATATGATTATGTTATTAAAATCTGACATCTGTATTATTTGATAATGGTTATTAAATAATAGTCCCAAAGTAATTTATGACATTTTATAGGTCATCAAGTATGTGACTTGATCATGAAACCCTGTAAATAATAAATGACATAAATTATGTTTGTCCCTGGTCGAGGTTGTTAAAGTGGGACATTAACAACCACGTGAGACTAGTATGTGAGGTGACTGATGACTAAGTTTCATGGAGTCATTAATAAGAGTATTAAAGTCAATCACATAGGTATGTGTCAGAGAACACATGATCGGACATGACCCACTGATGAGAACTCTACGGGATAGTTATATAAGTGTCATGAGAGTTTTCATTACGACTATAGAGTATAGTCCTTAGACCTGAGTTCATCATGATTTCTTACATGTGAATTGGTCCGCTTTGACCTTGTCAAACGTCAGCCGTAACTGGTGATCATAAAGACATTGATTGGGCGTATCATGAAGCGTGTGAAGGAACAGGGATGGAACAAGATGGGAATTGTCCCTCCTATATAACAGGAGATAAATATCTCAGGGCCCATCGAAGATTTGATACTGAGAAAATGTGTGGCCACACTCAAACGAGGTGATTGTCAGTCGTTTGGCTTGTCAGTATGAATCGGAATTCGATGAACATGATTTTGGCTTAATAAGGATGACACGGATCTTGCCTTATGCCGGATCGAGATATAGTGACGAAGGGATTATAGGAATAGATGATTCCAGTACAAGTGGGAGATTGTTGGGAATGTCCTGAAATCTATTTGTACTTACTCTGAGAGAAAGTCGTGTTGTCGAGATGAGACAATCATATGACACTAGGTACTCGTAATGCTTTGCTAGAAGCCACTTATGATCAATGAGTTTAGAACTCATTGCTAGTGTTATATGATCCTACAGGGTCACACACCTAAGCAAACTGGACATTGAATGTGAGGTTGATCATTAATGTAATGATCGGATGAATGCATATTTGATATGCATTCGATGTCATCTTTTCTGGGCAGTGTCGATCGACGCACTATGTGTATCGGTCGACACGGATCGACTGTGTCGATCGACACAAAGAGTGTGTCGGTCGAGACAACTCGCGGATTAGCAGATTAAATCGGTTTAATCATTAGTTAATCCCGTTGCGGTTAAGTCGACATATATAAGATATATGGTCGACCTAAACTCTAGCATAACCTAATTGATAGCCACCAGAAACAGAAAAGAAACATCTCTGGAGATAAGATCTCTGATAGGCACTAGCATCCCTGCTGTCCAGTTCTGTGTGCGTGTGGATACCAGTAGAGGCGCAGCACTTGAGGCGCTCTAGATCTTGATTACTTGCAAATAACTTCCGCTGCTAATCACCAGGTAATTACTAGATCTGATAGATTCAATTACATGAACCTGTAGATCCTAGGCTCGGAATTCAGACTAGGATTGCCTAATTGGATTAGGAATCTGCTAGAAATTCCTTCATTCAGGGTTTAGGGTTTAGTTTTTAGGGTTTGGGTTCATGGTTTAGTGTTTAGGGTTTAGTTTTTAGGGTTTGGGTTCATGGTTTAGGATTTAGGGTTTAGTTTTTAGGGTTTAGGTTCAGGGTTTAGGGTTTAATTTTTAGGGTTAGGGTTCATGGTTTAGGGTTTATGGTTTAGTTTTTAGAGTTTGGGTTCATGGTTTAGGGTTTAGGATTTAGTTTTTAGGGTTTAGTTTTTAGGGTTTGGGTTCATGGTTTACAGTTTAGGGTTTAGGGTTTGGGTTCATGGGTTTAGGGTTGTGTTTTTTGGGTTTGGGTTCATGGTTTATGGTTTCACTACAACAAATATGATCATTGACGGCGCGAAGATTATGCTATCATATGTCATACATAGCGTTTTCACGAATGCTATGTTATCCGCAGCTATAATAGATGCGACACATACGATAGCGTGTTTTTGGTATGCTATTATATGTGAATAACGATAGCAGTATATTAATGCTCTTGTTTATATTTTTATAGCGTTTCCGATTTTCTGGAAAAAAATACGACATCTCAATATTCGTGCTATTGTTGGTCTTGCTATAATAGCATATTTTTATTGCCTTTAGATAGTCTATTATAGCATTTATTTATGCTTGTCATCAAACTTTGTACGAAAATGAAATCAATTATAAGTTTTGGACATTGCTATAGTATATTCTTTTGACATCTTATAATTGCTATTATTGGTTCAGTTATAGCTTTCAAAAAATGTTGTAAAATTATTACCCAGCTGTATTTTATTGCTATGATTGAGGTAAAAGGTACGTTTGGTGCTACTATATAGAATGGTAAACATGCTATCTATTGTTACATAATTTACTCATAATACACATGAAAGTTAACATGATTCCAAACCAACTTCCATTACACATAGTTTTAAGATTCATACAATCCGAAAATAAAAGCATGATATCAAAAACATACCACATCATGCATTACACAAGTTTTGGAATCAAAGTACAAAAGGGAAGTTCAGTTCATTAGCCTAGTTTAAACTACTTAAGACTAGCTAACCTGGACCATAGTTTCTTCATCCCCAGCACCTAGCAACATTCAACATTTTTCCATGAATCAGTAATGTATAACATAACTTTAAACGCATACAATGATCACAAATAATGCATCACACCAACTGAAGACTTACCACAGTTATTCTAACTCAGAAGATCACCAATTTATCAATCGGCCAAGCAATAGATGAGCCATGTGCATCTCTCATATACTCTATTTCATCTGAAGGTCTCCAAACTGCAGCATCATCTATCTTCACAATGTCTACCCAAACTCTAGCAGCATCATTCCCCAAGCGGACAAAGTGGACCTTCTGTTCCGGGTCAACTGAATGCACACGACCTTCAGCAACAACTCGCTTTTTTCCTCCAATATCCATCAACTTGCACTTCTGATTCTCCTTGATAACTTCAGCTCCTTTTTTACGCTATCATGTGAACAATAACATACTTTAAACATCATAGAGAATATTAACAGAAATCAAAAACACATAGCCAAATCAATTACCGGAGATCTTCTTGGTTGAGATTGTTCTCCTATTTGAATTTTCCTGATTGGAGATTTTAGACTTGCCGCTGGATGGTTCTCAGGAGACTTAGTACCCGCATCTGGAGATGTCTGTGTAGGAGTCTTAAAAGCTGTTGCACCTGATGCTTTCCCTCCTGACGATTGTGCACTTGATACAGCTTTCTGTATTGGAGAACTCTGATATGCTTCGTCTGAGTTGCTTCCGAAGACAACTTTGGTGACTGGCCAAGCAACAAAAGACATTATACAATCATCGAGGTGTGACATATTTAGTGTAGGCCTCCATAAAAATGTTTCCGGAATATGCACGACATCCACAAACACTTTCACTGCCATTGGTCCAAGTGGAAGTCCATTAACCAACGCCTTTGGCTCTTTTGTTTGCCAACGTCCCTCAGCAACAACAACATTATCCGAAGACAAATCTAGAAGCTGACATTTGTTGTAAGAATTAGTTCTGGGTCCCTGTACACACACAGAAGGAAACACTCATTCTGTTGTAGTCAAAACTAGAAATAACAATCAATATCACAAAAACTATACTATGAAAACAACCAATCAGATATAATCAAAACTGTGAATAACAAATATTACCAGTGGCATAATTTCTTCTGTTTGTACTCCCTGCTCTAAGTTAATACACTTTGAAGTAGGCCAAGCAATCATCTGTCCAACAGCATCTCTAAAGGTAAACATATTAGTCGCAGGTCGCCACAGGAATGCTTCTGGTACCGTAGCTGTCTCCACCAATACTTTAAGATCCGTAGGACCTAAGCGAGAGTCATTGATCATGTCTTCAGGATCAGAAGAAATGATACGACCTGTGGCAACTTCGTCATTTCCACCAGTCCAGTCAATCAAGACACACTTTGGTAGAGATCTTTTGTTCACACTCTACAATAAGATTCATTGGTAAGTTTGAGTGCCCAATAAAACCAGACTATAAGTAAAAAAAGATAAACACTATCTTAGATAAATGACTTACTCTCACAGCTGAGTTTTCACCATCCTCAGGGTCTTGTCTCTGAATCATAGAAAAAAACTCAGTCAAATAGCAATTATTAACCATGAACATATTAACTTCTGAAGACAGAAGATGTTTAACCTGCTTCCTCAGTTTAGCAAGTTCAGATTGCAGCTCATTGACCTTTTTCTCTAGGTGAATTTGGTTCTCCTCCATTTTTGCCATACATTTGTTCTTAACTTCGAAGCAGGCCAATTTAGTCTTACTCATATTCCTGCCCATAGCCCTCATACGTCCAGGGTTATCCGGTCCCAGAAGTTGGCTGAGTGCATCATCGCCTTTGATTGTTGCATTTTCAGGTCTGTCACTGTGAATAAGCTCAGATGCAGTTTTCTGCATACAAGTTTGCATGTAAGTTTATTCATTACTCTCTAAAATTAATAAGTGATTCTATTAAAAGCGCAGACTGTATAACTCACAAGTTTCTCAGCCGCGTTAGTATTCACCGGTGTGCCATCTTTTTTGGTCCTTGACTTAACCCAAACTTGTATCCTTGTCACATCAGATGGGTTAGCACTTTCATGTTTCTACAACAACAAATAAAAAGCATTAGACAGATAAGCACCTATATTAAGATAAACACATAAAGCAACTCAAATGTATCGTTCTTACCATCTCTTCGGTTAGCCTCACCATACCCTTGCGACTACAAGTATGAGGAATCTGTTTGCGTCTTCTCTCTTTGTAACTATCACTTATAACCTAACATATGAAAGTAGTAAATAATCATATATCTTATACATTAGCCTCTACTATCTTAAAACTCAGAACATATAAGAGAATACCTTGAATTCTTGGCTGGTTTTAAGCTTTACAAACTTACGCCAATCTACTGGGTCAATGTTCTTTGGTCGTAAATTCATCCGCTGTTGGTTATTAGCAGCATCATTAATTTGACTAACTAGCCGTGACTTGGAAGATCTCCACAGACAACTCATTTGCCTTAACACTGCTGTCTTCTGGTACTCCTCATCAAGATCAAACCTCGCCTGTTCACAAATGCAGATTATTGGTTATATAATCTTGTTTACATAAATCTAACATATATGTAATTCAAATCAACTACTACCTGGACAGATTTCCATAGAACAATCTTGACTTCTTCTCCAAGATGTTTCCAACCATCAAGTGTGACAGGAACATGTTCACGAACCAGAGGACCTAAGTACGAAGACAACTTAACAGATCCAGGACCATATGGTTCTCCCATCATATTGAAACTAACTCGTATTCTGCTGTCTGGATCCTTTGCTATGTCCTTCATCTTTGTTGGACCACGCTGCTTCTTACGTGCAGGCTCAGCGACAGTGTCATGTCCTTCCGATAATTCAACCTCACCTTCAGGCTCAGCGACGTTGTCTGGCACCACATTCAGTTCAGCCTGAATATCTTCCTCTGGATGCTGCTGTCCTTCCAATACATCAGTGTTTTCTACGGCAGTCCCTTGTTCCACAGTCTGTGGCTCCAATACATCAGCGTCTGGTACGTCAGTCACTTGGTCCACAGTCTGTGGCTCCATTGTACAGACAAATTCAACCTCATCTTCTGTCTGTTTCTTCTTTCCTCTGCCTTTTTTTCTCGGACGGCCCATTTTGAATCACCTGAAACATTAAAGGAGATATTAGAAACAATTAACGAATACAACAAATTAAACACATAAACAGAACAATCAATTCAGACATTCACATACACAGAAACAACAGAACAATCATTTCAGACAAAATAAACACAGAACCATTCAAGTATAAAACTAATATAGAGATAAAGAAACTACATTTCAGACATATATGCCTTCACAATCAGTTCGAGCATTTTCATCCTCATCCATATCAACATTGATGCCAACATCCATGTCAACATTAATAGGTAGTGGCCCAATTTCAGCATGCCCATCTTGATAGTCTTCTTTACTATATTTTCTTGAGGGACCATGCATAACAACATACCAACAAGAATCCTCATCCTCCCTTGAGTAGAAAACTTGTTTTGCATGCGATGCTAATATGAATGGATCTTTTAAAAAAGACACTTGATTCTGGTTCAAGTTTACTAGTGTGAACCCATCTTCTATCTTCACTCCGTTGCCCATTACTGCCCATTGACACCGGAATAAAGGAACGTAGAACACATTGTAGTCCAATAAGATTATTTCTGTTACTCTGCCGTAATATGACACTAGATCAACCACTTGTGAATTGTCTCTTGCACTAGATCTGCAGACTGCCGTAGCCTCATAGAAAACACCACTATTCTGGCTCTTCCTATCGACATTAACTGTGTGGAAGCGTTGCCCATTCACTACGTATCCTGTATACGACCGTGCGCTACTACGTGGACCAAATGCCAGCCACTTCAGAGTTTCTCCATGTCCAATAGAGTCAAGTGGAATCTATTACATTAAATAGTGAGTTAGATACTAATTAATGTACACTACCATCTGACATTCCAGCAGAAATAAGACTTGCCTGCTTTTTAAGCCAATCTGGAAAATTTTGAGTATGTGTACTCCATAGAACTGATGCATCTCGTCTACACCGGACATTTGAATCTTGTAAATATTGCAGATGCTCACTAGTATGCAAATTGGATAGTAGGAAACAGTTAGTGTCATATGTGAATATTAATATATTCATTGGAGTGTAAACATATGGTACTTACTCCACATAGGGGTCTACGACAGCCATATTTTGTATGACTGCTAGATGGGCTATCTTCTTCTCTGATTCAGATAGAGTGATTTGAATGCCTGCTGATATTGGACGACCTTCTAGGATTGAGTTGCTTTCATATTCAATGTTCCTAACATTTTTTTCTTGCACACATGTAGTCTTTTTCAGAAAATCACTACAAAACTGGATGCATTCTTCTGCAAGATAAGACTCCGCGATACACCCTTCTGGTCTTGCAGGGTTTCTGACAAAATCTTTCAGCACTTTCATATATCTGAAAGTGTGAACAATGATATCTTAGCATCAAAAGAACTAACGTTAAAACAAAGAAACGAGCTGTGAGGAGGAATTATGACCTTTCGAATGGGTACATCCATCTAAAGTGGACTGGTCCTCCTAATCGAGCTTCCCTTCCTAGATGTACCGTCAGATGCACCATGATATCAAAGAAACTTGGAGGAAAAAATCTTTCGAACATACAAAGTGTCTCAACAATTTCAGCTTCCATCTTCAAAATCTGTTCTCTGTCAATTACTCGCTGACACAAGTGGTTAAAGAAGGCACATAAGCGTCCAATTGCCAATCTAGGGCCCTTAGGCAACAAACCTCTAAGTGATATCGGGAGAAGCTGCTGCATCAACACATGATAATCGTGTGATTTAAGCCCTCCAACCTTACAATCATCTAATGATACACCTCTTGATATGTTTGAACAGTATCCATCCGGGCCTTTGAAGTCAAATAACCTCCTACAGAAAATTTTCTTCTCTGTTTTGGACAAAGACCAAGGAGCTGCGGGTAAATATGTTCTTTTCCCTCGGGTGTTAGGGTGCAGATCCTTCCTAATACCAAGTTCTTCCAAGTCTTTACGAGCTTGAAGACCATCCTTAGATTTCCCACAATGCAATAATGTAGCCACAATACTGGCAGCCACATTCCTTTCCACATGCATAACATCCAAGTTATGTCTAACCGGGAGTTCCTCCCAATAAGGCAGCTTGAAGAAGATTGATCTTTTTTTCCATCTTGACAACTCCTCCTCATCTAATATGTGTTCTTCCTCTTCCTCTTCATCTGATTCTTCTGAAAAACCATCACTGTCTGCATCTGACAAAGGCATTACCTTCCTTTTTCTCTTAGTTGCAGACTTCTTTAAATTACCAAAGTCATTTTTGAAACCTCTCAGATTTCTTGAAATTTCTTGACCACATAATATTCTACCCCTTCTATTAAGTTCAACCTTTCCATCAAACCAAGATTTCTTTCCCCTATAACTGTGCGCTGGAGGCAGACCCTTTCTGTGACCCATATACACATGCTTTCGACTGTGCTTCAACCACATACTTTCTGTGTTTTTGCCACACAAAGGACAGCCCATTTTACCCTTGACTTTGCAGCCTGAAAGATTCCCATACGCAGGGAAATCACTGATGGTCCAGAGGAGCATTGCCTTAAGTGTAAAAGTGGATTTACTAACAGCATCATATGTAACCTCTCCAGTGTTCCATAAATGGCTGAGATCCTCTATGAGTGGTTCTAAGTAGACATCAATACTATTGCCAGGCTGTTGTGGACCGGGTATCAAAAGTGTAAGCATTATGTTCTCCTTCTTCATACATAAGTCTGGTGGCAAGTTGTAGTTCACTAATAACACAGGCCAACAACTATACCTTGTGTTCTTCATGTTAAATGGATTAAATCCATCTGTTGAAAGTCCTAGTCTCAGGTTTCTTTCTTCAGCTGCAAAGGAAGGGTATTTGTCATTCATCTGGTCCCAAGTGACTGAATCAACGGGGTGACGCAGTTTTCCATCACTGCTCTTGTTATTAAAATGCCACCTCAGATCCTTAGCCATTTCCTCAGTCCTAAACATTCTCTTCAGTCGTGGGATAATCGGAAAGTATCGTAAAACTTTCTGTGGCACACCTTTTTTCACTTCACCAGTATGGATGTTAGTCTTCCATCGAGAGGCCTTGCATTTTGGACAGTTATCGAGCTTCTTGAACTTCTTTCTGAAAAGGCAGCAATCGTTGATACAAGCGTGAATCTTCTGGTAACCCATATCAAAGGATTTTAAAAACTTTTTAACATCATATAGTGATGTGTGTAACACATTATCATGGGGTAGCATCTCAGGCAATGTCTCTAGCAGATCATTGAAGCTCTTGTCAGACCAGCCATTCTGTGTCTTAAGCCTGAACAGTGAGACGATTGCTGATAGCTTGCTGTGGTTTACACAAGTTGGATATAGAGGCGTTTCAGCATCAGCGAGCTTTGCTAGAAACTCATCCTCTTTCCTATCTTCACCCTCTGCAATCTCACCCAAGGCAGCTCTGGTACCAAAGTCTTCATCCATAAAATCTGCAGCTCGATAAAGCCCGTATATCTCTTCATTCCACTGACTTGATTTGCTTTCACCTCCAACCACCGAGTTCGTCTCTCCATGATGAAACCAATCCGCTCGCCTCTTATAAGCCTCATCCATTCCCCTTCTTACTAGGTGATCCACTACCACACTGCCCGGATGACGATCGATATTACGGCAGTCTATGCAAGGACATATAATCATGTCGACACCTCCCATAACAGCAGCAACAGCCCGTACAAAATTGGAAGCTCCTCTCTCATAAGCAGGATCAACTCTTCATCGCAGAGTTTAAAGGGAAAAAAAACTAGTAAAGACCTTAACTCCTACTGAAAACTAAACTTTTCAATTAGAATCCTCACCTGCATAGATGAACCCATGTCTTGTCCACCATTTTAATTTCTAGCTTTAATAAACCTTTAGTATCATATTAACAAATCAGAGATGTATAAAGAATTTTCCAGCAGACAAAATCAATTATTTTCAAGCAAAACACAAATAACTTTATCTTAAACATAACTCATTGTTATTGGTCTCAATAATCACTCTCAAAAACAGAAACTATGATACATGACTAGTGTGCTAAGTCTAACCTTTAACAGCATGTTAACAATGAAATTCATTGACAATCAAACACCAAATTTTGAAGACACAGTGTATATTGTTATTACAACTTTAAAATAGAGATTGTACTAACCTGTCATATGGTAAGAACAGAAGAGAAGCTTCAGAAATCCCATTATCGCAACAATCAACACTTGCAAAACAGAAATACATGAAGTTATATGATGTTATATTTGCTAGAATTCAAAACTATGAAACAACATATTATATTTCGGTTCATGGTCTCAGTTACTTCCGATTACAGTAGGATGAGTTTCCAACAACATACGAACTCCATTAAACAGCTTTTGTTAAAAGGTTAAATCAACAAATGGGTCTAAGATTACTCTCCCTATCCAATTTTTTTTATCAATAATCAACAATTTTCAATTCAGTAGAAGATTTTGACCACACGGATCTAAGACTAAAAGAAATTCAGAGCAAACAATGAAAATATCTAATCAACACCTAATACATTCGAAATCAGCATGCAAACAATGAAAATATCTAATCGATCCCTAATACAATCAAAATCGAGCAGCTACACGGGTAAACTGAAAGTAGAGAAAAGTAACAGTGAAATCAACATGCAAACTATGAACAATCAAAATCGAGCAGCTACACATTCGAAATCACTCCGATTTGATGTTCAGATTCAAGAAACATAGAGTGAAGAAGTGAAATCACAGGAAGAAAAAACAGAAAATCAGCTAGTAAGGAGTACTCGCCGTCGATTAGAGCTCAATCCCGACGGAGATGAACGGAATCTGGGCAGGAATAAGTTCGACAGTGACGGCGAGAAGACCAATTGCAGGTCGGATGAAGCTATTCTTAGTGAATGAGAGAGGGAAAATTTTTGTGAATGAGAGGGAAAATTTTGTGAATGAGAGAGGGTTTTCGATAAAGGGGGAAACGAAGGTTAGGGCCAAAAAACTGAAAATTTGCCTAAGTGTTTGGCGGGTCTAATTATTTCAGCGTCGCGCTTAATGAAATTAGGGGACAGCATTTATTAAATGCTATGATAGGAAACGGACAATAAAAAAAATATCAACGATAGCAGTGTAGTAAAATGAGCTATAAACATCTGCTATGAATGAGGACTTTTTTTGTAGTGTTTAGGGTTGTGTTTTTGGTTTGGGTTCATGGTTTAGGGTTTTAAGGTTTAGTTTTTAGGGTTTGGGTTCATGGTTTAGGGTTTAGAGTTTAGTTTTTATGGCCCGCGAACGTAAAAGGATCGAAATTTAATTAAAAAAGTCGGGCAGGACCAGGCAGAACCGAACAAAATCGGGCAGGTATCTAATTTTTTTTTTAATTAAATCAATCATTTCATTAAGGGTATATTGGTCAAACTGCATTTATTGTGGCACTCAGATTAGTACATGGCACGCGAGATTTTTTGTTGTTGAAAATGTGGCATACGAGCCTCGTTCTCAGTGGGAAGGCGGAGGGGCTAGCGAAGAAGATGGGAAGGTCGTTAACACCTTAGGTTTCCCAGTTTTGAGTTAGTTGGAGGATGGACTTTAAAGAGTAAGTTACAAATTTGTTTGTAGGCCCATATTTTGAAAAGGAAAAGACACGTGGCATGCTTCAACGGAGAGAAAGTTTTCTTATTATATATAAGATTTTTGTGGATTTCACCGTTTAATTAAATCGGCTGTGCCGGAAAAAAAAAAAATAAAGCGGCTCTTTATATCTATGAGTCTTTGACATTTTGGACTTTTATAATTTAAACTGGTTTAAAGCTAACATTGGTTTAGGTGGATATATGTATATTTATAAGTTTTGGTTTACTTGGTAATTTTTGTTCTTTTTTTTTGTCATCGATTATTATATACTATATATGAATTATATTAATTTTCGATCAATCAATCGATTAAAATTCTCCAGAAACGGCTGATTCAACCTAAAACAACCAACCTTACACTATTTAAATTATTTTAATCAAAACTGCTTCAAAAGCTTAAATCCACATTCTAAACCGTATTTTGACTTAAAATGACTCGATGAAAATTATAAAAATCGGTAAAACTCGAAATTACAACAAAATAATGCTTAGAATCTCCTAAAAAGCAACATATTTTTAAAAAAAAATTGAGAAGAAGAATACTACTCCCTCCGTTTCATATTAAGTGTCGTTTTAGAGTTTAAATTTTGTTTCATTATAAGTGTCGTTTTACATTTCCAATGCAACTTTTAACTATAATTTCCAATTTTATCCCTACTCTTTTAGCTTAAAATAAGTGTGAACACATTATATATGTAATTAATGAAGGATAAAACAAGAAATTTAATTGTTTTCTTAATAAGTGTGAAAAAACCTTAAACGACACTTAATCTGAAACGGAGGGAGTATAAGATTAGGCATCTTTATAGGAGAATATATGTCATTTGACAAATAAAGATTTGCTTTTAGATCTCTTCTCTATGCCATTTATTTTTGGGATTAATTGCACATATTATATCTTTTTGAAACATTAATAGCAAAGTTGTATCTTTGAGAAAGTTCTTGCATTTATGTATCTTTCACATTTTTCAAGACGTCAAAATGTCCATTTTAACCTTTGCTTTTGTCTTTTTGTGATGGATAGTTAATCACACAAGTTATCCATGTAAGTACTTCCAACCATCCGATTTTGTTATTATATTTTTTTTTCTTTTCTCTTACATTTTCTTTCTTACTTTATGACTTATTTTTCACCCCTTATTTTTTCGACGGTGAATAGGATAGCGGAGTTGATGATTTTGACAATATAAACCACTAGAATGAAGATAAAATAGTCCGATGTACCGGAATTCAAAAAAAAAATCGGACTTAATACGGAAAGTCCGAATGGACAACTTAGACTAGATATCCACAATATACATCCACGTGGATACTACCACGACCATATCACATACAAGATACTTACTATGGGTACAAAGTACATGTCTGATGGATAGAAGTTGGTTAAAAGTTCACATGATTGTGAATTTGTGGACACAGAGTAAGTGTATACCACTATCCATCCAAAAACAACATTTTTGATTGGCTAATTCTTACTCATGGTAAGCATCTTGCATATGATATGATCGTTGTAGTATCCACATGGATGGATATTGTGGACAACAGTCTCAACTGTCCATTCACAATTTCCGTATCAAGTCCGATTTTTTTTTTTTTTGAATTCCGGTACATCGACCGGTTTTATCTTCATTTCGGCGGTCTATGTGGCCAGAATCCTCACATATTGCATCCTATCAACCGTTCAAAAAACAAGGGGTGAAAAAATGTTAAAAGTAAGAAAGAGAATAAAAAGGAAAAGAGAAAGAAAAATAATAATAAAAAAAGAATGAATAGTTTTCGGTGGATGAGAGACGTATCTAGTGCAACTTTTTTTCATTTTTCTTCTATCTATGAAGGATAAAATTGTCTTTTTACAAATGAAATCAACACAAAAAATATAACATTGCACAAACTTTTGAAAAAAGACAAGATTGCAAAAAAAAAAAAACATAAAAGATACAACTTGTGCAAGGCACCTTTTACTTTTGCTTTAGTTATATTTTCGGGATATGCATAAGACCTCCTTTCCTCAGCTCTCTTTTGCATTAAAATAATTATTATCACAAGTATTATGTAACAACAATCGAAACAAAATAATTAAAATAGTGCTGTTGCCAAAAAATAAAAATAAAATAGTGCTGAAAACGTAATTAAAAGAAAAAAGTTGACAGAATCCAAAGCGATATAAGTCTCATCTGGAGTTTTGCTTTTTTGAGATCCACGCTCTTGACATTTATTTACCTGAAAGTTTTAAATTTATATACAAAAGTAACTTATTAAAGAAAATTGAATCCTAATGAGAAAAGATGATTAAATACATCAGTACTGTTTGATTGATCTATTTTGAAGACAATTGAATGATGCACGTGCAAGCATATTACATATAACATTCATCACAATCAATTGGACTACTATGTACCTTTACCATAAGATCCATACATGCAAATTTTGAACATACATACATGTATATATGTTTTCTATATGTTGTGAAAGAAATTAGATAAATTAAAATGAGGAATGTGTAAGAAAAACAATGAATTTACCTCCGCGGCTGCAAACGCCTCTTAGGAAAAGAAGGAAGATAATTAGAAGAACAACTGCAGCTAGTAGTCCTATAATGATGGCGAACGTCCTTTCTCCTCCATAGTTTGTTTTATCTAACTTATTCAAAACACAATTAGTTCTTTTTCATATTATATTATAGTAGCAATAGTAATAGGTAAAGAGAAGTTACATCTATGAGACTTGGCATTGTATTGTCCACCATCGGTAGAATATCTTGCGTAACACTTAGTCAAGAACATATCTCCAAATACGGCCGTGCCACAATCGTTTTTAAGGCGTCCGATGGCCGTTCCTAAACAATCTTGGCACTCCGAAACGGTTAGATCTCCAACACACTGTCCCATACCTTGAACATCACCGGATCCTCCCGCTCGAAAATATCCTCCGCCGCTGAGTAGCTCCGTGAGAACAGCGTCTCTCCGGCTGATGCCGTCGGTATTGTAACCCTCAGAGGGCCCACATTTCTTTAGGACAACGGTCTTGTCTTCTTGGCCAAGAAAGCTTACATTATCGTACTTGATGTAGCAACCGGTTAGCTGGAGGGCCCCACCACATGTGTAAGGGCAAAGAGGACCGACTTGGGAGACGGCACGTGCCACACACGTGGCGCAGTCGGGCATGGAGAGGTCACCGCGGCATTGGAAAAGGCCACGGGTTGTGTCGGAGGACGAAGATCCCATGACGGTGAATTTGTTGTAGGAAGAGTATGTAGCTGAGTTGACTAGAGAAGTGAGAAGCGAGTTGAGGTTCGACTCATAAGGAGATGCGGGAGAGAATTTTATCTGGGAGCAGCCACCGTAGACGAAAGTGTCTGTGGCGGAGGTGCCGGAGGAGAGCGAAGGACCAGTTGCAGCGAGGAGACAAAAGAAGAGTGAGAGAGTGTTCCATAGTGTTGCCATTGGCATTAAAGAAAAAGGAGAGAAAGACGTTAACATTGAAAATGGATACTTATTTATAAATGTAAAGGCATACTTAAAGGTAACGCGGAATGATGAAATGGTAGAGCGATTTTGTACGTTTTAACTTATCACATAATTATGCAAAATCAAGTTTTATTTTTGGGAACAACATGCAAAATCAAGTTTAATGGAAAAATATAATAAAAAAATTAAGTATTATTATAATAAAAGATCTAATACATATAAAAAACAAGTGATGTGAGAGAAAAGTGTCTCTTTCTCCGATCGACACAATGTTGATGTGTCATCACCTACATCAATTTCATTTTTTTGGCCGAGTAATTAAAAAAATAAAACAATCATCTTCTAAAACGGCTTCCCATATCCATATCCACCATCTCCATTTCCCTGCTAATGCCTCAATTCCTAAATTAAACACATCTTCAAATTTTATAATTTTGTTCTCATCTCCCTTTTCCATCTTCCAGGTGTAGAAGCAAAACCATGATCTGTGTTTTTTCCTCCCCATTCAGATCTTCAACAACGGTCTGTCTTTTCGATCGGAGCTTTCAACATTCCATCAAAAGTAAAAAAATTTTTTTTTTTCGTTTTTGGGAGATTTCTCTGCCTCTGAGATCTGGGTAAAAATGAAGCGGTTCTCGACATGTTTCAGCCTTTTGGAACTTTAATCTCCGTCGAGGTAAGTCTTGCGAAATCAAGATTGATAATGTGACGAGTCACTTTCTCCAAAAGAAGAAACAAGTTGATGAAGGCGACAAATATTTCGACTCTCTGGACACCGAGCATGCTCTTATCATCTTCTCCAGCACCGACAAGAGTTACGATTTCCCCAGCGGCTGGTAACAATAAATTATTATTTTAGTTGTGTGTTAAGTAGAGATTTGAGAAAGAAAAAGATAATCTTTTTAGGTCGTGTCTTAAGAAAGAGATTGAAAACAAAACAAAGTGTTGTTTTATTCTCAATATGCTTTTTTGTTTGTTTACATGGCTAAATTTCAGGGTTGATGATGAAAAAATTGTTCTGGGTTTTGTGGATAAGGACTCGCGATTGTGTCTCTGTAATTTGGGATTTGCAATCGCATAGTTATAAACCTTAATATTAGATATCTTGGTTAGGTTGATTTAGTATGATTTACACATTATGATGGTTTAGTGATAACTGTATATAAACACACTGTAAAGCTTTCTTTATGTTTAACATAAACATAATAATAATTTTCATATTCTCTTGAGTTCATCTTCTTCACGAGAAAGAGAACTCTGATCTCGTTTCTGTTCAAATCTCTTCCGCTAATATGGTATCAGAGCTATAGGGATTAATTTCTCTTTGAATCCACCATTGCTGAGCTCAATTCGTTTATTCTACATATTGATTTCAGCTTGCGAGGGTTTCTCCAAAAGAAATCTTGCGTCACTCGACTGGATCTACCGTTTTGACATGTTCTCCTGCGAATACTCGTCCAGTTGTTAATCAGTCTTCTGGAGCCTCACATTCTGTCACGTTTGCGGAGATTCTGGTTTCAGTCCATACGCATTTCGTCTTACATCAAGCAGTTGCGCGAGAATCGACGCGATCCACCGCCTCGACAGATTCTACTCCGATTTCTCCTCTAGTTGTTGTCAATCAAGATTTTGGAGCATCGCAAGCTGTCACTACGGCGGAGTTTCTGGATCTAGTCCACTCGCGTTTCTTCATTCAACCGGATAGATTTCGGTTTTCTCTCGGTTGTTCCACCGATCGTTCTACAGCCGCTTCAATGGTGATTGCTCATAAGGTTGGGCGTTGAGCTGGTAAAGCAGGCTTGTATACTTGGAACTCATTCATTCCTGAAGATTTTTCTTCAGTTTCAGTTGATCTAATGCGATTAACTTATGTGATTGCGAATGATCATTTGACGGTTTTAATGATGGATTCGTATACGTGGTTTGCTGGTTTTGTTGAGTTTATTGCTTCAACAGATATGATTCTTATCCATGACAAGATCTTTGGACAATATTCATGGTTGGATTTGAAGTTAGAGTTGATGATGCTCTACGGATCTCTTCCACGTCCACCTGAGAGTTGTGTCACCTTTTGGTCCTGCCACATATTCACTGATTTGCTATGTGGTTGGATTCTTCATTCAATCGCTAAGCATTTAGGTTATGGAAAAATATATTGTGGTATGGAATCAGAAGATAGCTTTAGGCATCAAAATCTTTCAAGAGAGGGGGAAAAACTTAAGTTTGTTGTTAATTCATGCTGCTTAGACCTCTGTGAAGTTGATTGCTATGGTTTTCTTCTCTTAGAATCTCTCGATTTGGAAGTAAATGTCATGCTGGTTAATTTTGGAGGATTGCTAGGGCTTGCTCTTCTTGCTCCTGGTTTATTTTGTGACTTAGATGTCACTGAAGATGCTCTCTTGACAAGCAACAAGTTGAAGTAACAGTTGGTTTCAACACTTCGAATTGTCATTATGTGATGTTATTGTTCACTGCTACTGAGAGCCTGATTTTTTTAAGTAATCCACACATTTGGAGCGATGTGGTGTGTGAGGATCTGTCTTACTTCCTGCATATAAGGCATGGACTTCAAGAGCTTGATAGACTGCTTCAGGATATGGAGAGAATGTCTCAGAAAAGCTATCCATTATTGGTTATTGTTCATTGTAGCAGGAGAAAGGTTTCTCTTCATGAGCTGCTGCTGAAGCAGATTTTGCATCAGGTTTTTCTGCACATACAAAGCCAAGTCTATGGATTCTTTGGATGCATATTTGTGGCTATTTCTGATTGGTTTGGTTTTTCACTTCAGTTCCTCTACAGATCACAACCGAGAACCACCAGACATTTTGTTATCTATGTTTCACTTCTCTTCCATTCTTCAAGTGTTTTATGTCCAAGATGAAAGTTCATTTACTCACTTTCATCTTAAGGGGGAGTATTAGATATCTTGGTTAGGTTGGTTTAGTATGGCTTACACATTATGTTGGTTTAGTGATAACTGTATATAAACACACTGTAAAGCTTTCTTTACGTTTAACAAAAACATAATAATAATTTTCATATTCTGTTGAGTTCATCTTCTTTACAAGAGAGAGAACTTTGATCTCGTTTCTACTAAAATCTTTTGAAACACGATCTTTCACCAACCCAAATTACCGACATCTTGAACTTTCTTGACTCTCGATCACTTCTGGTTCCTCAACTCATTGCTTCACTGACTCCAATCTTGATTCTTTAAACCACTGATCCTGACTGAACTGCTCCACTCGAGTTTCTGATTCTATCTGCGCCAACTAATGACATTTGGAACCAACACTTCTGACTTCCCCACTTTGCTTCGACCTCCACGAATGGCACAACACCAATCTCCCTTCATTCTCGATACTTGTTCCATCTTTACTGCTTCTCGCTCCCCATCGGCATTATGGTAATATTGATGTTCCTCCTTCCAAACTAAACCGCGATACTTATACACGCCTCGAACTTTCTTGATTTTCTGAACTCCACGCTTCATGGATATCAAACCGCCTTTCCTTTGATAACCTCGAGCTGATCCAAAACTGTCACTGATTCTTCCGAATTCCTTTGCTAACTCATCATACCCATCTATCTTGGTTCCTCCTATCACTGATACCCACTCTGGTGATGAAACTCCACTGACTCATTTGCAGGCTCAGGTTAAACTGCTTCTTGTAACATCATCTTGTCTCTAGGGTTCGGGTTCGGTCTCGTGTCCTCGTCAAATCGTCCATCAAGTCCTACATCAACAACCTCAATAACACTGGAATGGTTAAACCTCTTTTAACTTAATTTCGATATCACTTCTTCATAGAAATATGGTTACTTAGTCATGTACCTTACGGTCACACATGGCTAAATAACAATATCTTATCATTCCGCTCAATCTCGAATAAGTTTTCTAAAAACCGCTTTATCAATTCTGAGCTTACCAAAAACAATTCTACCCAAGCAAACCAAACGATCTCGCTAATTAAAATCAAAAAATCACTTTCTAGAAACCTAGCGATTAAACGAAATACAGAGATTCAAAATAACCAACTACCAACCTAGCGAGCAAGCAATTCACAATTCTAACAACCTGGCAAGGCAGTCAATCACACACAATCAATCAAGCGAGTTAGAGCCCTTACTTACCTGGGCCTAATCAATTTCCTAATCTCCAACATGAGTGGTACAACTCATGTGGATCCTAACCGGCAAGTGCACCAGGAGGATGGAATGAGTGTGGTGGTGGTGGCGGAGCGACACGGTCTCGATCATGTCATGAAACGAGCGCAATGCACTTCTTGGCCGACAGGAGATGTTCTGGTGGTGACGACGACTGATACTTCTGGGCAACAACGGCGGTAATAATGGAATAACATCCGGTGGCGGTGGCTACTGCTGAGTGACCCCAAACTTTTGAGTCTCCGCTAGCTTGAGGAAACAGTCCACCATCATGTCTGCCTAGGTCGCCAATACGGATGTCGCTTCTACCGTCGTTGCAACCGCGCGCACACACCCATCCTCCTAGGACAACTTTTCTGCGTGACTGCAACAAAACACAAAATGATTAGCACAATCCTAACAAATTTTCTAACTTACCCAATCCCCCGGTTTGACGGACGCGACTCGGATTCCTAATGGTTGCATTGGCGACACATTTCGACTCGATAAAACATTGAAAACTTTGAAAAAACGGAATATTCGAACCCATGACGAACCATGCTCTGATACCACCTTTTTGTAACGCCCCCTTCTCGTTTTCCGCTGACCGACGAGCTGACCGACCAACAATCAAATAAGAACATGACCGTTCGAACCCGAGCAGTCATACGAGAAGAGTTTGTCACAATACGAAAGCCAGAGACAATCTAGTTTGAGACATAGGCTCGAACAAAACTATCTTTGACTCCGTTTACCTCGTTTCCACGATACGAGGCTTCGCAACCTGTACCGCTTCCACGAGTTGTGTTCGGTTCGGACGAAACCGTATATCAGGGATTATTCCGTTTTTATTACTTGAAAAAGATAAATCTTATTTATAGCAATATACGGTATAATACAATACATTTAGCGGGATATCCCAACAAAATCCAAAACCGAAAAACAGTCAAAATGCGTAATAACCAATACCCAATGCCAACCCGAGAATACTCCGAGTGTCCTACGCGTCCACCGAGCTACGCCAAACCTGAAAAACACAAAAGAGTCTAATGAGTAATCTAAGATTACCCAGTGAGACGGCTCCCAACTAAAGGCTTCTAATAATCTAATGATCCCACCCAAACCCAAAATAACAATCAAGTATAATAGCTGATCACGTGCTACCAAGACGTGATGAGCTTCACAACACACACAAGCATTCAAATAACAACACAATCATCAACGAAGGGAATTGAGAACACTGCAACACATGTTCTCGATTAGACTCGATCTATCTATCGCAGCTCTAACGCAATCTCCACACCATTTGGGCCCACTTTGCGAACTCGGTAGCTTCCACGGGAACACTTAGCTGCCGCCACGGTAGCTAAAACCTCCCACGACTCCTAGGCGATAACACGAAGTCCTGCGGCTAGGACACCGTTCTCCGTCCATCGATACGCGGTGACTCAAGCTACCCTTAGATAACCCAAGTTTCCATGCAGACCGGCCCTAGGACGCGACCCCGTATTCTCCGGACCACACACCTACAAACGTCACTCCATAGTTTAACACCTGCCAAACCACTACCGAAGGTACGTGCCTGATCAGGTAACTACCCGAGGATCCAATCGGGTCGGAAGTACCGGAACGCCATCTCTAGACTTGCGGGATCTAACGCGCCCTATAGAGTCCTAATAACAGTAATGTAAACAAGCAGACTCACTGAGACTCTATCACGCAATACCAACAAGGTCAAACAGAAATACTATCTTATTCCCCAATCCATCCCCCAAGTCCTATCATTAACCTCCACATCACCCAAACTTACTCGGTCCTGCACCAGAGTAAGTATCTACAATACAGTCTACTCGGCCCAACACCGAGGTAGATAAACAATCAAGCAATCAACAGTCTACTCGGCCCAACACCGAAGTAGATACACACAATCATACAAACAATCAATCACAACACCACACAAACAATGATTTAGGTTTATTCGTCTTTTAATATTTCTTTAACCTTTACTCATTCAATCCGCTACCTTGGGATTAGTGGATTACTAATCCCGTAGACGGCCTATCAATCACACCACTTCTTTTAATTATCACTTCCTAAATATCTTTTAATACGTCCTCGATCTGTCGGTTTAGAGTTAGTAAGATTACTAACTCCCCGACATCTCATTATTCATTAACTTCCATTCATTAATCCAGCCCGTTATTATATTCTAATTGTGTTATGTCATTTAACCGTATTTTAATCAAATCATAATTTCCCGCATATAGATTCATTTATATACGTTCTTAAATATTTATATATGCATATATGTCCTAGCATGCCGTTCTATATGTATGCATCACCCAATCAAGCAATCAACGAACTATCGACGATTATGGATATAGGCTACCTAGCATGCATCTCTTAACCTAACCATTTAGTTAATTAACCGAGTTATTAATCAACCTAGCCATTCTAACCAATTCAATCAATCGGGTATGCAACTTAAACTACGGTTTATCAATTCCGGATCTATATGATTCTAACTAAATGCAACACACAATTTAGCCGACTCACAGTGTTATTATGACGACGGATGGATGGATTGACGGAACCCCCGAGACCCGAACTAAACCCGCTGATACCCCGTACCCTTCCCAAACCGTTGACTCGCTTTGACCCGACCTTGACCTTGGTGATTCTGATGAACCACAGGACCATCTTCTCTCTCCTAATTTTCTCTCTCCTCCGGTTCTCTCTCTTCTTCGGTTTTACCTCTCTTCTTCTTCTTCACGCCCCTCTCTCTCTCTCTTCTTCTTTCTCTCCTCTCTCTTCTTCTTCTTCCTCCAATCTTCTTTTTCTCTCCCTCTTCTTCTCCTCCGGTTCTCTCCTCCTTTGCTTTCTCTTCTCCGGTCTTCCTCAATCTCTCTCTCTCTCTCTCTCTCTTGCTCTTCTTCATGCTTCTTCTTCTCATCTCTCACGCTTCTCTTCTTCTTCTCCTCTCTCTTCTCTCACGTTCTCCTCCTTCGTCTCTTCTTTTCTCACGCTTCTTCTCTATCTTCTCTCTCTCCTTCATGCTTCTCCTCTCTCCATCTTCTCTCTCTCCTTCACGCTTCTCCTCTCTCCATCTTCTTCTTCTTCATCTTCTTCCTTCTTCTTTCTCCTCACGCTTTATCTTCATTCTTCTTCAAGCTTCACGCCTCTCTATCTCTCTCTCCATCTTCTTCTTCTCCTCTCTCTTCTCTCACGCTCTTCTCTTCTTCTTCTCTCTCTCTTCTTCTTCTCTCACGTTCTTCCCTTCTTCTCCTTCTTCTTGTTCTTCTTCTTCTCTTGCTCCAGCTTCTTCTTCTCCTCCTCCTCCTTCTTCTCTCCTTCTCCACACTTCTTCTCTCTCTCCCACGCTTATTCTTTCCTCTTTCTTCTTCTTCAAGCTTCAACTTCATCTTCTCCGGTCTTCTTCTTCTTCCTCCTCCTTCTTATTCTTCCGGCTTCTTCTTACTCCTCTTCTCTTCCTCCGGCTTCCTTCGATCTTCCTCTTCTTCTCCTCCTTCTTCTTCTCTTCTCCCCACGCTTCTCCTCCTCTTCCTCTCTTTCTCTCTTTTTTCTTCTCTCTTTCTCTTTTCTTTGTTGGTGTGAGTAAAAGAAGTGACCCAAGGCCTCCTTTTATAGTTGAAGCAACTCCATGGATTGAAGAAACCTGTCTAGACACTTGTCCTTGCCTCTCCAGCACAGCCATCCACGCCATCAGCTTCTAGAAGGGGAGAGTTCATTGAATCTTCTCCTTAGCTTCCTCTCCAAGTAACCATGACATGTGTCCTTTCTTCTAGATGAAATAGGTGGTGCCTAAGGAGTTGTCACACTTGTCTCTTGGAGGTTCAATCTTGCCAAAGCCATTGCACCAAACCGTTTTTAAAAGCTCCTTAATCCCGAACCGCTCCAACGTACCGATATTGCCGTTTTTCGTGTTGAATATTTTAGAAACTCCTTAGCTGCTTCTATAAATTCACCAAGTCTCATTTTCAGATTCTACATGCTCTTAGATGAATTTAGCAATTTGAATAACCTCATTTGGACACCCGTAGCTTCGGTTATGGATTTTACAAGTTGCTTCGGTTTTGTCGGTTTCCACTCCCGACAAACCGTTAAAATCATTGATACTCCGTAGCCTCTGAAATAAATCTTACAAGCTTATTTTTAAAATACTAGACTGTTTTAGAAGAATTAGCAAGTCGTTTATCAGTTCTATCGGTTTCCTTTCCTGATAGTCCGTAAAACTCGTTTAATCTCCTTTTCTTCCACGTCTGGTCTTCTAAATCTTCTTTATGGGCAAAAAGAAGATCATTTGGCCCGTTTCCGCTTCCGGCTCGTATTTTGGTAAAATTACCAAAATGCCCTTCCTTTCTTAAAAATTACAGAAATGCCCTCGTTGACTTTTCTGATGTCCGTTGACTATTTCTTGGAACATGATATTACACAGAGGAAATGAATGTGCTGATGCTTACATCATTTTTTTTAGCTTTTCCGATTTTGGTTTCTTTGATATATTGCGATCGATTATCAACTTGTGATTTTTGTTTCTGCCCGTATAGAAGCAATCATAACTCATTTGAGGTGTACTTTCAGGTTTTGTCCTTCTTCTTCTCATTATATCCTTCCCAGATTCCAATCAAAAATCACATCAGCATCTTTGAATCCCTACTTCTATGATCTCTCTCTCAATCGTTAGAGGCTGCGATTCTGGTTTTTCTTTTTATAATTATGTTACAGTATTGTGATGTGACCTGATAAACTATCGGTTACCAGTAGAGGTACATTGAGCCAAATATTCAAGGTAATAAAATGACATATGAATCATTGATGTTCATTAATGCTTGATATGTATCTTGTAGTGTCAACATCCAATTGGTTGTTGTTACAGGATGATGATTATCAACTCCGTCGATCTCCAAGGGCCCCAGTCTTCAGTGCTCCAGAATGTTGTTTATGTCAGCTTCCTTTCTAATAACTATAAGCTTGGTCCTAACTCATTAGTTTATAGAGAGAATAAGTGATTATACTCTGTTGTTTGATTTCGGAATCAGTATCGTGTGTAACATATAGTGGCAGAGCTTCGGATACATGGGCAGTGGGAGTAACATTGTATTCTATGATATTGGGACCGTACCCGTTTCTTTCTGATACTCTTCAGGACACCTACGACAAGGTAGGTTTTTGCCTCTGAGCAATGTGTTTCTTAAGTCTCAAGAATGCTATCAAAGAACCTTAAACGACCTTTGATTATATCTCTCTTAACAGATTGTTAACGACCCTTTGATAATCCCTGATGAATTTAATCCTTTTTAAGAGATTTGATCGAAGTCTCCTTTGCAAAGTGAGTTGCCTGTTTTCATCATTTTGGTGTAGTAAACTACACACACCTATGTTATGCGGGTGGGATAATGGTGGAAATCACCTTTTGTTGCATATCCAAGCGAGATAATGACACTGAAGAATGTGTCGGAGAATCTTTGGTTCCTCGGAGAAGTCGGGCATGTTCCCGTGTATTTTTGTTACTGAAAACGCAAGTCTTCCTTAAAATTTGAAAAAGACAAAGAAGCTAATGGGATGTCTGAAGTCTCAGATCCTAGCTAAAAACTGTGTACAAGCCTGAAGAAGAGATGCAGGAAATGTTTAACATCAGGTTATCACACCTTTTTAACCATACAAGCCTGAAGAATAGTTGTCAAGTTATTATGTGTTGCGTAAAGTTTTCAAATAAATACGACTGACAATTCTTATAGATTTTCATGATGGCTCGGATTCTTTTCCTTTGGACGAGGTTAATAAATATCTTTCTAAAGATTGATTTCACAACTTAAGAAGAATAAAAGACATAACATAAGCTTTTGTAGTTCAGTCGCTGCTTTTGTTTTTTTGGGCTGGAAGTTCTATCTTTGTTTGCTTCACTATTATAACCCATACCTTCTCCTCTAAACCTAATTTTCAGTTTCTCTCTCTTTACACTATTCTATTCTACATCTGCTTTTTGACTCCATAACAGTCGCTGGCAAATTTTTCAATGGGTAAGTGATTTCTAGAAGGTCACTGGAATAAACCGAGACAAGGATATCTAGGAAGTGGAAGCAGCCATTCCGACCAAAATGGGAAAAATAAATTAACTATTTTATCAACGAACGAGGCGATGTGGAGGATATTCAAATTTGTTGTACATCACCACAATCTGGCAGTACAAAAACTACCAGTACACCTACCAAGACAACATACTACGATATTTGGTCACGACGAGAACCTCGAAAATCTATAATATCAGTACAGATAAGCAGTGGCGGACGCATCTTATTGCGAACGGGGTCACATACCCCGACTAAATTTTAATTTTCTCTAAGTAATTCTCTGATAGTGTCTCTCTGCAAATTCAAATATCATAATAATGCCCCTGACTAACTCAATTTTTATGATAATGCCCCCGGTTAAAACCTTCCTAGATGTGCCACTGCAGATAAGGCATGACTATGCTTATACATTGGTTTGAACTCCAAAAACTGTTCCAGAATGTTAGACATATGGATTAAAACAACATTTTCAAAAAACAGTTCGAGAGAGAACTTGATAACATAGACTAATACATATTTTCACAACAACATTCGCATATTCACAATGTCTTTTTCCTCGATCTATCTGTTTTATTTTTATTTATAATTTTCTGTTTTGTGTTAGATTGTACGACTTTTTATTCATCAAATAGCTTATTCTTCATCTCTACTAAATTTTATTGGACATTAAGTGATGATTAGTCTTTCATTACATGTATGCAGGCAAAAAAAGAATCAATGTAAATTAACTTAGAACAGAGAAGAAGACCAAACAAATTTGAATATTTTTTCTTTTCTTTTTTGAAAATGTTTTAGATTTATTTCTAAAACTTGAATTGTAAAATAGAATATGTATCAATTAATTAACAGATTTAAATTTTGAAATTTTATGTGAAACAGTCCCGTCAATGTTTAGACCATCTCCAATGTAAAACACTATATTTCACACTAAAATAGTGTGACACTAAAATAGAGTTGGATTTCTCTCCAATGCACAACTCTATTTTCCACACTAAAAATGGAATATTCTAAGTATATTCTATTTTTTATTTACTATTAATACTTTTTACTTATAAAGTTTACAATTCAACCCCACTTATTTCTTTCTTGCAAAATTTTCTAGAATTATAATATTATAACTTATACATTATAAAATTATTTAAATTAAACATTTATTAAATATAGTGTGGGGTTGGAGAAGAAATTACTCTAAAATAGCGTTTAGTGTGAAAATAGCGTGGGGTTGGAGATGCTCTTAGAAGAAATATTTACTTACAAAATGAATTTATCTTGATTTTTTTTTGTTTTCAAATTTATATTTGTTTTTCTTTTTCAAAATCCATAGCAACTACATTAAAAAAATTCTCAAAAGATATAAATTTTGTCCCATGCTATATATGATAAAAGAATGGTAAAATAGGCATTATAATACAATAATCTATATCATTAACTTAATTAATGATGTAAACTGATCATTAGTTTGCTCAAGTGCCTTCTTCAATTTGAAATATGAAGAAGAAAACTATATGTATCAATTTGACAAGAAGAGAAGATCGAATTTAAATAAACACTAGACATAAAAATTTTGTTGAGAAGCTAAATATAAATTTAGATTTCCGTTGTTGCAGTCAAAGTTCTTAACCCAAAAATGGGAAAAACAATTGACCATACATTATTAAATCAAAATTTTTGGACCAAAACAAATAATAAATCAAAATTTGTATATGAGAAAAAGGTATGAAATAGTCAAAATTTTTATTTAGTTTATACAATCGATTATTTCTTGGAATGTATATGTTTGTAGATTCATAAAAAATGTTGGACTTAATGGAAGACTTTTTCAAATAATAATATTTGTTTTTCAAAAGTATATGTCATTATGTATGTTACAATTGATTAATAGAAATAAAAAAAAATTTAAACTATGAGAATAGACTAATGATAGACGAATAATAGAATGCTTTCATACGTGGATCTAGAGTTCAGATTAAGCGGGCAAAATGTTTTTAGAGCTAAAACATTTTTTTTTAAATATTTCATGGATGCTTATAATATATATTTTTTAATCTTACTATTCTTGCATTTCCGAAGTTAACATGATGATGTAGGTAGGTTTTAATTGTACGGCATTCACTTTTATTTGGTTCATCGAATGCGAGGTTAATACTTTTAGCTCATATTTTTATGTTGCTGGGTTTTACTATATTTGAGCCCAAATATAATTTTGTAACACAATATTAATGTAAACTATGTAATCTAATATTCCATGGTATTAATTTCGTGGTTAGTCATACTATAAAATGTTATTTGAAATAAATAAATTGAAACGCGATATCCGTGCAACGCACGGGCCATAATATTAGTTTATAATAAAAATAAAACTGTTTTAATTTAAGATCTTTCATTTCTTTCATTATATTTTGAAGTATTATGAGGTAATCAAATAAACCGCTCACGAGAGAGAGCGATCAACCGTCTCACGCAACTTCAAAACAGATCGACCGTTACACCATATCTTAACTGTTTCAAGCCTTCTCTGGGGTCGGCCATCGTCCCTTTATTTGGTTTGTATTTCCTTTCTCTAATTTATGTGAAGTTTTAAATTTTAAGTGGTTAGTAATGGCAAATCAAAGATATCAATCTCTTTGTTTTTGCCTCATCGCAATTGTGGTGATTCAAAGACTGAATCTGTCGGTTCCAAATCAGTCTCTAGTCTCGATACTGGTTATATTGATGATTTCGTTTATTTGTTAGTTCAACCGGTTCTTACTAATAGAAGCGACATATTCATACCATCTCCAATGGTGTTCTTTCCTTGTAAACTCGATTATATGGAATTGTGATATTTTTCTTGTACAAGGCTTATTTTTGGTGTTTTCATTCACAGCCGGTGGAATTTTCGGTTATCAACTGGTGAATATACTCCTTCCCCGGTTATCAACTGGCGAATAGCCTCTTTCCCATTGGTATGGAAGTTTCACTTGGGTTTATTATCCCGTTCCCAAAGATCAGACGTGGACATGGCTTTCAAAGGAACATGGGGGATTTCTACCACAAGCATCAAGTATATATATATAGGTTTCAATAAAGCGACAAGATTCAGATTCATCTTCAACATTTAACTTACATTTACTAGTTAAAGTAACATCATAGCCATTTTGGAGTTTCAACAGCAAGGTGATAGCAAACAAAAAAGTGTGTGAAGAGGGGGACATATCATATATTTTATGTTAGTCTATAAAACTTCTGTAAGGAAAACATTGTTACTCTCCATTCTTTCATCAAAATTGTTTAAGTTTCCTATATTTGGATTAACAATTGTATTAAGATTGTATTTGTATCTTGTAAAATTCTCATGATATTAATATATTTGATTTGTCAGAAAAAGTAATTAAGAGGTGTTAGTATTATTTTGTGGCAGAAGTTTTGATTAGTAAATGTAAAATAGCCAAGTTTTCTTATCATTTATATCATTCATAATGGTTAACCATAATTTTTGGGAAAGTAATAAGAAGACTCCAACCCTAACTCTTCCATTTTTGGACAATTTTTAACCACCAGACCACAATGAGTTAGATGGTGCTATATAGTAATCAGTGATCATATTTATTTGATTTTTACTACTACAACATATATATTTTTATTGTTTATTAAGTAATATTTAGAGTACTTATAGTTGACCACCATACTTTATTTATGTTGGGCCAAAAATACCAAATTGAAAAACTAAGTTGTGTTAGTTTTTCTATATTGCTGAGAATAAAAATATATTTTGTTTAATTAATTTCAAAATCTGCAATAATTAAGCTTATAATCAAACTGTTGAGAAATTTGAGGATCGATGTGATCCCCAGATATGCTAATTAGTGATGGGCATAAAGTTATAGTTCAATTGTATAAGGTTTAATTATATTCCAGTACTAAGATGTTGCAGGCTTTTTCTTTCTTTTTTTTTTTTTTTTTTTTTTTTTTTGTCAACAGAATGGATTCATGGGCCGAGTTACAAATTTACAAACGGGCCAAAGGCCAATTCAGAAAGCAAAACGAACGACGCCAAACGGATGAGAATGACACGCGGAGCCACTGCCACGCGTCAACGCCAGAGAGAAACCGGCATGCACCAGTCGCGAAGCCCGCCGATGAGAACCACCAGGAAGCGCCAGACCCTCGCCGAGGAAAGCAAGACGACGCCCACCAGACCACCTTACTGAATTGCCAGGAACCGTTTGCCGATCTAAGACTCCCAAAACCGTCGCTTCAACACCTGCAACCAAAGAAAACCGGTGAGAAACTCAACGAAGAACCACCGAGACCATGGAGACACAGCCGCCGTCTGGATCGAAATCCGACTGAATCCACATAAAGCTTTTCCTCAAAGCAGTGGCACGGCCACGATATTAATCCATAAAGAACCGGAGGGACCGAAGAAGCTCCACACAACAAACGCAGGAGAGGACAACCGAAAGAGAGAGAAAGGGAGGAAGATCGAAATCCTCGCGAACGAGGAACATCGGGACGAAACCCGAGAAATCCGATGATTCGGAATAGATATCGGCCATAGAAAACTTCTGGATTTATTAAGATCCAAGGCCAAACAGCAAAGCCTCGATCGGAAAGGAGCAAACACAAGTCGATCGAGAAAGGAAATAAACAAGCGAGAGATCAACTGGAAAGCAAAATCCGAAGGGGAAAAAAGATCAGCTCTCTGAAAGATAGAGGTGTGAGAAGAGAGATGATCAGAAAAAACCCCGGCGAGAGCTCCGGGAAAATTCTCTCCCGAAGAGAGAGAAAGAGCTCTTCTTTTGTCACCACTGTTTCTTATCTAGTACTATATGCTCTATCAGCATTTTCTTTCCTTGTATAGTGGCTTGACTAAAGAAGCTCTAAATTAAGATTTTCGCAAAGTAGGCCGCCATGCAAAAAAAAAAAAGTTAGTCATTTCTTAAAATGCTATTAGGGGAGAAATAAAATGCTATCGTGTGCTTACATTTATACTGAGATTAACCATCTAATTCCACATAAAAAATATCATATAATACCAAATGCGACCTAAAATAAGATTCCATGTTAATCTTTTCTGAGAAAAATTTGAAACTTATCTTTCCTAAATTAAAACTTTGAAATCTCAAAACACACAAAATCAGATTTTAAAATCTCATATCACACAAACCCGGTTTTATTTGGTTTACCATTTACAATTAGGGCAAATCGCAAAAATGACACAAAAACATGTCTTCTCACAAATATAGCATCAAGAAAGAAAAATCATAAAAATAACACAAAAACATGTCTTGTCACTAAATTAGCCATAACCCTAAACCTTAAATAATAAAACCTAAACACTAAATAATAAACCTTAAACCCTAAATAATAAACCTTAAACCCTAAATAATTAATCATAAACCCTAAACTATATAATGCTATAAAGTTTTATAATTAAAATAATGCTAAAAATGTCAATTATTTTCTTTGGTGCTATATTTATGATAATGTATATTTTTGTGCTATTTTATGCATTTTCTCTTACAATTAACCACTAATCATTTGAATTTGTTACTTTTTTGTTTTGACGTCGCTGAATTTGTTACTAAACCAAAATAAGCTTTATTACTAAATTTTTTGTCCCAACTAAAAAAACCGACGCATCTCTGGTGAGTTCCCTGATCTAAGCTCATTTAATATCTCTGAAGAATTCCTCTCTCCCGCCGCCGCCGGAATCCCATATTCCAGAGAATCCATTTTCGCTAACACTAGCTACGAAGAACTTAATCCTCACCTAAATTTCCGTATAAATCTCAGTAGATTCGGCGAAATCTAAAACACATCCGACAGCAAAGTTCCATGGATCCATTAACGGACTTATGGAGGAAGAATAAGCCATTGACGGAGCTTTAAGAAAGAGATAAAGTTGTGTAGCCTTTTCATTTTGTTTTTATAAATTGAGCGTAGCCTTTGCGGCTTGACTCGAACCTATGGAGATCGAGTCTCCTTGTTAATTAACGACGTTGTGAATTAAAGCAACAACATAGAATGGTGGAGAAAGAGAACTGGACAGCTCGACGTCGTGGTGATTATCATAGCCGTGGTGATATTGGAGAACACCGACACTGGGTGATGTTTTTGTTGGAGAGCCAGAGTGTAACCACCCGTGATACCTACGTCCGCTCTCGGCTGTGGGCCATCCCTCGTCCGACAACCGGTGCTTTAGTCTTGGAGGCTCGAAAGACTTGATTACTGACCCTGCAATCACCACATAAACTTTCTATGTGCTGTGTTCTCACTAGTATGATACCGCAAATCACCTCCCAGTAGGTCACCTATCCTTCACATACTCCAGCTCAAGCACGCTTAACTCTAGAGTTTTCACATGACAGTTGACCGGAAAAAATGCACTTTGGTGACATAGGTAGCCAAATATATTCTTCTAAGTCTCTCTGTATATACCATAAATTGGGATTTTACAATCACCCCCACTCACAAAGTGCAATATCTTCGTTGCACACTATGATCGTTATCCTTGACATTGTAAGCCCACATGACCCCACACACGTTTTTGGATTTGGTTCTGATACCACTTATAACTCCCGACCACCACCATCCGTGAGACTCTTGCCCGCTCTCGGCCCGTGGGCGCCCCACCCTCGTCCGACAGCTGATGTGTTAGTCTGACAGGCTCGAAATACATGTTTACTGACCCTGCAATCACCATGTGGTCTTTCCCCGTGCTTTGTCCTCAATCGCATGATACCGCGAGTCACTTCTCGGTATGTCCCCCATCCTTCATTCACTCCATCTCAAGAACACTTAACTATATAGTTTTGTCATGACAAGTGACCGAAAAGATAAGTGCACTTTAGTGACATATGTAGTTAAATCAATTATTTTAAGCCTCTTCGCATATAACAGAAATCGGGATGTTACAATAACCCCCACTAACAGAGTGCAACATTCTCGTTGGGTACCATGATCGTTATCCTTTATGGTGTTAGCCCACATGATCATGCATGCGTTTTCAGATTCGGCTTTGATTCCACATGTAACACCCCGACCAGAAAAGTCTGTGGGCTCCATGCCTGCTCTCAGCCAATGGATCCACCCTTTTTGTAAGATCTTAATTCCGCGATCCAAAGATAGCAAGAACTTTAGGGTTTTTAGATTAGGGATTCTAAAAGAAGAATTAAAGAACACGGTGAGATTTAGGAAATTAGGGTTTAAAGCCGGCGTTTCCGAGATGGAAGCCGGTAAGAGGATGTCGTAAGTCGCCGGTGAGAGTTTTAGGTTTAGGTTTTGTTCTAAAGTCTCTCTGGCCAAATATATTATGAAAAGCGTGAATCTTATTGATCAACTGGGTTCCCTTTTATAGGGTTACAAGTCGGTTTATCATATAAGGAAATAAAAGATAAATACGAATATTTCCTAAAATCTCGGCTTTATCTCCGTATGGAATATTTCCATATTTACTGATGTCGCCGTGTGGCGCCTTTGCCTCGACACCTACTAAAACCTAATGTAAGCCGTGAAGGAATGATTAGATGAATCCTGATTCAATTCTCTGATTCAGATTATCCTAAACATGCTGATCTAGGTTCTTCTCGAATAGAAACAATTGATGATCTCACCTTATACCTGTTTATGCAGCGGAAAGGGATGGTATGTCAGAGATCAGAGAGCCACCGAGAGATAACTCCTCCAGAGGTTCACACGCACACCGAGCAGGAAGAGGCTGCTAGACCAGGAGGAAATCGGCGCAGAGAGAGAGAGGAGGCTCGCGGCTAGGGCTTATTCTCGACCTGAACTCGTCTTAAGTTTATATAACTCGTTCAGTTCGTTTTGGGCCATTTGGCCCAAAGGCCAATTAACTCCGAGGCGTTCGCGCACTGTGTCGATCGACACTCCTTGTGTATCGATCGACACACAGTGGCCAAACCCAATTATTCTCTCTAAGTACAGTAAATGCCTAGCACTTTTACCGTACTTCTGCTACACCGTTCCTACACATTTTCCTGTTAGCTTAGGCGTGTGACCCATATGGGATCATATAATAGAGGCAATAAGTCCAAGACTTATAGATCATGAGCGGACTCTAGCAAGCCATCATGACCCCCAGTATTATATGACTTATGTCTGATCATTGACATACTCTTACTTTCTAGAGACAGTACCGAGATTACTGGACACAATTCCAACAATCTCCCACTTGTACTGGAATCTCTGTATTCATAATCCTTTTGTCACAATATCTCGATTAGTCATAAGGCAAGATTGGTGTCATCCTTATAAAGCCTAATCTTGTTCATCGGACTCTGATTCGATACTGACAATCCAAACGACTCGGGACAGTCCGTTTGAGCATGGCCATGCATTTTCCAGTATTCAAATCTCCGATTGGCCTAGAGATATTCACTCCATTTATATTGGAGGGACAAATCCCGTCTTGTTCCATCACTGTAAACTACTCATTTCATAATGTACCCAAACAAGGTCCTTATAACTATCGCAGAACGACAGCGTTAGACAATGATCAAAGTGCATCAGTCCATGTGCAGTCACATGCATGCGAACTCAGGTCTAAGGACTATACTCTATAGTCGTAGTAAGAATCTCTTATGACACAGATATAAATATCCTGAAGAGTTCTTATAAGCGGGTCTTGTCCGGTCGTATGTTCCCCAACATACACCTATGTACTGACTTTGATGCCGCGCATCTATGACACACTGAGACTTTGTCATAAGTCACGTACCAATCCAGTCTCACACGGTTGTTGGTGTTCCAATTTCAACAACCTTCGACTAGGGACATAATGATATAAGTCATTTATCAAATATAGGGTCTCATGATCAAGCTAAATGACTTTGATAACTCAAGATCAAGTCATTTACTTCGATGACCTATAAAATGGTTTATATCACTTTGGAACGATTATTTCATCACAGTTAAAATAATCTTGAAATAATAATTTCATTAAACATCTTAAATGTTGTTTCAAGAACATATCCAATAACTAAATAAAGCCCTTTAATAACTCCCACTGAAATTAAGACTACATCTTAATTTCACTTATCCTACAGCAACAGTCCGCGACTCGTGCTTAGGCCTAAGGAGTGGCTTCGTTAATAGATTAGCAACGTTCTCATTCGTTGAAACTTGCTGATCTACTTAACATCTCTGTCATTTATCTTACGGAATAGGTTATACCTATCCTCAAGGTGTTTGGACCTCTGATGTGCAGCTAGTTTCATCTATGCTGGGAATCACATCAAGTTCAGTGACGAACTCTTCTTTCCAAACAACCTCTTTCGCCACTTCCCAAGCTGCGAAATGTTCAGCTTAAGTCATTGAGTCAGCAACAGTGCCTTGCACCGCCAGATAGACACAAGATATAACCGGACTGTGATCGGAAATCATCTTTGTCTATTGGAAACTTGCCTTTCAGACTCTACCGACTCGTAGCACCTCACTTTCTCCGTAACTCTAGAATTTATCCTTAGTATTCCTAAAATACTTTAGGATATTCTTTACGGCAATCCAGTGATTCTTTGCTGGATTTGACTGGTCTTTACTTGTCTTGCTTAACATTAAAGCAACATCAAACAAGTACGTTTCATGGCATACATGATAGATCCAATTGCCGACGCATATGGAATCTTATCCATGCATTTAAGCTCAGCAGTTATCGTAGGACACTGTGTCTTGCTTAACGTAATGCCATGTGACATTGGCATAAAACCCTTCTTGGAATGCTGAAAACGTGTAGGACTTTGTCGGGATAAGAATCCTGACTTTGTCCTACCAGCTCTTTCGGATTTCTATCTTTAGATCCAAAATCCAAAAACATACGTGGCTTTACCCATGTCAATCATTAGAACCAACTCCCAAGCCAGTCCTTTACTGACTGCAGCATTGGGACGTCATTTTCGAGAATCAGTATGTCATCGACATACAATATGAGAAATGCAATATCGCTCCCACTAATCTATTAGTAAACACACAGTTCCGCTTCGTTCCTGTTCAAGTCAAAACCTTGACTAATTCAACAGAACGAAGATTCCAACTCCGATATGTTTGCTTCCATCCATGAATGGATCGATGAAGCTAACTTACATAAAATGTAATTCTTCGGAGAGTTCGGGCTCACTATCGCTTCTTTGAATTTCGCAGATTCGTCGCTTTCAATGATCATCAGATCATGCGAACTTTCAATGATTATCAGGTTCAACTAATGACGAGAAATCACTCTCAGATTAGTAACTG
This sequence comes from Orychophragmus violaceus, assembly GCA_030180135.1. Taxonomy (NCBI): domain Eukaryota; kingdom Viridiplantae; phylum Streptophyta; class Magnoliopsida; order Brassicales; family Brassicaceae; genus Orychophragmus; species Orychophragmus violaceus. The sequence goes on from CM058236.1 coordinate 9,231,086, forward strand.
ATGTGACGAAGCGGCTGTTGCTCACCCAACACGATCGTACGAGGTCACAATTCACCCAACACGATCATCCGGGGTGAACAAGAATTGGGGATGCTTCTGGTTTCCATTCCCATTAGAATATTGATGATAAATCTCCTCGTGCTCTGCATGATTCATTCATATCTGCAAACTTCAGGCTCCAGAGGTGCAGATTTCAATGATTATCAGGTTCAACTAATGACGAGAAATCACTCTCGGATTAGTAACTGATTCATTCATATCTGCGAACTCCATAATCCACAGGTGTAGATTCTACAGAAATCTGTAAATCCTTCCGCTGCTCTCCCTCAACAGGTTAAGCAGCCTCCTGTATTTCTCGAATTTCTTCGAGTTATACTTTTACTCCCACTGTTCTTCTTGGAAATTAACTTCCCTTCTTAGAAAACAGAATGGACGTAAAAGTAACAAGCCTTGGTTTCCCTAGGACAACCAGCGAAGTAGCACAACTACAAATACTCAGTAAAGACGAATTTGGATCGATTCCAATCCACATTTACGTGGTGTCTTTCAACTGATATTGGTGGAACCTTTTCAGCGTAAACTTAGATATTTCTAGAGCGTTATTCTTAAATAATATCATGGAAGATTCGTGTGACTCATCTTTAATCATTTCTAATAAGATCTGATTCTTTCTCACAGAAACACCTTCAGGTTTTCAGGAGAAATGAGCTGTGAAACGATTTCACACTCATTCAGATGATCACAAAATCAATGACTTAAGTATTCTCACTCGTGATTTTAATCCAGAGTCTTAATACTTTTGTCATTCAGATCCTATACTTCATTCTGGAACTCTTTCGACCATGTCAAAGAATTCCGACTTGTGTCTCATCAAATGAACACAGTCACACTCACTGAAGTAATCAGTAGAGACAATGAAGTACATGAGATTTTTCTCTGGCATTACTGCTCATTGGGCCACATACATGAGTATGTTCCAGGTCCAATAAGCCTTTGGGCCTTTCTCTAGCTCGGCTAAGATAGGCCCTTTACCCTTTTGGTCTAGTAAACCGAATTCAAGTCTCATAAGATATCGTATCAAATGAGCCCAATAGTCCATAACTATGGGATTTCTGAATCCGACTTATTCTATGTGACCAAGACTTTATGCCAAGAAAAATCAGGTTTAATTCATCAGATTTAAACCAATTCGGTACTTATGTTACATTTAGGCACTCTTTGGTTTAAGATATAAAACCTATTCCATGAATAGGGTGCTACAATTAATATTTCATTAAGATCAAAAGAACAAAACTTGTCTTTTATCAAAATGAAAAACATTCAAATTCTTACAAGAAAATGAAAGACAATTCTACTTAAAGCAGGTACATTGTAGCAATTACTTAATACAAAACCAAGCCTAAAAGGGATCTATAAGTGAAAACCCTACGGCTGAGGCAGCATCCCAAGCTCCTTCCAGACATGTAGTTTCACTTGCCCTTCCTTCAACGTTCTACTGTTGCTTAGGCTCTGCATATTATCACAAATATCAGTGCCACAACCAGTATCCAATACCTTTTAAGGACGTTCTACTGTTGCTTAGGCTCTGCATATTATCACAAATATCAGTGCCACAACCAGTATTCAATACCTTTAAGGTAGAACTTGAAGTAATAACATGAATACCTGAGGAAGTAGTCTCATACATCAACTTCAATTCCTCATCATCTTCCATGAATTTAATGCATTTCTCTTCCAATGCCCTGTCTCCTTACAGTAGCAGCACTTACCAACGTAAGAGGTATCTGACTCGGGCTCAGAAGACATACGCTTGTCATGATTCAAAATCTGGACAACTTTGTCTTCACCCTTGTCAGCATTAGGTTTAGTAAACCTACCCTTCTCGTTCATGAGATTGTACAGGGTACTCTTCACGTTTGGCTCAACTGTCTTGAGCATATCATGCAGTTCAGTCAGCGTCTTCGTTAAGCCTTTCTTGATATAGTTCCTTCTGAACTTATCATAGCTTGACGGCAGTGACTGCAGAATGATCTCAGTTGCCAATTCTTGGCTTACTGGATAATCCAGTTTCCTCAGGTTATCAATGTAACCCATCATTTTACTGACATGAGGACTCACTGGATGATCATTTGGTAGCTTGCAGCTAGTGAGAGATTTAACCAACTGGTATCTCTCCACTCTTATCTGCTCCTGAAATTTCAATTTCAGGCTGCTGATCATCTCTATTGGCGACTCCATGTTCTCATATTGCTTCCGCAAGTCTGAGTCCATGGTAGCCAATATCAGACCACGCACATCTACCGCATCATTATAATGCTTATTCCAAGCATTATATACTGCATGAGAAGCATTGGACCCGATCCTCACGGGGAGAGCTCTCTCAAGGACATAGTCCTTTCTCTCCTGTCTGAGGACTAGCCTCAGGTTCCGCGACCAAGTCAAGAAATTTGATCCGTTCAGCTTGTCCATCTTAAGGACAGACCGGATCGAGAAAGTGTTTTGATTGTTTGTGCTAGTCATAACTGAAAATTAAGATAAAAGGATTTTAGTTAATATGTTCAATATGATTAATCTCGTATTAAATTTAATATGATTAATCACGCATTATATTCAATAACATAAGTTACCCTCAATAGAATATAATGATTCCAAGATCCACATATAACTAAGATCAAAGTGGGCCACTGGCCGTCACCCAACCTTAGCTTATATCGGTAAGCCCTATATCGGCTAATTATATCCGTGATATAACTCTTGGTTGTGAATCTGGGCCCGAGGCCCAATCCACTCTGATGTCTCAAGGCCCGGGACTCCCGATGGCCCAGTCAAGAAAACCAGACTATACAGTCATGTAATCATTAATGTCTGGGACTCCCAATGACATTTATGAATCACAAACCGTCTTATCCACGCAAAAGCAGACACCCTCACACTGTAAGGCCATGAATACAATTGAATGGGCTTCGACAGCTGACATAGAATGGACAAGACATCCAACGCTTGATATTGTTTGAGGTTCATAGGTTTATTTAAAAATCTCATTCCCAAAATAGAAGATTACTATTTCGGGAAACTTTCCATTTTAGAAAACCTACTATTTTTGGAAACTTTCTAAAATTGGAAACTTTCTAACTTTAGAAATTTCTTAAAATCCGAATCATGCAAATCTAGAAACTTCTATAAATTAAGAAACTTTCTAATTTCAAAATATCGGAAACTTTAATTTAAAATCGATTTATATTCTTTATAAAATAAATTTTAAATTAAATCTGAAGAAAGACTCAAATAATTGGTCCAATTGTTTTAACTTCTTGGCCCGAGGCCCAAGAATTGGTCCATGTCCAAGACATGACCCAATTGTCCAATTAAATGACATAACCGGTCTGGTTCATTAAAATTGGTCTAACCAAATTTTAATTACTACGATGACCACAATTGTCAACCGGTTATTTACTAAACCGGATTTTCTCAATTTATTTGGTCCAACCAAATCAAATTAGAAAATCCTGGTTTAGGCACAAAATCCAATATTTCTTTCGACATTGGATTTCTTGTCCCGGTTTAACCAGACTTAATAAAATTATTAAATCTGTTTATTAAACCAGGACGAATTAATTTTAATCAAAATATTAAACCGAGCCTTAAACCAACCATGTCGATCGATGAACCAACCATGTCGATCGATCCATCAACCGCATCGGTCGATGCTCTTAGCATCGATCCTGCATCGATCGTGCATCGATCCTGTATCGATCGATGCTCTCACGCATGCACGGAACCGAGCCAAAACCCTAACCGTGTCGATCGATGCACCAACCGCATCGGTCGATGCACCAACATCGAACCTGCATCGATCCTGCATCGATCGATGCTTTCACGCGTTAACAGGTTTTGCCGAGAGTCTGTATCGACCGATCCATGCGATCGTATCGATCGATCCATGCGATCTCCGATTGTATCGACCGATCCATGCGATCGTATCGATCGATCCATGCGATTCTGGCCGATTCTCATTCTCTCGGATTCGATCGCATATCAAATCATATAGCTTGATCATGCGATTTTTTCATATGTTTAGGTTTCAATTCTTGTTACTTAAGTGATTTCTCTTATCAGTAGTTGATTCAAAACACTTTTAAACAAGAAAAACAATCCTAAACTTGAATCTAAACAAGAAAAACCAGAACCAATAGCTCTGATACCACTGAAGGAATGTTTAGATGAATCCTGATTCAATTCTCTGATTCAGATTATCCTAAACATGCTGATCTAGGTTCTTCTCGAATAGAAACAATTGATGATCTCACCTTATACCTGTTTATGCAGCGGAAAGGGATGGTATGTCAGAGATCAGAGAGCCACCGAGAGATAACTCCTCCAGAGGTTCACACACGCACACCGAGCAGGAAGAGGCTGCTAGACCAGGAGGAAATCGGCGCAGAGAGAGAGAGGAGGCTCGCGGCTAAGGCTTATTCTCGACCTGAACTCGTCTTAAGTTTATATAACTCGTTCAGTTCGTTTTGGGCCATTTGGCCCAAAGGCCAATTAACTCCGAGGCGTTCGCGCACTGTGTCGATCGACACTCCTTGTGTATCGATCGACACACAGTGGCCAAACCCAATTATTCTCTCTAAGTACAGTAAATGCCTAGCACTTTTACCGTACTTCTGCTACACCGTTCCTACACATTTTCCTGTTAGCTTAGGCGTGTGACCCATATGGGATCATATAATAGAGGCAATAAGTCCAAGACTTATAGATCATGAGCGGACTCTAGCAAGCCATCATGACCCCCAGTATTATATGACTTATGTCTGATCATTGACATACTCTTACTTTCTAGAGACAGTACCGAGATTACTGGACACAATTCCAACAAGCCGGTCACCCCGAGTTCGGTTTAACCTAAGTTTTACCGCCTTGGGCTTTTTACCGACTTTCCACCCTGGGCCGACCTAAGCTCATGAATAGGCCATTTTAGGAAAGTGCTAAGCTTGACTCCAACAATAAGCCCCCCCCCCCCCCCCCAGTGTGGCGACTTGAACTCAAGTCGGCATTACGAGGAGTTAACTTTTGGTTTAAGAAATGAGTTTATAGGCCCATATCTGTTGGCGAACTTTATTTTGTTTCGGCCCATATGCTTATCGGGCTGATCCGCCTTGACTCAGATTGGTGGTAGATTATGTAAATTGGTTCAGAACCGATGGAGATTCGATGAAACCGGAATTGATTCTTGGTTCAATCATCGGATAGGTGTGAATCACGAAGCGTCGCCTAGGTAATGATGTGCCTCGATCCCTGCGCCATCATTTTCACTATAAATAGTCCCTTCTTACTTCTTACTTCCTCATTTCGCTCAAGTGAAGAAGTTTTGAAAGGTAATCCTCTCTCTATCGTATTTATTTTCCGGCTGTCTCTCCGCCGTTGCTCCGCCTTGTGTTCTTAGGATTTTTAGATCAAACATTACTTGTTGTTTGTGTTCTTCATCTGTTCTTCCGCGAATCATGTCTTTGATCCGTTGTTCGTCGAGCAAAGACAAGGAAATCGTTTCTGTCTCGTCTGCGGAAGACTCATCAAGTCGCCGATCTACTTCTCCTGTTTCCACATCCTCGAGCACTTCGTCCGACTTGAGGAACCATCCCATCCATCTTGAGATTGAAGAACTCCGGCGTCGCCGCGAGGCATCACGTCGAACCGATGCTGCCGAGAATTCTGGTCGAGAAGACTTTGCCATTCCGCAGCTACGAGACTCTGATGGTGATGAGGACGCCATTGATATTGATCAAGACGGTTCTGATGGAAGTGTCCCTTCTCCTGTTTTGTCTGGTGGTGCTAGCGAATTGTACGATAACGTCTTTGGGACCCGATCTACTGCAGAGTCGGTTAGGTCTACGCTTCGGGGTTGTGGAGCAGACCCGAGGGTCAAAGTCATTATTCCCTTCCCGCTTGACCGTACTTGGAGTCCTCCGCCTGGCTACATGACCCTATACAAATCGTACTTCATTAACACCAATTCTGGGGGTTGTCGCTGCTGGCTCCCGTTGCCTGACTTGCTAGTCTCGTACTGTCATCGCCGTGAAATTGCCATTTCGCAGCTTTCGGCCGTCGCGGTTCGCCACATGGTCGGTCTTCTAGTGCTAGGCGCTGAAGTTGGTATCACGATAACTGTGAACATCTTCGAAGAAATGACGTCGATTAACGCCACGAAGACTAGTCTGGGATGCTTCGCGGTCAAGTTCAAAAGCGGCAATCGCATATTGATAGACGCCCCCAAGAAGATCAATAATTGTCAGAGATATTATTTTTTTGCCAAAATTTCTTCGTTAGTCGTTCCTGACGAACACAGGGAACTTATCAGGACGACTTGGAACACAAATCTTGGTAGATGTCGTTCCAAATTTGCCGTCATTCACATGTGATGATTTACTTAATTCTTTTTTGTTATTGCAATGCATCATCCTTTCCTCAAGCCGTACCCCGACAACTACTTCAAAATTCTTGAAGAGATCCAGTCTCTTGGTCTTCGCAAGTGGTCAGACCTTTCTCGGGATCGTATAACCAGGACGCTTCCGCGAATATCCAAAGGTTCGTTTACCACTTTGTGATAGGCGTACTTTCCTGGTTTCTTAGATTTTCATTCCTCTTTTTTCTTTTTAGTTAAGTGGGACACCAGGGTAAAGGTCGCTCCTGATCAACTCGTAAGATCGTCGAAGATGGGCAAAGTGAAGCGGATTAATTCTGTCGACTACTCCAAGGAAATCTCATCCCAACCGTCTTCTTCCACCATGCCGTCTAAAGGAACTGACGCGCCTTTACTTGCTCAAGACGGTAGCCATCCTTCTGATGTTGGCGAGAAATCACTCGCCCCCGTAGTGAATCCTCCTGGTCTTTCTCCCAAGGTCCCATCCAAGAAAAGGCCTGCAGAAGATAAATCGGTTCAGGAGAGACCAGCCAAGAAGACGTCCAAGACGAGCAGGCCGGTTGAGGACGCCTCTACTGAGATAGCGGCTTCTGGTGAACCTGCTAGGCAGAAGGACCAGTGGAAACGATTCTACAAATTCAAAGGGGTTGTTCCTAATTCATCTGGTAGTTCAAAGCCTTTTGAATCCAACAAAGAACTCGTTTTGGTGCGACCGAGGCGTGAAGTGAAAGAGGGGGAAGTCCGCCCGTCTATTCACAATTTTGTCTATCAGTACGCGAGTGACGTTCCCTTTATCAATAATCCTCGAGCCTGTTTCGACATGCTGACATGCGTAAGGGGAAACGAGTTAGATTGGCCGGTCTTGGAGGAATTACCTCATTCAGATGCCATCCTCAGGCTAAAACAGGCCGAGGCTACGGTCAGTTTCCTTTTATTAGATCCCGTACTTGTTTTTCCGAAATAACGTCTTTTGTTTATTTTTAGATGATTGCGGCCTCTAATCGTGTGGCTTTGGAGAGTTCCTGGGCAGCAAAGAAGATGGCCGACGCGGTCACCAAGTGGGATGATCTTCTTAAGAAGATCAAAGAGGAGAAGAAGGCTTTGGAAAGGAATAACCTGGCTCTCCAGGGTATGCTGAGATAGGCTGAAGAGAAGTCGAAGGCCGATCTTCTTAAATTTAAATCGGAGAAACAGAAACTGCAGAAATCCTGTCTTGATTTGGTTCGTAAGGAGAGGGAGAGAGTTGAAGCCGCAGTCAGGATGAAGGCGCAGTCCCATTTCGATCTTATCCAGCGCTTCATCAAAGATCAAGAGGATGCCGTCGCGCTTCAAGTCAAGCAGGCTCAGATTTCTGGGCTCAGGAAATGTTTGGTGAAGCTTAGCGAGGAGGGCGTGCCGGTTCCTCAGGACGTCTTGGAAAAGATTGCTGCCGACGAGGTTGCAGTGGATGCGGAGTTAGACGTCATGGAGGTCGTGACGAAAGAGGAGCTTACGTTCGTTCTTTCACCGATACATCACCCTCTTCTTAATCTTTCCCATGACTCTCCTCCTCCTGTCCCGAGGGATGTCGATCAATTTGGAACCAATCATGGGATAATTCCGGAGGCGGTTCCTTCTGATCTCGTTCAGTCTGTTCGTTCTGAGGTCTCCGTGTTGGATGTCGCTCCTGTGATGCAGGATCGGAATGTCGAGACCGAAGAGGTCGGTGAGCCAGGAGCGGAATAGATTGCTCTTTTTTTTTTGTTATGTCTATCGGTTTTTATTAGTTTTGTAAGACTTTCAATCTCTCTCTGGTTAAAGAGAAGAATTTATTATTAAGTTAAATCCTTTTGCGTTTTCTCCTTCTGAAGTCGGAAAAACGCTTTCCAAGTTTTAAATCTAATCTATTTCAGAATTGTTCTAAGACAATTTCCAAACAGAATGATCTATACTTGTTTTAATTAGATCGGACCAAACCTGTATTAAACTTGTTGTTATTTCAAACAAATTCAACCGGCCCGCGATCTGTTTTTGCCATAAGGCGGTTTGCGAGGCATATGTGCTCGGCTTTATTCTAAGGGTGGGTGAATGTGCGATGCTGTGCTCGACTTATTTGTTATCACTCACCGCAGAGAATTTGCGAGACGGATCTCGGCTTTTCCTTACCACGATGTGCACCGAGTGCGCAGGGAAGACCACACTCCTGGCCAGGGAGTATGATGCTAATGCGAGTTTCTACTCGTCTTTTCTGTGAGTCTTTGCTCGTCTTTTTGCGAGTCTTTGCTCGTCTTTTTGCGAGTTTCTGAACTCGGCTTTTTGCGAGTTTCTGAACTCGGCTTTGGTCTTTTAGCCTGAATAAACAAAAATAAAAATTTTATTAGATTTGTGACTGTGCCGGTGAAGGCTGCCTACGTATCTTCCGAGGAAGAATCAAGTCACTCGTAGTTCATGGATACACTTTTTTTTGTTTTGGCGAGCCTTGCCGCCTTAGAAGTACTCTTTCAGACTCGCCGAATTCCAGGAACGCGGTAAAGCTTTGCCTTTCATTGACTCAAGCTCGTAAACTCCTGGCTTGACGACTTTCGTGACTTTGTAGGGTCCTTCCCATTTCGCCCCGAGTTTGCCTGCTCTCCACTCTTTGGTGTTCTCGTAAACTTTGCGGAGGACGTAGTCACCGACTTGAAAATGTCGCTCCTTTACTTTTTGGTTGTAGTACCGACTTGCGAGTTGCTGGTAATTCTGTATTCGAAGTAGGGCTCGGTCTCGTTCTTCTTCGATTGTATCAAGAGCTTGGATTAACATTTCCTTGTTGATCTCGGTATGCAGCGGCATGAGAGTTCGGCGTAGAGTGTAGATGTTTGCTTCCGCCGGGACCATTGCTTCAAGGCCAAAGGCTAAGGAAAAGGGGGTGGCCCCAGTCGCACGGTGAGGTGTTGTCCTGTGTGACTAAAGGACTCCATCCAGCTCATTGGCCCAAACTCCTTTCTTGCCTTCAAGGCGTTTTTTGATGCCGGCAATGATGGTTTTATTCGTTGCTTCAGCTTGGCCGTTCCCTTGAGGATACCTCGGTGTTGACTTGCTTAGCCGTATATCCCATTTTTTTTCAGAATCCTTCGAATAGGTTTGAGGTGAACTGCGAACCGTTGTCCGTCACAATCTCGTAAGGCAACCCGAACCGACATATGATGTATTTCCAGACGAAGTTCTGGACTTGGATGTCATGAATTGCGGCGTATGCTTTGGCCTCTACCCACTTTGTGAAGTAGTCGGTCATGATAAGTAGGAAGCGCCTTTGATTAGATAGTGGTAGTGGTCCCACGATGTCCATTGCCCATCTCATGAACGGGTAAGCCGCAGTCGAAGTTGTAAGCAGTTCCGTTGGTCGATGTATGAATGGCGCATGACGCTGACACTTTTCACACTTGCTGGAATATTTCTCGCAATCGGTTATCATGGTCGGCCAGTAGTGACCGTTCAGTTTGTTTTTAAGGGCGAGAGCCCTACCTCCGGAATGATTGCCGCATTCTCCTGAATGTGTTTCTTCGAGCACCCGACTTACTTCGTCTCCGTGTATGCATCTGAGAAGGATCTTGTTGGCTGAGTACTTGTAGAGAACGTCGTTGTGTATCGTGTACCGCGCACTTTTGACTATAAGTCGTCGTGCTGCCCACTTGTCTTCTGGAAGCTTCCCTTCGGTGAGATATGCTTTTATTTCTTGTCGCCAATCCTCGTTTTCGTCTATTAACAGTGCGATGGGGTCAGCGGTTTTCGCTTGACTACCAAGACACATGTCGTCCTCGCCGTTTTGTTGGGTTGAGAGATCATCGGATTCTTCATGAGTACCTTCAGGAGGTGGGATACTTGGTTCGTGGATTGTCTCCACTGGAATATGTCGACAGAGGTCGGGATTCGATGCCAGAGATGCGAGTGCATCTGCTGGGGCATTTTCTTTCCTTGGTATCTGGACGATGTCGAAGAATTCGAAGGAGTTGGTCAGCTCTAAAGCCGTCTTCCGATAAGCTTCCATTCGTTCATTTTTCGCTTCAAAATCTCCATTGATTTGGTTTGCGACAAGCATGGAATCGCAATGGGCCAGAAGGTGACGTACACCGATTTCTTTGGCTAGCCTGAGACCGGCCAATAAAGCTTCATACTCGGCTGTGTTATTAGATGCTGTGAATCCCAGTTTGAACGATTGTTCTAATATCTCGCCGGTTGGTGATATGAGACGTATTCCTATCCCGGCTCCTTTTTTGGATGAAGCGCCATCGACAAATAGTTTCCAATTCTTGTCTTCTATTTCGGTACCGACATCCAATTCAGGTGATAATTCTACGAGGAAATCAGCTATTACCTGCGACTTTGCGGTTGTCCTGTTTCGGTATTCGATGTCGTACTCGCTGAGCTCTATCGCCCATTTAGCCAGGCGACCAGACTGTCCTGGGCTGTGCAAGATTGTTCGAAGGGGCTGGCTGCTTAATACAGCGATTGAATGCGACTGAAAATAGGTTCGTAGCTTTCGTGCCGAGATAACGACCGCGAGGGCCAGTTTCTCCATTGCGGGATATCTGGTCTCGGCTCCGTTCATTGTTTTACTTACGTAGAAGATCGGCTTTTGCTCCCCTCGGTCTTCCCGAACCAGTACACCGCTGACTGCTGTCGTTGAGACCGCGATGTATAGTAGCAGTGTTTCGCCGTTTTCTGGTTTTGACAATATCGGCGGGTTCGACAAGTAGTCCTTGAGCTGAATGAATGCCTCTTGACACTTATCGTCCCACACGAATATTTTATTTCCCCGGAGGAGTTCGTAAAAGGGCAAGCATTTATCCGTTGAACGAGATATGAATCTGTTCTAAGCGGTTATGCGGCCAGTCAGACGCTCTCGTGTATTCCTGGGAGACGGTAAGTCGATTATGGCCGAGATCTGCTTTGGGTTGGCTTCTATTCCTCTCTGAGTTACTACGTACCCAAGGAACTCTCCTGAGGTTACTCCGAACGTACATTTGGCCGGGTTGAGCTTCATTCCGTACCGGTTAAGGATGTTGAAACATTCCTTCAAATGTCCGACGTGCTGAGAGGCGATCAAAGATTTGACCAGCACGTCGTCAATATAAACCTCCATCGTCGTGCCGAGCTGGCCTGCAAACATTCGGTTGACCAACCGCTGGTAGGTGGCGCCAGCGTTTTTCAGACCGAAGGGCATAACCTTATAACAATAAGTGCCGCGTTCAATGATGAATGACGTCTTCTCCCGATCGTCTGGGTTCATGAGGATTTGATTATATCCTGAGAACGCTTCCATGAATGATAGTAACTCGTTTCCGGCAGTTGCTTCAACAACTCGGTCGATATGTGGCAGAGGGAAACTATCCTTTGGGCAGGCTTTATTGAGATCTGTGAAGTCGACACATACTCTCCATTTCCCGTTTTTCTTTTTCACGACCACCGGGTTAGCCAGCCAATCGGGATATTTGACTTCCTGGATTGAACCGGCATTAAGTAATTTTTCTACCTCGTCATTGACCGCTTATGCCCTCTCAGGACCGAGCTTTCGCCTCTTCTGCTTAATTGGTTTGTAAGTCGGGTCGACGTTGAGCTCGTGGGTCGTGATGGTTGGATTAATGCCTTTCATGTCCTTGACCGACCATGCAAACGTTGCGACGTTTTGCTGTCGGAAAGTGATTAACTCCTCCTTGATATCCTCAGGTAATTCCGCGCCAATCCCCACACACTTGCTCGAGTCAGAATCGTCGATGACAACTTATTGGATTAGTTCCTTCTCAGGACCTTTCCTTCCTTGTTCCGCATTGATCATGCACGAAGGTACTCTGATCCTATGCTCCCTTGCGAAACACGATCGACTCGCCCGTTGGCATCCCTTAACCGTCTGGATTCCTTTAGGTGTTGGAAATTTCAGACACTGGTGATAAGTTGACGATACCGCCTTCATGCTGTATAGCCATGGGGTTCCCAAAATCACGTTTTAGATGGTTGGCTTGTCAATGACGTGAAACCTCACCATCCTGTTAACTCCTCCTGCGTAAACCGGCAGCTTAATTGTCCCAATTGTGTACGTCGTCTCGCTTGTGAAGCCGGTGAGCGGTTTCGCCTTTTGCTTGATATCCTCTTCTTTAATTTCCATCTTCTTGAGTGTATCTAGGAAGATCAAATCTATTGAGCTGCCTGTGTCGACTAAAATTCGTGATACCTGGCAACTTCCGATGAGAAGTTCGACCACTAGCGGATCGTTGTGGAGGTAATGGGTTCCGTATAAATCTTGATCGGTGAAGATGACGGGTGGATCGTCGGTTAAAATAGGTTGAGGCGCGTTTTGCGCAGCTAACGCCATACGTTCATATACCTTGATCTATTGAACCGAGTCATTCACGGAGATCAGGCTGCCCATGATCATGTTGATCCTTCGGACGGCTTTAGGAGTTTCCTCTTCGTCTTCTTCTTCCTCTTCTCGGTCGCGTTTTAAAGCTATGCTTTTGATGCGCCGCGGCTGTTTTCCTTGCTTGGGTGCCTGTTCATCGGCTCTTTGCTCGTCCTGCTGTCCGGATTCTCTTTTTTAACTTGTTTATTGCCGCTTTGATCTCTTGATCTGAAAGTCGGGCATACAAAGCGTTTTTGAGGTTTCGACATTCGGCAGTATCGTGCGAGGTGGCTTGGTGGTATTCGCAATACTTTTCTTCTGTAGTGGAAGCATGCGATGCCGCTTCTTTTCCTACCTTGTTCCGTTTATTCCAAGGTTTCGATGAGCGTGGTTTGTCAGTATTGCCGACAACCATTGTGGTCTTGGCCCCTTTGTCGTAATGTTGCCTAGGTTCTCTCTCTTCCCTTTTATCGATTTGCTTAACGGAGCTGTACCTTTTGGCTAAGGCGATCTTTTTCTCTTCCAACTCCACGAACTTGTTTGCTCGATGGAGTGCGTCTTCGATGGTCAATGGTGGGTTGACGACAAGATCCTGATAGAAAGGCGACTCGTGCCAGACGGCATTCGTTAGGGCTGCGATAGTAAACTTATCTGGGGCCTCTGCTCGCGTCATGGTTGCTCTGAACCTTTCTACGAAGGCCTTCAACGTCTCCTTCTTTTCTTGCGACATGGACATCAAGGCGTTTAATGAGGTGTCCTTATGTACGTAGGCAAAATGATGCCTTACGAATGACCTTGTGAGGTAGGAGAAATTGTCAATTGATTTAGACGGGAGCCGGGAAAACCAGTTTAGTGCGTCTCCCTCCAGAGTTTCGGAAAACAACTTACAGAGGCCGATGTCGCGTTCTCTAGATGAAGTGAATCGCGCTTTTGCTGCCATAATCTTGAAAATCTTTAGATGAGCGGCGGGGTCCTTCGTGCCGTCGTACATTGGCAATCTGAGCTTCTCTTTTTGCCGTATGTACGTGTTCGTAATACGTGACGTGAACGGCATTCTCCGAGTCTCCTCGATGATTCGATCGATCTCAGGGGCGGAACCTTCAACGCTATGAACTTTGCCTTTTAATTCTTTCAGGGTATCTCTAAGTACAGTTAGTTACTCCTCCACTTGGTTACGACTTGCTCCACGGGTAGTGGTTTTACGAGCCTCCTCACGCGATGTACCTCGCTCGTGGCGATGATACTCTCGGTGTGAGTCGCTCTCGTGTCGCAAGTTTCGTTTATGAGAGCCTCCACCGTGCTGAGTGTCGTGGTCATCATGCTGACCTTTTTCGGGTGAGTACCTTTCTTCGTACCAGTCCTGCTCTTGGCGTGAACCTCGCCTGCGTTCGTTTGGGTCTCTCTCCCGATGTGAGCTCCGTTTATGGTCGTCCCTTCTATCGCGTTCTCCGCGCGAGTCTCTTTTTGACTTGCCGTCTTGGCCTTGTTGGTCCTCCTCGGGTGTCTCGTAGATCAGCTGTCTGGCAACTTTATCTTTCACCTTCGGAGGCACCTCCCGTTTGGGTTTTCTTGACTGCTGGTCCGAACGGATCCGGTCTTGTTCGGATTGCAACAAGTCAATTCTTTCGGAGAATTCTTTGATCAAGTCGCTTTGAGAGTCGATTTTTGCCATCAAGGTGGCTAAAAACTTATCTTGGTCGACTTGTTTTGCTATCTCATCGACTGGCGGGGCGCGCCTGTCGTTGTCTCCAGGGTTGGAACCTCGTGGTCTTCCGTCGAGTCCCCCGTCTTCTTCGACTTCATGATCGGTTTGATCATAGTCGCTGTCTTCATGATCACTTAGTTGAACCTTTGGGTTATTTGGATCGATTTCGTCACCGTTTCCCGACATCTCGTTCAGAAATTTCTCTTAGAAATCCCCACAGTCGGCGCCAATTGTAAGATCTTAATTCCGCGATCCAAAGATAGCAAGAACTTTAGGGTTTTTAGATTAGGGATTCTAAAAGAAGAATTAAAGAACACGGTGAGATTTAAGAAATTAGGGTTTAAAGCCGGCGTTTGCGAGATGGAAGCCGGTAAGAGGATGTCGTAAGTCGCCGGTGAGAGTTTTAGGTTTAGGTTTTATTCTAAAGTCTCTCTGGCCAAAAATATTATGAAAAGCGTGAATCTTATTGATCAACTGGGTTCCCTTTTATAGGGTTACAAGTCGGTTTATCATATAAGGAAATAAAAGATAAATACCAATATTTCCTAAAATCTCGGCTTTATCTCGATATGGAATATTTCCGTATTTACTGATGTCGCCGTGTGGCGCCTTTGCCTCGACACCTACTAAACCCTAATGTAAGCCAGTCACCCCGAGTTCGGTTTAACCTAAGTTTTACCGCCTTGAGCCTTTTACCGACTTTCCACCCTGGGCCGACCTAAGCTCATGAATAGGCCTTTTTAGGAAAGTGCTAAGCTTGACTCCAACACTTGTATGACAGCTGGTGATTTAGTCCATGAGGCTCGAAAGACTTGTTTATTAACCTTGAAATCACCAAGTGATATTTCCATGTGCTTTGTCTTCACTCGTATGGTACCACGAATCATTTTCCGGTAGGTTACTCATGCAGCTACTCCAGCTCAAACATGTTTAACTTTAGAGTTCTCTCATAACAAGTGATCGAAAAGATACATGCAATTTGGTAGCATAGGTAGCCAAATCAATTCTTTTAAGCTTCTCGAAATATACCAATAATCGGAATGTTACACAGAGCTCTACGGAAAAATTATCAAACCTCGTATCTACTTTCTTGTTTGGGTTGGCGAAATTAAGCATCAACAACATATCACCATTGAATACTCCGGAGATTCGAAGTAGATTGTGTTGAGCTTTGCATTAGAGATGTCAAAATTATGGGGTTCTTAGTGTAACATTAAGAAAGAGAATAAAATAGCAATTCCAAAAATTATCAGAAGTACGCTGAAGATAAAACAC
This sequence comes from Orychophragmus violaceus, assembly GCA_030180135.1. NCBI lineage: Eukaryota > Viridiplantae > Streptophyta > Magnoliopsida > Brassicales > Brassicaceae > Orychophragmus > Orychophragmus violaceus. Next base: position 9,246,842 of record CM058236.1, read on the forward strand.
AAATTTGAACCACACCATATCGAAGGATTCAGAACGAGAATTGATATTGTGAATAATACCAGAAGCAGCAGCATGAATTCATATTGATTTTAAACAAGAATTGAAAAATGTGAATAATAATAGATCAAAAGAATGTACAAGAACCAGGAGGTAGCCCAAAGGTATTAGAACCGGGACCTCATGGTATAAACTCTTAGAGCAGCTCCAGCGCAGGTTTCTTAGGCTGGTTTCTTAAAAAAAAACAATTAAAAAATAGTGAGGTCCACCAGAATAGTGATGATACGGTGTCCAAAAATCCTTATTTAGGATACGGCTCTTAACTGTAGCAGCTGACGTGGCGGGTTTCTATTGGTCAGTTTTTTTTAATTTTTTTTTTGTTTTTTTCGCCTTAAAAAAAAAAAAAAGTACAATTAAGAACCCCACCTAGCGGTACGCCGCTGTACATGCTCTTAGAGGTTTGAGGTTAAAAATCCCTTAGAAATTTTAAATACTACTCCTGGCCAGCTGGGCATTTTGTTTCAGCCCAATAATTTACATATCTAACAATTCTCCACAGACTTATGGTCCCTAAATTAACCATGTGATAAAAACCCAGATCATCAGAGTTATATATATATTAAAAAAGAATGTAGAAGACGAAGTCGGGTATTTGGTTGTTTTTTTTGTTTGGTTTTAATTAGATTAGGTTTTGGTTCAGTCTGAATTTAAGCTTAGCCGGTTTACTTTTGGTTAGAAAAATAACCGATAAAATTAATTTGTGTGTTCTGAGGTTTCAAAGTTTTAATTCGAAGAGATATATGCTTCAAATTTTTTTCTTTGAAGATTAAGAATAAAATTTTAATTTGGGCCGCATATGATGCTATATAACATTTCTCATGGAAAAATAGATCGCTAACCTTTTATATCACTATGTATATAAAATATAACTTTAAACGCCTCCAAACTTTAAGACTCCAAGTTTGCTGTATGTAGCCAATTGATTGATATTAATCTTAAACAATCACTATTTTCAGTCCGAGAGATAATTATTTCACTAAGTAAAGATCGACTAAAGGGGTTAAACAGCACATATGTTTTACTATAAATTTGGCTGCTTTCATGTTTATTGTTACTTTTGTCTTACATAAAATTTATAGTTTAGTAAATTGACGTATAGTTTTTTTTTTCTTGTCGTTCCAAACTAGTTAAATCATGTTTTGTCCGATGAAAATTTTGTTCCGGAGAATGTTTTCTATCAGAATTGACTGGTTTATGTAAGAGAAAGAAATTTCCTCTGTGCGAGCTTCATTCAAAAGAGAGTACGCTCGGGCATTTAGTCTTCAAAAAATCTGAATAAAAATTAAAAAAAATTCAAAGCCTTGTAGAAACTGATTCCAACTCTTATAAAAAGGCTGGTCAGTTCTACGGATCCTCCAACATCTCCACCAAATTTTGAATAATTTATTTCCACTTGAATCTTTAGAATATTTCTATCCCGATTACATGATAAGGCCCATAAGAGCCCGTCCATCACAACATGCAGTGCTGGTAGGCTCCGACGTCTGCCTTGCATTCAACCAACTCCAAACCTATGTGGTCTCTATAGAACCACCCTAAGCCATTGATAAAATCATAGTCGTTCCAAGAGACATCAATTTGGCATATCAGGATTCATATATTCATAGGGGGTCAGAGGTAAATCCTATATCCTTTTGAGTCTCTGGTTCTTCCTCTTCTTCTTTTGGGTGAGCTAACCTCCAACTTTCCTCTTCTAAGATGGAGGTCTAAAGGGTTTCCATCGGAAAAATATCTTTTCCATTTAAAACTTTTTCATTTCTTTCTTTCCATATAGATCATAATATCCAAGGATATGTCTCGTTAATCACAACATACATCGTTTACTCGTCAAAATAGGAAGTCCATGTTCCTTAAGAGGGAAGGGCTCGAAAAGTAATCCGGCCGGGATGGATAGTCCGAAAGGGCCTAAACTTGTAGCGCTGAAGAGCATTCAAAAATGACATGATTAATGGTTTCTTCTGTGTTACCACACATAGGACAACTCCTATCGGTGGTCAGATGTCTATGAGTAAGACGTTCAGTGTAGCGAGGCATCCTAATAAGGTTAACCACATAAAATGTTTGATCTTTGAAGCTGTGCGGATTTTATACTGAACATATAGTTATTAACTTGTAATCGATAATTTTTAATATATATGATTACTCTAACTTTTAGCTGTAACTAAACATATTTTAAGTTCGCTCTAACAACAATCTTCACATTTTAATTTTAAAAAGAAATATTTATTTCGCTTCTGTGTCATGATAAAATTAATGAGCTAAATTTATTGCTTTTTGTAATTAAAAACTGAGAACTTTACATTGGAAGGCACTTTCCCAATTTTTAATTACAATTTGATGCACTTTAATATCTTTGGACACTTCGTTTAAAGGAAATCCTAAAGATCTTTTTTATTCTATTACCTTATTATCTTTGGGCAATTTGATTATATGTGGACATTTTTTCACTGTATTATAACGCTCACAAGATTTAATCAAAAATTAATTAAAATATATTAAAATGAATATCAAAAATATAAAAAAGTATTATTTGTTTAAAAAAATTAATTTATGTTTATTAAAAAACTTCAAAATAAAGAGAGAGATGTAAGGGAGAGAGAAAAGTGAAAGAAAGAAAAATAAAAACAAAAATGATCTTTTGATTATCCAAACCCAAACAAAATAAATATGGTTTAACGATAACTTAGAATTTATTGGTATGAAAAATGTGTATAGTGTACAAGTGTTCTATTTTATAGATAACACCTATTAAAATATATCATAGTGTTGGGAATGTCCTAAAATCACACTTGTAATCACTCTAGAGATAGTTGTGTTGTCGAGATTAGACATTCATATAATGCCGGGCAATCATAAAGTTTTGCTAGAAACCACTTATGATCAATGAGTTTAGAACTCATTGCTGGTAATATATGATCCTACAGGGTCACACACCTAAGCAGACTGGATATACTTCATGTGGGAATAATCATTAAAGTAATGATCAAGTTAATGTGTATTTGATACACATTAATATACGAGTTTTGAGAGTGTGTCGATCGATGCAAGGCGCAGATCGAAACATTGGTTTCGATTTAATGACTTAATTAATCTCGGTTCGGTCCGGTGATTAATTAGGTTTTCCCAGGTCTATATATATATATATATGATATAGCACGACGTGGAAAAAAAGGAAGCCGAATCGCAGCCACTTCTCAGAAACAGACGTATCCCAAAGAGATTCGATCTCCCGGCACTAGCATCCCGGCGGATTCCAGTTTGTATGCGTGTGGATACCAGTAGAGACGCAGCACTTGAGGCGCTTTAAGATCTCGATTATTTGTTCATCTTCCGCTGCTAATCACCAGGTAATTTCGAGATCTAATGATTCAATATACCTGAACCCTAGATCCTAGGCTTGGAATTTATACCTAGGGTTGCTAATATGATTAGGAACTGCTAGAAATTCCTTCAGTGGTATCAGAGCCTTAGGGTTCTATTGAATCAGTAGCATGTTGATTAGATTAGTTGAATCTGGATCTCTGTATTGTTGATACAAGCATGCTAAAATTCGTTTTGATCAAAGTAATCTAGTTTAGGTTTTTTGTTTGAAAACGATTTAGGGTTTATCGCACTGTGTCGATCGATACCAATCCGGTGTCGATCGACACATAATGATAACCCGAATAAAACTCAGGTTTAACCTATTTGTGACGATCGACACAAGAGTTGTGTCGGTCGACACAGACCTTGCGATTAGGATAATCGGTTCAATTGGATTGGACCGGTTATCGAGCTTGGTTAAAATTGGTTAAACAGCTAAAACGGTTTATTGTGATTGTTTTGATATGGTTGGTATCGACCGACACTAATGTAGTGTCGATCGACACTGACCGGTTATCAAAAACCGGATCAATTGGATTGATCGGTTATCGCAAATTGGTTTTGGTAAATCTGTATCGATCGACACTAAAGTAGTGTCGGTCGACACAGGGTCCGCTGGTTTCAGTTATTGAACCTGAAATCACAGAACCAAACCAAGATAAATCCTTTATTAGAATAATTAAAACATAATAAGATTAAACGTTTTAAAACAGTTCCGTTCCTCAAACTAAATATCAAGTAATCCTTGATGTCTTCCCGATCTTGTCAATTGTCAAGACTCGTTTCATTGTGCGATAGATTTGCAGTGCAAGGTATCCACAATTACATGAGTAAGGCAAGAGGTAATCGTGTTGATAGGCTTGCAGTGCAAGGTATCAACAATTACATGACTTAAGAGATTGGTTTACTTGACTGGGCCATCAAAATCGTTTTGGGCTCATAGACATCAGGTGGATTGGACATGAGATGTCAATCCACAACCAAGAGTTATATTGGATATAACTAGCAAGGTTGTTGCTTACGTAGATAGCTAAAATTTGGGTGATAGCCAGTGGCTCACTCAAGTTTAGTTAAGTATGGGTCTTGGATCATTATATTCATTTGAGGAAACATTGTTTGAATATAATGCGAGTTTTCTTAATAGTTAAGATTTCTCATTTCTTGAACATCATAACTAATCCTCCCTTGTTTTCAGCTATGTCTAGCGCAAACCATCATAACAATTTCTCCCTGCGATCCGTCCTTGAAAAGGACAAGTTAAATGGATCCAACTTTCTTGAATGGTATCGGAACTTGAGAATTGTTCTCAAACAACAGAAAAGGACTATGTCCTTGAGAAAGTTCTCCCTAAGAAGTATCGAGTCAATGCCTGGCAGTCAGAAAATGATGCTTGGGATAAGCATTCCAATGATGTGGTCGATGTGTGTTGTCTCATGTTGGCTACCATGAACTCGGATTTGCAGAAGCAATTCGAGAACGTGGAGTCGCCAATAGAGATGATCACTAACCTGAAAAGTATGTTTCAGGAGCAGGAACGAACTCAGAGATACCAGACGATTAAGTCTCTAATTGAGTGCAAGCTACCAAAGGACGGACCAGTTAGTCCTCATGTCATTAAGATGATGGGTTATATTGATAACTTGGGGAAACTGGATTGTCCTATTAGCCAAGAGTTGGCTACTGACATCATTTTGCAGTCACTGCCGTCAAGCTATGATCAATTTGTTATGAACTATAACATGAACAACTTGACAAAGACTTTGACTGAGTTGCATGGGATGCTCAAGACTGCAGAACCTAACATCAAGAAGGACACCCCAAATGTCCTTATGGTACAAAAGGGTAACATGTTTAAGAAACTTGGTAAGAACAAAGGTAATGGCAAGACGAGCTCGATTGTGAATCAAAGCGAGTCTAACCATGCTCCTAAGGTTAAACCTGGTCCTTCTAAAGATGATAAGTGCCATTATTGTAATGGTTATGGGCATTTGAAAAGAAACTGCAATAAATTCCTGGAAGATTATGAGAAGCTGAAGAAGACGTACGAGACTTCTTCTTCAAGTATTTATGTTATAGAAGTAAATGTTACTTCTTATGGTTCTACTTATTGGGTATTAGATACCAGCTGTGGTACTCATATTTTGTGAAAATATGCAGGGCCTAAGCAAAAGTAGGATTTTGGAGAAAGGACAAGTGGACCTGCGCGTGGGTAATGGAGCAAGAGTTGCTGCATTAGCTGTAGGAACATTTCATTTGTTTTGCCTTCTGGCTTGGTTTTGAACTTGAGAACTGCTATTATGTACCTGCTATAAGCAAAAATATTATTTATATTCCTTGTTTGAATATGGAAGGATATCAGTTTTCAAATTAAGAATAAATGTTATTCATTTGATTAAAATGATATGTTTTATGGTAGCGGTCCATTAGAGAATGGACTTTATGTTCTAAAACAAAACGTGCCTATCTATAACATTAGTACCAAGAGATTCAAGTCAAATGATACGAATCAAACTCTTTCTCTGGCATTGTCGTTTGGGCCACATAAATGAAAAACGGATTCATAAGCTCCATAGTGATGGGTTTTTGGGCTCATTTGATTATGAATCATGTGAGAAATGCGAATCTTGTTTATTGGGTAAAGTGACGAAGGCCCCCCCCTTTCAATAAAAGGTAGTGTCGATCGACACAAAAGGTGCGTCGATCGACACAGGTCGCGAACGAGCAAAATGAAAGGGCCAGTGACTTATTGGGCTTTATACATACGGATGTGTATGGCCCGATAAGCACAAGTGCTAGAGGAAACTTTCAGTACTTCATTTCCTTTACTGATAGTTTTAGTAGGTATGGTTATGTCTATTTGATGAGACATAAATCGAAATCTTTTGAAAAGTTCAAAGAGTTCCAGAATGAAGTACAAAATCAACTTGACAAAAATATTAAAGCTCTACGATAAGATCGTGGAGGTGGATACTTAAGCTAAGAATTCAGTGATCATCCGAGAGATTGTGGAATTGTTTCACAACTCACTCCTCATGAATCAGACTTTATTAGATATGGTTCGATCAATGATGAGTCACTCAGATCTTCCATTATCCTTCTGGGAATACGCTCTAGAAATGTCTGCGTTTACACCGAATAGGGTTCCATCAAAATCATTTACAAAGACACCACATGAGATGTGGAATGGAAATGTTCCAAATTTGTCTTTCATGAAGATTTGGGGTTGTGAGGCTTATATTAAACGTTAAATCTCTGATAAGCTCACACCCAAATCCGATAAGTGCTACTTCGTTGGTTATCTTAACGAAACCAAGGAATATTACTTTTACAACCGGTCCGAGAACAAATTGCTTGTTGGTCGGAACTATGTTTTCTTGAGAAAGATTTTCTTTCCAGGAAGAACAGTGGGAGTAAAGTACAACTCGAAGAAATTCGAGAATCACAGGAGACTGCTCAACCTGATGAGGAAGAGCAGCAGTTGGATCTACAAAGAGTTGTAGAACCTGCACCTGTGGTGCGTGAAGTTTTGCAAAGGATCTAATGAATGTATATTCGATATACATTCAAATGGTGAGTTTCTGAGGAAGTGTCGATCGACAGAAAGGTGTATCGATCGACACAGATCGCGGACCAAAATAAGCGATTTTGGTTCATGACTTAATTAACTGCGGTTTAAATCTTGGTTAATTAGGTCGTGGTAAAAGTCTATATATGAGATATGTGCACGACTTTTATACAAACCTGAAGCTCGCAGATCCGAAAGGATCCGTCACGAACCCGAGAAATGTGGATTTTTCGTAACCAATTGTCATGATCTGTTGATCATTGAAAGTGACGAACCTGCAAATTTTGAAGAAGCAATAATGGGCCCTGACTCTGAAAATGGCTAAAAGAAACTGAATCCGAAATGAGATCCATGTCACGGAACCAAGTATGACTTGGATTGATTTACCAGATGGTGTAAAAACCATTGAGAGTAAATGGATCGTCAAAGAAGAAAAGTTGACGTGGAAGGTAATATTCAGATATACAAAGCTAGGTTGGTGGCAAAAGGTTTCAAGTAAATTCATGGTATTGACTATGATGAAACCTATTCCCCAGTCACTATGCTTAAGTCCATTCGGATTCTCCTAGCAACTGCCGCTCATTATGATTATGAGATCTGGCAGATGGATGTGAAAACAGTTTTCCTCATTGGAATTCTGGAAAGGATGTGTACATGACATAACCTGAAGGTTTCATTGATCCTAATGCTGCTAGGAAGGTATGCGAGCTTCATCGATCCATTTATGGATTGAAGCAAGCATCACAAGGTTGAAATCTTCGTTTTGATAAAGCAGTCAAAAGGTTTGACTTCATCAGGAACGAAGAGGAACTGTGTGTTTACAAGATAACTAGTGGGAGTGCAGTTGCATTTCTAGTATTGTATGTTGATAACATACTGATTCTCGAAAGTGAAGTTCCACTATTTCAGTCTGTTAAGACTTGACTCGAAAGTTGCTTTTCGATGAAAAATATGGGAGAAACCGTATAAATTCTTGGAATAAAATCTATAGAGGTAGATTGGACAAGCTAATTGTATTGTGTCAAGATACTTATATTGATAAGGTCTTGCACAGGACCAGTATGCATAATTCCAAGAAGGGCTTCATGCCAATGACTCTAGGCATTACTCTTAGCAAGACGCAGTGTCTTTCGACACACGCTGAGCGAGAGCGAATGAGGGTCAGAATACCGCTAAAGGCATTAGATGTTTTAAGATGTGATCTTAATTTTAGTGGGAGTTGTTGTTGTTGATTTTAGTAATGATATGATGTTCACATAATTTGATTATGTTAATGAAATCTGATTTCGGTATTATTTAATTATGGTTATTAAATAATATTCCCATAGTAATTTATGACATTTTTATAGGTCATCAAGTATGTGACTTGATCATGAAACCCTATAAATGACAAATGACATAAATCATGTTGGTCCCTTGTCAAGATTGTTAAAATAGGACACTAACAACCGCGTGAGACTAGTATGTGAGGTGACTGATGACTAAGTTTTATGGAGTCATTAATAAGAGTATTAAAGTCATTCACATAGATATGTGTTAAATAACACATAATCGGACATGACCCACTAATGAGAACTCTGCTGGATAGTTAAATAAGTGTCATGAGAGTTTTCATTACGACTATCGAGTATAGTCCCTAGACCTGAGTTCATCATGTTTTCTTACATGTGAATCGGTCCGCTTTAACTTTGTCAAACGTAAGCCGTAATTGGTGATTATAAAGGCATTGATTGGGCGTATCATGAAGTGTGTGAAGGAACATGGATGGAACAAGATGGGATTTGTCCCTCCTGTAAAACAGGAGATAAATGTCTCAGGGCCCATCGAAGATTTGATACTGAGAAATGTGTGGCCACACTCAAACGAGGTGATTGTCAGTCCTTTGTCTTGTCAGTATAAATCGAAGTTCGATGAACATGATTTTGTCTTAATAAGGATGACACGGATCTTGCCTTATGTCAGATCGAGATATAGAGACGAAGGGATTATGGGAATAGATGATTCCAGTACAAGTGGGAGATTGTTGGGAATGTCCTGAAATCACACTTGTAATCACTCTAGAGATAGTTGTGTTGTCGAGATTAGACATTCATATAATGCCGGGCAATCATAAAGTTTTGCTAGAAACCACTTATGATCAATGAGTTTAGAACTCATTGCTGGTAATATATGATCCTACAGGGTCACACACCTAAGCAGACTGGATATACTTCATGTGGGAATAATCATTAAAGTAATGATCAAGTTAATGTGTATTTGATACACATTAATATACGAGTTTTGAGAGTGTGTCGATCGACACAAGTGTTGTGTCGATCGATGCAAGGCGCAGATCGAAACATTGGTTTCGATTTAATGACTTAATTAATCTCGGTTCGGTCCGGTGATTAATTAGGTTTTCCCAGGTCTATATATATATATGATATAGCACGACCTGGAAAGAAAAAAAGGAAGCCGAATCGCAGCCACTTCTCAGAAACAGACGTATCCCAAAGAGATCTGATCTCCCGGCACTAGCATTCCGGCAGATTCCAGTTTGTGTGCGTGTGGATACCAGTAGAGGCGCAACACTTGAGGCGCTTTAAGATCTCGATTATTTGTTCATCTTCCGCTGCTAATCACGAGGTAATTTCGAGATCTAATGATTCAATATACTTGAACCCTAGATCCTAAGCTTAGAATTTATACCTATGGTTGCTAATATGATTAAGAACTGCTAGAAATTCCTTCACATAGTGTTAATGTCTTTTGAAAATAATCATTATGATTAATCTTTATGTCAAATTGGAAAGCTCAAAATATATATATATATATATATATATATATATATATATATATATATATATTGCTAATAATACTTAAAAGAAACTACGGTAGATGGGTGATCTGATCCGATAACTTTTTAATATGCGATGTTAAAAAAACAAAATTTCCCAGTTTTTTTTGCTTATTTTTTCTTTTGCCTTCTAGTGGATTATATTGAAGTTTAAAGATTAAATACAAAGGTTGGTAAGGATCTCAATCCTTCAAAAGACAAAGCCGACAAATTTATAGGTCGAACATTCCGGAGACTAAGATGAAATACACGGTTAACAGACTAGAAATTGAAAGCCCGGCGGTTTATGGAAAAAACCCCGAAATCTAGAAAATAGAACACGAGAGACTAGAAGAAGTCATGTATTAGACAAGGGCCGAAATACCTTTCGTCGTGACAGCCGGAGCCAAGGATCTCCTTTCCGAAGTAGAATGAACATGTGCAACAACTTGACAATCTTGAAAGAATCTTCTCCGTCGAAACAAACAACAAAGAAGAGTTAAATACCTATAATATGGCAAACCATAGTTAGATGTCAAACCTGGGAACTCAAGAACGCACATGGGGATAACGAGGTTTTCTTTTTTGATTTTGCTTAACGTGCTCTTAAGTTTTAGCTATGCAGCTATAACGCCAACAAGTCCTTTGTCAATAGGACAAACTCTCAGCTCCTCTGATGGAGTTTATGAACTGGGGTTCTGAAGGAATGTTTAGTGTTTGTCCTGGTTTAATTCTTTCAGATTAAACTCAACTAAACAATAAGGATCTAGGTTCTCTTGCAGAATCATAAAGAGATCTCGAAATACCTTGTTATGCAGCGGAAGAATCAGGTATGAGTCAGAGATCAGCAGAACCACCAAGAGGTTGTTCCTCCAAAGGCTCACACACGCACACTTCAGGAAAAATGGCTGCTAGACCACAGAGAGGGAGGCGCAGAGAGAGAGATAGGAGGCGCAGAGAGAGTTAGGGAGAAAAGAGAGCTAGGTCAAGTTTTAATCATAAAACCCTTGTCTAGTTCTGTTGGGCTTTTGGGCCCAATTCCCAGTCTGATTAAATCCCTTAGATTTAATCAGGCCCTTTAATCTCTCTAAGTATAGTAAATGCCTAGCACTTTTACCGTACTTCAGCTGAACCGTTCCCTCATAGTTTCCTGTTAGCTTAGGCGTGTGACCCATATGGGATCATATAATAAAGGCAATAAATCCAAGACTTATAGATCATGAGCGGACTCTAGCAAGCCATCATGACCCCCAGTATTATATGACTTATGTCTGATCATTGACATACTCTTACTTTCTAGAGACAGTACAGAGATTACTGGACATAATTCCAACAATCTCCCACTTGTACTGGAATCTCTGTATTCATATTCCTTTTGTTTCAATATCTCGATTAGTCATAAGGCAAGATGAGTGTCATCCTTATAAAGCCTAATCATGTTCATCGGACTCTGATTTGATAGTGACAATCCAAACGACTCGGGACAGTCCGTTTGAGCATGGCCATGCATTTTCCAGTATTCAAATCTCCGATTGGCCTAGAGATATTCACTCCATTTATATTGGAGGGACAAATCCCGTCTTGTTCCATCACTGTAAACTACTCATTTCATAATACACCCAAACAAGGTCCTTATAACTATCGCTTAACGACAGCGTTAGACAATGATCAAAGCCCATCAGTTGATGTGCAGTCACATGCATGCGAACTCAGGTCTAAGGACTATACTCTATAGTCGTAGTAAGAATCTCTTATGACACAGATATAAATATCCTGAAGAGTTCTTATAAGCGGGTCATGTCCGGTCGTATGTACCCCAACATACACCTATGTACTGACTTTGATGCTGTGCATCTATGACATCCTGAGACTTTGTCATAAGTCACATACCAATCTAGTCTCACGCGGTTGTTGGTGTTCCAATTTCAAACAACCTTCGACTAGGGACAGGATGATATAAGCCATCTATCAAATATAGGGTCTCATGATCAAGCTAAATGACTTTGATGACTCAAGATCAAGTCACTTACTTCGATGACCTATAAAATGGTTTATATCATTTTGGAACGATTATTTCATCACAGTTAAAATAATCTTGAAATAATAATTTTATTTAAACATCTTAAAATGTTTTACAAGAACATATCAATAACTAAATAAAGCCCTCAAACTCCCACTCAAATTTAGATTACATTTCAATGTCTCTAATGCCTACAGCTTCAGTCAGGTACTCGAGCTTAGGCCTTGGGAGTGGCTTTGTCAATGGATCAGCGACATTATCATCTGTCGGAACTCGGCTGATCTTGACTTCCTTTCTATTAATGATATCACATATCACTTCTTAGTATATGCTTGGATTTCTGGTGTGATCTTGGTTCCTTTGCCTGAGCTATAGCACCATTGTTATCACAAAACAGTGCCAGAGGCTCAGCTGCATTCGGTATCACACCTAGTTCAATAATGAACTTTCGTATCCAAACAGCTTCCTTCGCTGCTTCTGAGGCGGCGACATATTCAGCTTCTGTAGTGGAATCAGCAACGGTGTCTTGCTTGGAGCTTCTCCAACTGATTGCACCGCCATTCAGACAAAAGATATAACCGGACTGTGACCGGAAATCATCTTGGTCTGTCTGGAAACTTGCGTCCGTGAATCCACTGACTTCAAGCACATTACTTCCGCCGTACACCAAGAACTTATCCTTAGTATGTCTTAGATACTTCAGGATATTCTTGATGGCAATCCAGTGGTTTTCACCTGGATTTGACTGGTATCTACTCGTCATGCTCAATGCATAAGCAACATCAGGACGAGTACAGATCATGGCATACATGATAGATCCTATTGCAGATGCATAAGGAATATTCTTCATGCGCTCAAGCTCAGCAGCCGTCGTTGGGCTCTGCTTCTTGCTTAGCGTTGTGCCATGTACCATTGGTGTGAAGCCCTTCTTGGAATCTGCCATGCTGAACCTATGCAGGACTTTGTCAATGTATGAATCTTGACACAAGCCTATCAGCCTTTTAGATCTATCCCGGTAGATCCGGATTCCAAGAACGTATGCTGCTTCACCCATGTCTTTCATGGAAAAACAACTTCCAAGCTAGTCCTTTACCGACCGCAGCATTGGTACGTCGTTTCCGAGAAGCAGTATGTCATCGACATACAGAATAAGAAATACAATCTTGCTCCCACTAGTCTTCTTATACACGCATTGTTCTTCTTCGTTTCTGATGAAGTCAAATTGCTTGATCGCTTCATCAAAACGAAGATTCCAGCTCCTCGATGCTTGCTTCAATCCATAAATGGATTTATGAAGCTTGCATACTTTCCCAGCATTCTTTGGATCTATGTAACCGTCAGGTTGTGTCATATACACATCCTCTTCCAGAATTCCATTCAGGAAGGCGGTTTTCACGTCCATCTGCCAAATTTCATAATCATGAAAAGCTGCAGTTGCTAGTAGAATCCGAATAGATTTCATCATAGCCACTGGGGAATAGGTTTCATCATAATCCACACCGTGAACTTGCCTGAAACCTTTTGCCACCAACCTGGCTTTATAAATCTGGACATTTCCATCCACGTCAATCTTCTTCTTGAAGATCCATTTGCACTCGATGGCTTTTACACCAGCGGGTAAGTCAACCAACGAAAACACTTAGTTGACCGACATGGAGTCCATTTCGGAATCAGTGGCCTTACGCCACTTTGAGGAATCTGGGCCCATCATGGCTTGATTGAAATTCGATGGTTCATCACCATCAATGATCAGAAGATCATGACAGTTAGTCACGAGGAATCCTTGATATCTCTCGGGTTCGTGACGGATCCTCCCGGATCTTCGAACTTCAGGTACCACAGGTTCAGGCTCTACAATTTCTTGTAGGTCCTCCTGCTGCTCTTCCTCATTAGGTTGAGCAGTATCCTGTTCATCTTGAATTTCTTCAAGCAGTACCTTACTCCCACTGTTTTTCTTAGAGAGAAACTCCCTCTCAAGAAAATTACAATCCCGTGCAACAAAAATCTTGTTCTCGGATCGTAGGTAGAAGTAATAAGCCTTGGTCTCCTTCGGATAACCAATGAAGTAGCATTTATCAGACTTTGGTGTAAGCTTGTCAGAGATTAATCTCTTGACATAGGCTCCACAACCCCAAATTCTAAGATAAGACAGCACTGGAGTTTCTCCAGTCCATAATTCATATGGTGTCTTAGCTACTGCTTTTGATGGCGCTCTATTTAGAGTGAACACTGCTGTTAGCAGAGCATATCCCCAAAGGGATATTGGAAGGTCTGTGTGACTCATCATAGACCAAACCATATCCAATAAGGTCTGATTCCTCCTCTCAGACACACCATTCCATTGAGGTGTTCCAGGAGGAGTGAGTTGGGAAACTATCCCACACTCTCTCAGATGATCACTGAACTCTTGGCTCAAGTATTCTCCTCCTCGGTCGGACCGAAGAGCTTTAATGCTTTTGCCAAGTTGGTTCTGTACTTCATTTTGGAATTCTCTGAATCTCTCAAACGATTCAGACTTATGTTTCATTAAATAAACATATCCATACCTGCTGAAATCATCAGTGAAGGTAATGAAGTACTGATAGTTTCCTCTTGCATTTGTGGACATTGGGCCACACACATCAGTGTGTATCAGGCCCAATAAGTCACTGGCCCTCTCGTTGGGTTTATTAAAGGGGGCCCGCGTCATTTTGCCCATCAGGCAGGATTCACATTTCTCACATGACTCAAAGTCAAATGAGCCAAGAAGTCCATTCGAATGGAGCCTCTTAATGCGTTTCTCACTGACGTGCCAAAACGACAATGCCATAGGAACGTTCGGTTCTCCTCATTAGGTTTGAACCGTTTGGTATTAATGTTATAAATTGGCGCGGATTGATCAAGTATGTAAAGCCCATTCGTAAGAGGGGCACAACCATAGAACAAATTATTGTGATTGAAGGAACATAATTTATTCTTAACTGAAAAATCATAACCTTCCAAATCCAATAAAGAAACTGAAATAATATTTCTGCTTATCGCAGGTACAAAATAGCAGTTATTAAGTTCTAAAACCAATCCCGAAGGTAAAGACAACAAGTATGTGCCTACAGCTAGTGCAGGAACTTTCGCTCCATTCCCAACTCGTAGCTCCACTTGTCCTTGCTTCAGCTTCCTACTGTTGCTGAGTGCCTGCATATTAGTACAAATATGAGCCCCACAACCAGTATCCATAACCCATGAGGTATTATCAGAAGTAGTTGTATTAACTTCTATAACAAAAATACCTGATGAAGAAGTCTCCAGAGTCTTCTTCTTCAATTCCTTTAGACCTTCCAGGAATTTCTTACATTCTCTCCTCCAATGCCCTGGTTCTTTGCAGAACCTGCAGATGTCAGTAGGCCCAGCCTTGGACTTGGGCTTGGGCTTCGACGTGTCCTTGTCCGAGACTTGAACAGCCTTAGCCTTTCCCTTGTCCTTGGCAGAGGATTTCTTAAAGCCCTTGCCCTTTTGCACCATAAGCACGTTGGGGTCCTTGGCTTTCCTCAAGTTGGGCTCTGCAGTCTTGAGCATTCCGTGAAGCTCAGGCAATGTCTTACTCAAGCCATGCATATTGAAGTTCAGGATGAACTGATCATAGCTTGCAGGTAAAGACTGCAGAACGATGTCGCAGGCAAGTTCCTGGCTGATAGGGCAGTCGAGTTTCTGAAGATGATCGAGATAACCCATCATCTTCAAGACATGAGGACTCACTGCCGCACTTGCAGCCATTTTGCAGTCTAAGAGGTTCTTAACAGTCTGGAACCTCTCAGTTCTTGCCTGCTCCTGAAAAAGCGATTTCAGGCTTGCCATTATCTCGATGGGCGACAGCACACTCTCGAACTGCATTTGCAATTCAGGAGTCATGGTTGCCAACATCAGGCAATAGACATCATTTTCATCTGACGAATGCTTTTCCCAAGCATTGTGCAGATTCCTGGCGGCATTGTTTGGAGGCCTCTCGGGCAGGGGATCACGAAGGACATATTCCTTCTTCTCCTGCTTGAGGACCAGCCTCAAGTTCCTTGACCACGTCAGGAAGTTCGTTCCAGTCAGCTTCTCCTTGTCGAGAACAGACCGGATTGAGAATGTGTTTTGTGTGCTTGTTGTAGCCATTGCTGAAATTTAAGATAAAAAGGATTTTAGTTTATATGTTCAATATGAGTAAACTCACATTATATTCAATAACATTAGTTACCCTCAAAAGAATATAATGATTCCAAGATCCACATATAACTAAGATCAAAGTGGGCCACTGGCCGTCACCCAACCTTAGCTTATATCGGTAAGCCCTATCTCGGCTAATTATATCCGTGATATAACTCTTGGTTGTGAATCTGGGCCCGAGGCCCAATCCACACTGATGTCTCAAGGTCCGGGACTCCCGATGACCCAGTCAAGAAAACCAGACTATACAGTCATGTAATCACTAATGTCTGGGACTCCCAATGACATTAATGAATCACAAACTGTCTTACCCACGCAAAAGATAGACACCCTCACACTGTAAGGCCATGTGTACGATTGAATGGGTTTCAACAGCTGACTTAGACTGGACAAGACATCCAACGCTTGATATTATTTGAGGTTTATAGGTTTTTCTTAAAATTTCATTCCAAAATAGAAGATTACTATATTTGGAAACTTTCCATTTTTGGAAACCTACTGTTTTGGAAACTTTCATAATTGGAAACTTTCTAACTATAGAAATTTCCTAAATATCCAAAACATGCAAATCTAGAAACTTCTATTCTAAGAAACTTTCTAATTTGAAATTTTGGAAACTGATTAATTTTAAAATCAAATTTTAATTATTAAATGAATTTTAAAATAAATCTGAAGAAAAGACTCAAATAACTGGCCCAATTGTTTTAACTTCTTGGCCCAAGGCCCAAGAATTGGTCTATGTCCAAGACATAACCCAATTGCCCAATTAAATGACATAACCGGTTTGGTTCATTAAAATTGGTCTAACCAAGATTAATTACTACGATAACCACAATTGTTAACCGGTTATTTACTAAACCGGATTTTCTCAATTTATTTGGTCCAACCAAATCAAATTAGAAAACCACTGGTTTAGGCACTAAATCCAATTTTAAACGACATTGGATTTCTTATCACGGTTTAACCAGATTTAATAAATATTATTAAGTCTGTAAACCGTGACGAATAGATTTTTAATCATTTCAAACCGAACCATTAACCGAACCGAACCGGCCAAGTGTGACCATCGATCCGGACAGCTCATGCTTCACGCAATCGGGCAAGCTCGGGTCGTGCGATCGGGACGTGAGACGGGACACGATCGGGACGGCTCGGGTCGGGAGAGGCGGGACACGATCGGTCCATCTCTTGCGATCGGAACGACCACGCGACTCGATCCGGCAAAGCGATCGGTCCGTGCGTCATGTACCGATCCTGACGTCCGACTCGACCACACTCTGACGCAGCCAACCGATCCGGACGTCCGACACTCCGACCACACTCCGATTTAGTTTAGGGTTTTTATAGGTTTTAGTTCCTTTGTTTCTTAAGTGTTTTCTTATCAATTTCAAGCAAAGATTGATTCAAACACTTCTAAACAACCTAAACATGATTCTAACAAGAAATCCTAATAGAACCAATGGCTCTGATACCACTGAAGGAATGTTTAGTGTTTGTCCTGGTTTAATTCTTTCAGATTAAACTCAACTAAACAATAAGGATCTAGGTTCTCTTGCAGAATCATAAAGAGATCTCGAAATACCTTGTTATGCAGCGGAAGAATCAGGTATGAGTCAGAGATCAGCAGAACCACCAAGAGGTTGTTCCTCCAAAGGCTCACACACGCACACTTCAGGAAAAATGGCTGCTAGACCACAGAGAGGGAGGCGCAGAGAGAGAGATAGGAGGCGCAGAGAGAGTTAGGGAGAAAAGAGAGCTAGGTCAAGTTTTAATCATAAAACCCTTGTCTAGTTCTGTTGGGCTTTTGGGCCCAATTCCCAGTCTGATTAAATCCCTTAGATTTAATCAGGCCCTTTAATCTCTCTAAGTATAGTAAATGCCTATCACTTTTACCGTACTTCAGCTGAACCGTTCCCTCATAGTTTCCTGTTAGCTTAGGCGTGTGACCCATATGGGATCATATAATAAAGGCAATAAATCCAAGACTTATAGATCATGAGCGGACTCTAGCAAGCCATCATGACCCCCAGTATTATATGACTTATGTCTGATCATTGACATACTCTTACTTTCTAGAGACAGTACAGAGCTTACTGGACATAATTCCAACAGGTTCTTCAGTCCTACTAACACCCAGGATCAGTTTGTTGGAATCTGGTTCAAGGGTATGATTCCTCGGGTTGTTGTGTGGGTGGCTAATAGAGAAAAGTCTGTTACAGACTCCACGGCAAATCTAGCTATCAGCAGCAATGGAACCCTTCTCTTATTTAATGGCAAAGATGGCGTTGTATGGTCTAGTGGAGAGACTTTCGCATCTAACGGGTCTCATGCAGAGCTAAAGAAAGACAAGAAGAGTCGAAACGATAGCAGCTATGCCGCCCCCTCAAAAGGACTCAAAGACCAATTCATCAAGCGCTAACAACTCAACGCATCCCAACTCTCCTCCCCATAATCAAATCCACAACCGAAAACAGAATCGCAAAAGAAACTAACCTTCTGCATCCATGGGCTGAAAGCGAAAACTGTGCAATTGGATTCACGCTCAAAACCAACACCGCCAGAAAAAGGCTGCAAAATCCTCTATTACTGGAACCATGGAGGCTCAAACACGCTATTAACCGGAATCAACCCATCATCAGCAAGGAAAAAAAACCAAATAAACTGACCCGAGGAACTAAAAAGGGCTAACTGGTGGATAAATCAGATCCCGACCACACGAGTTAACCAGACCGAACCCACCATCAACCCAACCTAAACCAAGATAACTTGACCACAACCCAACCCTAGAAATCAGGTGAAGACGAAAAAGAGGGACTCGCATAAAACACACGAGAGACTCCAAGCCACTGCGACCACATCCATAAGCATCGCCGGACAAACACGACCAGAGAAGA
This sequence comes from Orychophragmus violaceus, assembly GCA_030180135.1. Classification (NCBI taxonomy): domain Eukaryota; kingdom Viridiplantae; phylum Streptophyta; class Magnoliopsida; order Brassicales; family Brassicaceae; genus Orychophragmus; species Orychophragmus violaceus. The sequence continues at coordinate 9,265,741 of CM058236.1, forward strand.
GCCGCCTAGAGACAAAAACACGCAAAGCCGAGAGGATAAGAAGAATGCCACCACGCAACCACAAACCAGACACCGGGAGCGAGGTACATGACAACCACCGCCATACTCGACCAGCAGGACCACCGGAGACGGGCCAACAAAGACAAACGAGCCCCTTAACCGTTGAACAGAGGAAGAGGAAGCAGAGAGGAGCTCGCCAAATACAAAGGATTCCAGCCACCAAGGAGCCAATGACGGAGCGAATTAAGCGGGCGGTGCCTCCTCGAAATCTTTGTCAGAGAGAGATATTTAGAGCAAACCTAAACTTTAGATTTTATTTGGAAAACATTTAGATCATGATATTATGATATTTATTTAATTAATTATAATTGCAAAGAATGAAGAAACCTTTTTTCGAACGAAGACGCACTCCAACTGTACCATCGCACTCATCGAGTTTTCCATTTCATCTTTTTACGATATTCATTGCTTGCTCTCGAAGGAACTCTCGTACTACTTCATTTAATCTTATTTAACTTCTTCATTTTAAAAACTAATTAATAGAGTTTCATGTACTGTTGCTAACACTTTTACTCATTATTGTAGTGAAAACAAAGTTCATTGTTAATACTCATTATCTTTAATATCGCCTAGTATTTATATCAATTTTTTTTATTTACGTCAACTGAAATCACTTAAATAGATGTTTATTTTTCTTAAGAAATATGAAAAATGCATTAATGGGGGGGGGGGGGGGGGGGATAATGAATCATATATATGATTTTTAGTTGCACTATACTTTTTCCTACTTTTAAAATGATTTCTTATAAAGGAAATAACTCAATCGTCAACAAATTCGAAACTACACCGGACAATTTTGCTAATAATGTTTTATGTCTAGTCTTTTTTAAGGTCAACAATGATAAAGGAAAAACAAGAGACTATTGAACTGAGTTTTTCTTATTTATCGAATAAGTCGCAGATAACATGCCTAACATTTAAATAAAGAATAAAACACACTTCCTAAATCTTAGGAAATTTATTCTGAAATGCAGCAACAATAAAACTAAACAAAAGGAAATTTTACTGACTTCGGCACTTTGTGCTTCAGTTCTTCCCTCAGTTCTTCCCTTAAACTGGAAAAGTTCCTACTTCCAGTTTAATCTTCTTTCAAACAGATTCCCATGCTTTGCCTTAGTCTTTCGAATACCTCAAGTTTGACTGGTTTAGTCATATTGTCAAATAGCTGCTCCTATGTTGTGCAGTATTCCAAATCAATTATCCCTTCATTCACCAACTCACGAAGAAAGTGAAACTTAACTTGAATGTGCTTGCTTCTTCAATGGAAACCTGAATTTTTAGACAATTTGATTGTAGAGCTATTGTCACACCATAGAACCAACTTCCTGAACCAACTTCCTTAAGAACATTTCTCAGCCAAATTGCTTGACATGCCCCATTAGCCGCAACCACATATTCTTCCTCTGTTGTTGATAAGGTGACAATGGACTGCTTCTTAGATCCCCATGAGACTGCTCCATCGCCAAATAGAATACCGTATTCTGATGTACTTTTTCTATCATCTAAGTCGCCTGTATAATCACTATCAACATACCCCACAAGCTCATCTTCTCCTCCCCGCCTATATTGAATTCCATAACCAACTATTTCCTTTACATACCTCAAAATTATCTTAGCAGCCATCATATGTTTCTCCTTTGGCTTTTACATATATCTGCTAATGAGATTGACTGAGTAGTTGAGATCAGGTCACGTAGCCGTGAGGTATCTCAAACTGTGAACGAGCTGTTTGAATGCTGTTGAATCCACTTCCTTTCCATATCCTTCATTAGATAATTTGTTCTCGGGACCATTGGGTTCTTGACATGATTATTTTCCTCCATACCGTACTTTAGCAGAGTATCACTCAAATACTTCCTCTGGCTTATAAAGATTCCACTGTCATCTTGAATCACCTCCACTCCTAGGAAATATTTCATTCCCCCAAGGCCAGTCATTGAAAACTCCTTCTTCATTAATGTCTTAAAACTTTCCATCACTGACTGAGAATTCCGTTTATAAAAAAGATCATCAACATAAAGACTGATGATTAAGACTTCTTCACCTTCGGTTTTCACAAACAATGTGTGTTCACAATAACACTTCTTAAACCCTTCTCTCGTGAAGTAGACTTCTATTATGATGTACCAAGCCCTTGGCGCTTGTCTTAACCCATATAAATCCTTGTTGAGCTTATAGACCTTCTTTCTTTAATCTCTTGATTCAAATCCCTTAGGCTGTTCAACATACACATCTTCCTTCAACTCACCATACAGAAACGCGCTCTTCACATCAAGTTGGTAAACACTCCACGCCTTCTGTGCTGCTAAAGCCAAGATCAGTCTTATTCACTACAAGAAAAATGCACATTGATAGCGTCGTGGAAACGCTATAATATGCCTATTACAGCGTTTTAGTGTTGGCCATGACATGAAGAGTTATTTTAGACCCCCTTCTACAATAGCGTAAAATGTCCTGCTATTATATGATGATCTATAATAACATGAAATTCTTAGCTACTATACAGTTTATAACAACAACCTATTATTGCCATTGTATATTTTATAGTGGTTATAATATTTTGCTTTAGTATATTTAATTGTGGCACTATTTTATCGTTATCTTATATTTTGTAGTAGCTTTTTTATTTTTTTTTTATTTATGTAAGCCGTATTAAAATATTTTGTAACCAAGCCGAGCCGAGCCATATTAGATTGTTATTATTGTTTATATTTTGTATAAATTGTATTTATTTAAAATATAAATTCAGAAAATATTTTATTAATAATCCAAGTGTAATAAACAACAATAAGTCTTAAAGTAGCTTAGTCTATGCCAAAAAAACTTAGTCTAGACAAGCCAGCCAATCCGCCAAGTCTTGATCCCACACCCATGAATTCCCCATGAACTGAGTCCCTTCTCTTCCACCATTCATAAACACCTTTAATGGATGTCTCCCAAGACTTGAAACCAGCTTGATTTAGATGATTTTCTCTCTGCGATTAATAATTCAAGTTGGCCATGTTACCTTCTGAAGCGGATCATAATCAGGTTCAATCGTGTATCCATCGAGCTCGGCATCTGATTCAACAATCTCTTCTTCCTCCACTTTTGGTTTGCTTCTTCAATTTCCTCCATATCATCATCACTTAGGTGCTTCATTCTTGTTCTTTCCAGAAGAAAAAAATCAAACCTGTAAAGGACTCGGTTAGACAGAAAACATCATTATAGTCATGGAGAAATAGAAGGATAGGACCATGTTTTTGTACCATGACTAGAATTCTTCATGTGATGCAAAGATGTCAGGAAGAATAAAATTTAACAGCAATGAAAGCTCAGAGATATATATTGTTTTGCATACCAAACACCTAAAATGCTTTTCTCTTCTCTCCCTTGAAGATATTCGAGTCTTTCTTCACTCCATTATGATTTAAAGTGGTGAGACATGAGACATATAGAACAAAGAATCTTAGTTACCTCTCTGTCCATTACTGGTGAAAGGAAAAATCAAGCAATTGGTTAGTAAATTCAGCTTCACAGATGGATAAGAAAAGAATCGAAAAATCAGAGAAAACAGTATTACCTTTAAGTAAGTGTACAAAGTCACCGGCAGAGTAGGGGTTGAAAACTTGAAATACTATAATTAGGAGGTCGTACATTGGTGTTAATGTTAGTTGAAGAATCGTGGGAAAACCTTTGATTCATGGAGCCAATCCCCTCATTTCTAGGGTCAGGGGTAATATACGGATTATGTTCGTAACCCTTTGCATGATCCATGTTATTTTTGTCAAGGTGTATATTCATCTAGTTCATCATCTCCCTCGCAGACGCTTAGAGGTGACATATCATGATCATAGCCTAAGTAAAATCTCTGCATATGCATCCTTTTTAAAAATATCCAACGTTTTGGCTGTAGAAAAGGACTTCACGCAAGCTCTCGTCGAGATGCCTGAAATGTAAGAAGAGTAAGTTTACTAAAGCATAAAAAAGAAACACTACTCGAACAGGGACATATCATCCCAAAAAATCTAACAATGCATACTTTCAACCATGTATCTAGCTAAATTGACTGCTTTCAATCTGCCTGTTCTACAAAACAAGAATCAAGTAGCATGAATCGCTGAGTTGAAACAGATCAACTTCACCTAACTATCAGCGAACCCATTACATCTCTGAGAACGAAAGAAAAAAAAATCAACACATCAATAGATAGAACTATAAACAAAATCACAAACCCTCAAACGAAACAAATACCCATATCTGGAACCAACACTTGAGCTAAAAACCTAGACCCAACCAGAAACAGAAGCCGACCAAGCATCAAAAAAACAACTTACACTCTGAATAACGCAAATCGTTTGATTGAAGAAAATCGAAACCCGAGTCAACCTCGTACTCCGTGACTCTCCTCTCCGACACCATTCTCTGGTTATCAACTTTTCGCTGAGCTCCTCTGCAGAAGCAACCTGACCACATAGAAGGCTGGCCACCGAGTCATGGATGAGATTTCTGACTGTCTCGCGAAACAGGGGAAATCTCAGTTTCCATTGAAGGAAATTGGAGAAGAAGGAAACCCTAAAGACTTAAGAGACTGATTTTTTTTTATCTAAGAGGAGAAGAAGAAGGATATGAAGAAACGTCTGCTCTTCTCGTCTCTTTTACAATCTTCTGACTTTGAGATTTTTCTGGCCAGAGGAGAGATTTTCAGATCTGTTTAGGTTTTGAGAAAAATTAAAATTTGTCCAAATGTTTTGGAGGTAAACACTAAAATTTCCCCCAAATTTTTGGCGCTTCACGTGTACTGTAGAAACAAGGGCTTTAAGATGAATTTTTAATCTAACTTTGGCCAAAATTTATTTAGTAACTAAGTAAAACAATTTGTCAAAAAAGCTAATTAAAAGTTATATTTAGGACTTATGCATGTAATTAATTTTTATGATTTAAATTTGTAAGTTAAAAATTAAAAGTTTATAATGTAGGGTTTGAAGTTTAGGGTATAAAATTAGGATTTGAATTTTGGGGTATAGGTTTATGGTTAAATTTAATTATAAAGTTAAATATTTTATACTTAATATATTTTATATCAAACTCTAAATCCTATATACACCCTAAATTAAATTCTGAATATTAACTATAACCCTCTAATATCCTAACCCTAAACAAAATGTTTGTGGGATTTTTATTTTTATATTAGTTTATAGTTAATATTCTAACTCTAAATCCTATTTCTATCTTAAATTTATATTAGTTTTGCAAATGAAAAATTCCAAAGGTAAGCTAACAACTCTTACATTCCAATATCATAACCTACAATACCCTAAACCCTAAATCAAATGTTAATTCTAAACCCTTAATATTAGTTGGAATTTTGTGTTTTATAGATGTGTTATTAAAAATCGTCAAGCTTTATAATATTAGAAGATAATATTTTTTATTTTATACTTAATTAGAAATTACAAGTTTAGGACATTGTAGTATAGGTTTAGAGTAGAGTTTAAGACATTGTAATATAGGTTTAGTGTTTAGGGTATTGGAATATGGTTTATAGTTTAGATCATAATAATGAATTATATTTCTTTGATGATTGGAAAATTAAAAAAAATATTTCAAATATACACTCTTAATCAAACTCGCAAAACAATTATCATAATTTTTTTTGAGGACGAACTGAAAATTCTTTATGCCTTATAATACTAAATCAAACTCAAACCCTATCTATACTCTAAAGTAAGATTGGATGTCATTTTTTCTAATTTTTGTTTTTATTTGTTTAATTTGATATTCAATATTATATATATATATATATATATCTTAAACTACAACTGAAAAATTTGTTTATTCATTTTTTATTTATTTTATAAGTATTTTTTTAAATCAAATTTGTAATAATCTTAACAATTTTTATGCAGTTTCTGAATATTATCATAAATACAAATTATTCAAGTTTACAAAAACTAGTTTATAAAATCACCACAATGACAATACAATACAATATTAAACTAGTGTAGGGAATGCTGCTTAATTTTGGTCTTTCCAGAAGGGAGATCTGTGTTCTCTAAAATGTCTGTTTTGGCGATTGCTTCAATTGAACCAGTAGTTTGGTATTCCATCGGTGATTGATTCACCCATGTGAGGCACAATAACTTCCACGACATCCCCTTCGATCACATGTACAATAAAGTGTGTCAAAAAGCCTACAAATACATATTACAGTAACAGTAAAGAGCACAACCCAATTAAGCCACATGTTTCATAAGAATCTGAATGGAAAATGAAATGAATATTGTTTATTACACTACAAGAATAATGGTTATTCTTAGCTCACGATAAGTGCTATTATGTGATTGATAGCGTTTTTGAAATGGCTATGTCTGCCCCAGCTATAATAGATCGGCCATATGTGATAGCGTTTTTTGTCTATGCTATAATATTGTTCACTATAATAGCGATATTTTTTCTTGTTATTACTGGATATAGTTTATGATAGCTTTAGTTTTTGATGCTATATATACATTGTTTTATAGCATTGTTAAATTGCTTTAATAGATATTATATTAAATATATTTGTAAATTATAATCAATTAAATTTATATTAAATATATATATATAAATATATATGAAATTTTAATTCAAAATATGATTTTCATTAATAATCTAAAAATCTCTTGTACAAATATCATAAAAACACATCTAAAATTCCTAATATATTTCTAACATTGTTCCATAGTTTCTTGTACTTTCTTCAATCTCAAGTTCACTCTAATCTTCTCCTCCTGAATATCCTCGGTCCATATTATATGCGATGGCGATATCCCCTCACTTTTTTTTTAGTTTCTTTAAATTTCCCATGAAGTCATGACCGGTTTTGGTGGGGTTTCTATTTGATCTTTTGGGGTCTCCATTTATGCCTACAAAAAGAAAAATAATATCTTGAACAAGAATTATTCAACACAAAGTTCAAGCCAAGTAAACACAGAGCAACCAAGAACAATCATTACATAATACGAAGTTATTGTATAAATGTTAATCTCAAGACAGACTCACGCAAGCACAAATCTTCAGAAGGAAGAAGGATCTAATTTCTCCATTTATATAACGCTCTCAAGCCAAAAGTAAAACATTTTATATGATACTAAAAAAAAATTAGATATATTTCCTGGAACAAAACCGTAACTTGATCGTTGGGTTGTTGCTCAAAATCAAAGCGAAAGCACATCTAAACCAATTGTAGCAAGCTATTAAAAAGGAAGAAGTTATGGTGAGAATGTGAGGCATTTCAAGATTAAATTAATCAAGTGAGAAAGCTAAACTTGACTCTTGTCACCAAATTCACCAAAGAAATTAATCGAAAATGCCTGCAAGAAGAGAGGGGAACAAACATGAAACTAATTTCAGAGAGGCCTAATGCTTATGAGAACAAATTTTGAGACTGAGAAGATTTTGTTTTACCTTGAGAAAAATCAGAGAGAAGAACTGTGTGAGGATCGGCCTTGTCTACTGTTTGTTTTCATCTTCAACCTACAATGACAAGAGATGGTTTTGTGAATACAAGCACATGCAATTCCCACACGCAGTCTGTGATCTCGGTGTTTTTTTTAGTTACATACCTTAGTGTTATCTTTTGTAGCTTTACCATTAGCCTTCAAATCAAAATCCTATGATAAACACACAATAAAGTCAAAACCACAAAAGTATTTATCTAAAATGTGAGAACGAGTGTGAAGAAAGGTGAAACCCAACCAATTCTGCTTTGACTTCAGCCAACTCTTCTGAACCCCTGCCAACAAAAGTAGAATCAGATAACCTGAAATTTCATCTTCATGACATCAAAATCTCATGAAGCAAACTATTACCCTCCTCCTTGTTTAAAACTGTCACACAAAGACCATAATCTGAAACCAAAGAACAACAATGTTGTTATGTGATGAGTCCATTTCCGAGATATCTGCAAGTGAGGGTTTGAACCAACATTTAGTAAAAAGATTCTTCACACAACAATCTGAGTTCAAACAAAAACCATTACAAAAGTAATAAAACAAACATACCAGATTTGGAGCAGCTCATCCAACAGTAGCAGAGAGGATAGTCATAAACTAAGAATTAGAAAGAAATGAGTTTCCAAAATCAGGGAGAGAAGTCAGTGAACGCAAATAATCAAAAGGAATCAGGAAAGCTTACAATAAGAGCTGATACACAACCAGCCAACACAAGTCTCCTAGGAACGCATCGCCAAAATCTGATTTTAAGGGAAAAGAGATTATTAAGCTTGCAAATTATATATATAATAGCAGGATGTCTCTCCAGATGCATGACACCTCAGCTTTTAGAAGCATTCTGGAGATGACACGTCAGATTAATGAAAACAAGTCTAAGCCAATAATATTAAATCTTTCTTCCATGTCAGAGTCCACCTGTTTAAAAAAAAAAATTAGTCGAGTAAACAAAACGTCGAGTAATCCCTAAATGTTCATTACTATCTTCCTCTGTTCATCGATCTACCTCCCTTTCTCCCGAAGGTCCAAAGATTTTCGAGTTGCTGGTAAAGATATGCTACGGCGTCAAGTCGACCTCTCTGTTTCCACAGCTGTTCTACTCCGGTGCGCCGCCAAGGAACTAGAAATGGCAGAAGTGTACTCACCGGACAATCTAATTTCAAAGAAGTTTCTTTCACACACTGTCTTCAATAGTTACATACGAGAATCCATTAAAGCGCTAAAATCTTGCGAATCAGTCTCTCCTTTAGCCGAATCGCTCGGTATAACGGAACAATGCATAAACTCCATCATCTCTAGAGCTTCCTCAAGCCATCCATCGTTGTTGGGCTGGCCATTCAACAACGCCAACGTCGATACAAAATGGAAGAAACAGAGCATTGATTCGAAACTGGATGAGTTGTGGTTCGAAGATCAGACAGAACTGAGCATTCCGATCTTCAAACGTGTGGTGCAACTATGAAAGCGAAAGATCTGAGTCACGAGATAGTTGAAAGATCTCTGATTAGCGTCCGATGCGATCTCACCGAGAACTCCGTCGATCAGTTTTGCAAACTAAACAAGCGAAGAAACTGAGGCGAACTATACTGAAATATTCGTCACTAGCTCAAATCAAGGGATTCTCGCCGGCGACGAACTCGACGGCGATGGCACTGTCTCTGTCTACCTCACTCCCGACTTTCCAGTCTCCTTCCCATAAACTTCAATTTGATGTAACATCTCAAAATCCGAGAGCAATTTGATTTCGTTATTTCATACGGCTAGACGCAAAACCTGTCCTCATCTCCGGACCATCAGCTGCGTCGCCGGAGATTTTCCGGACGATGGAACCAGAGAAGTATCTTCTCCCTCTACTTATAGCTCTTCGATTTTTGTGAAGGGTAGTTTTCATTTGATTCCTCCATCTTTTTGAATTCTGTTTCCTTTAGAAGAAACTGATTCCGTTTACGATTCAAAATTTTTTACAGGGCTTCCAGATTCAGTGAGTGAAGGGAGTTTAAGAAAGGTCTTCTCGGAGTTTGGAGAAGTTGGCAATGGTGAGCCTCTTCCTCTCTCTATATCAGTCGGTTTAATTTCTGGAATCACATTTTGAGCTTCCAATAGGATTCACATAAACGAGCTATGAATATAGTCAATAGGTTACACGTTCTTAAACAGTTGTTAGGTTGATGAGATTGAGTTAAGGAGTGTTTTGGACGAATCTGAACCTCATTGTTAACTTGTCAAAGAGAATGAAGTTGAGGAGGTCCATATGCGAGAGAAGTTGTTATGCAAATCAATGGTGTGTCCGTTAAAGCTCTTGACAATGACAATACAATGGTATCAAAGCTTCCATTGCTTTTGATATGAAGTTATGAACCACACGACGATATCAAAAACATCTAAGTTTTCATCATCTATCTTGGCTTTATTCAGACCACGACTTATGGTATCAAAACCGAGAAGTTGGGTACGGATAATGAGAATGGATAAACTTTTTTCTTCTTTTGGTTAAGTTTTTGTTACCACGAGTAATTGTTAGAATGAAAACCAAGAATCCAAGATAGAGGATGGAAGATATGTGCTTTTGATATAAGAAAGTGGTGTGGATCCGAATCAAAAATTTGGAAGCTCTGATACAGAGAAGTCATGATCATGAGCTAATGAGTAACCATTCGATTTGCAAAAAAAAAATTCTGCTTTTCTTCTTATTATTAATGTCTTTAGACAGAGGAACAACGAGGGAATCTTGTTCTCCTACTGTTAAAGAAGGAGACCACTATAAGCATCAAATCCTGCCAATATGAAACTGTACTTTGTCATCATTTCCTGGTCTTTTCGATTGAACTGACTTACGTTAGGTTGATTAGCTAAGCAAATCTTGTGGTTTGTGAATCAGTTTTATGATTAACATGAACTTACGTGCAGATATATCATTTCAAATTTACTTATTATTTTAGTTTATAAATCAAATTAAGAAAACAAATATGAAAACAATCCCGCGGCGTAGCGCGGATAATTCTAGTCAGAATAAAAACATAAGAAACTTGTCAAGGAGACAGAACTAATTGGGAATACAAAAGCTACAGGAAGATACTCTAACGAATTTGGCAAAAGAGTGAAAACAGAAACTTGCTCAAAGAATAAGCGAATTACAAACTCAGTTAGCAGCCAAAATCAAGATAATACCTCCAACGCATATGTCACCCACATCATCCAAGTCCCTTCTTGCATACCAACATCAGATCTCATCTTTCTTATCACTAATCCACAATAGAAAGGCAGCTTTCATTCTGAAAATCCAAGAAAAAAAAAAGAACAAGGTCACAATCATATTTGGATAAAGCTTATACAACGAAAAAAAATAGAAGTAAACTATTTCATCTTTCACAAGAGCCTCAGATTGTCTCTGTGATATCCGTTCTCTATAGCACATATTATCTCGGATATTCAACCTGATTATTACGAGCCTTATCATATTCGTGAAAAGCGAATTCATGAAGAAGAAATGAAAAGCAGCAACAATCTCTCAGATACGATTAAACCTAAACATAAGAAGATGAAGAAGAACCTAATCGAGGTCGCTCAATTCTTACCCAATAGTTTCAATTCCATCGCTTGAATATGCCTATCTGGATCTTCCAAAGCGTTGTGTTTCTGCATCATCGTATTTTGTCGAAGGTAGGAGCAGTAAGGGATAAACCCCTAAAATCGAAACTTTCTAAAGCTGAAGTCACAAAAAAATTGGTAAATCTAAGCTCAAAGGAAATAAAATTGTGTACGGACGAAAGAAAGAAGAGTTAGAAAGACATGCCTTCGATTTCAGCTTGAAAAAAATACGAGCTGTGACAGGGTTAATGAGATTAGTGGGTGGCTGGACGAGATTTGTGGGTATGAGATTCTTAGGTGTGAGATGTTTAGGTTTGAGCTTTTTGGATGAAAAAATCACATGTCTGTCTTGAAGTGTTACATAGAGAAAAGAGAGGCTGATTTTTTGGGGGTAGAATACATGAGGGAAATTTTCTAAGGGTTTCGCGGTTTTGGGAAAATTTTGGGTAAGTATTGGCGAATTAAACTATTTTTGTTTCCTGCTTCCTAAATTATTATTTTAGCGTTATATCAATGCTATAAAAAGTAAAAAAAATTTGAAATTTATTTTTAATAGTAATTTGGAAAACCGTGCTATCGTATTATGCTATCAATACACATAATTTTTGTAGTGTTAGCTGAGATGCATCATCTATCTAACTATTAGTGGTGCACTTATTAGGGTCACTTGGCTAAGCAATATTGATTTCAAAACATGGAAACAAAGGTAATAACTTGAAATAAAAAGGAATATTATTCAGCTAGAGCAATCATACCACTATCAGATAAAAAAAGGTCTGACCCATCTCTGCAGGGTTGCGCCTTGGAAACCTCTGAAAACAATATAATACACTTGAATGTAATGTGAGAGATTTGAGTCTTCCAATCTATACATGAAAAAAAGTCTGAGCTTCATAACCTCTAGCAGTCTGAACACCCTGCAATGGATGCAAATAAGAAAACAATTGTCAAGTAAAAGAGCTTAAAGTAGCCAAAACAAATCACAAAATCAAAGATTGTAATATTAACCAGGACAAGAACGGTGATGGAAGCTAGGAGCATGGCTTCCACGAGGCACCATCGTATGTGCAATTCAAATGACACTTTAATAGCTCATTTATGTAACAAACATGAAGGATGACGAGAAGATTGCAGAGATTTTCCAATCCCTGAAAGAGAAATGAAGCAAAAACCTCACATTCGGGAAATTGTATAAGATCAGTGCCGAGTCTAAACCAAAAAAGGAGAACTAACCGAAGTAGAAGAGCCGCTACTGGAAGCGCTCCCAATAATCCCATATCTGGTGTTTGCGACATCATTAAAAACCCAAAGATTTAATCAAACAAAAGGTTAAAACAAATTGTTCCCTAGAAAGTTTGAAGAAAGAGGAAGATCAATAAAATACAACTATGACAGGAAGACAAAGAGATTTTGAAGCGATAATGTCTCTGTAAAAGGGGAATTACCTGCAAGTCTGATTGAGAGGAGAGGATTACAGGAGAGAGTCCAGATAAAGATGGAAAATGAGCGGTGAAGGAGAGAGACAGGGAGACGACGAGTGATCGGCCGGTGCTGGAGGTTGAAGAAGGCATCATTGATGATTTCGAAACCGATATAACCATGAAATCCTGAGAATCACAAGACGAAATTCATGAGCAGGTAAATCAAGAAAACATGAATTGAAAATGGTAGAATACCAGAGGAATCCTTAACTTCTCTTCGCCATTGGAAACATGAGTTTCGATCTGTTAATGTCATGTAAATCCATCCACAGAAGAAGATGGAATCCGAAACAAACGATGAGGAATCCCAGTTTTAAGAGGGCGAGAGAGAGAGTCCTAGTTCAAGTAGACAGAGAAAAATCTGTAGTAGATATTTCGCCGGAGATGGAAGTATAAAGAGACAGCAACAAAGATGGTTTCGCATCGGAGAGATCGATTTGAGATCGGAGACCCAAAAAGGCCAAAACTTAGAGACGAAAGGGAGAAGATGAATGATTTTTGTTTTAATTAACATCATGAATGATGTTTTTGTTTGAGAGAAGGAATCACTTACGGAAAAAATTATTTTCGCACCCAAAATAATATTTTGCCTCCAAAACTAATATTTTGCCTCTAAATGTTGAGTTCAAAAAAGTGTTTCTTTTTGTTAAGTTTTGGTGTCCACTTTTTCGTAGCATAAATTTGGGCTCTAAAAACCAAATTGGTTTTCCGTTTAATGAAATAACGGTACAACATTGAATTAATGCTATAATATAGTATACAATTCCAACATAAACTCTATAACAACACTTATCAAATTAGTGCTATCCTCATGTGCTGTGAATACCCATATTTCTTGTAGTGATTGTTTCCCACCTTGCCACTGGTGCAAACACTTCGTAAAAGTCTACACCATATATCTGATGAAAGCCCTTTGCCACCAGCCTTGATTTTTACTTGTCTATCTCATCCTTCTCATTAAATTTGGTTTTATAAACCCACTTAACTCCTATAACTTTTTCTCCTTCAGGTAGGTCCACAAGTTCCCATGTTTTGTTATCTTCTATGGATTTGATCTCCACCTCCATAGCTTTCTTCCATTTTTCGTGCATAACCGCATCTTCAAATTTCCAAGGATCATTCTCTGCGACAAACATGGCGATTAGTTCAGTTTCTTCATCTTCTTCTTCTTCCATGAATAAACCCATTTTGCCATAGACATAGTCTCTCATCCAAACTGGTTTCTTCTTGTTTCTACCAGCTCCACTTATGTTCTAACTCGTCTCCACTCTATCTGCGATTGTTGTATCATCTTTTCCAACTGCGGTTTCTTTTTCTGCAGTTTCATTGTTTTCAGCATTTCCTTTTTCTTCTTCCTCAATGACAACTTCTTCTTCTATGTCCTCTCCAGCAACATCAATAAACTTATCATCATTCACTCTTTCTTCCCAGTTCCATGCCCTCATCTCATCGAACTTAACATCTTTACTGACAATGATCCTCTTTGCAACCCGATCATATAAACGATAGGCTTTAGATTCCTTACTTACACCAAACATAACGCATTTGATGCTTTTTTCATCCAGCTTGACTTGTCTTTCATTTGGAATAAGAGAAAACGCAATGCATCCAAATACACAATGGTGTTCCACCGAGGATTTGTTCTTGCTTCACTTCTCAGCAGGAGTTACATCGCCTAGGACCGTTGTTGGGCTCTGTTCAAGATATGGCTTACTGAGCTGTCTCTGGCCAGAATCTTAGTGGTACACTCATACAAAATAACATGCATCTCACCATGTTCATCACACTTCTATTCTTCCTTTCTGAATTCCATTATGCTGGGGTGTATAAGCTGCAGTGAGTTGCCTCTTAATCCCCTTTTCTGCGTTGAACTCTTGAAATGCCGTAGAGTTAAATTCTCCACCTATGTAAGTTATTAGACACACCAAAGACACTCCAAGCTCTCATTCAGCTGCAACCGTGAACTACTTGAAGGTTCTGAACACCTCTGATTTTTCACTTAAGAAAAACGTCCAACACTTTCGGCTGAAGTCTTCTATAAAGGTTATTATATACCTCTTGCCGCTTTCTGATGTAGGTGAGACTGGACCACAAATGTCACTGTGTACCAACTCAAGTCCTCTACTCGCCTTCCACATGCTCATCTTTGGTTTATTCGCTTTGACTTGGTTTCCTTTCATGCACACCTCGCAAACACTACTGCTGACTTTAACTTTTGGTAAGCCTTTTACCATATCCTTTTCAGCGAGTATTTGCAAACTGCTATGGCTAAGATGGTCGAACCAATTATGACATACCAGCTCTGAATCTTCAGAACTCTTTGCGACATTTGCCTCCATCTCTTCCTTAGGTCCTCTCACTGCAGAAACAACCGCAAATATCCTGTTAGAAGACATGTTCGAAATACATGATCATTCTTCTCTGTAGTTTATGCCATATATCATACTTTTCATCTTCTATGAAAATGCTTAACCTTTCTGCTGCAGATAACAAACACTCAGCAGGTTATTCTTCAAGCCTGGCACAAAGTACACCGATGAATTACTTGCATAATACCATTGATTTCCAGTCTCAAACTTCCTATCCCTTCTACCTCCATTCTTCTGTCGTCTCCCAGTTTGACGTGTTTCTTGAAACTGTCATCGAAGTTTAGAAACCATTCCTTGTTACCGCACATATGGTTGCTGCAACCGGAGTCAAGGAACCATACATGCTCATCCTCATCTTTCGCAATGTTAACATGTTCCATCAGAAGTACATCCTCCTCCATTTACACATAATTCGCCGTTCTCTCCCAAATCGGACATTCACTTTTGAAATGTCCCATCTTATGATACATGAAGCATTCTTCATTTTCCTTGTTGAATCGTGTAATTCCTCAGGCTCCTCTTCCTCTGCCATAAAATTCTTGGCCATAACCTTGTGTGTAACCGCCTCGTCCTCTTCCACCTTCCACCTTCAACCTTTAAAACATGTTCCTCAATAACATGTTTGTTCAGGTTTTGTTCGTGCACCAACAACGAATTCTGCAATCATCCACAAAGAGCTCTCTGATATCATTTGATTCTTAAATAACACAAACAACATATGTAAACTTTTCAATCAAAGTCCGAAAGATCTTCTCTACTATCTTTGCATCCATCATATCCTCACCCAAGTTTCTCATGTCATTAGCCATCATCATGAATTTGGAGAAATACGCAGTGATATTATCACCTTCCTTCATTTCCAAGACCTCGAAATTTCTCTTGAGCATCTGCAACTGAGCGCTTTGTACCCTCTTATTCCCTCGGTATTTTGTCTTCATGGATTCCCAAATATCCTTTGAGGTATCCTTCTTTGAAATTGTCTTTAGGATCGTCTTCTCTATTGATGCAAAAAGGTAGTTCTTCGCCTTGAGATATTTGAGTTTCTGATCTGCTATCTCAGTCCTTTGTGCACCGTTTAGTATGACGTTCCTCTATTGCTGTGTTATCCCCGTCTCAACGAGATCCCACCATTCCTTTGACCGCAACAGGTTTTCCAAAAGCATTTCACTATGCTCATAGTCTTCATCAAACATTGGAATACTTAACCGCGATTCCTTGTCACTATGCTCATAGTCTCCATCAAACATTTCACTGGCAGATGTGTGGTTCTGTGAACTTTAGGTGACGGATCTGTTCTCCTCTTAGGCGGATCTCTTCTTCCTCCAGCGGATCTGTTCCGCAGCGCTAGCATGTTTCTTCCGGTGTCTCTTCATCGGCTACAGCGTTTGCGGTTGGTTTCTGCAGCGTTTGCGGTTGGTTTCTGCAGCGTCTCCCTCTGCGTCTTTCCGGCCTCAACCTTTGCCTCCGGTGGTTTTCCTCTAGCGATTCTGTCGCAGTGGCCGTGTGCTTTTCCCGGTGAGTGCTCCTCTATCGGAGTTTCGTGCGGAGGTGGTGGTGTGTCGGTTTTGGTGAGTCCTTCTCTCTTCTATTATCCGTAGATTTTAGGGGTGACAATATGGGTTTAGTTTTTTAGGTTGGTATAGCTTAGTTAATCTTGGTTTGGTAGTAGATCTTGTCCCCATCGCTGAGGTTTTTAGGTTTGGTCTAGCTTAGTCTCGCGCAACTCTCTTACCTCTTCGGGATGGTATTTGGATCTGACTTTTGGTCCGGTTTAGCCCGGTTATTGTCTAGGTCCGTCTTTATTCTTCAGCCGGTGGTCTTGCTGGGTTTCGTTGTGGTTTTAGTTCCCCCTTTGTTCTAGATCTTCGGTATTGCTCTTTTAGATGCAGATTTTGTGGTCTTAGTCAAAGTGTCGAGCTTTGGGTTATCTTCGATTAGATTTATCTTTAGTTTCGTTGAGTCTAGTTTCTAAGCTTCCTCCCACCGCCTCTAGATTAGTTTCAATAAGTAGTTTGATCCTTTAGTTGTTTCTTTTATCGGTTCTTGTAAGACTAACCTCTTGTATAGACTTGTGGGGAGTGCAAAGTTCTTGATTTAGACTTTTTATGATTTAGATTAGGTGCGGAGGATTTAGACTCTTGTTTCAGGTTTATGTCTTGTCTAATCGTATATTTGGTTTTATTTTAAGCGGTTTTCCCTTGCCTTGTTCTTGGCTACGACTAGGAAGTGTTTGTGGTTTCGCGTCCGCTTCTCTTTCCGCTCTCCGCTATCTATTGAGTTTTATGCCTTTTATTTCGTGTTAAAGGGTTTGTCTCCGGAGGATTTATCCTGCCGGCTTCAGCTTCCCTCATAACATTAGGGCATTGGTTTTCCGTTTCTCTCGGGCTTAGTGTTTCTCCCTTTTACCGGTATCTTGTTGATAGCCGGTCTTTGTTTTTTCGTCTAGATTTCCGGTTTGTTCCAGCGTTGGGTTGTGTTTTGTAACAAACTTTGGTTTAATATATTGATCCTTTAAACGAAAAAAGAAGAACGAGTTAATATGCACAAAATTCAACTTAAACACTACAAATCTAGAACTATTCTATCAAATTTATCTCGAAAGAATATAAATAAGTGTTCGAACACGAACATGTAATGTTTTCTAGATCCGAGAAACGAAGAGCCATAATAGAGGCAAGTCAATCTGAGTACAGAGATGAAAGCGACGAGAACATAGGATAACAACTTTGGGGTCTCCCACCATTTCAATATAAATATATATGTTAGAAGTAATTACAAAAAGATGATGTGACACAGTGGTTGTGTATATGTACTCTTTAGGAAAGATGTTATTAGTTCGAATCTCAGATTGTGTAAATCTGATGTTTAATATATATATATATATATAAAAATGACGTAGTTTTAATAACCGGGTTGAATGGGTAAACACGACTTTAATTTAAATACATATTAGGGATTTTAATCTCGCGTGTGGAATTAGGAAGTGAAAAAAGTTTGGGGGGGGGGGGAACTGAAATTAAATGTAGGGGGTTGAGTTTGTGTGGGATGAGGCGAAAGCAGAATTGTAGGGCTTGGCGTAGGTTGTCAACCCTTAATTATTTTCATGTGTTGGAAATTTACATGTTCGCATATTGCCACCGTGATGTTCCTGAATTTTGCAAAATATAATTAATATATCTATATTAATAATAAAAAGTTTATTATGAAAATATAGTCATCGATAAGATTGATATTAGTTTTCTTGAAAACCAACTTTTTTACCAAGCTGTTGCACCGTGAAAAGACAACACAGTTCTTATGGCGAAAAAGCATGATCTATAGCTAAGAAACTAGGTAATTACACAGTTTACCACACACAACCGATAAGATAATATATTAACATTAAAGTGAGATAGCTTTTCGATTGTTTTTCAAATTATTGTGTGGAGAGTGACACAAAATAGTTTTTTACATGGGGGGAAAGTGAAGGGTCGTCTCTGGTTCTGTGGGAGATACCCTTTCAATCAAATTAGGGGAAAATTTATAGTTCTTTTGCCATTGAAGACACCGATTCAGAAACAAAAGGTAAACTGCTTCATCTTCTCCATTCATGCATAAACTTTCCTAACCTGAGAAATTTCGATCAAAATCGGTTTGCTAACTCAGTTTTTACTCTCAATCGCAAATGGATATACCGCCTCTTCCCAACCGACTAATCGCTCGTGGACACAAACCCAACGGCGAAAGAGTCAACACAAAACAGAAGACGAGGCTTATCGGCTAAATAAAATCAACTCTTGATGGGTCTGAATTTCAGTTCCTCGCCAAATCCCAATTTGGAAACTTTCTGGACATGCAATCGAAACAAGCTTTGTCTTTCGCTCTTCATCTACTGTATTGTCAGTTAGTGGTGGTTAACGAGAATGAGATATGGGTCTCTTCCTCGGTTATCTGATTATATTTTTCACTTCGTGAATTCAAAATTGTCATGGGTCTTAAGTGTGGCAAGTTCCCGGTACCTCTGACGAAGAAAAGGAAAGTCACTGCAAAAAGAAAAAGGCATTTTACAAGGAGATTTTGGGGATTGGTGGAGATATCACAGTGGCGAGGGTTATAATGATGCTTAAGAAGAAGAGTGTGAAAGACCCTCAGATGCGGCTCCTTCTTGCATGCCTCACATTTGTTGATGCGATTCTCGCCCCCACCATGCATTATCCTCGGGCCAAAACTAACATGGAACACACTGAAATGACAAGGAACTTTGATGAGTTTCTCGTTTACCTGTGGGGCAGGAAGTCATTCAAGATGATAACGTCTTCTCTTAAGGAAAAGGACATTTCTCAGCTTGTGACTGCTAATTTGGAAATTCAAGGGTTCTTTTACGCGTTTCAGCTGGTCGTATTAGAAACTATCCCTGCCATACAAGAAGGTCTCATTTCGCCATATGGACAACCCAGGGATCCAAAAGATGATTTTGTTCCTCAAGCACCTCAGCGGGTTACACTGAAGGTTAACCAACTAAGAGATGTTGACCGACATTGCGTGGTTCATGATTGTTGATTCCCTGAAATAAGTTAGGAAAATTATATGCTAAAGGGAAAAACTAGTTTAGAGGAATCTTTGTTGAATGGTAACAAAAACATGTTATGTTTTTAAAAGAAACCTAAAATGAACATTTCGTTAACAATATAACATGTTATTTTGTTAACACTACGCTAACAAGTTGCATGTTCTAAATTTGGAAGTAACTATCACTTATATAGATTCACTGATTTTCTTTCAATGTAATCCATTCAAACAGGTTGAAGTCTTCCCTATTATTCATCCAAAGTCTGAGTTAGGATCGGACGAGGAAGACCTAACCTGGACAGATGATGAAGAACACACGTTGGTGGATAACTTGGTTAAACTCATCGAAGAAGGCTATGAATTTGAAAATTCCATGTTTACCGGAGGAGAGATACCTCAAGAGTTGATTGTTCTAGAAAACACACCAGGAGGAACTAATAGGCAACAAGCCCACGTCAGGAAAGGGAAAGGTAATGGTTTTAGGGCTCTAGGTGGGAAAAAGACTCATATTAGTTCCGGCCAACCTTCCAGCTCAAACACCTTCACAGTTGATGACATTGTCAAGGCGCTTCAACCTTGTCTACCAGAAATTATTTCCAAGGATCTTTCCGATAACAAAAAGGTTATTGTAGTTGGAATAACTGACTGGTTTAAAGCCAATTTTGTAGTAGATGGAACTACCTTCCAGGGTACCCCACCACGATGGAACAACCCAATACCTTCGCCTGCCAATGGTGATGTTGCACGTGGAAATGGTGAGAATGAAAATGGCCCTGTCGAGGATTCGTCAAGTTCAAAGTCTCCAAATAACAATGATAGTCATATAAGTCCATCTGTGAGCGAAACGATACAAGAAATAACTTCATTTTATGCGGGCGAGAACATCACAGCCGATGGTGAGGACGCGGAGACGGACAAGGAAAATAGCGAAACAAACAATATTGGGCAGGTAGTGTTTCTTTCAAAGGATATTAACTAACAATTAGTTTAACCTAGTTTATGAATCCTTAATAGTTCCATTAAAATATAGTTTTTATGTAGGCCCCATCCATTCCTTCTCTTGGTACAAATTGATGTCTACACCCCAGCGGAGGTGATAAAGATGCGTCAGACCTCATATATGCTATTGTTTTTCAAAGCCAGAAAGAGACATCTGATGATTCTCAAATCCCATCGGACCACATCCCTCCCGTCCAGACAGATGTTTCCGATGCTTCTTCTATTAAACGATACCCAAACTAACATTTATAATAGTTTACTGTTAACACGAAATATGTTTTAGATCAAAAGATAACCAAGTTTTCTCGTTATTGTGTGTTGTCTATTAACCCAACTTAGAAGGAGGCAGTGTATGTGGCTCACATAAACTCTTCAATCGGGAATCACTCAAAAGGTACTCAGCAAGCCGAAAGTTAATAGCCATATCACGTGGCATTCATTATACTCTCTTGGAGTATCACAAGAAATCCATGTAATCACAACCGATTCGGAGACTGGTCAAGTGAAGTGTATGGAAAAGGGAAAAACCAAACCGAATGACAAGTTTCAAAGGAAAAGTAAACAGGCAAGGACTGTCTCAACTAGGCTTGTTGAGTCCTTTCAGTGCGATAAGAGGATGAAGACTTTAATTGGACAGAAAACATCATCTCAAGCTGAAGAACAATGAGAAATGGAAGAGAGGTTACATAGAGCATTGAATTTGAGTAAGAGGTATTTTGCTTTCTTTCTTCTTTAGAATAATTTATTTCATTAAACTAGCTTGGCGTCCAATTGCGATTTCCATTTAACTGTGAAGCACCTTACACATGGGTAACTCTATTACTCTGTTGTCCAAAGAAGTCCTTGACCTACTCGAAAGGCAAAAGAACAAACCGGCGAAGGTTAGTTGATCTTTACTGTAAATTCGGATGGGTGTTTAGTTTCTTTAAGTAAAATTGGTTACATGTATTTTTGTTATTTATTAACTATTTTACCTAGTAGTTTAATACTTCCAATATTTTTTCACAAAACTATCTATCGTCTAACAGTTATATTGCCTTAAATATAACTAAGTTAGTCTTATATTACAACAATTATCAGTTATTTTATATCTCAGTAATTTTTTTAACTAACTTATTCTTTCTGGTTATGGATGCCTTATGCAAGCTCAGTAGACACATGATTCAGAAAGAAGAAAGAAATGGGGTGAAGCAGAGAGTAGATATCCTCGATTTTAAGTTTGTGTCCAACCTATCAAGGGCTTTTCCTAAATTCTCCAAGACTCTAGGCCCTTCTGCATTCCAATTCAGCAAGTCAATTATTGATGCATTTAAAGGGGCTGGCAATGATGAAAGAGTCCACCCTCTGTCTGATGCAGATCATCTCTATATGCCTTTTAACTTTTATAAAAACAACTGGGACGTGCTATGTGTTGATTTAACAGACTCAAAAATCTCCATTCTTGATTCTTACATGTTTAATAGGACCGACACGGCCTTGAAGAAAGAATTGTGCCCAATTGCAGTCATGCTCCCTTACTTGATTAGACAACTTGATAAAGAGGACCGCGTGGACGACGACATGTCCGAGACTGAGACTAACAAACTTGAGATTATCAGAATTACTGGGATACCTCAGGTTACATCCATCTGGGATTCCGGTCTAATGTCTATTTTCCTCATCGAGGCACATGCAAATGGTGGCGAAGATAATTGTACTGAGATCGGATCTCGGTCATTTCAAGATGAATGTAAAAAACTTTTCGTTGCCCTTTTCGAGACCTATGGTTTATATTTTTGTTGTTGGTAAACTTTTCTTTGTTATCTTCTATCTCATAAGACTTATTAGGTATTTTCAAACCGGAACTCTTTCATGCTTTTTTCGTACTGCTATTTCCAAACTCCGAATTATGTTGTGTGTTAAGACTTCTCTTTATATATCTGGTTCATTTGTTTTCTAGCTATATATCTGTAATTGCTCTGAATGTCACCTTATCTTGTTGCTTGGCAAGGTAATTGCGCAGTAACATAGTTTTATGAAAACATATGAAAGTTCTCGGTGAACAAATTAGTAATACTACTTTTAAGTTATCAATTTTGTGTTTTTAAGTTGACATATTTATCTAATTTATCGAAAACAAAGTTATTTGGAAATCAAATAAAAGATATCAGGAAAACTAAGTTATCTGGGAAACATTTCAAATATTTTCGTCAAAGATATCAAAGTTCTTTGAAAACATTACTAAGTTCATGGGAAAATATATGTTTCATGGTTACGGTTTAGGTTTCTCGTTGTAGTGCTTAGGGTTTTGAATTTAGAGTTTAGGGTTTGGGTTTAGGGTTCAATGTTTAGGGTTTATGGTTGAGGGTTTTGGGTTTAGGGTTTAGTATTTAGAGTTTAGGGTTTAGGATTAGGATTTTGTATTTAGAGTTTAGGGTTCTCATCGAGGCACATGTCTATTTTCCTCAGGTTACATCCATATTGGATTATGGTCTAATGTCTATTTTCCTCATCGAGGCACATGCAACCAGCATCGAAAATCATTGCACTGAGCTCGGAAATCGGGCATTGCAAGATGAATGAAAAAACTTGTCATTGCCCGTTTTGAGACTTATGGTCCATAATTTTGTTATTGGTTAACTTTGCCTTGTTATCTTCTATCTCATAAGACTTATAGGCATTTTTAAACCGGTAATCTTTCATGCTTTGTTGGTACAGCTATGTCCAAACTTTGAATTTTGACTTCTCTTTATATATCTGGTTCATTTGTTTTCTAGTTATATATTGGGTATTACTCTAAATACCAACTTATGTTGTTGCTAGGTAAGGTAATTGCGCAGTAACATAGTTTTCTGAAAACATATGAAAGTTCTTGGTGAAAAAATCAGCAGTACTACTGTTAAGTTAAAAATTTTGCGTTTGTAAATTGACATGTTTATCTAATTTATCGAAACAAAGTTATCTGGAAATCAGATTAAAGATATCAGGAGAACTAAGATATCAGGGAATCATTTCATATATTTTCGGCAAATATATAAAAGTTCTCTAAAAACATTACTAAGTTCATGGGAAAATTTTGTGTTTCGTGTTTACGGTTTACGTTTCTCGTTGTAGTGCTTAGGGTTTTGAGTTTAGAGTTTATGGTTTAGGGTTTGGGGTAAGGGTTCAATGTTTAAGGTTGAGGGTTTTGGGATTTTGGGTTTATGTTTAGGGTTTAGTATTTAGAGTTTAGGTTTTAGGGTTTAGTTGTTGGGTTTAAATTTTAGGGTTTAGGGTTTATTGTTTGGGTTTAGGGTTTTTTGTTTGTGTTTAGGATTTATTGTTTGGGTTTATGGTTTAGGAATTAGGGTTTTGTATTTAGAGTTTAGGGTTTATTGTCTATTTTTCTCATCGAGGCACATGTCTATTTTCCTCAGTTTAAATCCATCTGGGATTCCGGTCTAATGTCTATTTTCCTCATCGAGGCACATGCAAACGGCATCAAAGATCATTGCACTGAGCTCGTAACTCGGTCATTGCAATATGAATGCAAAAAACTTGTCATTGCCCTTTTCGTGACCTATGGTCCATAATTTTGTCGTTGGTTAACTTTGCTTTGTTATCTCCTATCTCATAAGACTTATTAGGTATTTTCAAACCGGTAATCTTTCATGCTTTGTTAGTACTGCTATGACCAAACTCTGAATTATGTTGTGTGTTAAGACTTCTCTTTATATATCTGGTTGATTTGTATTCTAGTTATATATCTGGTATTGCTCTGAATACTACCTTATGTTGTTGCTTGGCAAGGTAATTGCGCAATAACATAGTTTTCTGAAAATATATGAAAGTTCTCGGTGAAAAAATCAGTAGTACTACTGTTACGTTATTAATTTTGTGTTTGTAAGTTGACATGTTTATCTAATTTATCGAAAAAAAGTTATCTGGAAATTAGATTAAAGATATCAGGAAAACTAAGTTATCTGGGAAACATTTCAAATATTTTTGGCAAAGATATCAAAGTTCCCCTGAAAACATTACTAAGTTCATGGGAAAATATGTGTTTCATGTTTATGGTTTAGGTTTCTCATTGTAGTGCTTAGGGTTTTGAATTTAGAGTTTAAGGTTTGTGTTTAGAGTTCAGTGTTTAGGGTTAATGGTTGAGGGTTTTGGGTTTAGGGTTTATGTTTAGGATTTAGTATTTAGAGTTTAGGTTTAGGGATTAGGATTTTTTATTTAGAGTTTTGGGTTTAATGTTTAGGGTTTGGTATTAGGGTTTAGTATTTAGATTTTAGGGTTTAGGGTTTAGTGGTTGGGTTTAGGGATTAGGGTTTAGGATTTATTGTTTGGGTTTAAGGTTTATTGTGTGGGTTTACGGTTTTTTGTTTGGGTTTAGGGTTTAAGGATTAGGGTTTTGGGTTTAGTATTTAGAGCTTACGGTTTAGGGATATTGGGTTTAGGGTTTATTGTTTGGTTTTAGGGGTTTGAGTTTATTGTTTGGATTTAAGGATTAAGATTTATTGTTTGGATTTAGGATTTAGGTTTGTATTTAGGGTTTAGTATTTAATTTTTAGGGTTTAGGGTTCAATGTTTAGTGGGGTATTGGATATCAACTACACAATATAAGATAAGTTTTTTAAGTATGAACTAGGTGATCGACCCACACGCATGTGCGGACATTATTTTGTTGTTAATTAATTTAGGTGTAATTTTCCGCTGAGTGTCAAAACAATATATGATTTTAGTTTTTTCTGGTCAGGATTGGATAAATATTTAATCCATCGTTTTATATGCACATTAGAATACATTCCTATGCATATAATAATAATTATATACACATACGAAAACACGTTATAGCACTGAGTGTAAATAATAGTTAGAAATAACCATATTGATAACATCCAAGACAACTTAGTACAAAACGCATGTAATCAAACAATGAACATGGATATTACATTCTAGCACGTTGGCTTACATTCAAACAATGAGCATGGACATTACCATGTTAATAATAGGAAATCATTAACTTCTTGTAATGCTTGGTACAAAACAATTTTGCAAATTCGCGCATACCACAATACAAACCGATCACCATGCTATTTTCGATAGAATATAAATAAATATCTCGGTTATGTGTGTTTTGGAACGTTGTAGAAGCTCAATTTATAGGGATCTTCCGTGTTAGCATTGAACTTATTTGGCCGAAATCTTCTGCTGAAAGATTGGTATATGTCAATAGTTTTATTAGTTTAAAATATCAAACTATTTTTCGACAAAAAAAATCAAACTACAAAGATTTGCAATAAGATATTGCGATGTTTTTGGGGAAACTTCCAATAATCTTAAAAATTTATAACTAATAAAACTTCCAATACACTTCACAATTTATATTGTTAAGACATTGAGTTGATTTGAACAAAAAACGGTAATTTGCATTTGTTAAGATTTAGTTAAAATGATTACGATCCGCTAAACAGTTTTATTATTCTAGAACTGCGTATTTAAACAAATGCGAAATGTCTATTTAGGTTAACAAAATTATACACTAATGTTTCACATATTCTCATAGACATTTTTTTTTTTAAATGTATTTTAACCTTTGCCAAATTGGTTTATCCAAAATTTTATATGATATCTAAATATATTAATCTATTTAAGTGATTCTGGTACTGGTAAAGAAAGTTGTAACATTAATGATATATATAGGTTTATTATAAAAAACATAAAAAGATCACCCGAAACTAAGCCAAAAATATATAAAAGTTTTAAAAGGTCAACAAATTTTGATTAATAATTTAGAACATGAAATGTTCCATACGATTTTCTTCACGGTATTGTTCATGAACTTAATTTGGAAATCTACAAAAGGAGAAATACATGTATTACTCCTCGATGTATAAAATCAAGATCTATAGATGAATTCAATGTTTTATGAATGCAACCTGTTGAGGAATTGAACAAAGTCATGATTGTTAGTTTGATCATAGACAATCATGGAAATCTCTTTTTCTCCTTTAAGCCAAGTAAAACCTAAGTTAATAGAACCAAGAACATACTTCATAAACATTTATAGAATGCAGAAATTTCTATATGAATCAATCATAAACCAAAACCAATAATACACAATACAATAATTTTCATCTGATCACACACAAAATTTAAATGCATACCTGATTCATGTCTAATGAAGAAACATCTAAGAATCACAAAGACATGTCTTTCCGCATCATCCGAAAACCTTTCTATGAACTCACCATATTTCCCAATGAATAAACACTGAACGCTCCGGAGGCTAGTTAAAAAGAAATTGTTAACTATTATTAGAGAAAACAACAAAACAACTCATCAAAATATAGGATTAAGATCGCCTTACTTTAGATCGTGAATGGTAAAATGCAACTTTGGTCATGCCCAATAGTCTTGGAGATTTCCAACATGGGTTATAACACCAATGACATCTATAAAGTGAAAAATATCAATTAGAAAACACATGTAAATAACATGATTATTATAATTCCAAGCACAATATTGACGTTTTGAGATACATTTAGGATACGGATCATAAACCCTTCGATCTAAGATATCCAAAATCGATGTGTAAACAATAACAAGAACATCAGGAACTAGATGACTCACCCGCACCTTGTGCGGGTTAATTTTTTTGGTCGACAATTGTTTGTTTTTTGGATTAAGAGAAAAGTTTCATTTGAATATATAAATGGTTAGTTATATAGATTAGAAGATGTGAGTTAGTGGATATAATATATAATAACTAGCGGAACGAATTAACTTATGAAGGATTTTTAGCTTAATTTAGTAAGTATGTTCACATGTAGTCGAGTATTTGAAACTATAGTAATTGTAGATGAAGCATAAATTTATAGAAAGAGAAACTTACAATGAAAATGAAAATCAAGAACACTGAATTATTTATTATTTAAAAGAAACACAACCATTATTTGAATAGATAATTAAATAGATGATTAAGATAATCGAACATAAATTAGGCACCTTCAATATTTTGAAGGGCAAACCATGCATCTCGGAATGTGTCATAAACAACATTGTCAATTGTCCTTAGATCCATATAGTCACATGGTCCCCTTATTACATCCAATAGACGTCGTAAATAATATATTTCTCCAATTTCTTCTGGATATAACTGCAAAAGACATAATCGCGGTTTACCTTGTATGCGGGGTTCCATTGAAGGTTATTTTTATCCCAAACAAATTTAGTTGTTATTTGTGAGTATAAAAGACTTCTCGCTTGAAGATGAACTTGATTGCATTTTATCCATGCCTGAAATTTTTTTTTTTCTTGAGAAGCAAAACTGACATCTTCGTGGAAAATAATTTCTGGAGAAGGAAGAACAATAGGTAAAATTTTCATAGAATCAGTAGAACGTCGGGAAGATTATGTAAAAAAATTAGAATTGTTAATAAAAATAGTAAAATTTGTTTAACATAAACCAAAAAAGTATGGAATATAAAGAGTTCTGTACCTATAATATTGTATAATTTTTAGTGATAATATTTTTTTTTGAATATTTAATTTACTAATATCGGCCACATAAATTATACAAAAAATAAAACAGTTTAGATATGAGGCAAGAATATAGTATCTTCCATTTAATGGCAAGAATATCTCATTTTCTTATTAGGTAATATTGTATAATTTCTTAACTTATTTTTACATTCGGGAAGTATTTCTATATTTGAAATCTAAGAGATTTTCATATTTTCCTTAGTGAATAAATTATCTTGTTAAACAAATACATTCCTTAAAAATCGGTATAAATTCTATAAAAGTAAATAGTAGAATGGGAGTGGTAGTAGTTACAATTGTAAGTAAAAATATAAAGAGTAATTGACTAAAATTCTTCTAAATCGTTTGCTAAGTTAGAATAGTAATGTATATACTTACCATAGAAAGATGTCCTAACACAAACATGAATATAATTATAATTAAACAAACTTAAAAAACCATAAAATATCCACAAACATAAGTTTTGTCAAAAAACAAAAGAAATTACAACATAGGATGGATCGTGAATTAGACAAATTCAATCATTTTTAGAGAAGAGTTTGAAACCAGGAGCAATTGAACTTTTCCAGAAAAGTTGAAGCACGATTGTTTGGTTGGCCTTGAAATTGTTTTCCAACAAAAACTCTCTTAAGCCGAAGCTCAAAAGTATACGTCGACTGTCGCTATAAGGATGGAATGCAAGCTCAACATACCATTTCTCTCCTGCATCATTGACCATCACTATGGTGCTCCCTGCAGCACCCTTTAAATTGTTTGCATCCACAAAGGACTTTGGAAGATACTGCCAAATGAAGGAAATAAATGGATCATGTAACAATATTTAAAAACAAAATACAAAAGGTATAACTTACGATTCTGCTTCGTTTGAGGCCGTCACTGGTGACCTTTAAGGTAACAAACTTCTCCTCATTTCCTTCAAATATAATTTCTTTATTAGTTAAAATATTAGAAAGAGTGAAGAACATGGCTCTAAAATAAGTGAATAAAACTTACTCGAGCTAGCTTCTCCAGTCTCCATTTGAGGTGATGTATTTTCATATGTGATTTCACAACAGTTTGGTCCAAACTGGTGTATCATATGGAAATCAGCACCTCCACGATACTCAGAAATAAGAAGATCGAAAGCATCTAATGCATGAGCTTTGAAGAACCGTCTCCAACCTTCAGTTAGCCTATCACCAACACGTTTGATTGGAAAATCTTCTAGTCTTAAATCAGATGTGAGTACACCGATTGTAACATTGGTCACTCCAAGTATATGCCTCTTATAGAACTCGTCCGGGATAGTCTGCATCACACAGTTTAAACAATGATTGGCAAAAACCAAATCCTTATAAAACATAAACGTTAATGAGACAAAGATTCAGTATATACATACCAGACTATTTCTGCAATTGCCTGGAACCATAGGCACAAAAAATATTGGGTTTCTCATCTTCCGATCTGGTTTGAGAAGAATATTGAAAATCATATAAATCATTAATCCTTACATGCATTTAACAAAAAAAATATCACAACATTCATCAGGAATAAGATGTTTAAAAAAGCAAGGGTTTGCGATGAAATGATTTTATCCACAAAGATAATATATATTCAGTTAAAACCCAAATCATAACATGCATAAACCAAGACAATCGAAAATCTACTATTTTGAAATTGAATAGGCAGCAGCTAAAAATAGGGATCATCCAAGTAGTTGACTAAGTTGAGCCTCTTATTTGAAAGTTTGAATTTTTAACAGAAATCAATGAGTAAAAAATAGAAATTTAGATGATTGAGATATAGTAATCCCCTCTTTTTGGTCATCGACAATTTTTTCTCTCTAAAAAAAACGATTTCTAACCCTAGGTATATGAGAAAACCATGAAATAATCGATTACCTTGTTTCCGGAGTTGTTGAGTGAAATTGATTTTCTCGTAAAACAATCTCTGCCTACCGCACCTTACTTGTGTTGGTTTATCTTCTAGATCGATTTTTTGCTTTGAATTTTTGTTCTGATTGTAGTGTCTGGCGAATTTGAGATCGAGTAGATATATCAGTATGTATGTTTCAGTGGGCCTAAGTAATTTGGGCTTAATCCTAATCTCTTAATGGATTTGTGATTATTAACTATTGAATTTTTTTTATAAAAAAGTTAGATTAGAATTTCGGGACCAATAAAGTTAGTCATTTAAGCAATTTATTCACTGCATATTATACTTCCACGAAAAACCTTTTTTATCATGAATATGTCTTTATTTTCGTTAAAGAGATCTACATATATATATTCATTTCACATGTTTTGTTTTATCACTGTTTACGTAATATGTATAATATATTTCACACCTTACTATTTCTCTTATAATTTGACATATTATACTTCCACTTAAGACCTATTTTATCATGAAGATCTATTTATTTTGGTTTGAATCCAACATTAGAAAATCTTGCTTAGATGAGATTCTATATGACATTTAAATTATGTAGTCAAAATAGCTGATTATACTGGACATACGTGTTGTAACCCTTAACGATACATATGTTTTTAACAAAAACATACATATTAACAACAAATCATATACACAAAAAACAACAAAGTTAAGTCTTTGACAACACGAACATAATTTACCACGGCTTGAACCAGGGAGGGATGTTATCTTCAGGATATTTGTCTGGTACAGGATTTGGAAAACTACAAAAGAAGAAAAAATGTATGAATTCAAGGAAAGATATAAAGCATAGTACATAAGGAGTTGCATTAGAGTTACTAAGAAAACCTGTGGCGAAATCCATTATAGTCAGAATTCATTGTTTGATCGTACATAATCGTAGAAATCCCTTCTTCTGCTTTGAGCCAAGTTATACCATATGCTAAATTTCAAACATAAACAATATTAACATTGTAAACAATAGAGAAATCAAAAGTGTCATCAATCATAACGACAAACATGTAATAGCCAAGGAATTCATTGTAAAAAGATACAAAACTTAGTTTAGAAACACACCCTCTAGTGGATTGATGTAGAAGCAACGTAGAATAACAAATAGATGTCTATCAGCCTCCTTCCAAAATCTTTTTCTTAGTTCCTTAGCATCTTCCCCATATATTAAACATTCAACACTCCGGAGGCTAGAAAATAATGATTTCAAGATTTTTATTATAGACAAACAACAAAACATATGTGAAAAAGATTATAGTCATCTACTTAACTAACCTTAGATCGCGAATTGTAAACCGCAACTTCTGTTTTTTGTAATCTTCTTCAAGTTTCCTAACATGTGTAACTACACCAATGATATCTATAATGGATAAAACAAAATCATTAAGAGCTATATACCTTCCTTCTCTATTTAGTTAAAAATATAATGTAAACCAGAGATTCGTATAACATCATTAATATAATCCGATAAGGAAATATATGTATTCATTAAAAGTTACCTATAGGGTATTCATCAGAGACTCTCCCATCCACTATATCCGGAATTGATTTAAATTGCATAAAATGTCCTTCGGGAATATTATCATAAGTAAGGCAAAAAGATGTGTTTAACCAGAAAAAGAGCTTGAAATCGTGAGGGGTCAACGATCCATATATCGGTGCTTGTATAACTCGAGCATCCGCAAGTTTAAACCAACGACCCTCACACCACGTTGTGTACCGAAATTTCTCAATAAGAGGTTCAAGAACAATAGCTTATATTTCCGTACCCTAAAACAACAAACGAATACACTAACAAAACATGCAATATACAAATAAACAAAACAAATTATAGAGTAAAATAGAGATTACCTCTTCATCCACCAAAATCATTTGGATTGTTGGTTCAAAAAACCTAACACATATCCAAACACGGAGAAGCATCACTTTTAGGTCCCAAAAGCAAGGAATAAAGTTATTGATGCGATAAATTTTTCTGAACGTTTGAGGAGCCATTGTTTAGATTCTGAGAAAAGTTTAAAGAACAAAAGTTATTCAAAATTAATTGTTTTGTCTCAGAAAATGGTAAGAAACGAAGCGTCTAGGGTTTTAAAATTAAATAGTTTCCAAATTTGCGAGCAAAAGGTGTGAAGTGGTAAAAGATGTAATCATTATAAGTCACAACCATTCGTTTAGGAAAAACTAATTGGGCCACAAACGCTAATTTTTTTGTGTGGCTTTAGCCCACATAAATAATCAATATTTCATTTGAAATTAGAAAGCTTCGTAAGTTTATGAAGGTTTAATCATTTCATATTGTCCATAAACACAATGAAGGTTAAATTACAATAAGCGGGTACAATATTAGGACTTCTGACTTCTAATGAAAGTATCAATATAAACCAAACATTGCATTAATCATATATACCTTACCACATTTTTAAATAGCACAATTATATAAACTTATTTAATTAACAGAAGTTGTTATTATTTTGGTTAATTACCATAGATTTGTTATAATGATAAATTGGAAGCAAAACTAACCGAATAAAAGAATAATTCAATTAAAAACCACAACTGTTTTGATAATTCAACCAAAAATAAAAACCAAATGCAACACAAAAGAAGATACACAACAAAAAGTCTATAGTATCCTTCTTGTCATAGTTTCCTTGACTTCCTGCTTAATCTTTTTTGTAACTGATGAATTCTCACCAACACTGCTTAAAGAGATGCAATCTTCTGATCTTTGTGTTGTTGATGGTGTAAGTGGTAGGGCCATTGATGCATCAAAATCAGTCTCCATACCCGAGGTAAGCATAAGAGGTCCCTAATCAAATTTAAATATTAGCAAAGATTAATACAACGTTGAACATAATGTTTAACATCTAATTATAAAATGAGGCAACTATATTACGTACCTGAGTCGAGTTAGTTAAATTTTCAAATTCATCAGTTGCAGACTCATCATCCCAAAATAAGTCCACAACATATGGACTCTTTGACACCTTCTGAACATTATCCTTAGGAATGGTAACTTTGAATAGACACTTGCGACCAATCAAATCGAATAATTCAGCAGTGAGATAATATGGATCATCCTAAGAACAAAAAGTAGAAAATAATGAATTCTCATTACATAATATTTTATAGTTTAAAAAGAAACTCATAATTCAAATACCTCAATTTTTTTTTTGGTTTTCTTTGTAGATATTGGCTGCAGATCTCTTCACAAGCTTATCTCCAATTTCATCAAATGTGAGAAATTTTGTTTCACCCTCAGAATGATCAGACACACGTAAGATCAAATAATATCTAGAACATTCATAAAAATATATAAACTAAGTTAGTTGAGATACAAAAATTAAACTACACAGCATACTAATCAAGAATTTACTGCAAGAATACTTATAAACAAATTACCTTGCAAATATATTTTTCACATCGCCACATGTTTTACAATTATATAAGGGTTGGGAATCTTCTTCATCTTCAGAATCTAATCCATACTGAAGAACTTTCAATTTGCAAACTTTGCAAGCTTGAAAAAACCATTTTTTTGAAGAATCAATTGAGGCAATTGAGGCACACGTAACCACCTTACCATGCTAAACAACAACAAAATCAAGACAATATTAAAATGATTCTAATAAATACAGATATATTAATAATACATTTAAATAGAGAAGTCTAACATTTTCCGATTGCAGAATACCAAGCAGAGTCATTCTATTATTCTTGATAAGAAACTCAGTACGCAAATCCAAAAATGGACCCGATCCAAAAGAAATCATGCTTTTCTCGGAGTTGATAATTAGAGCTTGAGATTCTTTTGGTATACTGTAAAATAGATTTTGAATGAATAGATGTACTCTAGAATTAAAAATTTAAAACAGTTCTATTAAACATAATGTATCACATTACCCATCCAACCACTTTGAAATCTCAGGGTTATTTTCATCTCCGAATGAGAGCTGTGTTGAGTTGTAAGCATTTGAGATGTACAGCTTCTCTATATTAATAAAAATTAAAATGAAACAATTAATGTTACAAAAAACAGATTATACTTTACAATTAACAGAGTAATTACCTCCATATTCTTTGATCCATGCAAACCGGATAATAACCACGACAGGAGCATCGCTATTGGTGGAAGTATAGTCAATAACTTGTTTGGCATAATTTTCCCACAATGTGAAAGGCAATGCTTCATCTCTGTATTCAAATTTATGATTAAAAATCATATAAATTATTTATTTATTTAGGATTATAACGATTATTATTCTTACCCATTATCTTTCAAGTATAATTCAACCTTGGAGCTGTTTCCAGACTTGCTCTTGGTCTTGACATCTTCGATACCACCCATGTGGACAATAACTCCCATAACATCTTATATTGGTGAAACAATAATTAAAAACTATTTTTTTGAAAATTATAATATAAGGGACAATATGTATTTTATAAATAACAACTTACCAATCAAAACTCTTTTGTCAAGAGATCCCTCGAGAATTTCAGAAATAGTATAACAATACTTATCGGGATTCAATCTCAAAATCTTCCAAAGGTTTTGTTCTTGTAGTACGGGTGATTGCTAACTTGTAAGTAAGATCACTTGGTCGAAAGTCGCCAACATACTCCTTGCAAGAAAATGAGTTAACCATAACATGTATACCTATCTGAAGACATGCTTTATGTTTGCTGAATAAGGCCTCCTAACATGATGCTTGAACTCTTGTCCCCTAAAGAAAGTGTGAAGGAAAGCTATAAGTATACGAACATCACAACTTTAAACCGAAGCTAAACCAAAACACATGTCTTTCTCGTACCTTTATGTCAGACCAAATCATTTCTATCACGTTTCCATACTTAGAGTTAAACAAAGTCCATTGTGCTAATACCCGAACCTGGACCTTCTCGGTTTCAAGGCTAGTGTCTATGTTTTCCAGCAAAACATAGGTCGAATGCCGTCTGCGTTGGAGGTTCTTACTGGTGTCAACTAATTCTGCCATTTCTGTAAATCTCGATATTGTTTAAAGTGAATGATAAATAAGTTTAATACCGATGAATATATATAGTAGTTCGGAGACCTAATGGATCAGCGCACACTATAATATAATGAATATTTTGTTACAACTAATTTGGAGATTTAAAGATTTGCAGTTACACATTGTAAGATATTTGCTGTATCCGTTTTTAGGAATTGGTTAAAATGAAAATCAGTGAATTAAAACCATTTGTATTAGTTTCCTAATTTTTGATATAGTTTTATTTTGAATTTAAAATTTACGAAAATCACTGGGGGGGGAATATTTGATAAAATCTATAATTTAGGGAAGAAGTTAAGATTACAAATCAGAATTTTAGGTAAGAATGTTCATTAGATTTTATATGAAATATCATTTGATTGATCGCGACGTATTAATATATTTTGTTTCCTTATACATAATCTTCCTAATATTAATACTAACCAAAAAATATTGCGTCTCGAGTAAATTGGAATATTAACAATTAATTAGATTTTTGATTATAGTATAGAAAGTTGCATACGATTGAGTCGTAATTGCGTGAAGTAAATTTGATTATTAGTCTAGATTGTTAATAGTTAAGATATTATGGTTCTAATTATCTTCTACTTCAATTTTTTTCATTTAAGAAGAAACCAGAAAACAAAAGTCAAGGATTAAATGGACAAATAAAGAAAAAATACTCATTTTATTATTCAAGTATGCTTTAGTAATCAAACAATAAAAGTATACAAATGTGAACTTTAAAAAAATGCAACACAATCTACTACATATGAAAAATCGTCTTGCATACTTCATTGACTCCGTGCTTAATATTTTTTCCGTGTCAAGTGTAACAATCACCGATTGGTAACATACGTATGCTCAATTTTATTCTATTAAGAAAAATCCCGAAGCAAAAGTGAAGGATTAAATGGACAGATAAATAAGAAAATAATCATTTATTATTAAAGTATGCTTTAGTAATGCAAGAATAAAAGTATACAAATGTGAACTCAAAAGAACATAAAAACAATATCTACTATAAAGGAAAATAGCTTGAATACTTCATTGACTTCGTGCTTAATCTTCTTTCCATGTGAAATGTAACAAACACCGATTGACTCGTACTTATCTAGCAAATAAAGATTACTGACAGAAAAAGATTAGCCGATAGATTTTTATCATTTGGCTTCATATGAATCAAACCTGCAAATTAATAAACACAAAATAATCACAAAAATGTAAATACAAATAAAATAGTTACCTAATATTTGGCTTGCTATGTTACATACCTGCAAATGAATATAAACCTCAAAACAAAATAATAAGCATGATAATGTGAAATGATATAGTTACCTATCGTTTGGCTTGGTATGTTATATACCTACAAAACGATCAAAACCATATAATAAAGTTAAGCAGCATGTTAATAGCATGTGAGAAAGATACCTTATTGTTTGGCATTGTAGGTTTCATACCTACAAAATCAGCAAAACAACAGAAACAAAATTAGAACAATAGAAATAGTAAAAACAAAAGAATGGTTCGACATGTGGGTGATATGAGTCTGGTAGAGGCTGTATTTATAGGATCATCATATTTAGGGTTGCACAAAGTTTTCGAAAGCTTCTATTAGAAGATTAGTATATTCTTTGGGATTTTTTTTGCCTTCAAATTTGACAATTAATGTCGACATTTATTAGTTGCTACATTTTAGTGTTGAATTTAGTTTGAATTTGAAAAGTAAGGAAATATCTTATGGAAAAAAATATAATCTGTAATCTAAAATTATGCGAAGAAGTTAAGATTACATTTCGTAAGTTTAGGAAAGACATTTAATTTTCAAAATTAGATTAATTCTCGAATTTTGATTTTTTTTTTAATCCAACAATTTCCTAAACGGATTTTGATTTATTTTTAATGTAAAAAATGCTCTCGACCAATCAAAAGCTTTCATTTAAGCCATGTCATCAATGACATCATAATTTTGATTGGTCAAGATTAATCCACATCATCAATGACTCATCATTTTCGACCATCGCACTTCGCAAATAATATATAGTAGATACCATGATAAATAACACAGAAATATGTATTTGATGTCAAAACCAGCTTGAAGTTGTGAGGAGTCAATGACATATATATATATTTTGAATGAATGTAAAATTTATTCAATCAAAAGCAATTTACATCAGGTGCATCGTTTCTAAACATTATTGCCATCTAATATTTCGAGTCAAAGAATTAAAGAATCATAATCCTCTTATATCTGAGAGCTAAACCAGACTTGAAGTCCAGTTATTAAAGAGTTATCCCCCGTTGCGCCCATGGTAAGCAATCTGTTCCTAACTATTCTGTCGGTAAGTCGAAGGAGCTGTTGCGGTGACTTGCGATCATTGCCATGTTTGCGTGAGTTTCTTTCCATCCAGAGTGAGTGAACAGTGGCCTGAAAAGTATAGCGGAGCAGGAATAGGACAGTCTTGTGAAGACTATTGTCTGCAATTAACCGAATAAGATCATGCCAATCGCTTGTAAACCTTTGTTGAAGAAGACCTCTTGTGAGAGGAGTCCAAATCGCCTGCGAGAAAGGGTACTCAAAGAATAGGTGCTTTATGGTTTCAGTATGCCCCGTGCACAGAACACAACCTGCATCTGCATTTGAATTCCACCTCAAGATATTATCACCCGTGGCTAGTTTGTCTTGGAGAGCAATCCATACAATGAATGCATATCGTGGAGTGTTGTTTCGAAACCACACTCCCTTGCTCCACGGACATTCAATATGGTGCTCTCGGATTAGATTCCAAGTAACTTTAGATGAGAAAGAAGCTTTGTACGAGTCTGCACGACCTTACCAAACAGCTCTATCCTTGCTCTCGGCGTTGGCTTTACTTCTAGTTAGCTCAATTGCATCTTCAATGTCATTGAGCAGGCTCACTCTATGCCTCCTTCGTCTGCGGTTGAGCAGAATTGTCTCGACTATTGCATTGTTCGCTATACCGAGATGCCTCTATCCCCAAGAAAATCCTTTAGCCTGCCTATATCAAGCAACTGATCAAACCAGAAAGAAGTGTTTCAGCCATTACCAATTTCCATTTTCTGAAAACCTTTGGCCTGATTTCTCAGCTTTAAGAGTTTCCTCCACATCCAAGAACCTGCAGTTGTTGTTTCTTTCACCCCCCAAAATGAGCTTGGTTTGATTATGTTTGCTTGGATCCATCGAACCCATAAGTCAAGGACATATATTGTGGTGAAAGAACTACTTGAGGATTTGTAAGGTTAAACCAACGACCCTCAAACCAAGTTGAATCAAGAAATTTGTCAACATCAGAAGCATGAACGACGGCCTCTATCTTGATACCCTATATCCCAAAGATTACCCGGTCAATAAAACATGCAAGAATAAAAAGATAACAAACGAAAATGGAAAGAGATATTACCTCTTCATCGACTAAAATAATTGACATTTTAGGATCTCCAACGAAAGAAGCACACATCCTAATACGCAGGAGTAAAACTTTAATATCCCAGAGAAATGGGACATAGTTGTTGATCTCATAAAGTCTTCGGATAACCAGAAGAGACATGGTTGATCCTCGCTGGTTATTTTGAACAAAATCTTGAAAAAACGTTGTAAACAGTAGAATATGAATCATCTAGGGCAAGAACCTTTATAGATTCTAAAAGTTATGAGCAAAAGGTGTAAAGATAAAAAGACAACTCTTGGTTTAGCATAGATGTTTGAGACTTATTCGTTTTTTATTATTATTAACCGCAGTATATTTTTTATTATTATAAATTAATATAAGAAATAATTACCTATTCATTTCAAGTTGGTATTAAACAAATCTGCAAAACTTTATTCAGAATATATGGACAAATCAGAAAATCAAACATATTGGCAAAAGTCATAGTTATCGCACTTTATCGGGACTATCGGGACTAACCCTTACGGTACTCGAAAGAGTATTTACCAAATAGATTGTTTACCACCAAAATCAATGTATATAGTAATAGACAACACTTATGAACTTCTTGGACTGTTTCAGTCCACGGTGGAACATTAGCCTTTTCCATTACCGTCCTAAGAAGACAAAAATAGAGAAAAAGCTTCTTGAAAATCGATTGTTTACAACCAAATCAACGTCTATAGTGATAGACAACACTTATTCGGACTATAGGCTCATTAGGACAACCGGGATATGTGATGTGAACTAACAACGTCTTGGCAACAACCATCAATCTAACTTTTAAATCTCAACTATAAATTCACACTCCTTTCTGTAAAAATTTTCAGACATTTGTTAGTTCACCTCACATCATTAAACTTTAGCTTCTTCTTTCATGCGTCCAAACGAATAAAACAGAATAAAAAAAACATAGAAATACATATAAAATCGATAAAAAGAAAATAGTAATAGAAATGAAAACGGATCTTTTGATAAAACTTTTAATGATCCGGAAGAAAACTTCCATAGCCAATGAGAAAACAAAAATAGAGAGAAAGCTTCATGAAAATATGCAAGGTGCAAACGATTATGTTTCTAGGCCACCAAGCTCACCTTATATAGGATTTTACAAACTTCTTTCGAAAGATTCGTATATGCCATAGAATATTTTTTTTCAAACTCAAACTAATAAAACATTGAGAAAGATATTGTGATTTTTTAAGAAAAGTGAATTAATTAATTGAATTAAAATCGACTTGATGACATTCTCGTAAATAAGTTCAACTCCAAACCCTTTAAGTTATTTTTGGCCTTGCCATGTCACCATTTACACGTCATCATTATCCTCATGTAGAGCTCTCTCGTGTTGACACATCAGCTTTCGCCAAAAAATTACTTCTCATTTATATATATAGATTCTGCTTACGTGAATTCGTGTTAATAATTTTTTTCTTGGGTTTTACTTTAAGGTTTAAGGCTGACTCTTTGTGGGCCATGTTGGTCAAAACTTCCTAATATAAGATAACTTTTAAAGTATTATTGTAGTTTACTGATAGATCAAAGTTTATTCCCTATTCTACTGCAAGTGCACAGTTATGCGAATGTAGTATTCAGGCTATCATATCCACAAGGATTTAAGATTCACCCCGATAGACTATATGCTTTCAAACTTAGCTAAATCAATCAAATGAGAAAACAATAAACAAAACAGAAATGTAAAGGTTGTTTTTTTCGATGGGAGAAAGACGCTAGACTCAGGGTATTCTCAGGAAATCATACAATGCCAGACACTTAGCTATCAGGATTCAGGTTAAGCACATGTTCAAGAACTAGAATCACAATGTAAAACAATTCAACTCTCGCTGCAATTGTTATCTATGTCTAGCAACCTAATGATTCAAATCTCGTTGCAATCTTAGAGTTCTAGACAAGCATTTTTAGCAAGTTCATAAGTTCACAATTTTCCTAGACCAAATCTCTTTGCATCTAATCAAATTGCTCACACTAAGTTCTTTCAGATTATAACTCACACTCTTGTGCCAAATTAACAATCTCAGATCTAAACCCTAGGTGATCAATCCAGAATTCAATATTAGTCTCAACTTAGGTGATGAACGGATAGATTTAGAATCCTAATCAATCGGTGATCTAACAAGGCATGAAATCCTATTGAGAATCCCTAAATCTAACTAAAGTTACTACTCAGACATGATATCAAATGAATAACACATGAATGAATAGAAAAGACTGAATAGATAAAACAGGGGTTCGAAATCCTTCTCTCAAAGGTTACAAGTAGCAAAAACAGCCCCAAGCAATATCTCTCAATCTCCAGAGCAAAAGCAAGAACAAAAGTAAGTAACAAGATAATCGAGTCTGCTTTCGAAAACCTAATTAAAAACACTAAACACGTTCTGGGCTAGATTAGAATTAGGGAAACTTCTGGGGTGACTTTACAATTCCTCAAAAGATGTCTTCAACTCAGCGCATAAGTGTCTGTCGCGCTCAGTGTCGACCGAATCCAAGGTGAGTGTCGGTCGACATCACGTCGTGGTCGAGACTCCAACTTCAGCTCGTTGCACAGTTCACCAGAAATGTCCCAAAACTCTGCTCTTTTCTCCAAACGCAAGCTTACCTGTAAAGAACTCAATAGACTCGAAAAACCAGGTTAAAGACTCAATAAATACAATTACATCATGGTTGAAAACCTAGAAAACCATGATATATCAACTCCCCCACACTTAGCTCTTGCTTTCCCTCAAGCAAATAAAGAACTAAAGCGATGAGAAAGAGGTTTGAAAACTCAGAAACTCATTTCGTCTTAGGAACATTCGCATTCACATTCACTTATTAACCCACTGAAAACATTCTGGCAGAGATCAAGACCACAATGTACTTCCCCCACACTTAGCAAATGTCTCAAGTAAGCTCCACAATCTAGACAGTGCATTCAAGTTCTACACACTAACCTCTGTATACAATTAGGTGCGGTCTCACGGAGGGAGTATCGATCAGAAGACACATGGACTCAACTCAGTCAGTACTTGACCACCAAACTGTCGGTTTTTGGTTTCTTTCTTTTCCCTTTCTCCCTTAGTAACTGATTTTTCCCACTGGGTATCATTTTTTTTTTTTTTTTATCAGTGCTCTTCTCTTTTTATTCGGGGTGTAACTTTGGACATGTTTCATGGATGCACAGGAGATAATAGGGGACTCTACCACTCCCGTGACCACTTCGAAGCTACTAGCTTATCCGCTGTTTTAATCTCTTTTTTTTTTTACTTTCAAGGGAGGAGAAAATCAGAAACCATACTTAGACAGGATCATAGGCTGTGTCAAACACATCAGAGGAATCCGATCCAGTGATACCAAGCCCCTAAGTGAGAAAATTCAGTCAGAATTAGAGGTGAAGTTAGTGATGGATCCTCTGAATACCTGAGAAGATATGGGTGTCCTTGGTAGGTTGATCCGTGTTGGGTTTTCTAACAGTCATATAGCT
Organism: Orychophragmus violaceus; assembly: GCA_030180135.1. Classification (NCBI taxonomy): domain Eukaryota; kingdom Viridiplantae; phylum Streptophyta; class Magnoliopsida; order Brassicales; family Brassicaceae; genus Orychophragmus; species Orychophragmus violaceus. The sequence goes on from CM058236.1 coordinate 9,307,623, forward strand.
ATTGCAAGTCTGTTCGATGGTCACTTAGTTTCTGTTCCAGCGAAAAATTTCCTCGAAAAATCACAGTTTCATACCAATTTTAACTCAATAAAACAATTTGAAAACCAAAGAAAAATAAGGACTGACGCTAAGAAAACATAACACAATGTCAGTAACCACCTCCCCCACACTTAAACTGCACTGTCCCCAGTGCAATCGCAGCTTGGGTTCGGGAGAACAAGGTATAAGTCAACCGAAAACTTGGAAAGCAGAGACCTTACCTGTAGGCATGTTGAGTGTCGACCGACACCCAGCCAATGTTGAGTGACACATGGCTTTGGTCGACATTCAGCTGCTCTGAATCGAGTGTGCTCGATTTCTGTCCGCGTTTTCGAGTTGGTGTCGACCGACATTAAGGAGCGTCGGTCGACACTGCTGTCTGCAACATGTTCTTCACGATTCTAACACACAAAAACCAGAAAAATCAAAAGACTCAAGAACAAAAACCAAAAAGAAAGGAAAACTGACCTAACAGTGGGTTGCCTCCCACTCAGCGCTCGTTTAACGTCAATAACTTGACTGTATTGCGATCAGGCAGTGGGTGGATCAGCCAGATGGACAATGTCGCCTTCTGGGATTGTGGCTTTCGCCCAATAGTGTTTCACCCTTTGCCCATTGACTGTGAACTCCTCGCCTTCGGAATTCATCAAGATAACAGCTCCGTGTGGTTCTAGCTTCCTTGACGGTGAATGGTCCTGACCAACGAGAACGCAACTTGCCAGGAAACAATGTCAAGCGAGAGTTATAGAGGAGTACCTGATCATTGGGTTCGAAGCTGCGTGAGATGATCTTCTTATCATGATACGCCTTTGTACGCTCCTTGTACAACTTTGAGTTCTCATAGGATGGTGGTGAATTTCATCTAACTCATTAAGCTGTATCAAATGCCTCTCAACTGCAGGCATGAGATCAAAATTCATCTGTTTGACATCCCATCTAGCCTTGTGCTCGAGCTCGACTGGAAGGTGACAAGCTTTCCCATAGAGTAAATGATATGGTGTAGTCCCAAGTGGCGTCTTGAATGCAGTCCTGTAGGCCCATAACGCATCATCCAACTTAACAGACCAGTCCTTCCTAGTCTTTCCCACTGTCTTCTCCAGAATCTCCTTGATCTGTCGGTTTGAAACCTCAACTTGTCCACTAGTCTGAGGGTGATATGGAGTAGCCACACGATGATTAACACCATGCTTCTTAAGCAACTTCTCAAAGACCTTGTTGATGAAGTGTGAACCGCCTTCACTGATTACAATCCTAGGTACTCCAAATCTGGGGAAGATGATAGTCTTAAACATCTTAAGAACTACCAAAGAGTTATTGGTCGGACTAGCAAGCGCTTCAACCCACTTAGAGACGTAGTCCACAACAACCAAGATATATTTGTTCCCATAAGAAGATGGAAACGGACCCATGAAATCGATGCCCCAACAGTCAAAGACTTCAACCTCCAGGATGAAGTTTTGTGGCATCTCATGTCTCTTGCTTATCTTCCCCCTCCGTTGACACACATCACACTACGAGACAAAAACCTGAGTATCCTTGAACATCGTAGGACACCAGAAGCCTGCTTGAAGAACCTTGGACACTGTCTTAAACGTAGCAAAGTGTCCGGCGTACTCAGAACCATGGCAGTGGTACAACACATTATCAACTTCAGCCTTTGCAATGCAACGTCTGTAGATACCATCAGAGCAGTGCTTGTACAAATAAGGTTCATCCCAATAATAGCGCCTGACTTCCCTAAGAAATTTCTTCTTGGCATAACCTTTAAACACTTCAGGCTCATCCTCTGCAGCAAGGTAGTTCGCTATATTGCGTACCAAGGTCTTGTAGAGAGAGAACCTTGGGCGATTGCAGCTATAAACATGTCAGCTTGATCATCCAAAATAGCTTCCTGCATCCGCGACTGGTGTCGACCGACACTAGTGTTGGTGTCGATCGACATCGTCCCCAATCGGCCAAGCGATGTCGGGTTTGATCAATTATTGTCCGTTGTTTCGAGTGGAGTGCCGACCGACATGAACTGAATATCGACCAAAACTTGCCCTGCAACTCGTGTAGAAGGCAGTGAACTCGCAGAAACTGCCTGAAATCTTGTCTCAACCTTATAGATTTTCTCTTCTGGTAGAAAATCGTCTATAGGAACGTCCTCATCGATCCTGATCCGTGACAGATGGCCAGCAACACCATTTTCCACTCCTTTCTTATCTCTCACCTCTATGTCAAATTCTTGGAGCAACAAAATCCATCTCAGCAGCCTTGGCTTAACATCTTCCTTCTGCATTAGATACTTAAGCGCAGAATGGTCAGTGTGCATAACTACTTTAGAGCCAATCAGGTATGGGCGGAACTTCTCAAATGCCAACACAACTGCTAGCAACTCTTTCTCAGTTGTTGCATAATTCCTTTGCGCATAATCAAGAGTTCTACTAGCATAGTAGATGGCATGAAGCTTTTTATCCTTTTTCTGACCAAGCACAGCTCCTACTGCATAATCACTAGCATCACACATCACCTCGAAAGGCAGATCCCAGTCTCGAGGTTGTACAATTGGAGCAGAAATCAAAGCCTGTTTCAGCTCTTTGAATGCAGCATGACACTCATCTGTGAACTCAAACTTCACATCCTTGCAGATAAGTGCAGTGAGTGGTCTAGCTATCTTGCTGAAGTCTTTAATAAACCTCCTCTAAAATCCAGCATGCCCAAGAAAACTCCTCACTCCTTTGACTGAGTCTGGAGCATGTAGCCCTGTCATCACCTCAATCTTAGCTTTGTCCACTTCAATCCCTGCCTCAGATACCCTGTGTCCAAGTACAATGCCATCCCTAACCATAAAATGACATTTCTCCCAATTCAAAATCAGGTGCTTTTTCTCACATCTAGCTAGAACCTTGCACAGATTATCCGAACAAGCATGGTAGGATGGTCTGTAGACAAAAAAGTCATCCATGAAGACCTCCATAATGTCCTCTATTATGTCTGTGAAGATAGACATCATGCACCTCTGGAATGTCGCAGGAGCATTACACAGTCCAAATGGCATTCTGCGGTATGCAAATGTGCCATAAGGACAGGTAAATGTAGTCTTCTCCTGGTCCTCTGGGTGGATAGGGATCTGAAAGAAACCAGAATAACCATCCAGAAAGCAGTAGTAAGGATGATTTGCCAACCTTTCCAACATCTGATCAATGAAAGGGAGTGGAAAGTGGTCTTTTCTGGTGGCTGCATTCAACTTCCTGTAGTCTATGCACATCCTGTGACCAGTGATTTTCCTTGTAGGAATCAGCTCATTCTTGTCATTCTTCACCACTGTGACTCCTCCCTTCTTAGGAACCACATGAACTGGGCTGACCCAATCACTCTCTGAGATAGGATAAATGATCCCAGCTTGCAACAACTTCATTATCTCCTTCTTCACAACCTCTTTTAGGTTAGGATTCAAACACCTCTGATTCTCAATTGACGACAAGCTCTCATCCTCAAGGTGTATCCTATGCATGCACAAGTCTGGATAGATACCTGCAATATCATCAAGAGAATAGCCAAGAGCTTTGTGATACTTGCGCAGCTTGCTTAGCAATAAAGTGAGTTCTGCGTTATTCAAATGAGCATTGACAATAACATGATAGGTAGAATTCTGACCTAGAAATGCATATTTGAGGCCTGCAGGGAGCTGCTTCAGCTCAATCTTTGGAGCCTTTTCCTCGCTCCAATCGCCAAGTGTGGCAGCCTTCTGCGAAACGCTGACCAGCTCCTCTTGAGCTACTACTTGCATCACATGTTCAAAAGAACCCATCAGCCTCAAATACCCAGCAGCAGCAGTATCCTCTAGCTCCAAGTCCTGCTCAGAGCTCATCAAAGCTCTCTCTAAAGGGTCAGCAGGATGCATTTGAGATAGAAATTCTGCAGCTAGATTATCCAAGGTGTCCACATAGAAAGTCTGCCCATCAATAATAGGGTGCCTCATCAGCTTGTTCATGTCAAAGTCCATCACCAGATCACCCACATTAAGTCCAATCTTCCCTCGCTTAACATCAATAATTGCACCAGCTGTAGCAAGGAACGGTCTGCCTAAGATAAGAGGATCCTTAGGCTCTTCATTATACTGCAAGACAACAAAGTCTGTGGGAATCACACATTCACCTATCTTCACCGGTACATCCTCCAAGAGACCTTCAGGAATCCTTATGGAGCGATCAACTAGAATCAAAGAGATCCTAGTAGGTGTGAAATCTGTCATCCCCATCTGCTTAGCAACTGAATACGGCATCAGATTAACACTTGAGCCCAAATCACACAATGACTTCTCAAATCTGTCTCTGAAAATTGTGCAGTCCAAGACAAAGCTTTATGGATCCTTTTGCTTCTCTAGAACTCTGTTCAGAATTATAGTGCTGCAGACCTTAGTGATCATCATCACACACTCTTCATCTCCCATATCAGAAGTCAACATCTTCTTCAAACACCTCTTCATCACTGGGTTGTTGTTGATAGCATCCAGCAATGGCACTGGAAGAGTGAGCTTGCTCAGCATAGCCATGTATTTAGCCTTGAACCGTTCAAACTTAGATTGCCTCGGGTTTCTTGGGAAAGGTACCTTGGGTTTATACACCTTCCCAGTAGCAACAAGAGTTTTTTCACAGCTTCAAACTCTGTCCGCGAAGGGTGTCGATCGACACTGGGTTGGTGTCGGTCGAAATTGGTCGATTTCCCATTGTTGTCGACCTCACAATTGATCTCGGTCGATTTCCGTTCGTCACAAGCATTCGAAGGATTGGGTGTCGGTCGACACTGGGTGTCAGCGTCGGTCGAAACTCGTCTTTCGGCTTCAATTTCTTCATCCAATTCATCCATCTCCTCCAGTTATGTTGGAAATTCATACCGGTTTATAAAATAACCTATGAATATACTAGCCAAGATCTCATGCAAATACTGAAATAAATCTAGATCTAGAATCTCGAATATACCTGGATGTTTTGCAGCGGAGTAAAACGAGACGATTCGAGATTCCTTAGCACTTCAAGTGTAGTGCCTCTACCGGTATCCACACGCACACAAACTAGATCGGAACGGGATGCTAGTACCGTCAAGATCAGATCTCAAAATTACCACGAACAATTCGCTTCTATTTTAGGTTTTATGGTTTGCGGCTGCGTGAGTAATTATTGTTATCACCAATCGTTATATATCATTATATACACAACGATTGATTTATAACCTAATTAAGTTTGGTTGTCTAATGGGCCAAAGCCACTTATCCATTAACTTAATCATGAATGAATCATTATTCATTCAAAAAGCAAATCACTCACGTACATATATTATATATATATATATATATATATATATATATATATAAATGCATATATCATATATAGCAAATATAAATATATTATATTAACAATAAAACCTAATATAATAATTGATCTAGTTTGCTTAGGTGTGTGACCCTGTAGGATCGTATAATATTAGCAATAGATTCTCAACCTATAGATCATAAGCGGTTTCTAGCAAAACATTATAACCACCTAATATTATACGATTGCCGAACCTCGACATTATGACTCTACCAAGAGTAAGTACAATTGATTTCAGGACATTCCCAACAATCTCCCACTTGTACTGAAATCATTTATTCCCATAATCCCTTTGTCTCTATATCTCGATCTCAGCATAAGGCAAGAAACGGTGTCATCCTTATTAAGCTAGATCACGTTTATCGAACTCCGATTTATACTGATTAAACAAACGACTGACATTCACCTCGTTTGAGCACGGCCATGCATTTTTCAGTATCAAATCTTTGATAGGCCCTGAGATATTTATCTCCCGTTATATAGGAGGGACAAATTCCATCTTGTTCCATCCCTGTTCCTTACAAAATTCATAGCACACCCAATCAATGTCTTTATAGTCACCTGTTACGGCTGACGTTTGACAAGGTCAAAGTGAACTAATCCATAGGTAAGAAAACATGACGAACTCAGGTCAAAGGACTACACTCTATAGTCGTGATGAGAACCTCATATGACACTCATATAACAATCTTGTTGAGTTCTCATGGCGGGTCAGTCCAACCATGTGTTCCCCAACACATGTCTATGTGATTGGCTTTAATACAACATATTAAATGACTCCACGAAACTTAGTCATCAACCACCTCACATACTAGTCATCTCCAGTTATTAACGGCCCATTTTAATAACCTTGACTAGGGACCACAATAATTTATGTCATCTTTCACTTATAGGGTTTCATGATCAAGTCACGTACTTGATGACCTATAGATTGAAATAAATTATTTTGGGACTTTATTTGTTATCCAATAACCAAATAAATCTGAAACAAATTTCATTAATTTGAAAAACATAACCAAATGTATGTAAACATGAACATCATATAAAAAAGGAAAATTCTCCTACTAGAATCAAGATCACATCTTAAGAAACTTAATGCCTATAGCAGCAGTATGACTCTCATGCTTAGGCCGTGGAAGAGGCTTAGTCAATGGATCAGCAACATTTGCATCCGTCGAGACTCTGCTAATCTTCACATCTCCTCTATCAACAATCTCACGAATGAGATGATATCTCCTCATAATGTGTTTGGACTTCTGGTGGGATCTAGGTTCTTTTGCTTGTGCGATAGCTCCATTGTTGTCACAATAGAGATCCACTGGGATAGAAATACTAGGAACCACACCTAGTTCAATAGTAAAATTCCGAATCCAAACAGCTTCCTTTGTTGCTTCTGAAGCAGCAATGTACTCAGCTTCGGTTGTAGAGTCTGCTACGGTGCTCTGCCTGGAACTCTTCCAACTTACAGCTCCTCCATTAAGACAAAAGATAAAACCAGATTGTGATCGGTAATCATCTTTGTCTGTCTGGAAACTCGCATCGGTGTAACCACTCACAACAAGCTCATCATTTCCTCCATAGACCAAGAACTTATCCTTAGTATTTCTAAAATATTTTAGGATGTTCTTGACTGCTGTCCAGTGACTCTCACCTGGATCAGATTGGTATCTACTCGTCATGCTCAAAGCGCATGCAACATCTGGATGAGTACAGAGCATGGCATACATGATAGATCCTATAGCAGAAGCATATGGGATTCTACACATCCACTCTCGCTCATCATGTGTCGAAGGACACTGAGTCTTGCTGAGAGTTATGCCATGAGACATTGGTAGAAAACCTATCTTGGAATCATGCATTTGGAATCTGTGTAAGACCTTATCTATATAAGTGTCTTGACACAATCCAATAATTTTGTTTAATTTATCTCTATAGATTCTTATTCCAAGAATATACGCGGCTTCTCCCATGTCTTTCATTGAGAAGCAACTTCCTAGCCAAGTCTTTACAGAATTAAGCATAGGAATATCATTTCCAATAAGAAGTATGTCATCCACATACAATACTAAGAAAACAACTGCACTCCCACTAGTCTTCTTGTAAACGCAAGGTTCTTCTTCGTTTCTAATGAAATCAAACTCTTTGATTGCCTCATTAAAACGAAGATTCCAACTCCGAGATGCTTGCTTCAAACCATAAATGGAACGTTGAAGCTTGCACACCTTCCTAGCACTTCCATGGACTGTGAAACCCTCAGGTTGTGTCATGTACACATCCTCCTCGAGATTTCCATTAAGGAAAGCTGTTTTCACATCCATCTGCCATATCGCATAATCATAATGAGCGGCAATTGCTAGGAGAATCCGAATGGACTTAAGCATTGCGACTGGGGAATAGGTTTCATCATAGTCTATACCATGAATTTGCTTGTAACCTTTAGCCACCAATCTAGCTTTGTATATCTGTATATTGCCATCCATGTCTATTTTCTTCTTGAAAACCCATTTACACTCAATGGTTTTGACACCATCAGGTAAATCAACCAAAGTCCATACTTTGTTTACTGACATGGATTCCATTTCAGATTTTGCGGCTTCTAGCCATTTTTCGGAGTCAGGGCCCATCATTGCTTCCTCAAAGGACGTAGGTTCATCACTCTCTATTATCAATAGTTCATGATGATTAGTCACCAAAAACCCATATCTAACAGGTTCGTGACGTATCCTCTTGGATCTACGTACCTCAGGTTCCACAGGTGTAGATTCTACGACTCTTCGTAAATCTAATTGATCCTCTTCATGAGAATCCGGAACAATCTCCTGTGTTTCTCGAACTTCTTCGAGATGTACTTTACTCCCACTGTTTTTCTTGGAAAGAAATTCTCTTTCTAGAAAAGCACCATTACGAGCAACAAACACTTTGTTCTCGGTAGGGTTGTAGAAGTAATAACCTTTGGTTTCTTTGGGATAACCAACGAAGTAGCATTTATCAGATTTGGGTCCGAGCTTATCGGTAAACATACATTTAACATAAGCATCACAACCCCAAATTTTCAGAAAAGACAAATTTGGAACTCTTCCAGTCCATATCTCATATGGTGTCTTCTCAACTGATTTTGATGGACATCTGTTTAGCGTAAACGCAGACGTTTCTAGAGCGTATCCCCAAAAGGATAATGGAAGCTCTGCATGACTCATCATTGATCGAACCATATATAATAAAGTTCGATTTCTCCTTTCGGAAACACCATTCAACTGTGGCGTTCCTGGAGGAGTGAGTTGTGAAACAATTCCACACTCTTTCAGATGGTCATCGAAAGTTTGACTCAAATATTCACCACCTCGATCTGATCGAAGAGCTTTGATTGTCTTGCCAAGCTGGTTTTGTACTTCATTCTGAAATTCTTTGAACTTTTCAAAGGATTCAGATTTATGTTTCATTAGATAAACATAACCATATCTACTGAAGTCATCAGTAAATGTGATGAAGTACTGGTAGTTTCCTCTAGTATTTGTGCTCATCGGTCCACATACATCCGTATGTATAAGTTCCAATAAGTCCTTAGCTCTTTCACCGTGTCCAGTAAAAGGAGCCTTAGTCATTTTTTCCAACAAACATGATTCACATTTCTCATATGATTCATAATCAAATGAGCTCAAAAGTCCATCACTATGAAGCTTTTGAATGCGTTTCTCATTTATGTGGCCCAAACGACAATGCCAAAGAAAAGTTTGATTCGTGTCATTTGACTTGAATCTCTTAGTACTAATGTTATAGATTGGCACACTTTGGTTTAGAACATAAAGTCCATTCTCTAATGGACCGCTACCATAAAATATATCATTGTAATCAAATGAACAACACTTGTTCTTAATTGAAAACTGATATCCTTCCAAATCCAAACAAGGAATAGAAATAATATTTCTGCTTATAGCAGGTACATAGTAGCAATTCTTAAGTTCTAAAACCACGCCAGAAGGCAAAGACAAATGAAATGTTCCTACGGCTAATGCAGCAACTCTTGCTCCATTTTCAACACGTAGGTCCACTTGTTCTTTCTCCAAAATTCTACTATTGCTTAGGCCCTGCATATTTGTACAAATATGAGCACCACAGCCGGTATCCAATACCCAAGAAGTAGAACCAGAAGTAGTAACATTTACTTCTATAACATAAATACCTGAAGATGAAGTCTCAAAAGACTTCTTCTTCTTCTTTTCCAGATCTTCCAAGAATTTATTACAGTTTCTTTTCCAATGCCCATAACCATTACAATAATGGCACTTATCTTCTTTAGAAGGACCAGGTTTAAACTTAGGGGGCATGGTTAGACTCACCAGGTTTAAACTTAGGGGCATTGGTCTTAGGTTTTCCAGGAAGAACCTTTTCAAGGACATAGTCCTTTTTCTCCTGTTTGAGAACAATTCTCAAGTTTCGATACCATTTGAAGAAATTCAATCCATTAAGTCTATCTTTCTCAAGAACAGATCTCAATGAAAACGAGTTGTGGGGAGTTGACATTGCTGGAAATAAAGAATAGGAAATGTTAATATGATGTTCGGGAATAAGAGTAATCTCAACAATTAAGAAAACTCACATTATATTCAAATAATAATTTCCTCAAATTGAATATAATGATCCAAGATCCACATTTCACTAGAATTCGAGTGAGCTTTGGCTCAACCCCTAAATGTCTAGTTATTTAGGTAAACAACACCGTGTTAATTATATCAAATATAACTCTTGGTTGTTAGATGACATCTTATGTCTTATCCAACATATGCCTCTAAGCCCAAAACCGTTTTGATAGCTTAGTCAAGTAAACCAATCTTGTTTCACATGGTAACCATTACCATCTACCTCACTTATGTAATTGTGGACACCTTGCTTTGGCAAGCCCATCACACAATGAAATAAGCCTTGATAGTTGATAAGATTGGAGAAGCATCAAAATACTTGATATTAATTGAGGAATTGAATTTAATGCAATTGTAATTTATATTTAAAATTTATATCTTATATAAGTATTTAAATATACATAACACATATCTAATATGTATCTTAAATTGATTATAAATAATTATTTATTTTAATTCCTTTCAAAATCTTCCAAAGATTTAGATAAAAGGAATCAACGATATCATCATGTATATATAAGTATTTTATTTATGTACTTGATCAATCAAATAACTGGACAAAGAAGCATACTTATCATCAGCTATATTTATTCATAATAAATATAACATTGTATAGCCGACACATGAAAACCATACAATCGCAATAATCAAATTATATTATTGATAGTTATATCATCATGCCAAACTTAGCGAGCCAGGGTTCACAAATTTAATAATTTAATAAAATTAAATATTGACCAACAAGGCGTTAGCTAATAGTGACGAATAAGAACATGTCCGATAAACAATTTCTAATCAAATCGAACATCACCGAATTAATTTCTATATCTAATATAGACGAAACTAAATCCAATTTTAACCTTAAACAAATAGTTTATACTAGATTCAAAATCAGTATTATACAAGCAGGCTCTGATACCACTGTTGGAAATTCATACCGGTTTATAAAATAACCTATGAATATACTAGCCAAGATCTCATGCAAATACTGAAATAAATCTAGATCTAGAATCTCGAATATACCTGGATGTTTTGCAGCGGAGTAAAACGAGACAATTCGAGATTCCTTAGCACTTCAAGTGTAGTGCCTCTACCGGTATCCACACGCACACAAACTAGATCGGAACGGGATGCTAGTACCGTCAAAATCAGATCTCAAAATTACCACGAACAATTCGCTTGTATTTTAGGTTTTATGGTTTGCGGGTGCGTGAGTAATTATTGTTATCACCAATCGTTATATATCATTATATACACAACGATTGATTTATAACCTAATTAAGTTTGGTTGTCTAATGGGCCAAACCCACTTATCCATTAACTTAATCATGAATGAATCATTATTCATTCAAAAAGCAAATCACTCACTTACATATAATATATATATATATATATATAAATGCATATATCATATATAGCAAATATAAATATATTATATTAACAATAAAACCCAATATAATAATTGATCTAGTTTGCTTAGGTGTGTGACCCTGTAGAATCGTATAATATTAGTAATAGATTCTCAACCTATAGATCATAAGCGGTTTCTAGCAAAACATTATAACCACCTAATATTATATGATTGCCGAACCTCGACATCACGACTCTAGCAAGAGTAAGTACAATTGATTTCAGGACATTCCCAACAAGTTTCTCAGCACTCACTTGCATGTTGGGGATAGTTTGCAGCCTTTTCCTACTCCTTAGTGATATTGCATTGCAGTGATGCTTAGGGTTGGTATCTGTACTTCCAGTAAGGAATCCGGTTTGCCTCTTAATAGCTCCAGCAGTTTGAGCAACCTGAGTATCCAACTGCTTCATATGTGTGCTCAAAGCCTCAAACTTCCCATTCAGATCAGTGTATATGGCATCAATCTTCTTATTAAAGTCCACAATAGTCATTGTATGCCCCTCAAGTATTTGCTCCATCATGGCTTCCAACTTGCTCTCATGAGCATTAGCAACAGGAGGAGTCTGATAAGAAGATGATCCATAGGTCCTCTGATATGAGTTGTTCTGCTGAAAAGGTTTCCGGAAACCAGTAGTCTGACCATATCCAGAAGAGTTTGGATTGCTTGTGAAAGCTCTCTTATGACCACCAGTGTAGAACTTGTTACCTTGCTGATTTCCAAACCTGTTTCCTTGAAATCCAGACCCACCAATGTAGTTCACATCCTCTTCTTGGCAGCCATCTTCAGGTTCAATCTCTTCAACCTCTTGAGCAAAGTGGACAGCTTTCTTCCCAATCAGCAAGCTATGGACAGTATCCAACTTATTCTTCATCTCAGCAATCTGGAAGTTGTCTACTTTTCCACCAGACTCTTTCCACTTCCTGTCAGCATTCTTAGTGCTGTTGCTGCTCACCAAGTTCTCAATCAATACTCTGGCCTGCTCAGGAGTCTTTGTGTTGAAGTTGCCATTGCTAACAGCATCCAACGCAGACTGGTACCAGAGATCCACACCTCTGAAGAAAATGCCCAGCAGCTGAACTTTAGAGAATCCCTGATGAGGACAATCTCGTTGGTACATCTTAAACCTCACCCAAGCGGCTTTAAGAGGCTCTGTAGGTCACTGATTGAATGTCAGAAGGTCCTGTCTGAGCTGATCGGAGTGAGCATCATCATAGAAATGTCTTTAGAACTCTCTCTTCACTGCATCCCAAGTGGTCAACTTCGCAGGTGGAAGTTGCTTAAGCCAAGCTGCAGCCTCTCCAACGAGAGAATAAGGGAAAAGTTTGAGATGCAGAAAATCATACCCAACTCCATTGTGCTTCATCCCAGCGACAAAGGCTTCAAAATCCTCAATATGATCCATTGGCTGCTCATGAGGAAGGCCATGGAAAGGATGCTGCCTCACCAATGCATAGTAAGCAGTCTTAAGCTCGAACTCGTCCCTCTCAAAAGGAGGAGGCACAATAGCAGATCTGTTGGCGTAGAACTCGTCAGGCCTATTGTAGTCAGCAAGAGTCCTTTCCTGTGGAGGATTGGGTTGCGGATTAGCTCCAAGATTAACCACATGCCTCTCACCTTGAGGCTGCTCAAGTTCAGGGATCACATTCCCTTGGGCATCAATCCTTTTCCTCTGAGCATTGTAGGCATTGTTCTGTGGGTCTCTCAGAACACCTTCAACATCTGGTATCAAAATCAACTGGTTATTCATCATCCTTGAAAGTTCTCCGAGCCTTTCTGTTTGTTCTCTCAAGTCTAGCAAGCTCCTCAAGCTTGAGGTTCAAAAGTTCTTCGTTCGGGTTGCTTCGGGTGTGACGGTTTGGCATAAACTGAACTCAAAAACTGGTCTCGAGCTCGATGTCGAGCGACACTAGAGGGGTGTCGGTCGACACTAAATGCTTCTGAAGATTCCTGCAGCAACAAAACAAGCAAGACCGAGAAAAATATCAGTAACTAGAAATTAAAAACGACTTAGTCTAAATTCTACAGCAAAATCTATCGGCGAACTCAAATGAGTCCCCGGCAACGGCGCCAAAAACTTGATAGGTCAAAGTTTATTCCCTATTCTACTGCAAGTGCACAATTATGAGAATATAGTATTTAGGGTATCGTATCCACAAGGACTCAAGATTCACGCGATAGACTATATGCTTTCCAACTTAGCTAAATCAATCAAATGAGAAAACAGTAAACAAAACAGAAATGTAAAGGTTGTTTTCGATGGGAGAAAGACGCTAGACTCAGGGTATTCTCAGGAAATCATACATTGCCAGACACGTAGCTATCATGATTCAGGTTAAGCACATGTTCAAGAACTAGAATCACAATGTAAAACAATTCAATTCTCGCTACAACTGTTATCTATGTCTAGCAACCTAATGATTCAAATCTCTTTGCAATCTTAGAGTTCTAGACAAGCATTTTTAGCAAGTTCATAAGTTCAAAATTTTCCTAGACCAAATCTCTTTGCATCTAATCAAATTGCACACTAAGTTCTTTCAGATTATAACTCACACTCTCGTGCCAAATTAACAATCTCACATCTAAACCCTAGGTGATCAATCCAGAATTCAGTATTAGTCTCAACTTAGGTGATGAACGGATAGATTTAGAATCCTAATCAATCGGTGATCTAACAAGGCATGAAATCCTATCTAGAATCCCTAAATCTAACTAAAGTTACTACTCAGACATGATATCAAATGTATAACACATGAATGAATAGAAAAGACTGAATAGATAAAAACAGGGGTTCGAAGTCCTTCTCTCAAAGGTTACAAGTAGCAAGAACAGCCCCAAGCAATATCTCTCAATCTCCAGAGCAAAAGCAAGAACAAAAGTATGTAACAAGATAATCGAGTATGCTTTCAAAAACCTAATTAAAAACACTAAACACGTTCTGGGGCTAGAATTAGGGAAAATTCTGGGGTGACTTTGCAATTCCTCAAAATATGTAATCAACTCAGCGTATAAATGTCTGTCGCGCTCAGTGTCGACCGACACCAAGGTGAGTGTCGGTCGACATCACTTCGTGGTCGAGACTCCAACTTCAGCTTGTTGCACAGTTCACCAGAAATGTCCCAAAACTCTGCTCTTTGCTCCAAACGCAAGCTTACCTGTAAATGACTCAATAGACTCGAAAAACCAGGTTCAAGACTCAATACAATTATATCATGGTTGAAAACCTAGAAAAACCATGATATATCATTTACGTGAATTCTTGTTAAAAAATTAACACATTTTGGGTTTTAGTGATACCGTTTAGGGTTGATTCTTTGTGGGTGGGCCATGTTGGTCAAAATTTTCCAATTTTGAGATAATTAGTTTAATTAATAACAAAGTTAATGTTAATCTTGTTAATAATTAAGTGTTTTGATTGTTTTATTTGAATCGGGTTGGGTATATTTGACTGTTTTAAGTATTTGAAATAGGATGAAATATAGCTGATCCGTTACGTTAATATAATTATGTTTACATGAAACAATGTAATGTGTAGTTGGCTAAACACAGACATATAACATCAACGATTACAGTGAAAAATCGTGAAGTGCTTTGTAATCATTTTTCACAAGAAAGCGGTTTGTAGATCCCAGAAACATTGGTTGCACATGTCGTTTCCCTTTCGCCCATAATCCACCACCAAGAGTGCCATGAGTCGGATTTAGAACATGTAAACTTGCGAACACGATCAAGATCGATTTCGTCACATCTCGCTTTGAACCAATCAGGAAGTTCTCTTTCCCACACACGCTTGTCGAGACGAGGAAATATTCTTCGCAGTTGCATTGCATGGTCTAGAGTAAATCCATATATACCATAACGCTCATCATCTCTGTCTTTCCTGAACTATTTGTGTATGATACCATACATATAATTGGCTAACATACATCCACCTCTGGCAGCAACCTTTAGCCCTGTGACTCCTTTACTCTCTTGTTATCTAAGAAGAAATCTGAGATTCCTTTAAGGAGGATGGCTAATGTGTTGCCTGCGTCATAGCAGCTTTAACTGAATTGTACTCTGTCAAAATCCTGAGCACATATGATGTTAATCTCGATCAGATTAACAGATTTGAAGAATATGCATGCTTTCATCTTTCCCTTCAAGGCTTTGCAAGTAATATTCGAATGATGGAGATCTTTCACAACCCGTTCGCAAACATAGACGAGTATCTTCGTGATCAAATAATTAAGCAACGAGAGAAGGTTGAATGGGATGATTTCTTTTCATTTTCTAGTTACTGATCGGGTTTTATACGGATGCCTGTCGTAGTGGGGACAGTGCCAGTACCAATAATCCATACTGTTGAAGATTGGGTTGTCGAAGGAGTTTACCTTTTTGGTTCTGAATCGGTGCTTCAAGATCTTAAGAATGGGGGGTTTTCACCTAATTTGATTGATTGGATATCTTCTTCATAACCCTAAATAAAGACACGACCCTTCATTCCCCCCCCCACATAATAATTAATAAAAAGAAAGAGCCGAAAAAACTACTTCACTTTAGATACCTAGATTATCATGTTGGTTGCGTGTGGCAACAAGTGTAATTGCCAATGAGAGACATTATCAACTTTTCAATATTTTCGGTTGCGTGTGTGATGTTGGTCAAAATTAACATACTCGTCGTTTTACTGATGCGGTTGACTCTTTCTGGCCAATGTTTGTCAAAACTTCCCAATATACGATAACTAGTTTATTAACCAAGTTTACGAGAAATTGTGTTAAAAGTTAACATAGTCTTGGTTTTACTGATGAGGTTTAGGGTTGATTTGTGTGGGCCATGGTGGTCAAAACTTTCCAATATAAAATAACAAATTTATTATTAACCAAGTATACATGACTCCCACTATGCCCTTCCACTAAATTTGGACTAAGAAATAAATTTGTTCGGTGCTTATTATATTCTTATTGGTGGTTGATAATTACATTATCGAGAACATAGTTAACGGCGATACAATACATTATTATAAAAGAGGGTTTATGGGGATACATGACATTGAAAACTTCCCAACCTTGAAGCTTCCAAAACAAAGCTTTACGAAATATCAACCCTTATCAACTTACATAGCTTGCAAAAGAACCATAAAATCAATCCTACATAGCTAATGTTGCCTTTCAATCGATCCTCATCATTCTCCATTTTCCCTTGTTTAACTCGTCCTTACCAAAGAGTGTAGTCTCGCACTCCAAGTTTTGGATTACTCTCCTCCGAAAATCACGAACATCTTCTGCAAGAATCGTATGTTTCACTTCAACCATCCTAATTTCATCAACCGATGCTTCATCCACCCACTTGAATAGATGCTCTTCCCATTTTTCGCTTTAGGACACATGTTTTGGTCACAAAAAATCGCAAATACTAACTTAATTAATCGAAAAATGTATCTGGACATCAATCTCATATATGTAGAATCGTCGATATGGGTTCGCAAGAGTCTTCAAAACATAAGTAACGATGCCTTTCCCACACCATCATCTTCTAGGCACTCCATGAGCTGATCTTCGGGTCGAATACGACCCAACATCTCTAGGATTGTGGAATGTTTCCTGTCTATCAGCCTCTATTTAAAAGTATATTGATTTTGTCTGTTATTAACCCTAATTCCAGAGGTTGAAGACGATGCCCAATAGAGAGAAAGATGAGAGGCAAAGATCGGGTTATATTTTAGTGTTTTATTTGAAATGGGTCATGTAGGATTTTCGGATCGGGGATAGATGGACTGGGCTCCACCCGAACAGATATCTAATTTATTAGGTGGATACTACATGTGTATTGTTTACTCGTTTAACATAGTTATTGATTAACTGGGTTACTGTTAAACTTGTTAAACTTTAGAATACGAAACTAATGAGATACAACCAAACGTGACTTTTTTCATTAACCGGGATGTTATATTACATGATAAAGTACGAGGAATTCATATACTACATAATTTGGGAACTTGTTACTTAATAGCATATATACACTGAAAATGTTGTATCATAACTTCAAGTTTATTTAGTAAACACCCCCATGTTACATCTCGTACGTCGATCCACAAAATCGGATGAGTCTCGCGCCGCCAAAAAACTTCCAAATCAATTCCACATATTTATGGGCCCTAACATCATTATACATGATTAATTGGTATGCATTTAATAAAGATAAATGTAAAGTGATGAACTAATACACTTACCAGTAAGGACACATTGCAAGTGTATCGGTTTTGTCCTCGAACCTTGCATCGTGTTCACTGATATATCATGGTTTTTCTAGGTTTTCAACCATGATATAAGTGTATATATTGAGTCTTTAACCTTGTATTTGGAGTCTTCTGAGTCCCTTGCAGGTTTAGGTACGTTTGGAGCTTATCTGGAAATTCTGTGAGCTTTTGGAGTGATTTTGCAGCATACATGGATTTCACAGAGTTCTTGGGTGCATCTGCACTTAGTGTCGATCGACACTAATTTGGTGTCGGTCGACACCACTAAAGGACGAAATTCCTGCGCGTTAGAAATACAGATTTTGGAGATTTGTAAGATTTACCCAGAAGTTTTTCATATTTACAGAAAGACCCAAATCGTGTTTTAGACTATTAATTAGGTTTTTGAGCCATTGTTTAGGCTAAGCTTTATTCTATCAGAGATTAGGAGATTTTGAGGCTGGTCTTGTACTCGAGAGAGAAGAGATTTCGAACCCCTTTTTCTTATTCTATTGATTATTATGATTATTACTTTGATCATGTCTA
This sequence comes from Orychophragmus violaceus, assembly GCA_030180135.1. NCBI lineage: Eukaryota > Viridiplantae > Streptophyta > Magnoliopsida > Brassicales > Brassicaceae > Orychophragmus > Orychophragmus violaceus. The sequence goes on from CM058236.1 coordinate 9,325,828, forward strand.
TTGTTATGATTGCCATGTCTGAGTAGTTCTCTTGTTAGAATTAGGGATTCTCGTTAGAGATTTTATGGAATTATAGATTGATTGAGTAATTAGGATTCAAAACATATAGTTCTTCATCTAGGTTGTTCTTAACGCTTAATCTAAATTAGCTACTTGGATTATTGATATCAGATTAATTGGCGCAGCGAGAGTTTGTTAATTAATTAGAAAAGAACCTAGTTGAGCAAATTATCTATTCGCAAAGAGATTTGGCTTAGGGAATTTGTGAACGAAAGAACCTGAATTTAATACATGTTTAGAACTCTAGAATTCGCAAAGAGATTTGGTTTTCTAGGTTGTTAGACATAGTTAGTATTCGCAGCGAGAGTTGGTTTGTTATATGATTGTGATTCTAGTTCTAGAACATCAATATCTGAATCTTGTTGATTGGTTGATCTGTGTTCCTGATTTCCTGAGAACTTTCCTAAGTCTAGCGCCTTCGTTAATTGATCACAGACCGTTTGCTTACTTGATTCGTCTACTGTTTTCACCTGTCTTGCTTAGCTTAATTCGATTGCATATAATCTATCGCGTGAACTTGAGTCTCTGTGGATTCGATACCCTTTATACTACGATTGCATATCTGTGCACTTGCAGTTAGAATAGGTATAATTCTTGACCTATCATTCACCTCCTACAGTTGACTCTCTTTATTAACACAAAGTAAAAATATCAGTCAATCAGTTTTACCGAATAATATTATTTATGGGAAAGATGACGTCTTAACACCTTAAATTCTCATATAGAGAGAATCTGCTTCTTCCTGGGGCGTCCCGGTGGTCGTCTAACGGCAGGTGGTGTGAGGCTCCCACCTCGACATTGTACGATGAGATTAGACCAGCCATTGCAGAACATTAGAGAGATAGCCAAGACAGTGTAGCTTACTACATCAAGGTTAAATTTTTATCTTCCTCTTCTTTGTTCCAGTACCGAATCGCTTTATTTTGAGTGCTCACGAGTAGAGATTGTAGCTTTGTAATCTAATCTGCGCAATTTTAGTTTAATGTAAACTATCATAAAGTATAGCGACTGTTGCATTGTTAGCTTTGATGATTTGTATATGCTTTTGTGTAGATAGTATATATATATATGGATGATATATCGTTTTATTGAAATTTTGTAGAAGCAAGTTAAGTTTTATTAATAGAAAGAGGAAAATATTCAGAAATATTCCTTCTCTCCATTGGAAAAAATGGTTTTTCCGAACTCAGATTTTCTGACTATTAAAAGGGAGGAGGATGTCAAAAAAGAAGAAGAGGAGGATAAACAAAAAGGGATGATACACGACTACATGTAGTAAAATGAACTTTAAAAAATTCTGTTGTTTTACTTTCTTTAAAACGACCACATTTCAAATTCAGTACGGTGTCATGTCATCACTATACTAAGAGCATGTACATTGATGTTACTCAACTTGGGGTTCTTAATAATATTTTATTAATATTTTTGGTAGTTATGAATAGTTAAGAACCTATCTTCCTTTTACTCTTCCATTGGTGAAACCCAATTTGAGGTTCTAAAAATTAACACAAGGATGTTAAATAAACATCTCAATGAACTGGAAAATTAACACAAGCATGAGTTCCCGTTCACTGAGCATGAGTTCCCGTTCACTGAGCTTCCCTAAGCACAGTTATAAACATCTCAATGAACTGGAAAAAAAATTGTATAAAAGATGAAGTATCTGCAGAAGAAAACGAGCAGGACTATAGCAACATGAGGGATTTTTCCAATCATCGGATATAATCTGATCATCTAAAAGAATGAGAGGATTTGCAGAAGAAAAGGACCAGCCTTGATCTGTGATCCCAAAGCTAAAACCTGTTTTCTTGCATTGTCTGATCCTTGTTCAGCTAACCGTAGCTTTTCTATCAGCTCTCTGACTTGCTTCTTTAACTCAGCATTCTTCTCTGAGAGAGATGCAAAGTCTGTTTTCAGTATATTGACTCGTGCTGATGATTCACAAGATGATGATACAACCTAAACAATACAAAAAGATAAAGAAAGTGATGAAATTTCATCATGTAAAACTATAAACTCAAATCTTCAAAACTCAAGAATCCATAAACCACTCAATTTAATTCCAAATCGAGATACAATATCCAGTAATCAACCTTGCCAGTTTGTAGAATATCTTTAACTAATTTCCAACAAACACAACACCAAGAAGAACTTGCATGTTCTAGACACATTCCACCTAATACCTATATGTTGAGACTAGGGCAGAGAATTCTCAATTCAGGTCAAATCAATCTATGTAACTCCATCACAAAAACCAAAAGAGAGCTCTATAGATTTAGGGGCGCAAGATGGAGTACCTGGACGCGTTCGTTAGTTGTAATCGACGAGTTCGAGTTGAAGAACCCATTTGGGAACATAACAGCGCATACGCACCCGATAATGATACCGATGAGGATTTGCAGAAAAAAGGAGAGGAGAGGATTTGCAGAAGAAAATCGATTTCGGAAACCACACAAACATGGATCTTTCGACAGAGGATTGATGGCAGAGGATTGATGAAGAAGATGAAGAAGGATCTTTTGACAGAAAAAGGCTAATCAGTGTGTGCCACGTGTTTTAAGAAACGGATTCTTAAAAATCTAATTTAAGGATCGATCCTTAAGTAATTAGCTATTATTCATTTTTTTTAATCAGACCACCTAAGATACTGCGCTTAGAACTTTGTAAAAATCAACGCTGTACATGGTCTAATAGACTATATAGCGGTTTTACCGTGAAGTAAAAGATTGACTTGCATTTAATAAAGGTAAGCAGGTTGATCCGGAATAAAATTACACCCAAAAATAAAAAAAGCAAGGCACCCTAGCTCTTCATGTAAGATTGACGAAAATAAGCAGAGTGACGAAACAGACGATCAAGTGCACACGCGGGCTTGATTAAATCAATTTGTTTAGATTGCTTAAAATATTAATAATACTTCATAAATGAAAACGGTTAAGTTATGTCTACGAATTAATAGTGTAACAAGTATTTTCTATACATACGGTACAAGATAGTCACCAATAAACTGAGAAGTTTAAAAAATTGTCGTGTGCCAACAAAAAATAACATTCAAAAAACAAACAACACACGAAATATCGCATACGGAAAATTAAATGTTTCCATACATACTAAAACAAATTTACAACACTTTCAAAGAAAGAAAAAGAAATAACTACAACATATGAAAAGGGGATGCATTCACGAAATAATGTGTACTCTCCAAAAAATACCCAAATTAGAAGAAAAACTAGATACAAAGATAGCACATGACCTCCGTGCGCGGGGGTGGAAAGTCAACTAGTAACTTATAAAACTCACATCGAAGAGGAAGAATTTGGGTGGTATGGCGACCGCAAGTTAGAATGACCCCTTGTTTTACAAGTAGTCAAATGATAACCTGCTCGGTATTACTGGAGGGAGAAGACTCCGAGTTCTTTTGCTCATTCATTTATGCATCTAATGCCGTGGATGAAAGGAAAACTCTATGGGAGGACATTAGAAATCATCAAAATTCTCCATTGTTTAGAAATAAACCTTGGATTATCTTCGGTGATTTTAATGAGATTTTGGACATTGAAGAACACTCATCTTGCGAGACGAATCCTTTGATCCCTCAAGGTATGCCGGATTTCCAAGATGTTGTTCGACATTGCTCTTTCAGCGACTTACACTCGCAAGGGCCACTCTTTACGTGGTGCAACAAGAGGGAAGAAGGTCTTATTTGTAAAAAGCTAGATCGAGTTCTGGTAAATGACTGTTGGTTCTCAAAATACGAGGGTGCATATGGAGTTTTCGAAGCCGGTGGATGTTCTGATCATCTAAGATGTCGGATAAAAATTAAGACTACAACTTTTAAGCCGAGAAAGCCTTTTAAGTTCGTTAATGCCATGACCAGTTCTCCAGAGTTTGGTACAGTTTTAGAAGCACATTGGGAGGAGTCGGAGGAATTATTTCACTCTACATCAGCCATGTACCGATTCTCGAAGAAGCTAAAAGGCTTAAAACCAAAGCTGAAGAGTTTGGGGAAAAGGTTGTTAAGTGACCTTACAAAGAGAACAAGAATAGCTCATGACGAGCTGTGTGCTAAGCAAGAAGAAACCGCAAGGGACCCGACACCTATGTCCATGGCAGCTGAGTCCAGAGCTTATGAAAAATGGAGTCTTTTATCAAGCTTAGAGGAGAGGTACCTTAAGCAAAAATCAAAGCTTCATTGGCTTAAAGTAGGAGATGGAAACAACAAAAGTTTCTACAAGGCTGCAAAAGTAAGGGAAGCTAGAAATGCCATGAAAGAGATTAAAGCAAGAGATGGAACTGTGACAAATAATCAGGAAGAGATGAAAAAGGAAGCTGAAGCTCATTTCAGTAGTTTTCTTGCTTTCAAACCGGAGAACTACAATGGCATAAAGGCGGATGAGCTAAGCTCTTTACTAAGTTTTAAATGCAGTGAGGATGACAAAGGGAATCTGATCAGCGAAGTCACAGAGAAAGAGATAAAGGATGTATTATTCTCAATGCCCAATGATAAAGCACCAGGTCCGGACGGTTATACAGTGGAATTCTTTAAAGAGTCTTGGCAAATACTGGGAAAGGATCTTGTTGTTGGTATTCAGTCTTTCTTCCTAAAGAGTTTCTTACCAAAGGGGGTAAATGCAACCATCTTGGCTTTAATTCCAAAGACAACACAAGCTATCGAGATGAAAGACTACAGACCCATTTCATGCTGCAATGTGGTATACAAGATCATCTCCAAACTTCTTGCAAACAGGCTTAAGCGAATCCTCCCCAAATTCATTGCTCCGAATCAATCGGCATTTGTCAAAGACAGGTTGTTAATGGAGAATGTTCTTTTGGCAAGTGAGCTTGTTAAAAACTATCACAAAGACTCGGTCTCAGCTCGCAGTACGATGAAGATTGATATATCAAAAGCGTTTGACTCAGTACAATGGTCATTCTTGCTATCAACGTTAACTGCTATCGATTTACCACCACAGTTTATCAGGTGGATCGAGTTATGCGTCACCACAGCCTCGTTTACTGTCCAAGTGAATGGTGAACTATCCGGATTGTTTAAAAGCGAGCGAGGATTGCGGCAAGGCTGCTCTCTGTCCCCATATCTATTCGTCATATGCATGCACGTCTTGTCTAAGATGTTAGACAAAGGGGCGATTGAGGAGAAATTCGGTTTCCACCCCTACTGCAAAAATCTAAAGTTAACTCACTTGTGTTTCGCAGATGATCTGTTGGTACTTACTGATGGCAGGAAACGATCCATTGAGGGAATACTTGAGATCTTCACTACCTTTGCTGAGATTTCAGGGCTCAACATAAGCCTTGAAAAATCAACTATCTTCATGGCGGGCGTACCGGAACGTGACAAGGACGAGATCCTACACAGTTTCCCTTTTGCTTCAGGTTCACTACCTGTAAGATATCTTGGTCTCCCTCTCCTGACAAAGAAAATGACGGTCAATGATTTCACCCCTTTGATCGAGAAAATTCGCAAGAGAATTGGATCATGGACAGCAAGACATCTTTCCTTTGCTGGTCGATTGCAACTTATAAACTCAGTTATCCATAGTCTAACAAACTTCTGGATCTCTGCTTTCAGATTGCCAAGTAAGTGTATGGATGAGATTGATAAACTTTGTGCTGCTTTCTTGTGGTCGGGTCCGGAGTTGAATTCAAAGAAAGCAAAAGTGGCTTGGGCTGATGTATGTAGGCCAAAGGATGAGGGCGGACTTGGTATACGATCTTTAAGGGAAGCAAATAAGGTATCGTGCTTAAAACTCATATGGCGAATTGTTTCAGCAAATTCGCTTTGGGTTCAGTGGGTTCGACTATACTTGATCAGAAAAGGCTCTTTTTGGTCGATAAAGGATACAACTACCTTAGGCTCCTGGATGTGGAAGAAGCTTCTCAAGTATCGAGGGGTGGCTGATGAGTTCATAAAAGTGGAGATACAAAATGGCGAGAATACTCTTTTTTGGCTTGATAAGTGGTCACCTATGGGACGTTTGCTGGAGATAACAGGGGTTCGAGGATGCATTGATATGGGTATCAGGATCGATGTAACAGTTGCAGAAGTTCTCAGATCACACAGAGAAAGACAACACCGAGCACCCACGCTAAACGAGCTGGAAACACTAATTCGCTGTCAACGGCAAAAAGGTTTAATCGGACAGGAAGACCGAGTATTATGGAAGGGAACAAGGAACAAATATAAACCAAGCTTCAGTTCAGCGGAGACATGGAGACTCGTAAGAACTGCACATCCAACTATGGATTGGTACAAGGGTATATGGTTTACAAAAGCCACACCCAAGTACTCGTTTTTGGCATGGCTTGCTGTCGGGAACCGTCTATCAACTGGAGACCGTATGGCGACCTGGAACGTGGGAAGTAACACCTCCTGTGTTTTCTGCAAATATCAGTTGGAGAGTAGATGTCATCTATTCTTTGAATGTGTATTCGCTAAAGAAATATGGGAGACGCTAATGAAGAAACTCATGGGGCCAAAATACACGGAAAGATGGAGTCAACTGATCGAAGTTATCACAGACACTTCAATGGACAAGACGATACTGTGGCTGGTGAGATATGCTTTCCAAATCTCTATCCATACGGTTTGGCGGGAACGAAACCGTCAAAGACAAGGCGAGAGAGGTGTCTCAGCCTCTTGCTTGGCTAGTTTCATCGACAAAGGAATTAGAAACCGCATCTCAACAATTCGGGAAGATGGACACGGGAGATATGCTTCTCTTATGGGAAAGTGGTTTGAATCAAGATGAGAAAGAGTGTTTGTGCTCTGTTTTCAATTAGGCTCTGTTTTTCAATTTCACGGTGTGTTAGAAGTAGAAACAACAAACAAGCTACTTGATGTAAAAAGGCTTTTTTTGTATTAATTTTAAATATTTTTACAAAAAAAAAAAAAAAAAAAAACTCACTTAACCGATACGCCCATCCAACCTCGGATACCAAGAAACGTAAATGCTGTGATTTAAACTTAGCTAGTACATTCCTCTGAAAATGGACAATGCAAGCAGCGTGTGATGACATCAGATAGACCTACATACATTTTAGTAAACGTGAAAACTCATTAACAGAAAACATTCTTGCTTGCTAACCAAATTTTATTGAAATTTACAAAGTTTTAACTATTTTGAATTATAATAACAAAGATATTTAGAATTAGTATCATAATTTTATTCTAAATATTATCTCAATCATTATCCTCCCAAATCTATCAACTATAATAACTACTTTACAAAAATAAACATATAATCACACAAACTTATTCTTCTACTTTTAATTGTTAGATATCAAATAATCTTTATTCACTATTAAAATTTATTCAAAACTGCTTTTCACTATTTGTAACATATAAAACGACAAATGTTTTGGCATATTCATTATACTTTATGAAATATAGTGTGGTATTTTTTAAATAGTAATTTACTTTTCATTAATTTTGAAATGTATATACATACATCTCATAATTCATAATTAATTTACATAGTACATACATGCCGAATCAAATTAGTCTTTCAATACAATGTATTGTTATAAGTTAAGATTGGATGTAACAAAGGATTCATTCTATAATAATAATAATAGATATTAGATTTTGATCCGCGCTTGAGTACGAGTTATTTTTTGATATTTTTTATTGATCTTTTTGGATTCTTTTATTCGAGAACGCTATATTGGTTTTATAGTATTATTTGAAAAGATCAGATCCGTTTATATTTAAGATCCATGTAGAGTTGTGCATTTAATCTCGACAGAAGTAACGCATGCTTATTTAAATTTATTTATAAATATTAATCTAAAAATTAATACAAAATACATAAAATTAACTATGTATACTCTATATATTTTTAATTCGATTGAATTCAATACTTCACAGTTTTTTAAGACAAATTTTCTTTTTGCAAAAATTATTTAGTAAAATATTTATTTTTTTGCTTTTGCTATTTAAAAATTTATTTGGGTCTACATATAGATGTTAAAACAGGCAGATCCGGCTCGTTTAGACCCGTTTATATTTAAGATCTTTCTAGATCCACCTATTTAAACCTGTCAGAAGTAACACATGCATATTTAAATCTGTTTAGGTTTGTTTATAAATTTTAAAATTTTTAATTTAAATAAAAATACAGTAAATTTAACTTTGTATATTTTTCGACACATTTTTAATCCGATTGAATCCAACATTTCCTAATTATTGAAAACAATTTTTGTCCTTACAAAAGTATTTAGTAAACATTTAGTTTCTGGGTTCGGCTTTTTAAAAATTTATGTGTGTTTACATAGAGATGTTAAAATGGGCAGAGCCGGTCCATTTAGACCCATCTATATTTAAGATCTATTTAAACATGCATGTTTAAACCCGATATTAGTGGAAAATATAACAAAGGAAAGAAGTGGCACCTACTGTAATTAAATGGAAAACTGATGACACTTTCAATTTTGTGCTTCTGTTTTAATAGTATAAACTAGATTTTGCTCCGCGCTAAACACGGGATATAATTAGATGATTTTTTCGTTTTTTTTCTTCATTCTTTTATTTGACATGTGATTTCAAAAATAAAATACATAATCTTTCAATATATATTTTGACATGCCTTCAGTGCAAGGTATTAGTTATATGATTTTCTTCTATTTTGTATTTCAAAATTGTTTTATTAAGATGTGCTTTATTTGACATGTCATCTTAAAAATGTGGTACAATCTCTCACTCGATATTGGTTGCCCATGCTCAGCGTATAGTATTAGTTTGATGATTTGATTTTTTTTTTTGAGATTGTTTTCATGACCTCGTAATTTATTTGATTCGTTATCTCGAAAACGAATGGCAAATTTTCTCTCTTTGTACTTTGATCATCGCCCAGTGCAGTGTATTAGTTAGATGTTTTTTTCCAGATTGTTTTGTTGACACGTGTTTGATTTGATACGTGATCTCGAAATGAATGGTGCAATCTATATTTTGATCCGCATTCAGCGTGAATTATTAATTAGATGGTTTTTTATTTGTTTTTTGGTTTTTTTATTTTTTATTAGGAGATCGTTATGTACTATTTGTTTTAATTACTTATGTTTTATGAATAAAGAGATTTTATATAGTTTTGGATGAACTAAATTATTTAATTTTTAGATTATATAGTGTGGATATTTTATGTTTTATTATAATTACATATTTTGAGTTTAGTCTTATGAATAAAGAGTTTTTATATAAAATTATTTTATGTTTTATTATGATTATATAGACTGAAATCCAATATTTCCTATCTATTTAAAACAATTTTTCTTCCTGGAAAATTATTTATTAAAACATTTATATTTTGGTTTTACTTTTAAAATTTTATTTGGTTTTACATGGAGATATTAAAACGGGAAGATTTAGTCCATTTGTACCCATTTATATTTAAGACTGATTTAGACATGCCCGTTTAAGCCCATCAGAAGTAACACACTCAATTTAAACCTTTAGGTTTTTTTATAAATTTTAATATCTATTTTTCAATACTAATACAAAAAAGAAAAATTTAACTTTATATATTTCTCTATAAATTTTTACTTCGATTGAATCCAATACTTTCAGGTATTTAAGATAATTTTTCTTCTTGCAAAAGTTATTTAGTAAAATATTTTTGTTTGGGTTTTTCTTTCTAAAATTTTAGTGGGATTTACATAGAGATTTAAAAAATGGCAGACCCAACCCATATATTTAAGATCTATTTATATTCGTCTGTTTAAACTCGGCAGAAGTAACACATGCATATTTAAATCCGTTTAGGCGTGTTTATAAATTTTATTTTTTAATTTTTAATAAAAAAGATTTTTAACATTGTATACTTCTCTATACATTTTTACTCCAGAGTAATTCAATACTTCGCAGCTATTTAAGAAAATTTTTGTTTTTTGCTGGGGGGGAGGGGGTTCTATTTAAAAAAAGTTATACTCGTATTTCTGGTACCAATGGCTCAATGTCAATAATCATATTACTAGCATAAACAGTGTACCAAATCTGGTTTGTGTTTGTACAACCGTATATAGTTTATTATATCTGAAATGACTTTCAAAATTGTGGGTGAATGGGTACATTTGTTTTCTACGACAAGAATAAAAAATCTGGTTTGTGTTTGTACCAAATTTCCCGCAGATAGCCTATTGTCCAGTTACTTACCAAACCATGACAATTTCAGCTTAAAATTCTCATTTTATAACTTCTTTGCATAATTTATTCCATTGCAATGAAGCTTTAATGTAAAGATTCCTTGTGCCTTAACCGTGAAGAAAGTTGTAAATTTCCCATCCACATGTTCATCAGACCAGATATCAAACCTATTAAGACTTCTATAATCACATCTCGCCAATGCATTTCTTGATTATTATATGTCCACAGGGTATTAATCCAATTAAATACCAATATATCCGACCAATGAAACACATCGATCTTCCACAAATATCAACGTTTTATTCAAATGGTAAATAACCAGCGCAAATAGTCCCCTTAGAAAGTGTAAATGACCGCAAATATGATCAAGGGCTGCAAGGCAAAAATATAACACATCAGCATAGAAACAGGCGAACCATATTTCCAAAAGTATAAAACACTTACTGACTCGTAAAGTCTTATAAGCTTTTGAAAACATTGGAAAATCCATGTGCCAACAAACCATTCTCTAGGTGCTACAATCAAGTTATCCTTCGTTAGACATAAAAACTTTGTCTCTCTAATGCATCTTGTTCTCCTATAAACCCTCCTTTTAAACCCAATTAATATAAGACTAAAACAGGCACCAGTGTGACAATTATATGCTAAAAACCAATAGGATGTCTCCATCACAGGAATAAAAGGTAATACAACGCCATCTTGAACCAAGCTCTTCTAAATCAAGCCATGGTGGATCAAACAATAGAAGAAAGACCTTGTTTTATTAAAAAAAGATATATCTCTCTACCAAGAACACAACAATTTCCTTATATAAAAGACATATCGCCTTGCAACCGCATTCCAACTCAAAAAATAGAACCAACACAAACACGAACACGTAAATGAAAACCAACACATAATACAATTATACAATTGTAGGACTTTTAGAACCAGAACATAAGAAATCCATGAAACCATAATTGTCGTTGAAGTCACCACCGTCATTGAAACCGAAATAAATCAAAACCGAGAAACATCGCACCCATAGGCCAACCGTAGATCTAAAACCAGTGAATTCCATCAAACCGTAGTTTTAGAGAATATAGCCATAGCCATAGCCTTGTTTTTGTCGAGAGAGAATTTCTAGCAGGTGAATCCATCTTAAACTAAAGAAATCATTGATCTCCCCTCTAATCCGCAGGACCTCAAAGTATATGAAATATATCACAATCAAAAACCCATTTCTGAAGAAAAGAGCGTGCCTTTTGTTGTATAGAATCTCAATGATGATAAACTTGAAGCTACATATCCGATCACAAATTAGATTCTCTAAACATGTTTGATAGAGTCAAATTATATCCTATTCTACCGCAAGTGCACAGTTATGCGAATGTAGTATTTCAGGGTATTGTATCCACAAGGACTCAAGTTTCACACGACAAATTATATGTTCTTCAGTTAAGCTAAGCCAACCAAGAGAAAGCAGCAAACTTAGGAGTGTTTTCAATGGGAGAAAGGCGTCAGACTTAGGAAGTTCTCGGGAATCATACAACGCTAGATACATGACTAACCGGATTCAGATTAAGCGCAAGTTCAAGAACTAGAAACACAATGCTAAACAATCCAACTCTCGCTGAGATTATTTCTATATCTAGCAACCTAGCGATCCAAATCTCTTTGTGATCCTAGAGTTCTAAACAAGCCTTAAGAACAGGTTCTTCGGTTCACAATTCTCCTAAACCAAATCTCTTTGTATCTAGTCAAATTGCTCACACTAAGTTTATTCAGATTATAACTCACACTCTCGTGCTAAGTTAATATTCTCAGATCTAAATCCTAGGTGATCAGTCCAAAATTCAGTATTAAGCTCAACTTAGGTGATGAACGAATAGGTTTAGAATCCAATCAATCAGTTATCTAAACATGCATAAAACCCAATGAGAATTCCAAAATATAACTAGGTTACTACTCAGACATATTATCAGGATAACAACACATCATTGAATAGAAAACCAAAAGACTGAATAGATAAGTAAAGGGGTTCGAAATCCTTCTCTCAAAGGTTACAAGTAGCAAGAACAGCCCCTTGGCACAAATCTCTCAATCTCCCAGCAAGAACAAAAGTAAGAACAAGATAAATGGTAATGAGTCTGGAAAACCTAATTAAACTCCTAAACACGTTTTGGGGCTAGATTAGAAGTAGGGGAAACTTCTGGGTCTTTTTGCAATTCTTCAAAAGTCATCTTCAACTTGGCGTATCAGACTCTGTCGCGCTCAGTGTCGACCGACACCAAGGTGGGTGTCGGTCGACATCCACTCGTGGACGAGACACCAACTTCAGCTCTCTGCTCAAATCACCAGAAACGTCCTATAATCCTGCTCTTTGCTCCAAACGCAAGCCTACCTGTAGAAGACTCAATAGACTCGAAAAACCAGGTTAAAGACTCAATATACACAACTATATAATGGTTGAAAACCTAGAAAAACCATGATATATCAACTCCCCCACACTTAGCTCTTGCTTGCCCACAAGCAAGTAAAAGAACTAAAGCATAAAGAAGAGTTTGAAAACTCAGAAACTCATTTCGTCCTAGGAACTTTCGCATTCACATTCACTTAGTAAGCCACTGAAAACTTGCCCACAGAGATCAAGACCACAATATACTTCCCCCACATTTAGCAACTGTCCCAAGTAAACTCCACAATCAGATTAGGATATTCAAGTTCACCACACTAACCTCTGTATACAATTAGGTGCAGTCTCACAGAGGGATTATCGATCAGAGGACACATGGACTCAACTCAGTCAGTACTGACCACCAAACTGTCGGTTTCTGGTCCTTTCTTTTCCCTTTCTCCCTTAGCACTGATTTTTCCCCATTGGGTATCATTTTATTTTTTTCTATCAGTGCTCTTCCCTTTTTATTCGGGGTGTAACTTTGGATATGTTTCCATGGATGCACAGGGGGTAATAGGGGTCTCTACCACTCCCGTGACCACTTCGAAGCTACTAGCTTATCCTCAGTTTTAGTCTCTTTTTTTTTTTTACTTTCAAAAGAGGGGAAAATAAGGAACCATACTTGGACATGATCATAGGCTGTGTCAACACATCAGAGGAATCCGATCCAGAGATACCAAGTCCCTAAGTGAGAAAATAAGTCAGGATTAGAGGTGGAGTTAGTGTTGGATCCTCTGAATACCTTGTAAGATACGGGTGTCCTTGGTAAGTTGATCTGTTTGGAGTATTCTAATAGTCATAGAGCTGCTGCAAGTCTGTAAAATAGTCACTTAGTTCCTGTTCCAGCGAAAAATTTCCTCGAAAAATCATAGTTTCATACACATTTTGACTCAATAAAACCATTTTAAAAACCTTTGAAAACAAGGGACTGACTCTAAGAAAACAAAACACAATGTCAGTAACCACCTCCCCCACACTTAGACTGCACTGTCCCCAGTGCAATCGCAGCTTGGGTTCGGAAGAAACATGTATAAGTAACCGAGAACTGAGAAAACAGAAACCTTACCTGTGGTCGCAGTCGATGTCCACCGACACACAACCAGTGTCGGGCGACATTAGGCTATAGTCAACATCGATTTGCTCCTAATCGAGCATGATCTATTTCTATCCGTGTTCTCGAGTATGTTGTCGACCGACATCATGGTAATGTCGACCGACACTTATTTCTGCAAACCTGTTCAATACGGCCCTAACACACAAAAACCAGAAAAATCAAAAGACACAAGGATGAAGACCCAAAAGAAACGAAAACTAACCTACAGTGGGTTGCCTCCCACTCAGCGCTCGTTTAACGTCAATAGCTTGACTGTATCGCGATTAGGCATTGGGTGGATTATCCCGATAGACAATGTTGCCTTATGGAATCTCAGCTTTCGCCCAGTAATGTTTCACCCTTTGCCCATTGACTGTGAACTCTTCGCCTTTAGAATTCATCAAGATGACAGCTCCGTGTGGTTTAGCTTCCTTAACAGTGAATGGACCTGACCAGCGAGAATGCAACTTTTCAGGAAACAACGTTAGACGAGAGTTGTAGAGAAGTACCTGATCATTGGGTTCGAAGTTGCGTGAGATGATCTTCTTATCATGATATGCCTTTGTACGCTCCTTGTACAGCTTTGAGTTCTCATAGGCATGGTGGAGAATCTCATCTAACTCATTAAGCTGTATCAGACGTCTCTCAACTGCAGGCTTGAGGTCATAGTTTATCTGTTTGACAGCCCATCTAGCCTTGTGCTCAAGCTCAACTGGAAGGTGACATGCTTTCCCATAGAGTAAATGAAACGATGTAGTCCCAAGTGGCGTCTTAAACGCAGTCCTGTAGGCCCACAACGCGTCATCTAGCTTAGCAGACCAGTCCTTCCTAGTCTTTCCCACTGTCTTCTCCAGAATTTCTTTGATCTGTCGGTTTGAAACCTCAACCTATCCACTAGTCTGAGGGTGTTATGGAGTAGCCACACGATGATTAACACCATGCTTCTTAAGAAACTTCTTGAATACCTTGTTGATGAAGTGAGAACCACCATCACTTATCACAATCCTAGGCACTCCAAATCTGGGGAAGATGATAGTTTTAAACAACTTAAGAACTACTGAAAAGTCATTGGTCGGACTTGCAATCGATTCAACCCACTTGGATACATAGTCCACATCGACCAATATATACTTGTTCCCATAGGAAGATGGAAACAGACCCATGAAATCGATGCCCCAGCAGAAAAAGACTTCAACCTCGAGGATGAAGTTTTATGGCATCTCATGTCTCTTGCTGATCTTCCTCCTCCTCTGACACACATCACATTGAGAGATAAACAACTGAGCATCCTTGAACATCGTAGGCCACCAGAATCCTGCTTGAAGAACTTTAGACACTGTCTTGAATGTAGCAAAGTGTCCAGCATACTCAGAACCATGGCAGTAGTACAACACATTATCAACTTCAGACTCTGCGATGCAACGTCTGTAGATACCATCAGAGCAGTGCTTGTACAAGTAAGGTTCATCCCAATAATAGCGCCTGACTTCCCTAAGGAACTTCTTCTTAGCATAGCCTTTAAATACTTCAGGCTCATCCTCCGCAGCAAGGTAGTTAGCTATATCGGCGTACCAAGCACTAGTAGAGAAAGAACCTTGGGCGATTGTAGCTATGAGCATGTCGGCTTCATCATCCAGATTAGCTGCCTGCATCCGCAACTGGTGTCGAGCGACACCCGTGTTGATGTTGGCCGACATCGTCCCTAATCGTCCAAACGGTGTCGTGGTTGACCGATTATCGTCCGCTTTCTCGAGTCGAGTGTCGACAGACAGGAATTGAGTGTCGACCGACACTTGCCCTGCAACCCGTGTACAAAGCAGTGAACTCGCAGAAACTGCCTGAAATCCTGTCTCAACTTTGTAGATGTTCTCCTCTGGTAGAAAATCATCTATAGGAACATCCTCATCGATCCTAATCCGTGATAAGTGATCAGCAACACCATTCTCTACTCCTTTCTTGTCTCTCACCTCTATGCCAAACTCTTGGAGCAACAAAATCCATCTCAGCAACCTTGGCTTAGCATCTTTCTTCTGCATCAGATACTTAAGCGCAGAATGGTCAGTATGCACAACTACCTTGGATCCAATCAGATAGGGTCGGAACTTCTTGAATGCAAACACAACTGCCAACAACCCCTTCTTAGTGGTTGCATAATTCCTTTGAGCATCATCGAGAGTTCTACTGGCATAATAGATAGCATGAAGCTTCCTGTCCTTCTTCTGCCCAAGCACAGTTCCTACCGCATAATCACTGGCATCACACATTACCTCAAAAGGCAGATTCCAATCTGGTTGCACAATTGGAGCCGAGATTAAGGCCTGTTTCAGCTCCTTGAATGCAGCATGACACTCATCTGTGAACTCAAACTTCACATCCTTGCAGAGAAGTGCAGTAAGTGGTCTAGCTATCTTGCTGAAGTCTTTGATAAACCTCCTGTAAAAACCAGCATGCCCAAGAAAACTCCTTATTCCTTTGACTGAATCCGGTGCCTGCAGCCCTGTCATCAACTCAATCTTAGCTCTGTCCACCTCAATTCCTACCTCAGAAACTCTATGCCCAAGTACAATGCCATTTTTGACCATAAAATGACATTTCTCCCAGTTCAAAACTAGGTGCTTTTCCTCACAGCGAGCTAGCACCTTGCATAGAATATCCAGACAAGCATGGTAGGATAGTCCGTAGACAGAGAAATCATCCATGAAGACTCCATAAAATCCTCTATCATGTCTGTGAAGATAGACATCATGCATCTCTGAAACGTCGTAGGAGCATTACACAGTCCGAATGGCATTCTGCGGTATGCAAAGGTGCCATAGGGACATGTAAATGTGGTCTTCTCCTGGTCCTCAGGGTGGATAGGGATCTGAAAGAAACCAGAATAACCATGCAAGAAGTTGTAGTAAGGATGATTCGCCAACCTTTCCAACATCTGATCAATAAAAGGGAGTGGAAAGTGGTCCTTTCTTGTGGCTGCATTCAACTTTCTGTAGTCTATGCACATCCGGTGACCAGTGATTGTTCTCGTAGGAATCAGCTCATTCTTGTCATTCTTCACTACCGTGACTCCTCCCTTCTTAGGAAACACATGAACTGGGCTGACCCAATCACTGTCTGAGATAGGATAGATGATCCCAGCTTGCAGTAGCTTCATGATCTCCTTCTTCACAACCTCCTTCAGGTTAGGATTCAAATGCCTTTGATTCTCAATTGATGACATGCTCTCATCCTCAAGGTTTATCCTATGCAAGCACAAGTCTGGAGAGATACCTGGGATATCATCAAGAGAATAGCCAAGAGCTTTGCGATGCTTGCGCAGCTTGCTTAGCAGTAAAGTGAGTTCTGCGTTATTTAAATCAGCATTGACAATAACAGGATAAGTAGAATTATTACCCAAGAATGCATATTTGAGGCTTGCAGGTAGCTGCCTCAACTCGATCTTTGGATCTTTCTCCTCGCTCCAATCACCCGCGACTGGTGTCGACCGATTAGCATGTAGTGTCGGTCGACACATTATGTCATCGGTTGCTTCCAAATTCATCACTTGCTCAGTAGAATCCAATAGCCTCGAGTACCCAGCCGCATCATCATCCTGCAGCTCCAAATCATGCTCAGAACTCATCAAAGCTCTCTCCAAAGGGTTAGCAGGATGCATCTGATTGAAGAATTCTGCAGCCAGATTCTCAATAGTATCAGCATAGAACGTTTGCCCATCAATGGTGGGGTGTCTCATCAGCTTATCCATGTCAAAATTCATCACCCGATCACCCACATTGTGTCCAATCTTCCCTCTTTTCACATCAATGATGGCACCAGCTGTAGCCAAGAATGGTCTGCCCAAGATAAGAGGGTCTTTAGGCTCATCATTGTACTGCAGGACTACGAAGTCAGTTGGGATAACACATTCACCAAACTTCACCGGTACATCCTCCAAGAGACCCTCAGGAATCCTCATGGAGCGATCAGATAGAATCAAGGAAATCCTAGTAGGTGTGAAATCTGTCATTCCCATCTGCTTAGCAACTGAATATGGCATCAGATTGACACTTGAACCCAAATCACATAGTGACCTCTCAAATCTGTTGATGAAGATGGTATAGTCCAAGACAAAGCTCCCTGGATCCTTTTACTTCTCGGGAACTCTGTTCAAAATGACAGCACTACAGACTTCAGTGATCATCATCACACACTCTTCATCTCCCATGTCAGAAGTCAACATCTGCTTCAAACACCTCTTCAACATTGGGTTGTTGTTGATAGCATCCATTAATGGCATTGGAAGAGTGAGCTTGCTCAACATAGGCATGTATTTAGCCTTGAACCGTTCAAACTTGGACTGCTTTGGATTTCTCGGGAAAGGTACCTTGGGTTTATATACCTTCCCTGCAGCTACATGAGCTTTCTTAGCAGTATCAGGCTCTGTACGCTGTTGGTGTCGACCGACATTGTTTTGGTGTCGGTCGACATCAGCTGACTTTGTTCTGTCCTCGATCTCATAATCGACCTCGGTCGATTCCCGTCCGTCACGAGGATTCGAAGAGGTGGGTGTCGCCCGACATTCACTGGTAGTGTCGGCCGACACTCGTCTTGCGGCTTCGTATTCTTCCTCAAATTCCCTATCTCCTCGATTTCCTTATCACTGATCTGCCTAATAGGGATAGTGTGCAACTCTTTCCCACTCCGCAGTGATAACGCATTGCAGTGATGCTTGGGATTGGTATATGTGCTTCCAGGAAGGAATCCGGCTTGCCTCTTAATAGCCCCAGCAGTCTGAGAAACTTGAGAGTCCAATTGCTTCATATGTGTACTCAAGGATTCAAACTTCTCATTCAAATCAGTATAGACAGCATCTATCTTCGTGTTGAAGTCCACAGCAGTCTTTGTCTGACCCTCCAGCAACTGCTCCATCATAGCTTCCAGCTTACTCTCATGAGCATTGGTAGTAGGAGGTGTCTGATAGGAAGATGATCCATAGGTCCTCTGATAAGAGTTGTTCTGCTGAAAAGGCTTCTGGTAACCAGCATTCTGACCATATCCAGAAGAGTTTTGATTGCTTGTGAAAGCACTCTTCTGTCCACCAGCGAAGAACTTGTTGCTTTGCTGATTCCCAAACCTATTACCTTGGAATCCAGAACCACCAATGTAGTTTACATCTTCTTCTGTGCAGCCTTCTTCAGGTCCAAAATATTCAACATCTTGAGCAAGATGGACATGCTTCTTGCTAGTCAACAAGCTGTGAACAGTATCCAACTTGTTCTTCATCTCAGCTATCTGCAGATGATCAACTTTTCCACCAGACTCTTTTCTTCTCTGATCTGCAGTCTTGGTACTATTGCTGCTCACAAGGTTCTCAATCAATATCCTAGCCTGCTCAAGAGTCTTTGTGTTGAAGTTACCATTTCTGGCAAGAACTAACGCAGACTGGTACCAGAGATCCACACCTCTGAAGAAAATACCCAGCAGTTGAACTTCAGAGAATCCATGATGGTAACAGTCTCGTTGGTACATCTTAAACCTTACCCAAGCTAACTTAAGCAGCTCTGTCGGTCCCTGAGTGAATGTCAGGAGGTCCTGTCTGAGCTGATCGGAGCGAGCATCATCATAGAAATGTCGCAGGAACTCTCTCTTCACTGCATCCCAAGTAGTTAACTTCCCAGGTGGAAGTTGCTTAAGCCAAGCTGCAGCCTCTCCAGCAAGAGAATATGGGAAAAGCTTGAGGAAAAAGAAGTCATAACCCATTTCATTGTGCTTCATCCCAGTGACGAAGGCTTCAAAATCCTCAATGTGGTCCATGGGTTGTTCATGCGGAAGACCATGGAAAGGATGCTGCCTCAGAAGTGCATAGTAGGCAGTCTTGAGATCAAACTCATTCCTCTCAAAAGGAGGAGGTACAATTGCTGACCGGTTAGCATAAAACTCATCGGGTCGGTTGTAGTCAGCAAGCGTCCTCTCGGCAGCAGGAGGATTATGTGGATGTCCATTGCCTTCAGGATTGACGATTTGCCTCTCACCTTGAGGCTTATCAGGTTCAGGGATCACATGCCCTTGGGCATCAATCCTTTGCCCCTGATCATTGTATGGGTTGTTCTGTTGGTCTCTCAGAACTCCTTCAGCATCTGGTCTCAAGATCAAACGATTGTTCATAATCCTTGAAGTTCTCTGGCCCTTTCTGTTCGTTCTCTCAAGTTTAGCAAGCTTCTCAATCCTGAGGTTCAGAAGCTCTTCGTTCGGGTTGCTACGGGTGTGAAGACTTGGCATACACTGATTTCAAGATGAAATCCGTGAGTAGTGTCGGGCTACACTGGGTTGGTGTCGGTCGATGATGAGTCCTTCTGTCGATTCCTGCAGCAACAAGAACGGGCCAAACAAGAGAATGTGAGTAACAAAGAAATAAAACAACTTAGACTAAACCTTAAAACAAAATTTATCGGCGAACTCAGTTGAGTCCCCGGCAACGGCGCCAAAAACTTGATAGAGTCAAATTATATCCCTATTCTACCGCAAGTGCACAGTGATGCGAATGTAGTATTTCAGGGTATCGTATCCACAAGGACTCAAGTTTCACACGACAGATTATATGTTCTTCAGTTAAGCTAAGCCAACCAAGAGAAAGCAGTAAACTAAAGCAAGCAAACTTAGGAGTGTTTTCAATGGGAGAAAGGCGTCAGACTTAGGAAGTTTTCGGGAATCATACAATGCTAGATACCTGACTAACCGGATTCAGATTAAGCGCAAGTTCAAGAACTAGAAACACAATGCTAAACAATCCAACTCTCGCTGAGATTATTTCTATATCTAGCAACCTAGCGATCCAAATCTCTTTGTGATCCTAGAGTTCTAAACAAGCATTAAGAACATGTTCTTCGGTTAACAATTCTCCTAAACCAAATCTCTTTGTATCTAGTCAAATTGCTCACACTAAGTTTATTCATATTATAACTCACACTCTCGTGCTAAGTTAATATTCTCAGATCTAAATCCTAGGTGATCAATCCAGAATTCAGTATTAAGATCAACTTAGGTGATGAACGAATATGTTTTGAATCCAATCAATCAGTTATCTAAACATGCATAAAACCCTATGAGAATTCCAAAATATAACTAGGTTACTATTCAGACATATTATCAGGATAATAACACATCATTGAATAGAAAACCAAAAGACTGAATAGATAAGTAAAGGGGTTCGAAATCCTTCTCTCAAAGGTTACAAGTAGCAAGAACAGCCCCTTGGCACAAATCTCTCAATCTCCCAGCAATAACAAAAGTAAGAACAAGATAAATGATAATGAGTCTGGAAAACCTAATTAAACTCATAAACACGTTTTGGGGCTAGATTAGAATTAGGGGAAACTTCTGGGTCTTTTTGCAATTCTTCAAAAGTCATCTTCAACTTGGCGTATACGACTCTGTCGCGCTATGTGTCGACCGACACCAAGGTGGGTGTCGGTCGACATCCAATCGTGGCCGAGACACCAACTTCAGCTCTCTGCTCAAATCACCAGAAACGTCCTATAATCCTGCTCTTTGCTCCAAAAGTAGGCCTACCTGTAGAAGACTCAATAGACTCGAAAAACCAGGTTAAAGACTCAATATACACGACTATATAATGGTTGAAAACCTAGAAAAATCAGGATATATCAATGTCATCGATCTACTCCACATAAACCATTGCCACACCGAAGAATCCATGTATATCCTTGAGAAGAAGATACCCAAGAACCATAAATCATACAAATCCAATTGCAAGAACACTACCTTGATCCAATCGGGGAACATGCACACATTCGACTAAATCACATTCCCCATCGCCTCCGCCGCCACTCTTTTTAGGGTTTTCAACCATGATTTAATTTTGTGTGTTACTTTATATCTTATTAAGAGTATAAATTGTTAAGGGAATTTGGTATTTTTGATATATGAATGCATTAAATTAAATTATATATTTAATTTTGGATTTACTACTAAACTTGCTTATCAAATTGGAAAATTTTTAGGAAGGTAGTTTTCTTGCTTATCACGTTGGAGAACTTTTAGGAAGGTAATTTTAGGCTCATCAAACAATTTCAATCGCTTGCTATTTTTTATATATTGTTTTGTCATTAATGAAATAATAAAAAAAACAAAGAAACTAATGGCACAACTTGTAAATAAATGAAAAACTGTAGACAATTTCTATTCTATAGACTTGATTTTGATCCGCGCTACAAGAGCGCGGATTTATGTTTCCTTTATATATTTTAAAATTCATTTTTTTCCCATTTGGTAGATTATATTAAACTTGGAATACAAAGTACAATCTCAAAAGACTAACAAAAGCTCAACACATAGGTTTGTTATCTTAAAATGAAAGTACTACCAATCCATCATCACTCTAAATCCGAAAGATACTGGACAGCTAAAGCGGCAAGGAATACACTCCTTCAGCGGTCTAAAGCCCACAAATAGGCAACAAAACCCAACAACGGGTAACATAACCACTTTAAAACAAGACCAACGAAGATATTTCTCAAGAGTAACGGTAGGTGGAAAAGAGAGGAGGACGCGGATAAAAAATAACTTCTTAGACAAAGAAAGATGAGATCACCGTAAAACGGAGAAACCTCGGGCAGCGGCAGACCGCAAACACTAAACTCAAGAGCTCCGACTAGCCGACACATAAAAACGAAACGTGAATCTAACTCCTTCACACCTAATCTTAATCCTAACAAGTCTAAACCGATAACTATGCATCCCCACACGAGGTTAGCCTTACTAGAACAGATAAATGAAACGACAAGCGGACAAGACTAATTATTCTTCTAAGCTAAAGGCGGCACAAAAGAAACTAGGAGGTACATTTAGATTCAACGAATAAAAAGATAAACTAATCGGAGCATTACCAAAGCCCTAAACTAAGACTAAGACCACCGTCCCATCAACCAAAGAGTACCACCACAGATCTAGAAATAAAGGGAACCTAATATCCACAACCCATGCTACAAACCATCGGGGGATAAGAAAACAAATCCATCCTAAACCGTTGAGGCTCGAGCCAAATCTACCAACTAGAATAAACCAACACAACCAAACTAAACCAAGCCCTTCAAACTAAGCCACCAAGAACGACTAAACAGTCTTTAACAGAAGGCAAGATCCCGAACAGAAAATCCAGCAAAACCAAATCCATAACACGAAACAATCGCATTAACAACTCCACTCGCCAGATTCTCATTAGAAGACCTTGATTTCAAAGACAGATCTAAAATCCTGCAGCCGAAACCTGACCCAAGAGAGAGCACCAACCAGAGCCGCCAAGGCCTAGATCGACAAGAAGACGAAGCCCAGACCCAACAACGACCGCCACACCAGAAACCAGCGCCGAGAAACTGCAGAGCTGGAGATCCAGAGCAAGCTGAGGAGCAGAGAAGAAGAAGAAGGGCCGCCGATTAGCTACACCTAGAAACACGAACACTCCCCGGCACAGGCCATGAGCACCGGCCACAGGGGAGTCGAAGACGATGCAGATCTGATTTTTCCCGACTTGTATCGAAACTTGGGCCCGTGAGGATATCGTGAAGAGGCGGAAACGTTCAATATTTTAAAATTCATTATAAATTGATATTTTATAAATGAGGTATTATAAAAATTTAAATTAGATTTTGTTAATAATTAAATCATTAAGATGATGCTAAATACTAAGAGAACATAATCATATTATTGTTTTTTTTTCAAATTATTCTAAGTGTGGTAGCTAATTATTATGAGGTTTTTAAAGACTTGAAACAAATGATAAAGTAATTTAAACCAGACTACAAAATACAATCGTAGAACTCAATAGTAATTAAAGTAATTGCAATGGAACATAAGTACCCAACAAAAAAAATAGTATCAATGCAACACACATTTTTAAAACATAGGATTCATAGAGTTAGAAAATTATGAAATTTTTGGTGAACGGTTTGAGGATAGGAGCATTGGCATTTTTCCAGAAAAGATGAAGCACAATCGCATTGTTGGCCTTGATATCGTTTGCCATCAAAAATTATCTAAAGCCGGCACTCAGACTTACACGAAGCTTGTCATTATCACAGTAGACCGCTAGCTCAACAGACCATTTCGCTCCCACATCATTGATTATAGAAATGGCTTTGCCCTTAACCCTACCCAAATTGTTTGCTTCCACAAATAACTTAGGAAGATACTGCAAAATCAGAAAATTGATCATGTAACAATAATCATAAACCTAAAGTCACAACTTACAATTCTTCTTCGTTTGATGCAGTCACTCGTGATTCTTAGTGTAAAAAACTTCTCATCGGCTCCTTAAAAAAAACAGGGAAATATTTATCAAAACATTACAAAGAGTAATCAAATTGTATTAAAATAAAAAAGACTACTTACTTGTGCTTGCTTGACCAGTTTCCATTTGTGGCCGGTTTTCATATTCTTTCTCAGTACAGTCCATTAGAGGCAGATTTAAATATTCTTTCTCACAATAGTCGGGTCCGTACTGTTGTACCATATGGAAATCGGCACCTCCACGGTATTCAAAAATTAAAAGATCAAGTTCTTTTTAATTTATGAGCCTCAAAGAACAGTCTTCAACCCAAAGTAAGCCTATCAGCAACTCTTTTGATAGGAAACTCTCGTCGAGAAATATTAGATGTTAATTTACTGATTGTAACATTGGTTTTTCCACGTATATACTTCTTAAAGAACTTGTTTGGGATATATTGGAACACAAAGAATAATCTATGAATGCTACAAAGAAAAGCACTATGACAAATAAACCAATTGAGAGAAAGAACTAAGAATACATACCACACTACTTTTATAATCGTCTGGAATAAGTGGTTTGAAAAACCTATGGTTTTGCATCTTCTTTTTTTTTGTTTTACCTGGGCTAAAATATGTACATATAAATCCAAATCAGTACAATATTAAAAGAAAACAACCTGAATTTGTCGGCAACCAAAAATAGAAAACCATTCTTTATAAGTTGACTAAACCCTAAAGCCCACTTAGAATTTCAAATTTGCTACTGATAATAAGAAACGATTTGTTAATAACCGGATTTTTTAGTTTAAACAAACATAAGAATCACGATTGTTAATTGACAATCCTATAATCTCAAGAGAAATCTAAAAAATCGAGACAAACTCTAATTTCAAATAATATTCTACTGATAAATCTGGGGTTACCCTTTTGCAATCGTTACTGCTTAACAACGATTTTCCAACTATACCCCAATGTTAGTCCGAGACCCCAAATTTGATGAACAAAAATTTCTTTTTGATCGCTTGTGAACCTGTAAAAATTTCCGAATGTATTGAATACCAAAAAATATTGTTTTCGTTTCATTAAAAATTCCTTTTCGAATGGGCCTTAATATTTGGGCTTTATCAGTAAAGTTCATGTTTCTTATTAGTATATTATCCTAATTTAAATTTTCAATTAAAAGATAAATAAGGCTAGTCTACCACACGATATGAAGGATTTTTGGATGTAAGAATTAGTTGATCTTTGGGAAACTGATAAAATATACAAGGAAACCAGTTCATAATATTCCAAAGGTAGTTGATCTCAATATTTGATTTATAAAGATAGGTTTGGTATTAATTTGAATTGTCAAACACATTCATTGAGTATATTCGAAAATGTATGATTTTTTATATTGGATTATTTGAGAATATTGTGTTTCAACTAACCTGAAATATTCTAAATTTTTCATATTCGGTTAGATAATATATATGTGCTATATATTATTGATTGACTAATTGTAAGAATATTATATTTCAAGTAAACTTTTTTACTATTATCGATAGTTATTTTTTGCGTTATTTTAGGTAGGGTGTTATTTAGTATATCTGAATAATAATGAAATATATTATGTTGTAAATATTATCTTGTATCTATGATTTCAGAAAGAAGTTAAGATTTAGCATGTGATATGTATGTAATATCTATACTATTCATTTTGATCAAATTTATGTGTTTTCTTTTTACTAAAAAAAAATATTTCAAAACGGTCTGGTATTTTAGACAACTCATTACCAAACACATGCAATCAATAAAGAAGAATGGATATGGCATTCTAATCCGTTAACTTCCGTAATGGCCAATTTTTTTTTAAACTCTACAACTTCACAAATTGCCCCGTCCATTATAACATGAACACAATCACCATCAGATGTTGCAATCCAATCACCTGTCAAATTAATATTTTTAACAATGAGGGAATAATGGACACTATACAACTAATACAGTTCATAAATAAATCAAGTCTCCCTAACATACCGTTTCTAAAAATAAGCTTAGCAAACATCAAGATGCAAACCATAATATAGTAATCATTATCCTCATAAGATTTTTGGAACTCCTTAGCCTTGTCACCACCAAGCTCACAGACCAAGCGACACTTCCTATTAGCTAACATTTAATTACTAACTTATAATACAAATAATTATACAAATATCTTGTTTATTAGAACATAAATACACTAACCTAGCATCCACAAGATTAAAGGTTATGGGATCGCGACATCAAGCAAGTAAATCATCCACTCGCCCAATTAAATCTGTACAAATGCACATAAAGATAATAAATAAGCTTGCTCGACCAAAAAATACAAATGACCAATAAACCGTTATTTTACATACCTACAGAATGAATACCATCATGACACCCGGATTTTATATGCTGAAAATCCAAAATCATAGAAACTACTCGTGCTTATTGAAGGAATCTTCTCAACATATGTTGTCCACTTCCACTTTATTTCGAATCGATGAGATGTCGGTTTAAAATCTCCACAAGCTAGAATTAGGTTAAAATCAGAAACAATTATTGAAACCCCTTCAACCAAGACATCCAAGGATTGGTAAATATAAAGATGGCAATCTACAATGCCATATATCTTAGTTTCCTCTAACATTATCTTTGGAATTTAGAACAACAAAAATAAAGTAACTATACGAATAAAATTCTATTAAATTTATATAAGAAAAACCTCCTGATTGACCAATATTGTAACACCCGTATCCCGGGAACCGACCCTAGAAGGATCGGGGGATCAAGGCATGAGACCAGAGTTGGTACAATCAGTCAGGATGTTACTAGCCCCAAATGGTTCATAGAGTTTGAACGGGGTAAACACATTGAGTCGGATTCGGAGACGAATCCCTTTTAAGGGGGGTAGACTTGTAACATCCCGGAACCGGGACCCCACCCTAGGAAGAATTGGGGGAAATGAGACATGGAACCAAAACATGTTCAATCAGTCAGAAAGACTAAAAGAAAGTGTTCCATGATCTAATTGTACCTAAGCTCAGCTGAATGTCAGCTTAGCTAAGAGGAAAAGAGCTGAGAAGAGAGTGTTCAGCTCAAATGAGCTGAATAGTTCAGCTGGTCAGCTGGGAATCAGCTCAACCCAGCTAGGTGGAGTGATGACCTACTAGGTCAGCTGGTCATTTTCTAGGAACCAACCAAAGGCAACCATTCGCCCAAGGAAGTTGCTGGGCGAAATGGGGCCTATAAATACCCCATTAAGGGCCATTTTCTTGGCCATCTTCATACAAGGAAAATCCAGGATTTTCCCTAAGGCAAAGGCCAACCAAAAGAAGAGTAAAGAAGGGGATTTTGGCCCCAATACTCAAGGGTTTTGGACCGCTGTATAATGGAGATTTGGGAAGGTTTTCTAAGGAAATCAAGGCTGGGAAAACAAAAAACAAATGCCCTGAAATGATGAAGAAACGCTTGAAGGTTTGAAGAAAATCCGGGTAACCGTCCGTGGGGAGTTCGCGGACAACCGCATGTCGCGCACGGATGACCGCGGGTTATTCACGGATGACCGCGGAACGCTCACGATCAACCACGGGTCGTTCACGGACGACCGCGGGATATCCATGGACGACCGTGACCGTTCAGGCACGGTCGTGTCCGTCTACTGTCAGTCGTGTACGTTCACAGACGACCGTGGAACGCTCACAGACGACCGCGGATCGTTCACGAACGACCGCGGGATGTCAACGGATGACCGTGACCGTTCCGGTACAGTCGAGTCTGTTCACAGACAGTCGTGTCCATTCATGGAAGACCGTGGGATGCTCACGGACGACCGCGGGTCGTTCACGGACGACCGCGGAATGTCAACGGACGACCGTGACCATTCACGTACGGTCGTGTCCGTTCACGGACAGTCGCACTTGTTCGAGGACGACCGCAAACCGTTCACGGACGAACGTAACCGACTGTGGGTCGATCGTACTCGTCCACGGGTTGACCGAATCCACACGTGGGTCGTCAGTACCCGTCTGTGGGTTGAACGTACACGTCCATGGGATGTACGTGTCCGTTCGTGGGACAAATGCGTCGGACGCGTCAGTCCGTGGTCGATTCAACAAATTTGACGGATTCATGTCCAATAAACCGTTCGGATTTATCGGAAGGAACAACCACGGTCAAGTTAGGGCTAGTGGGACGGCATGAGTTGGACCGCGGATAAATCAGGAAGATCTCGTGGTAGAAACGCGTGCGAACCGGTCGAACAGTCGGAGGAACTGGGTCGGCGGTCGATGGTACAAACCAGAGATCAGATCATCCGCAGAAGTGATCGGGAGAATCAGTCCGACCATGTACTGATCGTTATGTCTGGCGATATTAAGGGAGACTGGTTCTTGAGCCGATCGTACCTAAGGACTTGGATTGGTCTAAAAGTCAATGAGAGGGAAGTAAATGCGGCTCAAGCAAGAGGACGAATGATAAAGGAAGACAAGGAGCAATAACGAATGGTGGTCAAAGGAAGGAACTAGAAGACCTCTCTTGTGCTTGGTCATGTGGGGAGGGTTGGTTGAATGACTAGGTACAAGGGGGTATCATCTATGAGATCTACGAACAAATGAGATAAGCTGGAGGTCGAGCTAGCTTCTTACCGACTTCACCTAAAAAGGCTAAGGTACACGTTCAAATACTCTTCTATTGTTCTATGGGAAGATTAGAACTGAATAAGTGAATGGAACAATCTAAGAAAGACTTAGGTTGTTAGAACGGATAGATGGGAACGGAACCTCGAAAGGGTTTTAAGAAAACGAAATAAGAGTTAATGAGGTTCATTGAAGGATCACTCTTTAGAAGAACAATATAAAGGTTAAATAAGGATTTCCGCTGCGTAATATTAAGTATGAAGGATCTAAGACTAGAAGTCAATAGGAAGATCCGAGGAATACTTGTTCCAAAGGGAAAATTTTAAATAGGACGGAATTTAGGGAGGTTCAGGCCAGGGTTCGGCCTGACCACTGGAACGCATCGACCGCGGCCTAGGGTGGCCGGGTTGGGTTGTTTCAAATATTAACCCGATTGTTCGTTTAACTCCCAAGTTGATAACATATCTCCTCAATATTTTAACACAAATTCTCCACTCACTGATGTTCGGATTCATGGTAGACACATCAACAAACCTTGACGAAGACATCGTAACAATCTGCTTAAAAGATAAACACAAAACAAAACCCTACTAACAAAAATTATGGGAATATATAAGAATTTAAATTCTCCAATATCTTTAAACGGGCTGTATAGTTAATATTTGAATAGGGCTTCTCGAGACCTTCAGTATCTATTATTTGTTACACAATATTTGTTATAGATATTTATAATATCCTCATACAAATTATTTGTATTTATGTAAATCAATTTAATGATCTGAATCTTAGTTAAGATATAAATTGGTAATTGTTATTAATTATATGCTATGAAAAATGGTGATAATTACAATAGAGAACATGATCGAATATTTTATTTACTTTTCTGTCTCGATATTGTTTTACATGTGGTAGCTAGTTAATAGGAGTTTTTTTAAAGACTTTAACTTATATGTTGTTTATTTAAGTTAATATCGTGGTAGGATTTGTCAAGAAGGTAATTTGATTTGTCAAAAAATTAATATTTATAGGCAATTTCTGGTTACAAAAATCTTAACAATTAAAACAAACTTGGAAAGTAATTTAAACCACAATACAAAATACAAACATAAAATTCAATAGTAATTTAAATACTTGCCATTTAAATATTTATCAAGGAAAACAAAAATATAGTACCAATTAAACAAACATACAAAACAAAGCACTAAACATAAGTTTTTGACAACAATAAAAGAGAATTAAAACATAGGAGGAATAGTGAGTTAGACTAAGTCAGACATTCTTGGAGGAGAGTTTGAGGACAGGAGCAATTGAATTTTCCCAGAAAAGTTGAAGCATGATTGTTTCGTTGGCCTTGACATTGTTTTCTGTCAAAAATTCTCTTAAGACGCCAGCCAAACGAATACGTCGCCTATCAGTATCAGAATGGAATACGAGCTCAACAGACCATTTCTGTCCAGCATCATTGACCATCGATATGGTGTTGCCAGCAACCTTCTCTAAATCGTTTGTATCGACAAAAGACTTGGGAAGATACTGCAAAATGAAAAAATATGGATCATGTAACAGTATTTAAAACCAAAATACAAATGAATAACTTACGATTTTGCTTCGTTTGATGCTATCACTCTTGATGTTTAAGGTAACAAACTTCCCCTCGGTTCTTTCAAAAATCATTTCCTTATTAGTCAAAATAGTAGAAAGAGTGAAGAAAATATCTCGGAAATAAGTGAAAAACACTTACTCGTGCTAGCTTCTCCAGTCTCCATCTGAGACGGTTTTTCATATGGGATCTCACAACCGTTTGGTCCCTACTGTTGTACCATATGAAAATCGGCAGCTCCATGATACTCAAAAATTAAAAGATCTAAGTCTTCTAATGCATGAGCCTTAAAGAACCGTCTCCATCCTTCTGTAAGTCTATCACCAAATTGTTTGATAGGGAACTCCTCTGGCCTCGCATCAGACGTGAGTTTACCGACAGTAACATTGGTTTTTCCAAGTATATACCTCTTAAAGAACCTTTCCGGGATAGTCTGCAACACAAAGTTTAAACAATGATTGCAAGAAATTAAATCACTATAAAAACAAACCTTAATGATACAAAGAACTAAGATTACATACCAGACTCTTTCTACATTTGCCTGGAAGAATAGCCTTGAAAATCGTGGGTTTGTCATCTTCCGATTTCTTTTGAGAAGCAAATATGTCTTCATAAAAACAAAAATCATTACATGCATGTACGAAAAACAATATGAACTAAACTGCATCTAAAAATAGAGAACTATTTCTAAAGGCACCATATAAACCTAAAGGCTACTCAAAAATTCAGACTTGGTTTTGTGTTGCAGAATCGATGAGTTCTTATAGCGCGGGTCATTCACAATCGGTTTATCTCAATCTAAATCGGTAGATTCCATGAATACAAACCCTAATTTTAAATATTGTTCAAACATAAAAAATCTGGGTTACCTTGTTGAATGAGTTGTTGATTGACCACGATTCTATAACTATATACTCAATACAATTTCGCAGCGCCAAGTTTGAAATGGTATCTTTTCGACGGTCGGCTGTGTAATTGACCCGATTTTTGGAATGAGTAGAATGACTAAAATGAAACAGAAATCATTTCATCTTCATTCATATTACAATGAGTCTTTCAACTCTGGGCTTTAATAGTATAGATTATAAGATAATTTTATGTTAGTATTATATTAGCCCAAATGGAAGCTTAGATTGGAAAAAATAAGTCTTCTCTATAACTAAGGTTTCTCTATTTAGACAACGTTAAAATGGGCCTTTCATACTCATTAAATATAATGGA
This sequence comes from Orychophragmus violaceus, assembly GCA_030180135.1. Taxonomy (NCBI): domain Eukaryota; kingdom Viridiplantae; phylum Streptophyta; class Magnoliopsida; order Brassicales; family Brassicaceae; genus Orychophragmus; species Orychophragmus violaceus. The sequence continues at coordinate 9,357,298 of CM058236.1, forward strand.
ACATAAATACCAACCAAAAAACAAATAGTACTAATGCAACAAACATAGGATTTATAGAGTTAGGGAATTATTCAACTTTTTGGTGAATAGTAAAGTTCATGTTTCGTATTACTATATTAGCCAAGTAAAATCTTCAATTAAAAGATAATTAAGTATAGTATATATATGTAAATTAAACACAACAACGATATCAAGGATTTTTTGGTTGTAAAGAAATATCTAAATTATAAGGCTAAACTCCTTAGCTATATAATTTGGAGAAGTGTTTAGCTCAATTTAATTAGTAGAAACACATGTAGGCGAGTATTTGAAACTATATAACTTGTAATTGAAGCGTTATTTTATTGAAAGAGAAACTTAGAATAAAAAATGAAAACGTAGAAGCATGAATTCTTTATTATTGAATAGAAACACATCAATTATATGAAATAGATAACTAAATAGATGATTAAGATAATTGAAAACATAAATTAGGGAATTTCAATTTTCTGATGGGCAAACCATGCATCTTGGAATGTGTCATAAACAACATTATTAATCTTCCTTAGGTCCAAATAGCCACATGGTCCCCTTATTACATCCAATAGACGTAAATAATATAGTTCACCAATTTCTTCTGCATAGACTGATAAAACACATAAACCCGGTTCACCTTGTATGTGGGGTTTCATTTAAGACTTTTTTGAGGTGCATGTAGAAGGGTCAACAAGAATTACTGCCGATCACAGAGTTTCATCTGGATCTGGCGAAGTTGTCTACTATGGTATTCTTAAAGAAACACTAGAAGTAAAGTACATAGGGAAGCTTGGAATGCGATGTATAGTTTTTCTATGCGATTGGTTTAACCCGATCCTAGCGCAAGGTGTTGTGATCGATGAGTTTGGTGTGACGTCGATTAATTCGAGCAAAAAACTAAGAAACTACGATCCGTTCATTATTGCTTCACAAGCAGATCAGGTTAGTAATTGCAAATAATTATGTTTGGAATTTTGATCTTAAATAAACATTAAATTTCTTAATATAACATTTACGCAGGTGTGTTACATTCCATACCCTCGACTAACTTATAAAAATGATCCATGGATCACCGTTACAAAAATAAACCCTCGAGGGAAGGTGTATGGAGTTGAATAACGCGAAGTAGAGCCCTTACAATCAAGTGGAAGTGATTTATAGCTCATGTTGAAGAATCGCTTGAAGTTAATTTAGTTGTCGACTTTAGTCAATTCGGGGACATTGTTCTTCATTCAGAATCCGAAGAAGAAAGAGGCGAATTTGATGACACCGACTCAATTTCTTCCGACTACGATTCAAAGAGTGATGGAGAATAAAAATGTATTATGATTTAAACATTTTTGATAGTTTTAAAATTAAAAAAATGTATTATGCTTTAAACATTTATAATAGTTTTAAAGGAATAATAACGTATTATGTTGATTAATTGATAAATTGTTTTTTTAATGATTATATTAATAAGAATGTATATATATAGCCAATGTTCGAAAATTCGCTAGGCGCTAGTCGGGCGGTCGGGTTGGGCCTAGCGCCTAGAAAGATAATCGGAGATTAATCGGGGATTACGCGGGGCGGAATTTTAGGGTTTTTTCGATTTTTATATACATATATATAGTAAAATGACAAACATACTGAGTTACTTATAGTGGTCCAGCAGGAAGCAAGTTCTATTTTGTTCATCTTCTTCTTCGAGATGTACCTACTGTAACCCTAAATTCGGCTGCCATGGACGATTTTTAACACAAACCTTCATTTTCTTTGCGTTTTTAGCTTGTTTACACCAAATTTTCTTAGATTTAACATGATATTATCAAATCTAAACCCAAAACGCCAAAAATGAGTTTTTTTTAACACCCCCGATTTGTTTCTCCGATTTGGGCTAGTCCCGGCGGTCCAGTGCCGCCGAGCGCCTCCCCGGAGCGTAATCGGCCGCCGAGTCTGACTTTTCGAACCTCGACTTCTAATAAACAAAAATATTTATAAATAATTGTATCAAATGTTCAATGTACGACTTAGCTCAATTGGTCAGTAAACACGTCCAGTCCTCAATGCATCCCGTGTTCGAACCTCGCATGGTGCGAGGAAGATTTTGTTTTTTTAGAATTTTAATTTCCGACAGCAAACCGTCAATATAAAAAATTCCGACGGAAAACCGTCGATATTAATTTTTCAGACGGTAATCCGTCGGTAATTACCGACGGATTTTCGACGGTTTAGGGTTTAGGGTTTCGGAATGGGAAACAGATTATCGCAAAACCTCTCACTAGTTAATGTAATGTTAGTTTGTACTATTAGTCTTCAATATCTGATCCAAATGACATGGTTTGTATCCGTAGAAAAAGTTACAACACGTCGGACCGGAACACTTCGTAGTGTACAATAACGGTTAAGTCGAAGTTATTGTCAAACCTTATCTAAGTTGTCATTTTCATAATTTTCTTTAAACTGAGACTTGTAATCCAAAACCTCAATCTTAATGTTACATATAAGTGTGAACTGTATAAAATTTCAAAGGTAAAACCATAATTGAAACCCTAAACCCTAAACCCTCGGAATTTCGTCGGAATGTTTTGACGGTTCTTCGTCGAAAATCCGTCGGTTTACTTCATTAAACGGTCAAAATCTGAATTAACTCCACTCTCTTCCCCATGCAACATTTCGGTAAGTGTCTTTTCGGGAATTAAATTAAAAACCGATGGAATTCCGTCAGTTTTTCTGTCGAAAAAATTTGTATAAATATGTACGACGTTTCTATTTTTTGCATCATCTAATCAAAAATTCTCTACACACAAAAAAACAGAAAATGGATTTCGTTTTTGTCCCCTTCATAGCGTTCTTGGTTAATTCGGGAATTAACTCAACCGGGTCGGGAACATCTTCCTGTTCTGGATCCGAGCCGCCAAAACCGGACCATTTGGTTCGGTTACAATGCTTCCATTCCGGCTGTCATTAGCGACATAATAGAGGCTCGTTTTCTCGGGGGTTATCTTGCATACTACAATGTCCCGACTAACGTTAAAGAGTTATGGTTCGAGGATTTCTTGGTAATTAAGTTATATTTTTCTTATTTATTTAAACTATTTCAAATTCTAATTAATATTTGTTTACTTATTAAATTTCAGGCCTATTTCAATTTTTATCCGGATATAATCTTCACGGTTTGGCGGGAATTCCACAGGGTCGCCAGGCGTGTTTTCCAGACCAAAATGCGGCGGGCGAAACTGCAATGGCTAAGAGGAGAAGGAAGACCGTCTTGGATGCTAGTAGTGGATTGGAACTGCATGGTCGAGCTTTGGGAAGAGACTGACATCGGAGATTGGTTCAGGAACGATTCCCCGAATGATGACTGATCAAGTTTATAATTATGCTATTTTAATTTCATGTAATGTTTTGTATTTCCGTTATTAAACTATGTTTTTAATTTTCGTTATGAATCTATGTTATGTTTTTTTTTTAATAAACAAAACAATAGCATAATAATATATACAATTACTATGTAATCCTAAACGATTAACTCTAAATGGCTCAATTGGTTTAAAGGGAAAGAACATAAGGATGTGGTGGGGGGGTTCGAACTGAGCCTTCCACTGTTTTATGTTTATTCATTTTTTAAAAAGTGTACAGATATAAACAATGTCTATGTAATCATAAACGATTAACACTGAATGTCTCAACTGGTTTAAGGGTATACAAGATAAGCTTGAGGTGGGGGGTTCGAATCGTGCTTCCACCTTTATGTTTTTTAATTTACGACGGATAACCGTCGGTTTTTTAAATTACCGTCGGTTTTCCGTCGTAAAATTTGACGCATTATCACATGAAATTTTTCGTCTTAACCGCCAAATTTTGGCGAAAACAATTGGACCGCCAAAATTTCCGACGGAAAACCGACGGTAAATGATTTCCGACGGTTTTCCATCGGAAATCGATTTTTATTCTGTCGACCGAACTTCTTCTTCTCCATTTCTCTGAAACTTCTCTCTCTCTCATCTCTCGAAATCACGAGCTTCTCTCGAACAATCCGTCGGATTATCGCCGTTAAACTCGAATTCCGACCGCCACCAACACCACAAACATGTAAGTTCTCCTTTTAACCGACTGATTTTGCATAAATCTCTTGTTTAGGTTGTATGTATTTAATAAATGGTTGCATGTGTTGATTGAAAGGTAGTTTAGGTTGAGAATAATGGATTGAACATTAGTTGCTAGGATTTTGGTTTGTTTGGATAAGAATATTGTGAATTCTAATTTTTTTTTTGTTTCTCAAACCGATTTAAACGTTATGGAAAACGTTTTTAAACGTTTTAAAACTTGTTGAACGCTTGAAGTATCTTTAAGATCATGAAATATATTTTTGGATTTTTTTGGAAATTTGTTTGGGATTTTTAAACGTTTTTATCTTATAAAAAACATTTTTAAAATCGTTTATAACTTTTAATATTAAATAAATTCTTTAAGTTTTATTTACTATTTGAAAAACTCTTTCAAAATTTTAAAAATGTTTTTAATAATTTTTAAATCATTTTGAAATATTTTTAAAATGTTTTATAAAAATTTATGAGTTCTAAAACGTTTTTGTAATTTATTTTGAATTTTAAAACGTTTTAAACATTTATTTTGTTGATTCTAAAAGGTTTTTGAAGTTTTTTTAAAATTTTAAAAACGTTTTTGCTATTTTTTGGAATTTTAAAACATTTTGCAATCTTATATAAGATTTTTCAAAGTTTTGTTTAATTTTATTTTGTATAATTTAAATATAGAATTGTGAATCTAAATTTTCGATTGGTTTGTAGGGAAACTTTTTTGAGGTTTGAGGAGATAATGGGCGACTCTCCGGTGAATGAGGTGCAGGAGCAGCCGGTCCAGCAACAACTACCGAGAGTTCGACGGTCTCGGTCGACTCAGGTGCGACCCACACCGGCTCAGACACAGCCGGGAACGTTCGAGACTCTGCCGGAGGCTCAAGTGGGAGTCATTTTGTGTCTCAGGCGCCACATTATGTCACGCCGTCTATTGCCGCTGAGATATCGGCGTTAGTCGATCAACCGGGACGAGAGCTGCTCAAACGGCTCGACCCTTAATACGAGACCAACCCTGTCACTTTCTGGTATTAAAACTTATAATTTTAGATTCTCATTTACACTTTTTAGTATATACATTATTATAAACCATTGTTTTTTTTTTTGTCTTAATAGGTTTACGTTGACCGAATCCAAGGTCACGAAGAGCATCTTGGGAATGATGTACAGCATGCTCTAATACGGGTACCCGACGTACAGGGATATGCCTTTATCCGATAGGCATAACTGGTTGCGCCAGTTCACGGTAAATTACCTCGTTAACTTTTTTATATATTATTATTCTTCTATATAATTCATTTATAAAGTTTTTAATTCTAACAAATATTTATTTTTTGTTTTCTATAGCAAGAGTATACTTGGGATAGGAAGTATACGGATTTGGTGGAACAGGAGTTCCACATGAAGGCATCAACGCATTACTCGAACGTCATCAACACTTGGAAACAGAAGTGGTGAAATAATGAAACTCCCAAGGGTATTAACAAAGAGAGCGAAACTTGGAAGGGCCTCATCCGTCATTGGAGTAAGCCTGCAACCGCATCACTCTCTTCGACGAACTCCTAGAACCGTAAAAGTGATAGGGAGGGTGTCGGATCGCAACTCATAATGCGGGAGCAAGGAGCACCGCATCGAGGAAGATAATCTTGGTAACCAGTTCTTTTTTTAAATTTTCAATATGTTAAGTTCTTTTTTATTTTAAGTCGAAAACTGTTTTTGCAGAAACAAAAGAAGATGCGAGATCCAAATCATATTGAGCTCATCGAGGATGACCTCAAGAACAAGGAAACGGGCGAAGTCCAGGATCCAATTGCTCGGAGGATTGTTGAGTCGACGAAGAGACGTTTGGATGAGGTGGTTATCCAATCCGAAGAAATCGGTTCAACGGAGGAGATACCTGACGAACAGATCAACGAAGTCTTCCTCGCGGTAAATTTTTAATTTAAATAAAATTTGAATTATGTTTAACATTACTTAAACGCGAACTTAAATTCATAACATATTTACTTTACAGGAAAATGAGAAGAGAAGAGACCGAGTTTTCGGTTTGGGAAACTAGGCGGAGAAAATCTCGACACCGCATTCCCGTTTTCGTCCAGAAGGCGAGAACTATGCCCAAGTCTTAAGGGAAAAGGAAGCGGAGATCGAAGTGTTGAAGGCTAGTCAGACGCGGATGGAAGCCCGGATGGTAGAAAAAGAGGAAGAAACCGAGAAGAGGTTCGAAGAGATGAATCATCGGTTTGAATACTTTATACAGCACAGCCATCTTCCAGGAGCCGTACCGGCGAACCAGAGTGGGGGGGGGGGGGAAGGGAAGGGGAAAGGCAAAGACAAAGAAGAAGGGGACGAGAGCGGGATCGGGATCCGCTCCCCAATGAATGTAATTTGAAAACTTTTGTCGAATAATTTTAGTAAATTTAATAAATTTCTTTTTTGTTTTGTTTATATTTCTAATTAATTAATTTCCGAATACATATATTTTTCTTTAATTTTTACTTATCCGTTGGTAAACTGTCGGTAATATACCCTCGGTAAACAGTCGGTAATACACCGTCGGAATACCGTCGGTATAAGCCGTCGGAATACCGTCGGTAATATACCGTCGGAATACCGTCAGTAATACACCGTCGGAATACCGCCGGTAATACACCATCGGAATACCGTCGGTAATAAACCGTCGGAATACCGTCGGAATACCGTCGGTATATGGCGTCGGAATACCGTCAGTAATAAACCGTTGGTATACCTTCGCTATACTACCGTTGGTTTATGTTGCTAAACCGTCGGTGTAGACCATCGGTTTACGGTCACAAGTCCGTCGGTATCCGTTCGTCGATAAAACGTCGATAGTCCATCGGTTTTTTTTCAACGGAATTCTGTCAGTTTTAATTGACGAAAAACCGACAGATAATTTTTTCCGACGAAATAGAAATGACGGAATTGTTTCGTTGGAAATCCGTCGGAATTGGTCATTTCCGACGGATACCCGTCGGTTTCTTCCCTCGGTAATGGCCTGTTTTCTTGTAGTGTCTTCCGCTTCCTCTTCTTCTTCTTCTTCTTCCTCTTCCTCTTCTTTTTCTTCTTCCTCCGCTTATTCCTCTTCCTCTTCCTCTTCTTCTTCTTCTTCTGCTTCTTCTTCCTCTTCTTCTTCTTACGATGCTTCTTTTTCTTCTCCTTCTTCTTCTTCCTCTGCTTCTTCTTCCTCTCCTTGTTCTTAAGTTTTTAATCTAATTTTCATGAGACACCACCAACGGAAATCAAAAAATTATTATCTGGTTAGTTTATAAGCGGCTAGGGTTTCCTTGAGATTATATTGATCTTTAAACAAAACAAAAAAAAATATAAATCCGACTTAACCGACAACGTTTTTAAAATATACCGACTGGCCGAATTTTCTATATAAAACTTGTAGAGATAATATTGGAATTGTAAATATTACATAATCTTCAAAAATACCACTTTTGCCAATTTTTTATGGGTAATTACCGTAAATCAGCAAACAAAATTTTATTAAAGGTATGCTGGTAATTAACCTCGTGAAAATAAATCTGGTGCATTCTCACTTCTCAATTATATAAATAGATTTCAATCCGTTATGAACAGTAAAACACCATATTTGGTGTGTAAGAGTATCTCCAATAGGAACTTTTCGTGAAGTTTCTCACAAATAAAGGATAATAAAATAATTGAAATGGAAGAGAAAGAAGTGATAGAGGGTTTCTCATTTGAATTTTTTTGAGAAACTCCATTTGTCACATGTTTCTCTAATGAACGTTTTTCTTTTAAAAAAAAAATTTTAAATATAAAAATAAATTATATCAAAATATTAAGTCTCTAACTTTTTTTGTGAAGTTACTCACAAATAAAGAATAATAAAATAATTGAAAAGGAAGAGAAAGAAGTGATAGAGGGTTTCTCATTTGATTTTTTTTGAGAAACTCATGTGTCACATGTTTCTCTAATGAGCGTTTTTCTTTAAGAAAAAAAATTAAATATAAAAACAAATTATATCAAAATATTAAGTCTCTAACCATTGAGAATGCTCTGACAGATACCCACACAAAAACGTAAAATAGAAAGAAAAAAATGCTCTCAAAGGCGACGACGATGGCGATTCTTTTCTAGGGTTTCGATGTTTGGGAATCTGTTCAATCGATGGAAATTTCAGGATTCCTGGTTGTTTTCGATTCTAATCGGAGTGATATGGGTTGTATCTTACGGTATTATGACCAAATTTTTGGGTTATCAGAGCCGGTTCTTTTTGGGGAAATGGAGATCCTGGGCGGATTCGATAATTATGGAAAGATTAAAGGGCAGTTATTCGGTATATCCGCGGAATTTTGAAGATACAGAGAGGTGTAAATTTCAGATCACAATCCAATTGAGGTCTAATACATTCTAGGAACGCGATCGGCAGGGTTGGATTCATGGGTTTCATTCATGGAAAGGGCGATTTGCGGAGGATTCAGATCGAGGATATTTCACATCAAGGTTGTTTCCTTTATCTTTTCTCTTATGGCTGATAAAGATTGTCATTCGATATAAGATTTTTGGTTGTTTCACAGTAAAATTGCTTTAGGGAAGTTTTGGTACATGATATATGTGGCTCACGCTCCAAAATATTCATCTATAATGTGGGGTAGAAGATTTAGGAAAATACACATTATGAATGAATCACAATTGAAAATTTCGGATCTCTGGTTTAGAAGATTTAGGAAAACAGACATTATGAATGAATCACAATTGTTAATCTCGGATCTCTGGTTATTCTTTACAATTAAGAAGGTTTATCGACAGTGTTTGTGGGATAGTATAAATATGCTATTTCGGATGTTTGATATTCAGCACACTTACATCGTTACATCTCTTAAGTTCTTTAGTTTATTTTCTGTTCTCTCAATTCTCTCGAGTGTTCTCTCTTTCGGTTCATCTCGGTTGCTAGCCATGTCTCAATCTCAGCTTCTGGGTAAGGGTACTGACAAGAAGGTGGTGGAGAGGGGAAAGGGTTTGAAGATCACTATCCCAAAGTTTGATAATTCAAACCTGATACAGGGGTATGCCAACACTTTAATTGGCAGGTGCATGAACCCCCTCAAAGCAGAACATGACGACTCTGCTCTACATGTTCCCGAGGATCTGGCAATTTGAGGATAAGATGGTGGGGGAGATTTGGGTCTCGGTCGGTTTCAATTTGATTTTGATGATGCAAATGATATTAAAGAGTTCTTGAAGATGGAACCTTTCCATTTTGACTATTGGATGGTGGCGTTGGTTAGGTGGGAACCGGTTGTTTCCACAACATATCCATCGGTGATCACTTTTTGGTTCAAGGTTCATAAGTATTGGGGAGGCTATAGGAGAGGTTAAACAGGTGGACCTGAATGAAGGAAGGATCCAAGTGGCGTTGGATGGTTTTAAACCACTGGTTTTCACAACTACCATTGAGTTTCATAATGGAGAGGAGACTCTGGTGTCACTGCGATATGAGAAGTTATTTGGCTTTTGTAAGATCTACCACAGTCTTTGTCATGACCAGTTTAGGTGTCCCACAACCGGTTTTTCACAGGAGGATGGCAATGACGGACCTTCAGACAATCCAGGACAGGGACCTTCGGGGGCTCAGGCGGTGAGTTTTAAGGCAGCAGTTATCAATAATGCAGAGAAGGCAAAGGAGAGTGCCCCTCAGCATTTGGATAAGGATAAGAACAAAGGAAAGGCTGTTGTAAGGGAGTATCATCGTCGGCCGAGAATGGACAGTGAATACCGAGCTTACAAACCGAGGGTTCACAGAGGAAATGGGGAGAACTTCAAGAGAATTCGCCAATAAGGGTATGTTTCTCCAAGGACTTTGCAGAAAAGGTATGTTATTGATTCTAAGGGCATAAACAACCTTAAGGATGATAGCTTGGGATCTCATCTTTCTGAGAATGAACGACGGATTCTGGAGGCTTATCAGGGAACTAGCTCGGTCCAGGCTCCAATTCAGGAGCATCAGATGAGGTCAGACAGTTTGGTTTCCAACGCTAGAAAGGCTATCAAGTTTGAGGATCCAATGATGGATATTAACACGGGTAAAGCAGAGGAAGGAAAGGTCAGGATTGGTCAGGTGCAAGATAATTCAATCCATGTGTTTGAGGATCTGTTGGCAGGGATCAACTCTGAGAAAGAGGGGGAGGTAAAAGATGGCATGGAGGATGATCTATTGATGGAAGAAGAGGAAGAGCATGCCAAAGATGCAGAGGAGGCTTTGAGTTTGGAAGAACAAACCCAAGCAGAAGGTGAAGAAGCAGGTGATACGGTCAATCAGACTGCTGTTGAGTCAAAGGCTGTGCCAAACTAGATGAACAAGAAGAAAGCTAACAAGAATGGAGGTGGTTTGATGGGTGGTGGGAATACTAAGAAACGACTAGTACAGGGGCTGCTATCCCCAAGGAAGAGAACTTTGACAAAAACAAATGGAAAGAATGGAGAGAAAGGCAATTCGGCTGGGGAGAATGCGACAGTACCAACTAAGAAACCCCCTAAAACAAATAATCCAGAATGAGAGGGAGCTACAAAAGTTTCAGAAGAACCCTTCCTTTATTTTGTTTTTCCGGTTTGAATAATCAAAGGGCTGGGTGGGAGGAGGATGCTAGTCAACCAATCACTACAAGCTGTCATGTTGTTTTTCTTTATTTTTATTGTTGTTTTCCTGTTGCTGATGACAACAGAGTAGGTTTTAAGTTCCATTTTAAAAGCATGTGTAATGCTAGGTTTTTATTCATGAATAAAGGGTCTCTTCTATACGTTTCCTGCAGAGTGGTTTTGGTGAAGATAACGGAAATTACTTTGTGGTTGCATACTGAGCATATTATTTTAGGTTATACCATTACAATCCAAAGAGATCGGTTTTATTTTCGGATCCATTTGATTCAGTTTTGTAGGATTAATAAGGTATTTTATTTTCTTTTTATGCTGATGTTGTTTCTTTGCACAGGTGATATCGGTCTGCAGATGGGACTCGCGGGTGAGGGTAATTTCAAGAGGACACAGTTACATGTGTATTTTATCCTTACACTTTTTGGGGCTGTCAGATATGTTTTATCTTTAATGGATAAGGATTTGAGTAGGGCTAAATGGTTTAGTATTGATAAGGAGTATGATGTACTAAGTTGTCAATGGGTTTTACAATCTAGAGGGATAGGAAGTCATCCGCTCAATATTTTAACCGGTGGTGATGGAATGATAATAACCAGGAAAATGGGGGAGGTGTATTTATTGTGTGCAGGTGCAAAGCTTCCTAACGATGGTTTTATGGACGAAGGAGCTCTGGTATTGACAAAGGACAAGATTGACAGAGTTACAAGGGTCTACTTATTCGGTTTTTATGAGACGGAATGTGTTGATACAAGCGGTTGTCATACTCTTTTATATGGGTTGTGGAAAGCCATAGAAATGTGGCTAACTAACATTAATGGAAGCGACAGGAAGAAGGCAGGTAATAAAGGACATAAATACTCATGTATTAAAAGGTATAATGTCAGACTAAAGTACAAAGACACAAGGATCAAGCTGCTCGGAATGGATCATTGGATCGATAAGAATAGGGAGGATAGCGGAGATATACGGAGGCTTATATGAGGTGGATGCGTAAGGGGATTCAAAGGAGGCTTCTGGAAAAAGGGTGTTATGATTTTGGTGAGGGGGAGGATAAGTGGAGATATTGAGGACTCATTTTACGGTTGTGGAAAGAGGTGTATATGTAAAAGCGGTTGTATTTCCATTGTATGTGGCTTATACATTGATTTGGTTTTGTGTATTGAGTAAATAGTTATATCAGATATAGAGGAATTGGTTCTTTATAAGTGTTTAGAGTGGAAACATATATTGCTAAGGGTTTTACATACAGAAGTTGTGAGAGTTGATGGACTTCCGAGCGGATTTATAGAGATGGATATGGGACATATTAGAGACATGGTTTCCAATGGTTGTCTGATTTTTAATAAGAGGTTTATTTTTATGGTATATATGAATCAAAGGAAGAAAGGCAAAAAGGGCACAACAGAGGTTTACAGGACTTTACTACTGGACATAGTATCGAATTGGTCGTTAGAAAGGGTGTCTTTAGGCCCTTTCTGCACACATATAAAAAGCTGTCAGATTTTTGATGCGTATGTTAAGTTAAAATTGCCAAGGGCTAGGCAGCAAATGGACCATTAGCTATTTACGAGAATCATGCTTCAAACATAAACCAGAATTTTTATTTTTATCAGAGACAAAACAACAGCGCCATTTTTTGGAAATGTTTCAAGGTCATTTTAGTTATGATAACTTATACACGGTCGAACCCCATGGTCTAAGTGGAGGCTTGGCATTATATTACAACAATATCTACAGTGTCAATATTATTTTTGCAAACAATAGGTTAATTGACATTGAAGCAGAGATGCAGAATCAGAAGGTTTATGTAACTTTTGTATACGGAGAACCAAATCATAAATTACGACATCAAGTATGGGAACGAATAACGGGGATAGGTATTTGTCGGAAAGAGCCATGGTTTATCATCAGGGTTCTAAATGAGATCACAGGAAATCATGAGAAAGAGGGAGGAACTATACGTAGTGCAGCGAGCTTCGTAGATTTCAATAACATGATCAGGAATTGTGGCCTTTTGGAGTTTCCATTCTTAGGAAATTCGTTATCCTGGAGAGGTTGGAGAGGGGAAAAATTGGTACGATTCCGTTTAGATTGAGCCATGACAAATGAGGACAATATTCAGCGGAAAAGGTCACAGTTTCGGTTTGATAAACGATGGATTGGCCAAGAGGTTTTAATGGAATCAATAATAAACGGGTGGCAATCACATGAAGCGGAACGCAAACAAGATATCGTATCTAAGATACGGAACTGTAGGCATGAAATCTCGAAGTGGAGAAAGAACAACCTACCATATGGTAAGGAGAAAATAAATGATTTTAAAAAGGCATTAGAAGAGGTACAAAATGATGATAGTAGATCACATGAGGAGGTTTTAGAAATTACTCGTAAGTTAAAGGAAGCATATCGGGAAGAGGAACTATACTGGCAACAGAAAAGTAGAAATTTGTGGTATACATCGGGTGATCGGAATATAAAGTTCTATCAGGCATTAACAAAACAACGAAGGGCACGAAACCGGATTGTAGGTCTTCATACTGAGGCTGGGGCTTGGGTAACGAAGGAGGAGGAGGTAGAAAAGGTGGCAGTGGATTATTTTGAGAAATTATTCACATCATCAAATCCATCAGACATGGACGATTTTCTTTTTGAGGTACCATAATTAATAACAGAACAAATGAAGATCAGATTAACAACGGTTGCATCTGAAGAGGAAATTCGACAGGCTTTATTTATGATGCATCCAGAGAAAGCACCTGGACCGGATGGTATGATAGCACTGTTCTTTCAACAATCATGGCCTATCGTTAAACATGATATTATTCGGCTCGTAAATGAGTTTATTCAGACTGTAGACTTTGATTCTAGACTGAATATTACGAACATTTGCTTAATACCAAAGACGGAGCGACCCAATCGTATAACGGAACTTAGACCCATTAGTTTATGTAATGTGGGATACAAATTGCTGTCCAAGGTATTATGCCAACGATTAAAACCTTTATTACTGAAACTTATATCGGAAACTCAGTCGGCATTTATGGCCGAGAGACTAATTCGGATAACATCTTAATTGCTCAGGAGATGTTCCAAGGTTTAAGGACGAATCCATCGTGTAAAGGAAAATTCATGGCAATTAAAACGGATATGAGCAAAGCATACGATATAGTGGAATGGATTTTCATTAACAAACTACTACGGAAGCTGGGATTCGGAAACCATTGGATAAATCTTATGATGGCCTGCATCACACCAGTCCAATATAAAATCTTATTAAATGGACAACCGAGGGGATTAATTAAGCCAAATAGGGGACTACGCCAAGGGGATACGGAAGCATTAGTTGCCAACATTAAAAAGGCGGAACGAGAAAAGGTTTGGACAGGTTTGAAGGTGGCGAGAGCATGCCCTCCGATCTCACATATGTTATTCGCGGATGACAGTTTATTCTTTTGTAAAGAAAATATAGAGGAATGTAACACTATACTTAACATTTTGAAAGGGTATGAATTGGCTTCAGGACAACAAATAAATTTCGACAAATCATCAATCCAATTTGGGGATAAGGTTAATCACATAACCCGAGGGGAAATAAAGACAATTTCAGGTATTAAGAAAGAGGGAGGAATGGGTACATATTTGGGAATCCTGGAAAGTCTGGCAGGTTCCAAAACCCAGATCTTTAGCTTCCTCCATGACAGGTTACATAATAGAGTCAATGGATGGACAATTAAATATCTAACAAAAGGAGGAAAAGAGATCCTCATAAAATCGGTCGCAACAGCATTACCCAATCATGTAATGTCATGCTTTAGACTACCAAAGATGGTGACAAATAAACTGACCAGTGTGACGGCGCAATTCTGGTGGAGTACGAACGGTAATCAAAAAGGGATGCATTGGATGTCTTGCGATAAGTTATGTAGAGATAAAAATGATGGAGGAATAGGCTTTAGGGATATAGTGAATGTTAACACGACTTTCCTGGGAAAACAACTATGGAGATTGCTAGATAGACCAGACTCCTTATTTGCAAAGATTTTCAAAGGTAGATATTATAGAAATGGGGGTCCTTTAGACCCAATCAAGTCATACTCTTCATCTTACGGATGGAGAAGTATCACTTAAGCTAGAACTCTGGTTAACAAAGAACTAATCAAAAGGGTTGGAAAAGGAGACACCATATCCGTATGGAACGATCCTTGGATTCCAGGCCACTGCCCGAGGTCAGCAACTAGTAAAACAACTTCTTATGATCCCTCACTTAAAGTGAGTCAATTGATCAATCATACTCATCATGTATGGAATGAACAGATGATTCACAGTATCATCGTTCCAGAGGATGCGGCACTGATCATGGGTTTATTAATTAGTAGGCATTCTAGACCGGACACTATCGGTTGGCATGATACAAAAAATGGAAAATATTCGGTTAAATCAGGCTACTATCTAGAACGAACCTACCCGGATAAAAGAAATATAAATATGGTTTATGGACCTGACGTCAAACGACTTCAGGAGTTCTGTTGGAAAATCAGATGCCCACCAAAAATAAAACACTTTATCTGGCAAGCAATTTTGGGATGTCTATCGGTTACAAAAAAATTTAGAAGCTCGGGGAATCAGGTGTGACACCCAATGTGTCAAGTGTGGGACTGAGGAAGAATCAATAAATCACGTTCTCTTTGAATGCCCACCAGCTTTGCAAACATGGGCATTATCAACTATTCCTTCAAATTATAGAATCTTTCCTCTATCCTCCTTATTCACTAATATGGATTACCTATTCTGGAGGGTGCCATCGGATATTGATAAAACATATTTCCCATGGATCATTTGGTATATTTGGAAAAGCAGAAATGATAAAATATATAGTAATATTGATTGGGATCCACGAGAAATATAAAGATTAGCGGAAAGTGAGTCCCTTGCATGGGGAGATGCTCACGCTTCAGATTCTCTGGTTAGGACAGATACACACATAAGAAATGGAAACATGGTCTCGATACCGGCAAGGATGAACCTTCATGAAAGATGGTGTTTTGTGGATGGATCATGAAAGGAAGGGAATACCTTCTCAGGACAAGGCTGGTATAGCATTTTCGAAGGAGAGCGAGACGTTATGATGGAAGCAAGAAATATCAGATGTAGTTTATCTTCTCTTCATGAAGAATTCGAAGCACTCATATGGGCAATGGAGTGTATGAAGAGGTGGAATCAACCCGATGTAACCTTCGCAACAGACTGTTCAGAGCTGGTGAAGATAGTGTCTCTACCCACAGAATGGCCTGCATTCACGATATATTTGGATGAGTATGAGAGTCGCAAGAGTTTCTTCATAAGGTTTGTTATCACTCACACTCCAAGAGCAACCAACACAAAGGCGGATAAGCTAGCACCCGGTGCAAGAGTCCAGCCATCTTATTTTGCTTTTATAAATTCAGATTCACCATCTTGGCTAGCTGAGAATCGGTAGTATCTTTTGCTAATGACCCAAAAAAAAAAGATACCCACTGTCTTTTATATTATTTTCCAAAATATTATAAATTTTTAATTTTATTATATAAGATTAGACCTTGACAAAATATTTGGAACCAAAGTACCAAACAAAAACCGAACAAAAAAATGAACCAAAGTCAAACTGAAGTGATAAAATATTTGAATGGATCATAAACTCCTATATCCGAAGAATTGGAACCAAACTCCGGAACCGAGTGGATATCTAAAATACATGAAATTAAATTATATACCTAAAATATTAATTATATCTAGACTTGATACAACACATTTATCCAACACTACAATTATAAATCCAAATATATTGATTATTTTTAGGTTGAAATAACCAAAATAAACAAAATATACGAAATTTTTTGTTATATTTGTCAAAATTTAACAAATTTTAAGCAAATGTAACTAATTTGATTATTATTATTTATGATTTTTAGGTATCGAAAACCGAACCAAACTCAAACCAAAATTCCAAAATGGATGAATGAGCCTTTAATTGAAATTATAAAAGTTAACAAACTTTTATCATTTTTACTATAAGTCACTAGCAAATTTTCTGATAAATGTATGCTTCTCCATCTGACACATGGCAAAAGTTGATGTGTCTTTCTCTCCTGCATTTTCGTTTTTTGTATTTCTTTTTTCTTCACTTCTTATCGGTTAATCCGAGTTTATTTTCAGGTATTCTAATTTTCTAATATTAATTAAAAAATAATTAAACAGCGGTTTCCTTCTCCACTCTCACACACGACCTCCACTCCTCCCTTAATGGCCTCTACCTTCAGCTATCAAACAATGAACCCTTCACCCGAATCTCCTTTCCAGTTTCGTCGTTATTTTAATTGTCTCAATCTTCTGCAAGAACCTTCTAATCAAATATCTACCCATCAAAGTTTTCGTGGGTAATTTGTCACACATTTTATTTCTCTCTTAATCCCTTTTTAGTTACACGGAGAGATCTTAATTCTACTTTTGTCCCTTCGTTCGATCGAATTTGCATTCTAAAGAGTGGATCAGTCGAATCTCTTACCATCAACGTTTCGAAGGTAAATTCTCAACAATTTTATTAATCTCGACCCATTTTTTTTGTTAAACGGCGATAGTTACAAACTAATTATGTCCTTTCTTTCGATCGAATTTGTTGGCTGAAACAAGATGCCGCTCGCGCAGACTGATTTATTTGTTCTCATCACTGATACTTGTAACTTAGAGGATAAAATTGCACTAGATGTGCAGTTTGCAAAATCAGTCTGCGTGAATATGACCTCTAATGGTTCCCTTGCTAGACCTGGGAACCATACTAACCTAGGTAAAGATGATGATGAAAAATTATATAGTTGTCATAAATTTAGCAGTAAATTTAAGTCGTATAGGTCTCCAACGATTCAAAGAATAAGAAAGTCTCTGTCATCCAAATACTGGAAACAAATCCCCAAGGATTTTGGACGCAGTAGAGCTGATAAGTATCATAGCATGCTTTCTTATATTTAAACCCATTTCTTCATTTTGTGCTATGTTTCTTACTTTTTGATCACAAATGTATATAGATGTTGGCATAAAGGCTCTTTACCACAAAACAAAATCATGTTACGGATACAATGCATGGCAGCGTGAGAATATTTATAAGAGGAGAAGATTGCCAGACAGAAGCTCAGTTGTAACTTATGATGGTGGACTCAGTAGTGGAAGTGTTTCCAAGTTATCTGAGAAGCGAGATTCAGGTGGTTATTGCAACTCTTTAGTTATCTTATCTTAGCTGTTGTGGTCCTCATTCAAAGCGAGACTAAGACATTTATCCAAAGAGGTTGTAAGGTGGTTCTCATGTATTTTTTTCCTCTCTGGTGCAGTAAAGCTAAGCATCAAATCCTTTAGGATTCCAGAGCTTTTTATTGAAGTTCCAGAAACTGCAACAGTGGGATCACTAAAGGTACATTGCAATGTGTAGTTTCTTTCATTCCCTTATATTCTTGGTTCTCTTGTGTGGACATTAAAGTATTAATATAACGGAGGCGTGAGCTTTGACCCTTTTGGTTACAGAGGACCGTGATGGAGGCTGTCAGTGCTTTACTCAGCAATGGGATACGTGTTGGGGTATTAGTACATGGGAAGAAGGTCAGAGATGACAAGAAAACTCTGTGACAGACTGGGATCTCACGTGAAGAGAATCTAAGTAACCTTGGGTTCACCTTAGAGCCTGGTTCCAGCAAAGCTCCCGTATCTTTTTGTTCCGAAGATCCTGTGGTGCCAACTGAGACGACAAACTTGTGTGAACGGTACTAAGAAATTCACTATCTTGTCATTGTGCTGCGGGATTTACTTTAATCGAATATCACTGGTGCTGTTTCTTCTTGAAGATTCCTAAGCAAAAGCGCTTCTTGATGATCTTCCCAGGTCTGCGGCTTCTCCCACGTTAGATTCTGCCATAGATTAACATAGTCGTAGATGGGAATACATAATCGATATCTGGTGGTTGTTTAAGTCGAATTTGCTGCATGCTAAGGAAAAGCAAAGATCATAGATGTTTTCTAGGAAGCATGATATGAGCTGATTCTGTTATGTTTCCTAAAAAAAAATTATGCCTTTTTATTTAACACACACCTTATTTCAAATTTATTTAATGAATATACTTTCATTTTTAATAGAAGTTTTATTAAAGTATTACATCATTTTAACTAAAAAAATTAAAAACCCAAAAAGTAGCCCGTGCAAACGCAATGATGGAAATGAAAGCAAGATGCATTTGCAGCTCAGCCGAAAGCATCGCTTTTGTTTTTAATAGAAGTTTTATTAAAGTATTACTATCTCTCACACTCTCAATGATGGAAATCGCAATGCATTTGCAGCTCAGCCGAAAGCATCGCTTTTGTTTTTGTTTTGTTTTCCGTTATTGTCAACAAAAAGAATAAGAGACATACTAATCATCCGAGAGAAAAGAATCAAGCTCTTAGGCTGCTGCCTCCTTGGAGATTTTCTTTGCTTTTGCAACCATCTAGCCGATGCCACCAACCATGTAAAACGATTGTTCAAGAAGATCATCTTACTTACCATCGAGCATACCTGCAACAATTTACAATTCATATGAGTTCATAATATAGAAGCAATCATGGCAGCAGAGAAGATAGTCATATGGGTATATATACCAGGAAACAGTTGATGTTTTGATTAAGGTCAACTTATTTTCTGGGGGCATCTGTGAAGATCTCAGTAACATGGAATGGCTTGCACTGGATCTTATGGGCATGAGCAACATAGATGGCTTGCACTGGGGTGATAGAACCTTTTCTTGGTGGTTGTGATTCGCTCTTAAAGCACCAAGATCAGAAGCCAGAGTTGGCTGGTAACCCACAACTAATGGGATACGACCAAGCAAAGCAGACACTTCAGAGTTTACCTACACAAGAGAGTAAACCGGAATTAAATTTACAGTTTCTTCATCAATATTTGGCACGCATATGCTGATAGATTGAGAAACCAACATATCTCACTTGAGTGAAACGGAAAATGTTGTCAATGAAAAGCAACACATCTTGGCCTTTGGCGTCACGGAAATACTCAGCAATGGTCAAACCAGTGAGTCCAACACAGGCACGAGTACCTGGGGGCTCGTTCATTTGTCCATACACAAGCGCACATTTGCTCTCAAACTGTTAAGATGGGAAGAGAGAGAGAGAAATCAGTAACAAAAATCACTCAAAGACCAGTTGCAGGACAAAGAAAGGTAGAGATTAATCCAAATGAACTTTGGCGACATTGTTAATCAGTTCCATGATGAGCACTGTTTTCCCAACACAACACACCAAAGAGCCCAATATTTCCTCCTATTTGGTAAGGAGTAAATAAAATCAAACACCTGTAATGAAAGCAAGACACGTTAACTTGGGACAGGTACGACAACACAAGTAACCTATGGAAACAGCGTGGAGCTAGAGCCCATAATCTAACTTAATACCACTGGCAAGTATCTCTTTTCCTGTGGATAGATCAACTAAAGCGGGAGCGTCTCTGTGAATAAGAAAGCTGTAGTGGTCGGTCTCTGAGAAAAAAACAAAAACACATTGTCATGACAGTTTTGCAGATAGTGAGGCATTGATTAACTGGTTCAACATTTGCACAAATAATTAATTGTTCAGTCCCTTGTAATTTATGGATATGTAAAGCTTTTCTAGTTTCTGATGCTGATGGAGTTCTGCATCATCCGATAAGCAAGAGCCAAATCCTCCTCCTCCAAATTGCTTGAAGACAGCCTTAACCATTCCCCAAAACTAAGTCAGCGCACTACTTAACTGAATACTCACAAACACCCGATCTCATGGTAATTTGAAACATGTAGCCAACAAAAGAACATCATAATTTGGAACACAGGCATCAAACAAAAGCATAACATCAAAGTAGGAGCTGTTATATGTCATTTCCGCGGTTACATATTTCTATATTCAGGTGCTAATTTTTTTAGTTTTTAATCGTATCCATGTTGAACTAAGATAATCCTCGACTACAAAATCTTTCAACACGCTGATAAATTTAAAACCAAAAATCATCAATAACTTATGATCTTGACATATAACATGACATGAGCAAAGCGATGACAAATGACCATTTGACAAAACCATCGCATTTTGATGAGTCAAACCAAATACCGAATTACGCAGACTGAAACAATCCCAATCTCACTTCTAATCAAAGTAATTCATCACAATCAAATCAAACTCAAACCCAAATGATAAGGCACACTCAGATCCAAGTACTCAATAAGTCAGAAATAATCGATCCATAAAAAGGCTAGCCCTTTCATCATCACATTATTGATAGATTCACCAGAAACCAGCAAATCAATGAAATTACAGAAAACAAAATCTGGGTAATATAAGAGACATGAACTAAATGATATACCATGGATTTTAGGGATTTTAACCATGGTATATGTCTTATTTATCGAGTCTTTTATTATGTTTTGGAGTCTTTTTAGTATGTTTACAGGTCTAGGTATGTTTGGAGCGGAATTGGACATTATGGTGCATTCTGGAGCATTTTGGAGTATTGACCCGAGAGATGGACTTCACTGTCGAATTCTCAGACCTGTGTCGATCGACACAGAAGGTGCATCGATCGACACAAGGTCGACGCAGACAAATTCTCGGCGTTTAATGAGAAGAATATGGAAATTGCAACTTTGCCCAGATATTTCTCATAATTACAAAGAAGCCCCAACCGACTTTAGACCATTATATTAGGGTTTTTAAGACATTGTTTAGGCTAGCTTTCAGTTCTAAGTTTTATTTTATTTCAGAGAGAGTTATGGGCTGATCCTGCTCTTGAAAGAGAGAGGATTTCGAACCCCAATTCTTTACTTGATTTTATGATATTTGGTTTTCTATTCATGATGTTTTCTGTTTCGATGATCATGTCTGAGTAGATTACCTGTTAGGTTTAGGGATTCTCATTAGGAATTTCATGGAATTATAGGTTAATAAATCTGTAGGGATTCATATATGTTAGTTCTTCATCTAGGATTGTTCTTACTGCTTAATCTGAATTAGCTACCCAGATTTATGATGTTAGGTTGATTTATACAACGACAGTTGGTTAATTAGCTAGAAAGAACCTAGATGAGCAATTTAATTACTCGCGAAGGAATTTGGTTTAATTAGATTGTGAACATATCGAACTTGGAATTAAAGCTGGTTTAATCTGTTAGTAATTACAAAGGAATTTGGATTGCTACACTTAGACTTAGAGAATTCTCGCAACGACAGTTGGTTAATTATATATCTGTGTTTGAGTTCTAGAATAGCTCTTAATTAGATCCCGATTGATTGATTGCTTGTGTTCCTTATTTCCTGAGAACTCCCTAGACTTAACGCCTTCGTTTCCTTGCTCACAAACTCACCTGATTTACTTTCTTGCTTTGCTTTTTAGTTTCTAATCATATTTTCTTTCTCCTAGTTTAATCTTTTCTGTTCTAATTCTATCGTTGCCTAGAGTCCTCGTGGATTCGATACCCTAAGTACTACATTGATATTACTGTGCATTTGCAGTTAGTATAGGGATTAAAACTAGACCTATCAAGTTTTTGGCGCCGTTGCCGGGGACTCTTTTGAGTCTTCGATAGATTTGAACTTAGGGTTTAGACTAGGATTTTTGTTTTTTGTTACTAATTTTTTTCTTTCTGTTCTTTCGTTTCAGGTACGCCTGTAATCGCCTTGCATCGATCGACACTGTCCTGTGTGTCGATTGACACATCTTCGCCCTTGCATCGATCGACACTACTTGGCATTGATCGACACAGAGCGTAAGATGATGGGAATGATGGAACGGATGTTGGAAAATCAGCAGAATAACTCATTCTGCAGAGACTATGGTTCTTATTCATTCACCAGAGATTATGAACCTTCATCATATCAGCCTGTTCTTCCTCAAAATACGCAGTCTGATAAGCTGATAAGTATGATGGAGCAGTTATTGGAGAAGCAGGAAGAAGATTTGAACTACATCAGTGACTCTGGATTCCAAAGAAACAGGTTTGGTAATCAGCAAGGTAATTCTTATCAGAGAAACTATGGATCATCTTCTGGTCAGACACCTCCTGCTGCTAATGCTTATAAGAGCAAGATGGAAGCCATGATGGAACAGTTGCTAGAGGATCAGACTAAGACTGCTGTAGACTTCGACAGGAAGCTGGATGCTATGCATGAGAATCTGAATGGGAAGTTTGAATCTTTGAGCACACATGTGAAGAAGCTAGATGTCCGAGTTCAACAAACATCTGGAGCAATACAAAGGCATAATGAAGCTGGGAAAGCTGAACAGAAGCTGTACATCAATGTTGTGACCATAAGAGATGGGATTGACTTGCTGGGAGAACAAGAGAGCATAATCTCAGATTTTCTGGATGAATATTGTCTGTCTGAGACATGCGTCGATCGACACACTCTCGATGTCGATCGATGCATCCCCGATACGTCTGATGGATCTGAACATAATCGCCTTGTGTCGATCGACACATCTGGTGCATCGATTGACACAGATCGCAGACAGGACCAGAAGCCTGCAACAATCCTGGAACGAGTCTATAAGCCATTTGGGCCATATCCTAAGGTTCCTAAACCGTCTAAACAGGAGCTAGAAGTGGCTAACTGCATGAAAGTGATAGATAAGGAGCTAAATGAAACTCCACCAGCTGAAGCTTCGCGAGTTCATCCTTGTGTGTTGAGAGATGCAAAGAAGATGATATCCGCTGATGGTCGTTTGAAAGAAGAAGTTCAGATTGGTGGAACTACAGTATCTGATAGTAGAGAGAAGAAGATGGCGGTTCTTCTTGAACCTGCTCTAACATCTTCAGAGCCTGCAACTGCTCATAAGCAGAAAGCTCCAAACATCAGATCTCCACCAAAGGTAAGGTATAAATCAACTAAGCTTAAACCTCCTGACCGCATTACTTTGAATGCAGGAAAACACAGCATCCCACCCAAGCTTCGCTCCCGCCCTGATTCTACTCCTTCGTTCCTTGGGAGACCTCATGATCCGACAGCCTATACACCTCCTTGGATGAAGAGATATTCACATAGACACTCAAAATCTCTGTTGAAACAACCATGAACATAATCTCTGTCCCATAGTCAAGCTAATGACTAAAACCAAGCGCTGAGTGGGAGGCAACCCACTATAGAGTCAGTTTTCGTTTTTATTTTTCATTTTTCGGTGTTTGTTTCTTTGATTTTTCGTTTTTTCAGCCGAGAGAACAGGTCCAAAATCGCCTGGCATCGATCGACACATAGTTGTGTCGATCGACATAGTGCGATTACACAAATGAATTGAGCAAATGCGCCTTGCGTCGATCGATGCGGTCCTGAGCATCGATCGTCACAGTGCGACGAGAGGTACGTAACTCTGGATTTTTCAGACTCTTTTCAATTTGATTATCTGTTTTCCCCGAGCTCATGCTTTGATTACACTGGGGACAGTGTAGTTTAAGTGTGGGGGGAGGTAGCTACTGACGCACGCTTCTGTTTTCTTAGAGTCAGTCCTGTTTTTCAAAAAAATTTGTTTTATTGAGTCAAAACAAGTTTAAGTAGGAAACAGTGAATTTTTGAGAAGTTAACAACATCTTGCAGGAACTTAAGTGACCATTGGGATGAAGTTGCAGGATATATCTATGACTATTAGAAAACCCCAACACAGATCAATCTACTGAGGACACCCATATCAATTCAGGTATTCAGAGGATCCTTTACTGGCTTCACCCTTGTAAACTTGACTTAATTTTCTCACCTAAGGGCTTGGTATACCTTGAGTCGGACTCCTCTATTAGTTCTGACACAGCTTGTAAACTTGTCCGAGTATGGTTCCCTTCTCCCCTTCCATAAAGTAAAAAAAAGAGTAATAAACTGAGGATGAGCTAGTAGCTCCGAAGTGGTCACAGGAGTAGTAGCAAACACTATTAACTCCTGTGCATTCATGGAATGTGTCCAAAGTACACCCCTTAACGGGAAGAGCACTGATAAAAAAAAATGATACCCAATGGGGAAAAATCAGAATGCTAAGGAAGGGAAAAGAGAAGAAAAGGAACCAGAAAAAGATAGTATGGTGGTCTAGAGCTGACAAAGTAAGAATCCATGTGCCCTTTGATCGATAATCCTTAGGTGAGACCGCACTTAAATAGCTTATAGAAGTCAGTTGGGAGAATTTGAATGCGTGAATGTGATTGTGGAGTTTACTTAGGACAGTTGCTAAGTGTGGGGGAAGTACATGTTGGTCTTGATATCTTGCAGGTGATTCTTCCAGTGGCTTACTAAGGGGAATCTGAGTGTTGTTGCTTCTAGGATGAAAAGAGTTTCTGAAAGTTTTCAAACCTCTTCACCATGTTTTGGTTCTTTACTTGCTTGAGGGAAAGCAAGAGCTAAGTGTGGGGGAGTTGATATACCATGGATTTTAGGGATTTTAACCATGGTATATGTCTTATTTATCGAGTCTTTTATTATGTTTTGGAGTCTTTTTAGTATGTTTACAGGTCTAGGTATGTTTGGAGCGGAATTGGACATTATGGTGCATTCTGGAGCATTTTGGAGTATTGACCCGAGAGATGGACTTCACTGTCGAATTCTCAGACCTGTGTCGATCGACACAGAAGGTGCATCGATCGACACAAAGGTCGACGCAGACAAATTCTCGCCGTTTAATGAGAAGAATATGGAAATTGCAACTTTACCCAGATATTTCTCATAATTACAAAGAAGCCCCAGCCGACTTTAGACCATTATATTAGGGTTTTTAAACCATTGTTTAGGCTACGCTTTCAGTTCTAAGTTTTATTTTATTTCAGAGAGAGTTAGGGGCTGATCCTGCTCTTGAAAGAGAGAGGATTTCGAACCCAGTTCTTTACTTGATTTTATGATATTTGGTTTTCTATTCATGATGTTTTCTGTTTCGATGATCATGTCTGAGTAGATTACCTTTTAGGTTTAGGGATTCTCATTAGGGATTTCATGGAATTATAAGTTTATAAATTTGTACGGATTCATATATGTTAGTTCTTCATCTAGGATTGTTCTTACTGCTTAATCTGAATTAGCTACCCAGATTTATGATGTTAAGTTGATTTATACAACGACAGTTGGTTAATTAGCTAGAAAGAACCTAGATGAGCAATTTAATTACTCGCAAAGGAATTTGGTTTAATTAGATTGTGAACATATCGAACTTGGAATTAAAGCTGGTTTAATCTGTTAGTAATTACAAAGGAATTTGGATTGCTACACTTAGACTTAGAGAATTCTCGCAACGACAGTTGGTTAATTCTATATATGTGTTTGAGTTCTAGAATAGCTCTTAATTAGATCCCGATTGATTGATTGCTTGTGTTCCTGATTTCCTGAGAACTCCCTAGACTTAACGCCTTTGTTTCCTTGCTCACAAACTCACCTGATTTACTTTCTTGCTTTGCTTTTTAGTTTCTAATCATATTTGCTTTCTCCTAGTTTAATCTTTTCTGTTCTAATTCTATCGTTGCCTAGAGTCCTCGTGGATTCGATACCCTAAGTACTACATTGATATTACTGTGCACTTGCAGTTAGTATAGGGATTAAAACTAGACCTATCACTAAACAAACAGACAAAATAAAGTTGGAAAATTTCACCTGCTGCTGTGTCGCGACTTGTTCTCTCAGCCTGCTGGCTTGTTTTCTTATTGCATCCATTGTTCAATCTGATCAACAACTCTTCACAAGGAAAAAAATCAACGACAAATACATGTTTTAGTGAAGGAATTGAGGATGGAGATAGAGAAATACCATGTTTCCATCAATGAGACTGAATCCAGAGCGAATCGAACACCCGAGAAACGTTTTGAAAGAAGGCCCGATTTCCCTTTTTCCCTTTATAAAATTAGGGTTTTAGGGTAGATGAATCCAGGGAAAAATCAACGAAACAAAGCTATATTTTAACAGAAAGAGAAAAAGCTTATGTGGGAAGATTGAGTTTTGCTGGAAATGTAGGAGAAATAGAAAACTTTTGGATTTTTTAAAAGACTGATTGTACCCTTACAGAAATAGAAATAAAACCAAAGAAATCAATGGCATTCTATGTAAATAAATTGAAAAGAAAGGACATTTTTTTGTTTTATACTGCTGCTTTAATAGTATTGATTGTAAAAATCCATGGAGCAGAATGCAGAAAGTGCGTAGAACATCCAAAATTAATGCAAAATGCGAAATATAAGACATTCATATAACAACCAAAATTAATTATAAGATTATACATAAGTGTCATTTCTCATATTAAGAATGATCACCAAAGGGTTAGTGCATAACATAAACAAACAGTTTGTGAGACTTAATGAAAGTATAACCATAAAACGCAGACAACCCACATACCTTTAAAACATATATCTACATGAGACTAAAATAATAAAAAAGAAGTGTGAAAAGCATATACCTGTCACAAAAGTTTGCTATACTTGAAATCTCAAAAAAATCTCTAACAATTTGAACACCTTCAGAAGCACAAGCATGAGGAAATCAGAATTAGTTTGTCTTTACTTCACATAGTATTGCTCATTGTTGGAGGTGGGTTTAGCATCCATCTTTAGCCCGGTCCAATAACTGTACGCCTCATACAAGATTGAGCTCATTGGAGAAGAAGTCGGTCCAACGCGGTGTAGCTTGGCGAAGACGCCTCGGGTGACCTGCATCGAATAAAGATGCCATATTCAGTTGCTAAGCAGATGGGAATGACATATTTCACACCTACTAGGATATCCTTGATTTTAGCAGATCGCTCCATAAGGATTCCTGAGGGCCTCTTGGAAGATGTACTAGTAAGAATTGGTGAATGTGTTATCCCGACTGACTTTGTAGTCTTGCAGTACAATGATGAGCCTAAGGATCCCCTTATCTTAGTGATATATCATGGTTTTTACCGGTTTTAGACCATGATATAAGTATGTTTTAGAGTCTTTTGGTGTTTCTTTAGAGTCATTTACAGGTGTTATTAGGAATATGCACGTTTGGAGCGGAATTGGAGATTATGGAGCATTTTGGAGCATTTTGGAGTTTTTGACCCGGGAGATAGAGTTCACTGTCCAGAACAGAGGATTGCATCGATCGACACACGAGCGAGATGGGCCTTTCTCGGCGAGTTTAATGAAGAATGCTGAAATTGCAGATTTGCCCAGATGTTCCAGTATTTACAAAGAAGCCCCAAGACATGATTAGGATAATATAATTAGGTTTTTACATCAGTTTTGAGAGAACACTTTACTTACGTTTTCATACTTTGAGCTGAGAGTTTTTAGAGCTTTTTGGGGCTGATTTGAACCTGTATTGCTTCCTGCTTTTGGAGAAGATTTCGAACCCCTTTGTTTCTTACTCTTTTATACAATCTAATTATGCATTGATTATGTTTTCATTATCTATGTCTGAGTAGATTCATAGTTAGGTTTAGGGATTTTTATTAGGGATTTAATGACTTGCTAGATTTAATTATTTCAGTTAAGGATTCATATCATATTTTGTTCTTCAATCTAAATTATGCTTAACACTAGTTTCTAACTTGATCACTTAGAATCTAAACTCTAGGTTGTTAAATTGACACGAAAGTGTGATTTAGAATCTGAACTATTTAGGTTGAGCAATTGAATTACTCGCAAAGAAATTTGGTTTAATTGAATTGTGAACATATCGAACCTGAACTTAAGGCTAGTTTAATCTGTTAGGAATTGCAAAGAAATTTGGATTTCTGCTATTAGACTTAGACAATTCTCACAACGAAATTTGGTTAGTTCTATATCCGTGTTTGAGTTCTAGAACATGAAGGAATTTCTAGCAGTTCCTAATCCAATTAGGCAACCCTGGTCTGAATTCCAAGCCTAGGATCTAGGATTCATGTTATTGAATCTATCAGATCTCAGATTTACCTGGTGATTAGCAGCGGAAGATTTGCAGATAATCGAGATCGCGAAGCACCTCAAACGCTGTGCCTCTACTGGTATCCACACAAACTGAACAACAGGGATGCTAGTGCCTATGAGAGATCTAATCTCTAGAGAGGTTTCTTTCTAGTTCTGGTGGCTGTGAATTAGGTTAGATCGAGTTTAGGTCGACCATATATCTTATATATGTCGACTTAAACCACAACGGAATTAACCAACGATTAAACTGAATTAATCTGGTAATCCGCGAGTTGTGTCGACCGACACGCTTATTGTGTCGATCGACACAGCTGATCTGTATCGACCGACACACTTGTTGCGTCGATCGACACTACCCCAGAAACTTGGTATTGAATGCATATCAAATATGCATTCACCCGATCATTACAATAATGATCAACCTCATATACAACGTCCAGTTTGCTTAGGTGTGTGACCCTGTAGGATCATATAACACTAGCAATGAGTTCTAAACTTATTGATCATAAGTGGCTTCTAGCAAAGCATTATGACTACCTAGTGTCATATGATTGTCTCATCTCGACAATACGACTTTCACTTAGAGTAAGTACAATAGATTTCAGGACATTCCCAATAATCTCCCACTTGTACTGGAATCATCTATTCCTTCAATCCCTTCATCACTATATCTCGATTTGGCATAAGGAAAGATCTGTGTCACCCTTATTTAGCCAAGATCATGTTCATCGAATTCCGATTTATACTGACAAGACAAACGACTGACAATCACCTCGTTTGAGTGTGGCCACACATTTCTCAGTATCAAATCTTCGATGGGCCCTGAGATATTTATCTCCTGTTATATAGGAGGGACAAATCCCATCTTGTTCCATCCCTGTTTCTTCACTCGCTTCATGATACGCCCAATCAATGCCTTTATAGTCACCAGTTACGGCTGACGTTTGACAAGGTTAAAGCGGACCAATTCACATGTAAGAAAACATGATGAACTCAGGTTTAAGGACTATACTCTATAGTCGTAATGAAAACTCTCATGACACTTATATAACTATCCCGTAGAGTTCTCATCAGTGGGTCATGTCCGATCCTGTGTTCTCCAACACACATCTATGTGATTGACTTTAATACTCTTATTAATGACTCCATGAAACTTAGTCATCAGTCACCTCACATACTAGTCTCACGCGGTTGTTAACGTCCCACTTTAACAACCTCGACCAGGGACCAATATAATTTATGTCATTTATTATCAATAGGGTTTCATGATCAAGTCACATACTTGATGACCTATAAAATGTCATAAATTACTTTGGGACTATTATTTAATAACCATTATTAAATAATACAGATGTCAGATTATAATAACATAATCAAATTATGTTTATACG
Source organism: Orychophragmus violaceus (assembly GCA_030180135.1). Taxonomy (NCBI): domain Eukaryota; kingdom Viridiplantae; phylum Streptophyta; class Magnoliopsida; order Brassicales; family Brassicaceae; genus Orychophragmus; species Orychophragmus violaceus. Next base: position 9,387,336 of record CM058236.1, read on the forward strand.
AACATCATATCATAACTAAAGTTAACAACAACAACTCCCACTAAAATTAAGATCACATCTTAAGACATCTAATGCCTTTAGTAGTAGCCTGACCCTCATTCGCCCTCGCTCAGCGTGTGTCGAAAGACACTGCGTCTTGCAAAGAGTAATACCAAGAGTCATTTGCACGAAGCCCTTCTTGGAATCCTGCATACTGGACTTGTGCAAGGCCTTATCACCATAAGTATCTTGACACAATCCAATTAGCTTATCCAATCTATCTCTATAGATTCTTATTCCAAGAATGTATACAGTTTCTCCCATAATTTTATCGAAAATCAACTTTTGAATCAAGTCTTAACAGACTGAAACAATGGAACTTCATTTCCGAGAAGTGGTATGTTATCAACATATAATACTAGAAATGCAATTGCGCTCCCACTAGTCCTCTTGTAAACACACGGTTCCTCTTCATTCATGACGAAGTCAAACCTTTTGACTGCTTTATCAAAACGAAGATTTCAACTCCGAGATGCTTGCTTCAATCCATAAATGGTTTGATGAAGCTTGCATATCTTCCTAGTTTCATTAGGATCAATGAAAAACTTCAGGTTGTGTCATGTACACATCCTTTTTCCAGAATTCCATTAAGGAAAACTGTTTTCACATCCATCTGCCAGATCTCATAACCATTATGATGTTGGAATTGTGTCCAGTAATCTCGGTACTGTCTCTAGAAAGTAAGAGTATGTCGAGATCAGACATAAGTCATATAATACTGGGGATCATGATGGCTTGCTAGAGTCCGCTCATGATCTATAAGTCTTGGACTTATTGCTTTTATTATATGATCCCATATGGGTCACACGCCTAAGCTAACAGGAAAATGTGTTGGAACGGCTTAGCAGAAGTACGACAAAAGTGCTAGGCATTTGTCGTACTAAGAGAGAAAGATTAATGGGTCTGATTAAATGGGATTTAATCAGATTGGGCCCAAAAGCCCAAAAGGGAAAGAGAAGGCTTTTAATGACTAAAAGCCAAGTCTTTTCTCCCCAACCCTAACACCCAGCCGCGGCCTCTCTCTCCCTCTGCGCCTCTCTTCCTCGTGGTCTAGCAGCCATTCCTGTGATCGCGTGTGTGAACCTCTGGAGGATTCATCCCTCGGTGCATCTATCTGATCTCTGACCTGTTCTATTCCTTCCGCTGCAACAAACAGGTAAAAGGTGAGATCATGTTATGTTTCTATTCAAGAGAACCTAGATCTGTATGTTTAGGATGATCAGAATCTGTGAATTACATCAGGATCAACTAAACGAATCCCTACAGTGGTATCAGAGCCATTGGTTCTTAGGATTTCTTGTTTTAGATTCATGTTTAGGTTGTTTAATCTGTTTAGAAGTGTTCTGAATCAACTACTGATAAGAAAAACACTTAAGAAACTGAATTAAATCCTGAACAAACATATGAAAATCGCAAACCGAGCTATATGACTCGGTATGCGTCTGATCGTCAGACGTGCGGTGAACCGATCGCAAGGATCGATCGATCGCTTGGATCAACGCACGCTCGCGTCTCGTTCCGGTCGATCAAAAGTGCGCGAGAGGATCGCATGGATCCGCTGGTCGGATCGCATGGATCGAGTCATGCGTCTCGGCCAAGCCTCGTCCCACGATCGTCTCGGCATCGTCCCGGTTGCCTCGTCGTCCCGATCGCGGGAGTTGGTCCGATCGGCTGATGCGATCGTATCGCGTCTCGGCAGCTCTCGGTCGTCTCCGTCCCGCGTGATCGAGGCCGAACCGCGAGCCGAACATCGTCCCGCCTGACCCGAGCGTCCCGTCCGACTGCCGTGTCGATCTCGGATCGATTACGTGCGGCTTGACGGCTGACGTGATCGCGTGAAACTTACGATTAGGTCGTAATCGGTTCACTTGGTCAATCGGTTCGGTTCGGTTTTAAGGTTCGGTTTAAAACTTGATTGAAATCAATTCGTCCTGGTTTAATAAACAGATTTAATAATTTTATTAAGTCTGGTTAAACCGGGATAAGAAATCCAATGTCGAAAGAATTATTGGATTTTGTGCCTAAACCAGGAATTTCTAATTTGATTTGGTTGGACCAAATAAATTGAGAAATTCCGGTTTAGTAAATAACCGGTTGACAATTGTGGTCATCGTAGTAATTAAAATTTGGTTAGACCAATTTTAATGAACCAGACCGGTTATGTCAAATAATTGGACAATTGGGTCATGTCTTGGACATGGACCAATTCTTGGGCCTCGGGCCAAGAAGTTAAAACAATTGGGCCAATTATTTGAGTCTTTCTTCAGATAAATTTAAAATTTATTTTATAAAATATAAAGTCGATTTTAAATCAAAGTTTCCAAAATTTTGAAATTAGAAAGTTTCTTAAAATAGAAGTTTCTGAATTTGCGGGTTTTGGATTTTAAAGAAATTTCTAAAGTTAGAAAGTTTCCGGTTTTAGAAAGTTTCCAATTTTAGAAAGTTTCCAAAATAGTAGGTTTCCATAAATAGAAAGTTTCCCGAAATAGTAATCTTCTATTTTGGGAATGATTTTAATAAACCTACGAACCTCAAATAATATCAAGCGTTGGATGTCTTGTCCAGGCTATGTCAGCTGTCAAAGCCCATTCAATTGCATTCATGGCCTTACAGTGTGAGGATGTCTGCTTTTGCGTGAGTAAGACGGTTTGTGATTCATAAATGTCATTGGGAGTCCCAGACATTAATGATTACATGACTGTATAGTCCGGTTTTCTTGACTAGGCCATCGGGAGTCCCGGGCCTTGAGACATCAGAGTGGATTGGGCCTCGGGCCCAGATTCACAACCAAGAGTTATATCACGGATATAATTAGCCGACTTAGGGCTTACCGATATAAGCTAAAGTTGGGTGACGGCCAGTGGCCCACTTTAATTTTAGTTATATGTGGATCTTGGAATCATTATATTCTATTGAGGGTAACTTAGGTTATTGAATATAATGCGTGATTAATCATATTAAATTTAATACGAGATTAATCATATTGAACATATTAACTAAAATTTTTATCTTATATTTCAGTTATGACTAGCACAAACAATCAAAACACTTTCTCGATCCGGTCTGTTCTTGAGAAGGACAAACTGAACGGATCAAATTTCTTGACTTGGTCGCGGAACCTGAGGCTAGTCCTCAGGCAGGAGAGAAAGGACTATGTTCTTGAGAGAGCTCTCCCCGTGAGGATCGGGTCCAATGCCTCCCATGCAGTGTATAATGCTTGGAATAAGCATTATAATGATGCGGTAGATGTGCGTGGTCTGATATTGGCTACCATGGACTCAGACTTGCAGAAGCAATATGAGAACATGGAGTCGCCAATAGAGATGATCAGCAGCCTGAAATTGAAATTTCAGGAGCAGATAAGAGTGGAGAGATACCAGTTGGTTAAGTCTCTCACTAGCTGCAAGCTACCAAATGATCATCCAGTGAGTCCTCATGTCAGTAAAATGATGGGTTACATTGATAACCTGAGGAAACTGGATTATCCAGTTAGCCAAGAATTGGCAACTGAAATCATTCAGCAGTCACTGCCGTCAAGCTATGATAAGTTCAGAAAGAACTATATCAAGAAAGGCTTAACGAAGACGCTGACTGAACTGCATGATATGCTCAAGACAGTTGAGCCAAGCGTGAAGAGTACCCTGTACAATCTCATGAATGAGAAGGGTAGGTTTACTAAACCCAATACTGACAAGGGTGAAGACAAAGTTGTCCAGATTTTGAATCATGGCAAGCGTGTGTCTTCTGAGCCCGAGTCAGATACCTCTTACGTTGGTAAGTGCTGCTACTGTAAGGATACAGGGCATTGGAAGAGAGATTGCATTAAATTCATGGAAGATGATGAGGAGTTAAAGTCGATGTATGAGACTACTTCCTCAGGTATTCATGTTATTACTTCAAGTTCTACCTTAAAGGTATTGGATACTGGTTGTGGCACTGATATTTGTGATAATATGCAGAGCCTAAGCAACAGTAGAACGTCCTTAAAGGTATTGGATACTGGTTGTGGCACTGATATTTGTGATAATATGCAGAGCCTAAGCAACAGTAGAACGTTGAAGGAAGGGCAAGTAAAACTACATGTCTGGAAGGAGCTTGGGATGCTGCCTCAGTCGTAGGGTTTTCACTTATAGATCCCTTTTAAGCTTGGTTTTGTATTAAGTAATTGCTACAATGTACCTGCTTTAAGCAGAATTGTCTTTCATTTTCTTGTAAGAATTTGAATGTTTTTCATTTTGATAAAAGACAAGTTTTGTTCTTTTGATCTTAATGAAATATTAATTGTAGCACCCTATTCATGGAATGGGTTTTATATTTTAAACCAAAGAGTGCCTAAATGTAACATAAATACCGAATTGGTTTAAATCTAATGAATTAAACCTGATTTTTCTTGGCATAAAAGTCTTGGTCACATAGAGTAAGTCGGATTCAGAAATCCCATAGTTATAGACTGTTGGGCTCATTTGATAAGATATCTTATGAGACTTGAATTCTGTTTACTGGACCAAAAGGAAAAGGGCCTATCTTAGCCGAGCTAGAGAAAGGCCCAAAGGCTTATTGGACCTGGAACATACTGATGTATGTGGCCCAATGAGCAGTAATGCCAGAGAAAATTTCCTGTACTTCATTGTCTCTACTGATTACTTCAGTGAGTGTGACTGTGTTCATAGATGAGACACAAGTCGGAATTCTTTGACATGGTCGAAAGAGTTCCAGAATGAAGTATAGGATCTGAGTGACAAAAGTATTAAGACTCTGGATTAAATCACGAGTGAGAATACTTAAGTCATTGATTGTGTGATCATCTTAATGAAGTGTGAAATCGTTTCACAGCTCATTTCTCCTGAAAACCTGAAGGTGTTTCTGTGAGAAAGAATCAGATCTTATTAGAAATGATTAAAGATGAGTCACACGAATCTTCCATGATATTATTAAAGAATAACGCTCTAAAATATCTAAGTTTACGCTGAAATAGTTCCACAAATATCAGTTGAAAGACACCACGTTAATGTGGATTGAAATCGATCCAAATTTGTCTTTACTGAGTATTTGTAGTTGTGCTACTTCGCTGGTTGTCCTAGAGAAACTAAGACTTGTTATTTTTACGTCCAATCTGTTTTCTAAGAAGGGAAGTTATTTTCCAAGAAGAACAGTGGGAGTAAAAGCATAACTCGAAGTTTTCTTAGGGAAACCAAGGCTCGGTACTTGTTATTTTTACGTCCAATCTGTTTTCTAAGAAGGGAAGTTATTTTCCAAGAAGAACAGTGGGAGTAAAAGCATAACTCGAAGTTTTCTTAGGGAAACCAAGGCTCGGTACTTTTACGACCATTATGTTTTCTAAGAAGGAAAATTACTTTCCAAAAAGAACAGTGGGAGTAAAAAGTATTTTTTTACGACCATTCTGTTTTCTAAGAAGGAAGTTACTTTCCAAGAAGAACAGTGGGAGTAAAAGTACAACTCGAAGAAATTCGAGAAATACAGGAGCCTGAAGTTCGCAGATATGAAAGAATCAGTCACTAATCCGAGAGTGAATTCTCGTCATTAGTTCAGCCTGATGATCATTGAATGTTCGCATGATCTGATGATCATTGAAAGCGACGAATCTGCGAAATTCAAAGAAGCGAAAGTGAGCCCGGACTCCGGAAAAATTACATTTTATGTAAGTTAGCTTCATCGATCCATTCATGGATGGAAGCAAACATATCGGAGTTGGAATCTTCGTTCTGTTGAAGTAGTCAAGGTTTTGACTTGAACAGGAACGAAGCGGAACTGTGTGTTTACTAATAGATTAGTGGGAGCGATATTGCATTTCTCAAAGTGTATGTCGATGACATACTGATTCTCGGATATAACGTCCCAACGCTGTAGTCTGTAAAGGACTAGCTTGGGAGTTGGTTTAATGATTGACATGGGTAAAGCCACGTAGTTCTTGGATTTTGGATCTAAAGATAGAGATCCAAAAGAGCTGGTAGGACAAAGTCAGGATTCTTAAATTGACAAAGTCCTACACATTTTGAGCAATCCAAGAAGGGTTTTATGCCAATGTCACATGGCTTTAAGTTAAGCAAGATACAGTATCCTACGATAACTGCTGAGCTTAAATGCATGGATGAGATTCCATATGCGTCGGCAATTGGATCTATCATGTATGCCATGAAACATACTTGTTTGATGTTGCTTTAATGTTAAGCAAGACAAGTAAAGACCAGTCAAATCCAGCAAAGAATCACTGGATTGCCGTAAAGAATATCCTAAAGTATTTGAGGAATACTAAGGATAAATTCTAAAGTTACGGAGAAAGTGAGGTGCTACGAGTCGGTAGAGTCTGAAAGGCAAGTTTCTAATAGACAAAGATGATTTCCGATCACAGTCCGGTTATATCTTGTGTCTATCTGGCAGTGCAAGGCACTGTTGCAGACTCCACGACTTAAGCTGAATATTTCGCAACTTGGGAAGTGGCGAAAGAGGTTGTTTGGAAAGAAGAGTTCGTCACTGAACTTGATGTGATTTCCAGCATAGATGAGACTAGCTGCACATCAGAGGTCCAAACACCTTGAGGATAGGTATAACCTATTCCGTAAGATAAATGACAGAGAAGTTAAGTAGATCAGCAAGTTTCAACGAATGAGAACGTTGCTAATCTATTAACGAAGCCACTCCTTAGGCCTAAGCACGAGTCGCGGACTGTTGCTGTAGGATAAGTGAAATTAAGATGTAGTCTTAATTTCAGTGGGAGTTATTAAAGGGCTTTATTTAGTTATTAGATATGTTCTTGAAATAACATTTAAGATGTTTAATGAAATTATTATTTCAAGATTATTTTAACTGTGATGAAATAATCGTTCCAAAGTGATATAAACCATTTTATAGGTCATCGAAGTAAATGACTTGATCTTGAGTCATCGAAGTCATTTAGCTTGATCATGAGACCCTATATTTGATAAATGTTTTATATCATCCTGTCCCTAGTCGAAGGTTGTTGAAATTGGAACACCAACAACCGTGTGAGACTGGATTGGTACGTGACTTATGACAAAGTCTCAGTGTGTCATAGATGCGCGGCATCAAAGTCAGTACATAGGTGTATGTTTGGGAACATACGACCGGACAAGACCCGCTTATAAGAACTCTTCAGGATATTTATATCTGTGTCATAAGAGATTCTTACTACGACTATAGAGTATAGTCCTTAGACCTGAGTTCGCATGCATGTGACTGCACATGGACTAATGCACTTTGATCATTGTCTAACGCTATCGTTCTGCGATAGTTATAAGGACCTTGTTTGGGTACATTATGAAATGAGTAGTTTACAGTGATGGAACAAGACGGAATTTGTCCCTCCAATATAAGTGGAGTGAATATCTCTAGGCCAATCGGAGATTTGAATACTGGAAAACGCATGGCCATGCTCAAACGGACTTTCCCGAGTCGTTTGGATTGTCAGTATCAAATCAGAGTCCGATGAACAAGATTAGGCTTTATAAGGATGACACCAATCTTGCCTTATGACTAATCGAGATATTGAGACAAAAGGATTATGAATACAGAGATTCCAGTACAAGTGGGAGATTGTTGGAATTGTGTCCAGTAATCTCGGTACTGTCTCTAGAAAGTAAGAGTATGTCGAGATCAGACATAAGTCATATAATACTGGGGATCATGATGGCTTGCTAGAGTCCGCTCATGATCTATAAGTCTTGGACTTATTGCTTTTATTATATGATCCCATATGGGTCACACGCCTAAGCTAACAGGAAAATGTGTTGGAACGGCTTAGCAGAAGTACGACAAAAGTGCTAGGCATTTGTCGTACTAAGAGAGAAAGATTAATGGGTCTGATTAAATGGGATTTAATCAGATTGGGCCCAAAAGCCCAAAAGGGAAAGAGAAGGCTTTTAATGACTAAAAGCCAAGTCTTTTCTCCCCAACCCTAACACCCAGCCGCGGCCTCTCTCTCCCTCTGCGCCTCTCTTCCTCGTGGTCTAGCAGCCATTCCTGTGATCGCGTGTGTGAACCTCTGGAGGATTCATCCCTCGGTGCATCTATCTGATCTCTGACCTGTTCTATTCCTTCCGCTGCAACAAACAGGTAAAAGGTGAGATCATGTTATGTTTCTATTCAAGAGAACCTAGATCTGTATGTTTAGGATGATCAGAATCTGTGAATTACATCAGGATCAACTAAACGAATCCCTACATATGAGTGGCGGTTGCTAGGAGAATCTGAATGGACATTAGCACGGTGTCTGGGATTAGGTTTCTTCACAGTCAATACCATGAATTTACTTGAAACCTTTTTGCCACCAACCTAGCTTTGTACATCTGAATATAACCATCCATGTCATCTTTTCTTCTTGAAAATCCATTTACTCACAATGGCTTCTACACCATCGGGTAAATCAACCCAAGTCATACTTGGTCCTGTGGCATGGATCCCATTTCGGATTCAGCGGCTTTCAGCCATTTTCGGAGTCAAGGCCCATCATTGCTTCTTCAAAATTCGCAGGCCCGTCACTTTCAATGATCAGTAGATCACGACAATTGGTTACGAGAAATCCATATTTCTCGGGTTCGTGACGGATCCTTTCGGATCTGCGAGCTTCAGTTTTCTGTAAAAGTCGCGCACACATATCTCATATGTATACTTTTACCACGACCTAATTAACCAAGATTTAAACCGTAGTTAATTAAGTCATAAACCAAAGTATTTTGGTTCGCGATCTGTGTCGATCGATACAACTTTTGCGTCGATCGACACTTCTTCAGAAACTCGCATTTGAATGTATATCGAATATACATTCAACAGATCCTTGCAAACCTCAGGCACCACAGTTGCAGGTTCTACAACTCTTTGTAGATCCAATTGCTGCTCTTCCTCATCAGGTTGAGCAGTCTCCTGTGATTTTCGAATTTCTTCGAGTTCGTACTTTACTCCCACTGTTCTTCTTGGAAAGAAAATCTTTCTCAAGAAAACATTGTTCTGAGCAACAAACAATTTGTTCTCGAACTGGTTGTAAAAGTAACATGCCTTGGTTTTGTTAGGACAACCAATGAAGTAGCACTTATCAGATTTGGGTGTGAGCTTATCAGAGATTAAACGTTTTATATAAGTCTCGCAACTCCAAATCTCCATGATGGATAAATAAGAAACATTTCCATTCCACATCTCATGTGGTATCTCTGTAACCGATTTTTGATGGACCTCTATTTAATGTAAACTCAGACATTTCTAGAGCGTATTCTTAGAGGGATAATGGAAGATCTAAGTGACTCATCATTGATCGAACCATATCTAATAAAGTCCGATTCAGGAGGAGTGAATTGTGAAACATTTTCACAATCTCTCAGATGATCACTAAATTCTTGACTTAAGTATTCACCTCCATGATCTCATCGTAGAGTTTTAATACCTTTGCCAAATTGATTATGTACTTCATTTTGGAACTCTTTGAACCTTTCAAAGATTCTTACTTATGTCTTATAAATAAGACATAACCGTACCTACTGAAAATATCAGTAAAAGCAATGAGGTACTGAAAGTTTCCTCTAGCACTAGTGCTCATTGGCCCATATACATCCGTATGTATAAAGCCCAATAAGTTACTGGCCCTTTCAGTAAAGGCAATGAGGTACTGAAAGTTTCCTCTAGCACTAGTGATACCACTGAAGGAATTTCTATCAGTTCCTAATCCAATTAGGCAACCCTGGTCTGAATTCCAAGCCTAGGATCTAGGATTCATGTTATTGAATCTATCAGATCTCAGATTTACCTGGTGATTAGCAGCGGAAGATTTGCAGATAATCGAGATCGCGAAGCACCTCAAACGCTGTACCTCTACTGGTATCCACACAAACTGAACAGCAGGGATGCTAGTGCCTATGAGAGATCTAATCTCTAGAGAGGTTTCTTTCTAGTTCTGGTGGCTGTGAATTAGGTTAGATCGAGTTTAGGTCGACCATATATCTTATATATGTCGACTTAAACCACAACGGAATTAACCAACGATTAAACCGAATTAATCTGGTAATCCGCGAGTTGTGTCGACCGACACGCTTATTGTGTCGATCGACACAGCCGATCTGTATCGACCGACACACTTGTTGCGTCGATCGACACTACCCCAGAAACTTGGTATTGAATGCATATCAAATATGCATTCACCCGATCATTACAATAATGATCAACCTCATATACAACGTCCAATTTGCTTAGGTGTGTGACCCTGTAGGATCATATAACACTAGCAATGAGTTCTAAACTTATTGATCATAAGTGGCTTCTAGCAAAGCATTATGACTACCTAGTGTCATATGATTGTCTCATCTCGACAATACGACTTTCACTTAGAGTAAGTACAATAGATTTCAGGACATTCCCAACAGAACAGTGCTTAATTTTATCATGATTGATTATCTGATCTGCTTGTCTGATTTCCTGAGAAATCCCTAGCCTTAGCGCTTTTAGTTAATTGCTTTAAAACCAATCCTGCTACCTGATTTAATTTCCTGCTTTGCTTTTTAGTTTCTCATTACTTTCTCCTAGTTTAACTTGATTGTTCTAAATCTATCGTGACCGAGAGTCTCTGTGGGATTCGATACCTCTTATACTATAATTGCATAAATTGTGCACTTGGAGTAGAATAGGATTAAAACTTGACCTATCAAGTTTTTGGCGTAGTTGCCGGGGACTCTTTTGAGTCTTCAATAGATTTGAACTTAGGGTTTAGACTAGGATTTTTATTTTTATTTTTGGTTACTAATTTCTCTGTTTTTCTCTGTCGCAGGTCTGACATTCGCTTAGCATCGATCGTTACATACCTTTGAATCGATCGTTGCAAGGCGAATTGAGTTGAATCGATCGTTGCCTCTAAGCATCGATCGTTGCACTGCAATTACAGACGGTTTATGCAGACGCATGATACCAGAAGTAATCCGAACTCGAATCTCGTTAATCTCAGACTTGAGGAGCTTGCTATACTAGAGAGAACTAACAGGAAAAGTCGACGAGCAAAGATGGTACAAGAACGCTTGATTTTGATACCTGATGCTCAAGGTACCCTAAGGGACCGACAAAACAATCCGTATAATGCTGCTGGGCAACGGATTGATGCTGAAGGGAATGTGATCCCTGAACCTGAGCCTGAACCACGACAAGAACAAGGCCAAGGTCAAGGACAAGGTCAGAGGCAGATGGTTATTCATGCTGAGAGGACCCTTGCTGAATATAACCGTCCGGATGAGTTTCATGCTAACCGGTCAGCACTTGTACCTCCTGGTTTTGAGAGGAATGACTTCGAGATCAAGACCATCTACTACTCTATTCTGAGGCAGAATGCCTTCCATGGGTTTCCGAATGAGCAGCCAATGGACCATATTGATGAGTTTGAGGACATAGTCACTGTGATGAAGTATGATGGAGTGAACTATGACTATCTGTTTCTCAAACTCTTCCCATACTCTCTCCCTGGAGATGCTGCAGCCTGGCTGAAACAACTTCCACCTGGGAAGTTTACTACATGGGATGCTGTGAAGAGTGAGGTTCTGAGGCACTTTTATGATGATGCTCGCTCTGATCAGTCGAGACAGGACATTCTCACTTTCTCCCAAGGTCCTACAGAGCATCTTAAAGTTGCTTGGATGAGGTTTAAGAAATACCAACGAGACTGCCCGCATCATGGATTCACTGAAGTGACGTTGCTGGGCATTTTCTTTAGAGGTATAGATCTCCCTTACCAGACTGCGTTGGATAATTCCAGCAATGGAAATTTCAACACAAGGACTCCTGAGCAAGCTAAGCAATTGATAGATAACTTGGTAAGCAGTAATAGCTGCAAGACTGCTGATAGGAGAAGGAAGGAGTCTGGTGGGAAGATAGATAATCTGGAGATAGCAGATATCAGGAGTAAGTTGGATACTGTTTGTAATCTGTTGGCTGGGAAGAAAGCTGTCCATTTTGCTCAGGATGTTGAGGTATTTGGAGGTGAAGAAGACAATAAGAAAGAGGATGTGAACTACATTGGTGGCTCTGGATTTCAAGGGAATAGGTTTGGTAATCAGCAAGGTAATAAGTTCTTCAATGGTGGACAGAAGAGTGCTTTCACAAGCAATCAAAACTCTTCTCGATTTGGACAGAATGCTGGTTTTCAGAAACCTTTTCAGCAAGGTAATCAGAGGACTTATGGATCTTTCTCATATCAGACACCTCCTGCTGCTAATGCTCATGAGAGCAAGATGGAGACCATGAGTGAGCAGTTGCTGAAAGGTCAGACTAAGAATGATGTAGACTTCGACAAGAAGTTAGGTGTTGTGTATGAAGATCTGAATGGGAAGTTTGAATCCTTGAGCACACATATGAAGGAGCTTGATGCTAAGGTTGCGAGGACTGCTGGATATGTTCAGAGGCCAGATGGATCTCTTCCGGGATGGACTGATGCTAATCCTAAGTACCAGTGCAATGCAGTGACGTTGAGAAGTGGTAAGGAGCTATTTCCTGCTCAGAAAAAGCAGTTGAGTGTAGAAGAAATCGTAGAAATTGAAGAAATGTAAGATGAGATCCGTGGAATTCGCAACGCATCGATCGACGCACCTCAGCAACGGTCGATTCAAAGCGAAAACAAGGATGATGAGCCCAAGCTCGACGCAGAGGTCGTAACACAGTCGCGCAGCAACGATCGATGCAACACTAGCATTGATCGACGCAAGGCGACTGCAGAGATCTCAGACGCAGAAAAGCTGAAGAAGTCGAATGAAAGGGTCTACAAGCCTAAGGTACCTTTTCCTAAGAACTCCAGGAAGGCTAAGAACGATAAGCAGTATGCCAAATGCAAGGAGATCATTAAAAAGGTGAAGATTGAAGTGCCTTTGATTGACTCTATGGAGACTACTCCTGTGATGAAGAGATGTCTTAAGGACTTACTTGCTGGTAAATGGTCTGATGAGGAGAGTGTAATGATGATCATGGAGGTATGTAGTTGAGTGATTCAGGGCAGAATTCCTGAGAAGTTGAAAGGTCCATGAAGCTTTGTGTTGGATTGTGCTATCTACAGGGAAAGATTTGAGAGATATCTATGTGATCTTGGTTCTAATGTGAACCTTATGCCCTTCTCTGTTGCTAAGAGACTTGGGATGACTGACTTCCTGCCCACTAGGATCTCACTGGTTTTAGCAGACAGAACAATCAGAATTCCTGAAGGAATATTGGAGGATGTGCCTATAATGATTGGCCAATGTGTGATTCCTACTGATTTTGTGGTTCTACAGTATGGAGAGGAACCAAGGGGTCCACTGATTTTGGGTAGTCCTTTCTTGGCTATTGCGGGTGCGATGATTGACTGCCAGAGAGGTATGATAATTCTGAATGTGGGTGATCTGAAGATGAGCTTTGATATGGACAAACTGGTGAAGAGACCAACCATCGACGGACAGACCTTTTATGTGGACACACTCAGTGATTTGGCTGCAGGTTACTTTCATAAGACACATGCTGAGGATCCACGGGAGAGAGCTTTACTGAGCTCCATAATGGAGCTGGAACTTCTCCAAGACGAGCCCGCAATCTGTTATGCGAGGCTAATGGAATCTGCTAAGCAAGTGATGCAATTGGATGTGTCTGACGCGACGTTGCATCGATCGACACGTTCAGGGCATCGATCATTGCATGTCGACATGGATTGGGCGGAGGAAAAAGCCCCGAAAATTGAGCTGAAACCACTTCCATCCGGGCTAAGGTACGCATTTCTTGGACCTAATTCGACATATCCAGTGATTGTTAATGCTAGTTTGAACAACGCAGAGCTCACTTTCCTTCTAAGCAAGCTGCGCAAGCATCGCAAAGCTCTTGGCTATTCTCTTTATGACATTTCAGGTATCTCTCCGTAGCTGTGCATGCATCGGATACATCTTGAGGACAAGTCTAAGACGTCTGTTGAACATCAGAGGAGGCTTAATCCTAACCTTAAGGATGTGGTAAAGAAGGAGATCATGAAGCTCCTGGATGCTGGGATCATTTATCCTATTTCAGACAGTGATTGGGTGAGTCCAGTCCATGTAATGCCTAAGAAAGGTGGGGTTACAGTAGTGAAAAATGAGAAGAACGAGCTAATTCCTACAAGGACTATGACTGGACACCGGATGTGCATAGATTACGGGAAGCTAAATGCTGCGACAAGGAAGGATCATTTCCCTTTACCTTTCATTGACCAGATGCTGGAGAGGTTAGCAAATCACCCTTACTATTGCTTCCTCGATGGATATTCAAGTTTCTTCCAGATTCCCATCCATCCAGAGGATCAGGGAAAGACTACCTTTACTTGTCCATATGGCACATTTGCATACCGCAGGATGCCTTTTGGACTTTGCAATGCACCAGCCACCTTCCAGAGATGAATGATGTCCATATTCACTGATATGATTGAGGACTTTATGGAGGTGTTTATGGATGACTTTTCAGTCTACGGGTCATCCTATAACGAGTGCTTGGATAATCTTTGCAAGGTACTAGCTAGATGCAAGGAGAAGCACTTGGTTCTTAATTGGGAGAAGTGCCATTTCATGGTCAGAGATGGCATTGTACTTGGACATAAAGTGTCTGAAGCAGGGATTGAAGTAGACCGCGCTAAGATTGATGTAATGACCAGCCTTCAGGCGCCTGATTCTGTGAAGTCTGTGAGGAGCTTTCTTGGACATGCTGGTTTCTATAGAAGGTTCATCAAGGACTTCAGTAAGATTGCTAGACCACTAACTGCTTTGCTGTGTAAGGATACCAAGTTTGAGTTCAATGCAGATTGTCAGACTGCATTTGAACAGATCAAGCAGGCATTAGTGAGTGCTCCTATAGTTCAGCCACCAGATTGGGATCTACCTTTTGAAGTTATGTGTGATGTGAGTGACTACGCTGTAGGAGCTGTTCTGGGGCAGAAGAAGGACAGAAAGCTTCATGCTATCTACTATGCCAGCAGGACACTAGATGATGCGCGGAGAAACTATGCCACTACAGAGAAGGAGTTGTTGGATGTTGTCTTTGCATTTGAGAAGTTTCGCCCCTATCTTGTTGGCTCCAAGGTGATTGTACACACTGATCATTCAGCCCTGAAGTATCTGATGCAGAAGAAAGATGCTAAGCCAAGATTGTTGAGCTGGATTCTGTTGCTTCAGGAGTTTGACATTGAAGTGAGGGACAAGAAGGGAGTTGAGAATGGAGTTGCTGATCATCTTTCAAGGATGCTGGTTGAGGAAGACGTGCCCATTAATGATTTCTTGCCTGAGGAGAACGTCAATATGACCGGGACAGTATTTCAGATGGATTTGGACAGAAACTTGCAAAACTGTCGGATTAATCGCACTGTGTCGATCGATGCCACATCTGCGACGATCGATGCATGTGTCGAAAATGCAACGATACATTCTGCGACGATCGTTTCAGTGCGGATACGAGCCCAGAACCTTTCAAGGTTCAAATTGGAGACTTCGAATTTGATGCTGTCGCAACCACCGATCGACCCTGGTATGTAGATATAGCTAACTACCTGGCTGCAGAGACTGAACCAGATGATTTGAAGGGGTATGCAAAGAAGAAGTTCTTCAGGGAGCTCAGATGATACTACTAGGATGAGCATTATCTCTACAAGCACTGTTCGGATGGTCTTTACAGGAGATGCGTTGCTGAATCGGAAGTTCCAGATATCCTATTCCACTGTCATGGATCAAATTATGCTGGACATTTTGCTACTTTCAAGACTGTGTCTAAGGTTCTGCAAGCAGGTTTCTGGTGGCCTACGATGTTTGCGGATGCTCATTCCTTTGTTTCTAAGTGTGATGTCTGTCAGAGGAGAGGGAAAATCAGTAAGAGGCATGAGATGCCTCAAATTTCATTCTTGAGGTTGAGGTTTTCGATTGCTGGGGCATAGACTTCATGGGTCCCTTTCCCTCATCCTATAGGAATAAGTTTATCTTGGTTGCTGTGGACTATGTGTCTAAGTGGGTGGAAGCAATAGCTAGTCCAACCAATGATTCTTCGGTGGTTATTAAGCTTTTTAAGACCATCATATTCCCTAGATTTGGAGTACCTCGGATAGTAATTAGTGATGGAGGATCTCACTTTATTAATAAGGTCTTTGAAAAGCTGCTGGAGAAGCATGGAGTTCATCACCGAGTTGCTACTCCTTATCACCCTCAGACTAGTGGACAGGTCGAGGTTTCTAACAGACAAATCAAGGAGATCTTAGAGAAGACAGTTGGAAAGACAAGGAAGGATTGGGCAGCAAAGCTGAATGATGCATTATGGGCATACCGGACTGCATTCAAGACACCACTTGGGACTACTCCTTTTCATTTGCTGTATGGAAAAGCATGTCATCTGCCAGTAGAGCTTGAGCACAAAGCAGCATGGGCTGTGAAGCATATGAACTTCGATCTTAAGTCTGCTGCAGAGAGGAGATTGGTGCAGCTTAATGAGTTGGATGAGATTAGGCATCATGCTTATGAGAACTCAAAGCTGTACAAGGAGAGGACTAAGGCTTATCATGACAAGAAGATTGTCTCTAGACAATTTGAGCCCAATGATCAGGTACTTTTGTATAACTCTCGTTTGCAATTATTTCCAGGTAAGCTGAGATCAAGGTGGTCTGGTCCTTTCACGATCAAGGAGGTACGTCCTTATGGAGCTGTCGTTCTAATCAGCCAGGAAAGTAAGGAATTTACTGTAAATGGGCAGAGAGTAAAATATTATTGGGCTAAGGCCGAGATGCCAGGAGGTCAGATTTTGCTTCTGGATGCTGTACCCTCTGCTTAATTCAGCTGAAAGGTCAAGCTACTGACTTTAAACAAGCGCTGAGTGGGAGGCAACCCACTGTTTCGTTTTTGCATATTCATTTTTGGTGTTTTTGTTAGGATTTTACGTTTTTTTTTTGTTTTGGTGAGTTTTATCTGCAGGTCTCGACAATCGCAATGCAACGATCGACATGGTCCTGTGTGTCGATCGTCACAACACAAAATTCGTATTGCAGCGATCGTTGCGGACCTGAGCAACGATCGACTCATATCGAAATCGCCTTGCAACGATCGTCGCATTTATGCGTAACGATCGATGCATGAGCGAGACAGGTAAAATTCAGACATAACTTAACTCATCCCTTAACATTTTTAGTTTCTTTTACCAATCCTTAGCTTGACACTACTGGGGACAGTGTGTTTCAAGTGTGGGTGAGGTGGTACTGACTTTTATCTTTCTGTTTTCTTAGAGTCAGTCTTATTTTTCAAAATTTGTTTTATTGAGTCAAAACGGTTTAAGTAAGAAACAGTAAATTTTTGAGAAGTTAACAGCACTTGCAGGAACTTAAGTGACCATTGGGATGAAGTTGTAGGATCAATCTATGACTATTAGAAAACCCAACACAGATCAGCCTACTGAGATCACCCACATCACTTCAGGTATCAGAGGATCCTTTACTGACTTCACCCTTAATTTGACTTAATTTTCTCACCTAAGGACTTGGTATACCTTGAGTCGGATTCCTCTGTTAGTTCTTACACAGCTTGTAAACATGTCCAAGTAAGGTTCCCTTCTCCCCTTCTCTTAAAGTAAAAAAAAAAAGAGAATAATAAACTGAGGATGAGCTAGTAGCTCCGAAGTGGTCACGGGAGTGGTAGCTACCACTATTACCTCCTGTGCATTCATAGAATGTGTCCAAAGTACACCCCATAACGGGAAGAGCACTGATAAAAAACAATAAAATGATACCCAATGGGGAAAATCAGATTGCTAAGGAAGGGAAAAGAGAAGAAAGGAACCAGAAAAAGATAGTATGGTGGTCTAGAACTGACAGAGTAAGAATCCATGTGCCCTTTGATCGATAATCCTTAGGTGAGACCGCACTTAATAGCTTATAGAAGCCAGTAGGGTGAATTTGAATGCTTGAATGTGATTGTGGAGTTTACTTAGGACAGTTGCTAAGTCTGGGCGAAGTATATGTTGGTCTTGATGTCTTGCAGGTGATTCTTTTCAGTGGCTTACTAAGGGGAATCTGAGTGTTGTTGTTTCTAGGATGAAAAGAGTTTCTGAAAGTTTTCAAACCTCTTCACCATGTTTTAGTTCTCTGTTTTGCTTGAGAGCAAGCAAAGGCTAAGTGTGGGGGAGTTGATATATCATGGTTTTTACTGGTTTTAGACCATGATATAAGTATGTTTTAGAGTCTTTTGGTGTTTCTTTAGAGTCATTTACAGGTGTTATTAAGAATATGCACGTTTGGAGCGGAATTGGAGATTATGGAGCATTTTGGAGCATTTTGACCCGAGAGATAGAGTTCACTGTCCAGAACAGAGGATTGCATCGATCGACACACATTGTGCATCGATCGACACACGAGAGAGATGGGCCTTTCTCGGCGAGTTTAATGAAGAATGCTGAAATTGCAGATTTTCCCAGATGTTCCAGTATTTACAAAGAAGCCCCAAGACGTGATTAGGCTAATATAATTAGGTTTTTACATCAGTTTTGAGAGAACACTTAACATACGTTTTCATACTTTGAGCTGAGAGCTTTTAGAGCTTTTTGGGGCTGATCTGAACCTGTATTGCTTCCTGCTTTTGGAGAAGATTTCGAACCCCTTTGTTTCTTACTCTTTTATGTAATCTAATTATTCATTGATTATGTTTTCATTATCTATGTCTGAGTAGATTCATAGTTAGGTTTAGGGATTCTCATTAGGGATTTCATGACTTGCTAGATTTAATTATTTCAGTTAAGGATTCATATCATATTTTGTTCTTCAATCTAAATTATGCTTAACACTAGTTTCTAACTTGATCACTTAGAATCTAGACTCTAGGTTGTTAAATTGACACGAAAGTGTGATTTAGAATCTGAACTATTTAGGTTGAGCAATTGAATTACTCGCAAAGAAATTTGGTTTAATTGATTTGTGAACATATCGAACCTGAACTTAAGGCTAGTTTAATCTGTTAGGAATTGCAAATAAATTTGGATTTCTGCTATTAGACTTAGAGAATTCTCACAACGAAAGTTGGTTAGTTCTACATCCGTGTTTGAGTTCTAGAACAGTGCTTAATTTGATCCTGACTGATTATCTGATCTGCTTGTCTGATTTCCTGAGAACTCCCTAGACTTAGCGCTTTTAGTTAATTGCTTTAAAACCAATCCTGCTACCTGATTTACTTTCCTGCTTTGCTTTTTAGTTTCTTATTACTTTCTCCTAGTTTAACTTGACTGTTCTAAATCTATCGTGATCGAGAGTCTCTGTGGGATTCGATACCTCTTATACTATAATTGCATTAACTGGGCACTTGCAGTAGAATAGGATTAAAACTTAGACATATCACTTAGGCAGACCATTCTTGGCTACAGCTGGTGCCATCATTGATGTGAAAAGAGGGAAGATTGGTCTCAATGTGGGTGATCTGGTGATGAATTTTGACATGGATAAGCTGATGAGACACCCTACCATTGACGGGCAGACCTTCTATGTTGATACGATTGAGAATCTGGCTGCAGAATTCCTCAATCAAATTCATCAGGTTGATCCCCTGGAGAGAGCTCATATGAGTTCTGAGTGTGGTTTGGAACTGGAAGATGACGCTGCTGCTGGATATTTGAGGCTGATGGACACAACCGAGCAAGTTATGAACTTGGATGTAGCCGATGACATACAGTGTCGATCGACACCACAGGGTAATCGGTCGACACCAGTCGCGACAGATTGGAGCGAGGAGAGAGCTCCGAAGGTCGAGATGAAGCAGCTACCTGCTGGCCTCAAATATGTGTTCCTAGGTAAGAACTCCACTTATCCTGTTATTGTCAATGCTGATTTGAATAACGCAGAACTCACTTTACTGCTAAGCAAGCTGCGCAAGCATCACAAGGCTCTTGGCTATTCTCTTGATGATATCTCAGGTATCTCTCCAAACTTGTGCATGCATAGGATACACCTTGAGGATGAGAGCATGTCGTCAATTGAGAATCAGAGGCGTTTGAATCCCAACCTACAAGAGGTTGTGAAGAAGGAGATCATGAAGCTGCTGCAAGCTGGAGTTATCTTCCCTATCTCAGACAGTAATTGGGTCAGCCCGGTTCATGTGGTTCCTAAGAAGGGAGGAGTCACTGTGGTAAAGAATGAGAAGAACGAGCTTATACCTACAAGGACAATCACTGGTCACAGGATGTGCATAGACTACAGGAAGCTGAATGCAGCCACCAGGAAAGACCACTTTCCACTCCCTTTCATTGATCAGATGTTGGAAAGGTTGGCAAGTCATCCATACTACTGTTTTTTGGATGGATACTCTGGTTTCTTTCAAATCCCTATCCACCCAGAGGACCAGGAGAAGACCACATTTACATGTCCTTATGGTACCTTTGCATACCGCAGAATGCCATTTGGACTATGTAATGCTCCTGCGACATTTCAGAGGTGCATGATGTCCATCTTCACGGACATGATCGAGGATTTTATGGAGGTCTTCATGGATGATTTCTCTATCTATGGATCACCTTACCATGCATGTCTGGATAATATATGCAAGGTGCTAGCTCGCTGCGAGGAAAAACACCTAGTTTTAAACTGGGAAAAATGTCACTTTATGGTCAAGAATGGCATTGTACTTGGGCATAGAGTTTCTGAGGCAGGTATTGAGGTGGACAGAGATAAGATTGAGGTAATGACAGGGCTGTAGGCGCCTGATTCAGTTAAAGGAATAAGAAGTTTCCTTGGGCATGCTGGTTTTTACAGGAGATTCATTAAAGACTTCAGCAAGATAGCTAGGCCACTCACTGCACTTCTCTGCAAAGATGTGAAATTTGAGTTCACAGATGAGTGCCACGCCGCATTTAAGGAGCTAAAGCAAGCTTTGATCTCTGCTCCAATTGTGCAACCTCCAGATTGGAGTCTTCCTTTTGAGGTAATGTGTGATGCTAGTGATTATGCAGTAGGAGCTGTGCTTGGGCAGAAGAAGGACAAGAAGCTCCATGCAATCTATTATGCCAGTAGAACCCTTGATGAAGCTCAAAGGAACTATGCAACCACTGAGAAGGATCTGTTGGCAGTTGTGTTTGCATTTGAGAAGTTTCGTTTCTACCTAATTGGTTCCAAGGTGGTTGTACATACGGATCACTCTGCGCTTAAGTATCTGATGCAGAAGAAAGATGCTAAGCCAAGGCTGTTGAGATGGATTCTATTGCTCCAGGAGTTTGACATAGAGGTGGGAGACAAGAAAGGAGTAGAAAATGGTGTTGCTGATCACTTGTCTAGGAATAGGATCGATGAGGATGTACCAATAGATGATTCTCTGCCAGAAGAGAACATCTACATGATTGAGACAGGTTTTAGGATGTTTCTGCGAGTTCACTACTTTCTACACGGGTTGCAGAGTCAGTGTGGGTCGACACTCATCTCATGTCGGTCGACACCCGACTCGAAAAAGCGGACGATAATCGACCATGCTCGACATTTCTTGGCCGATTAGGGACGATGTCGGTCGACATCAACTCTGGCGTCGATTGACATCCGCTGCGGACAGAAACATAAACTCTGGATGATGAAGCTGACATGTTCATAGCTTTGATGACCCACGGTCCTCTACCTACTAGACCCTGGTACGCTGATATAGCCAACTACCTTGCTGAAGAGGATGAGCCTGAAGTGTTTAAAGGCTATGCTAAGAAGAAGTTCCTTCGGGAAGTCAGGCGCTACTACTGGGATGAACCTTACTTGTACAAGCACTGCTCTGACGGTATCTACAGATGTTGCATTGCGGATTCTGAAGTAGAGAATGTGTTGTACCACTGCCATGGTTCTGAGTATGCTGGACATTTTGCTACATTCAAGACAGTATCTAAGGTTCTCCAAGCAGGTTTCTGGTGGCCTTCAATGTTCAAGGATGCTCAGTTATTTGTCTCTCAGTGCGATGTGTGTCAAAGGAGGGGAAAGATAAGTAAGAGACACGAGATGCCACAGAACTTCATCCTCGAGGTAGAAGTCTTTGATTGTTGGGGCATCGATTTCATGGGTCCGTTTCCATCCTCCTATGGGAACAGGTTGTTGGAATTATGTCCAGTAATCTCTGTACTGTCTCTAGAAAGTAAGAGTATGTCAATGATCAGACATAAGTCATATAATACTGGGGGTCATGATGGCTTGCTAGAGTCCGCTCATGATCTATAAGTCTTGGACTTATTGCCTTTATTATATGATCCCATATGAGTCACACGCCTAAGCTAACAGGAAACCATGAAGGAACGGTTCAGCAGAAGTACGGTAAAAGTGCTAGGCATTTACTGTGCTTAGAGAGATAGAAGGGCCTGATTAAATCCAAGGGATTTAATCAGACTGGGAATTGGGCCCAAAAGCCCAAAAGGAATTAGGCATAAGTTTTATGATTAAAACTTAACCTAGCCACATTTTTCCCCTAAGCTTCTGCGCCTCTCTCTCTCTCTTCTGCGCCTCCCTCCTCTCGGTCTAGTAGCCATCCTGTGCGTGCGTGTGTGAGCCTTTGGAGGAGCTATCTCTTGGTGGTTCTGCTGATCTCTGACCCGTACCTCCTCTTTCCGCTGCAAAACAAGGTAACAGGTGAGATCCTCTATGATTCTAGCAAGAGAACCTAGATCTGGCATGTTTAGTAGGATCAATTAATCTGATGAATTGAACCAGGAAACACTAAACGAATCCTTCAGTGGTATCAGAGCCATTGGTTCTATTAGGATTTCTTGTTTAGAATCATGTTTAGGTTGTTTAGAAGTGTTTGAATCAATCTATTGATAAGAAAAACACTTAAGAAACAAAGAATTAAAACCTAAACTAATAGAAATCGCATGATTCGATCTATATGAATCGGTATGCGCCGGAGTGTTGATCGGTTTCGGATCACACGTCTGGATCGGTTGACGCACGAACCGATCATGGATCGGGTTGTGTCGTCGACACGATCGGCGACATGGCGCAAGAGATCGCATGGATCGGCCGAGAACGATCGCATGGATCCGATCGGTACGATCGCATGGATCGAAGCCGTACGCGTCCCGTCCGATCGCGAGAGATGGGCCGATCAATCGCATGGATCGCACGATCGCCGATCGCATGGATCGCGTCTCGTCCCGATCGCACGGCCCGGCTGTCCCGATCGTCCCGTCCCGTCCGGCTTCACGTCCCGACTATCGACCCGCCGCGGAAGCGTGATGCTTGCGGCTGCGGCTGTCTCGATCGCGAAGCTAGGTCACGACCGTGATCGGTTCGTGACCAATCGGTTCGGTTCGGTTTAAAAATTAATTAAAACTTAATCGTCACGGTTTAATAAACAGACTTAATAAAATTTATTAAGTTCTGGTTAAACCGGGATAAGAAATCCAAAGTCGTAAAATTGGATTTAGTGCCTAAACCAGTGGTTTTCTAATTTGATTTGGTTGGACCAAATAAATTGAGAAAATCCGTTTTAGTAAATAACCGGTTGACAATTGTGGTCATCGTAGTAATTAATTTTGGTTAGACCAATTTTAATAAACCAGACCGGTTATGTCATTTAATTGGGCAATTGGGTTATGTCTTGGACATGGACCAATTCTTGGGCCTCGGGCCAAGAAGTTAAAACAATTGGGCCAATTATTTGAGTCTTTTCTTCAGATTTAATTTAAAATTTATTTAAATAAAATTTAAAATCGATTTTAAATTAATCTGTTTTTCAAAAATCTGAAATTAGAAACTTTCTTAGAATAGAAGTTTCTAGATTTGCATGTTTTGGATTTTAGGAAATTTCTATAGTTAGAAAGTTTCCAATTTTAGGAAGTTTCCAATTTTAGAAAGTTTCCAAAATTAGTAGGTTTCCAAAAATGGAAAGTTTCCAAAAATAGTAATCTTCTATTTTGGGAATGAAATTTTAAAATAAACCTACAAACCTCAAATAATATCAAGCGTTGGATGTCTTGTCCAGATTATGTCAGCTGTTGAAGCCCATTCAATCGTACACACGGCCTTACAGTGTGAGGGTGTCTATCTTTTGCGTGGGTAAAACAGTTTGTGATTCATTGATGTCATTGGGAGTCCCAGACATTAGTGATTACATGACTGTATAGTCTGGTTTTCTTGACTAGGCCATCGGGAGTCCCGGGCCTTGAGACATCAGAGTGGATTGGGCCTCGGGCCCAGATTCACAACCAAGAGTTATATCACGGATATAATTAGCCGAGATAGGGCTTACCGATATAAGCTAAGGTTGGGTGACGGCCAGTGGCCCACTTTGATCTTAGTTATATGTGGATCTTGGAATCATTATATTCTTTTGAGGATAACTAATGTTATTGAATATAATGCAAGATTAATCATATTGAACATATTAACTAATAACCTTTTTATCTTATATTTCAGCTATGACTACTACAAGCACTCAAAACACATTCTCAATCCGGTCTGTTCTCGACAAGGAGAAGCTGACTGGAACGAACTTCCTGATGTGGTCAAGGAACTTGAGGCTGGTCCTCAAGCAGGAGAAGAAGGATTATGTCCTTCGTGATCCCCTCCCCGAGAGGCCTCCTAACAATGCCGCCAGGACTCTGCATAATGCTTGGGAAAAGCATTCGTCAGATGAAAATGATGTCTATTGCCTGATGTTGGCGACCATGACTGCTGAGCTGCAAATGCAGTTCGAGAGTGTGTTGTCGCCCATCGAGATAATGGCAAGCCTGAAATCGCTTTTTCAGGAACAAGCAAGGACTGAGAGGTTCCAGACAGTTAAGAACCTCTTAGACTGTAAGTTGGCTGCAAATGCGGCAGTGAGTCCTCATGTCTTGAAGATGATGGGTTATCTCGATCATCTTCAGAAACTCGACTGCCCTATCAGCCAGGAACTTGTCTGCGACATTGTTCTGCAGTCTTTACCTACAAGCTATGATCAGTTCATCCTGAACTTCAATATGCATGGCTTGAGTAAGACATTGCCTGAGCTTCACGGAATGCTCAAGACTGCAGAGCCCAACTTGAGGAAAGCCAAGGACCCCAATGTGCTTATGGTGCAAAAGGGCAAGGGCTTTAAGAAATCCTCTGCCAAGGACAAGGGAAAGGCTAAGGCTGTTCAAGTCTCGGACAAGGACACGCCAAAGCCCAAGCCCAAATCCAAGGCTGGGCCTACTGACATCTGCAGGTTCTGTAAAGAACCAGGGCATTGGAGGAGAGAATGTAAGAAATTCCTGGAAGGTCTAAAGGAATTGAAGAAGAAGACTCTCGAGACTTCTTCATCAGGTATTTTTGTTATAGAAGTTAATACAACTACTTCTGATAATACCTCATGGGTTATGGATACTGGTTGTGGGGCTCATATTTGTACTAATATGCAGGCACTCAGCAACAGTAGGAGGCTGAAGCAAGGACAAGTGGAGCTACGAGTTGGGAATGGAGCGAAAGTTCCTGCACTAGCTGTAGGCACATACTTGTTGTCTTTACCTTCGGGATTGGTTTTAGAACTCAATAATTGTTATTTTGTACCTGCGATAAGCAGAAATATTATTTCAATTTCTTTGTTGGATTTGGAAGGTTATGATTTTTCAGTTAAGAATAAATTATGTTCCTTCAATCGCAACAATTTGTTCTATGGTTGTGCCCCTCTTACGAATGGGCTTTACATACTTGATCAATCCGCGCCAATTTATAACATTGATACCAAACGGTTCAAACCTAATGAGGAGAACCGAACGTTTCTATGGCATTGTCGTTTAGGGCACATCAGCGAGAAACGCATCAAGAGGCTCCATTCGAATGGACTTCTTGGCTCATTTGACTTTGAGTCATGTGAGAAATGCGAATCCTGCATGATGGGAAAAATGACACGGGCCCCCTTTAATAAACCTAACGAGAGGGCCAGTGACTTATTGGGCTTGATACACACTGATGTGTGTGGCCCAATGTCCACAAATGCAAGAGGAAACTATCAGTACTTCATTACCTTCACTGATGATTTCAGTAGGTATGGATATGTTTATTTGATGAAACATAAGTCTGAATCGTTTGAGAAATTCAGAGAATTCCAAAATGAAGTACAGAACCAACTTGGCAAAAGCATTAAGGCTCTTCGGTCCGACCGAGGAGGAGAATACTTAAGCCAAGAATTCAGTGATCATCTGAGAGAGTGTGGGATCATATCCCAACTCACTCCTCCTGGAACACCACAATGGAATGGTGTGTCTGAGAGGAGAAATCGGACCTTATTGGATATGGTTCGATCTATGATGAGTCACACAGACCTTCCAATATCCCTTTGGGGATATGCTCTGCTAACAGCAGTGTTCACTCTAAATAGAGCGCCATCAAAAGCAGTAGCAAAGACACCATATGAATTATGGACTGGAGAAGCTCCAGTGCTGTCTTATCTTAGAATTTGGGGTTGTGAAGCCTATGTCAAGAGATTGATCTCTGACAAGCTTACACCAAAGTCTGACAAATGCTACTTCATTGGTTATCCGAAGGAAACCAAGGCTTATTACTTCTACCTACGATCCGAGAACAAGATCTTTGTTGCCCGGGATTGTAATTTTCTTGAGAGGGAGTTTCTCTCTAAGAAAAACAGTGGGAGTAAGGTACTGCTTGAAGAAATTCAAGATGAACAGGATACTGCTCAACCTAATGAGGAAGAGCAGCAGGAGGACCTACAAGAAATTGTAGAGCCTGAACCTGTAGTACCTGAAGTTCGAAGATCCGGGAGGATCCGTCACAAACCCGAGAGATATCAAGGATTCCTCGTGACTAACTGTCATGATCTTCTGATCATTGATGGTGATGAACCATCGAACTTCAATCAAGCCATGATGGGCCCAGATTCCTCTAAGTGGCGTAAGGCCACTGATTCCGAAATGGACTCCATGTCGGTCAACCAAGTGTTTTCGTTGGTTGACTTACCCGCTGGTGTAAAAGCCATCGAGTGCAAATGGATCTTCAAGAAGAAGATCGACGTGGATGGAAATGTCCAGATTTATAAAGCCAGGTTGGTGGCGAAAGGTTTCAGACAAATTCACGGTGTGGATTATGATGAAACCTATTCCCCAGTGGCTATGATGAAATCTATTCGGATTCTACTAGCAACTGCAGCTTTTCATGATTATGAAATTTGGCAGATGGACGTGAAAACCGCCTTCCTGAATGGAATTCTGGAAGAGGATGTGTATATGACACAACCTGACGGTTACATAGATCCAAAGAATGCTGGGAAAGTATGCAAGCTTCATAAATTCATTTATGGATTGAAGCAAGCATCGAGGAGCTGGAATCTTCGTTTTGATGAAGCGATCAAGCAATTTGACTTCATCAGAAACGAAGAAGAACAATGCGTGTATAAGAAAACTAGTGGGAGCAAGATAGTATTTCTTATTCTGTATGTCGATGACATACTACTTCTCGGAAATGACATACCAATGCTGAAGTCGGTAAAGGACTGGCTTGGAAGTTGTTTTTCCATGAAAGACATGGGTGAAGCCGCATACGTTCTTGGAATCAGGATCTACCGGGATAGATCTAAAAGGCTGATAGGCTTGTGTCAAGATTCATACATTGACAAAGTCCTGCATAGATTCAGCATGGCAGATTCCAAGAAGGGCTTCACGCCAATGGTACATGGCACAACGCTAAGCAAGAAGCAGAGCCCCACGACGGCTGCTGAGCTTGAGCGCATGAAGAATATTCCTTATGCATCTGCAATAGGATCTGTCATGTATGCCATGATCTGTACTCGTCCTGATGTTGCTTATGCATTGAGCATGACGAGTAGATACCAGTCAAATCCAGGTGAAAACCATTGGATTGCCGTCAAGAATATCCTGAAGTATCTAAGACATACTAAGGATAAGTTCTTGGTGTACGGTGGAAGTAATGTGCTTGAAGTCAGTGGATTCACGGACGCAAGTTTCCAGACAGACCAAGACGATTTCCGGTCACAGTCCGGTTATATCTTTTGTCTGAATGGCGGTGCAATCAGTTGGAGAAGCTCCAAGCAAGACACCGTTGCTGATTCCACTACAGAAGCTGAATATATCGCCGCTTCAGAAGCAGCGAAAGAAGATGTTTGGATACGAAAGTTCATTATTGAACTAGGTGTGATACCTAATGCGGCTGAGCCTCTGGCACTGTTTTGTGATAACAATGGTGCTATTGCTCAGGCAAAGGAACCAAGATCACACCAGAAATCCAAGCATGTGCTAAGAAGATTTCACTTGATACGTGACATCATTAATAGAAAGGAAGTCAAGATCAGCCGAGTTCAGACAGATGATAACGTCGCTGATCCATTGACAAAGCCACTCCCAAGACCTAAGCTCGAGTTCCTAACTGAAGCTGTAGGCATTAGAGACATTGAAATGTAATCTAAATTTGAGTGGGAGTTTGAGGGCTTTATTTAGTTATTGATATGTTCTTGTAAAACATTTTATGATGTTTAATGAAATTATTATTTCAAGATTATTTTAACTGTGATGAAATAATCGTTCCAAAATGATATAAACCATTTTATAGGTCATCGAAGTAAGTGACTTGATCTTGAGTCATCAAAGTCATTTAGCTTGATCATGAGACCCTATATTTGATAGATGGCTTATATCATCGTGTCCCTAGTCGAAGGTTGTTGAAATTGGAACACCAACAACCGCGTGAGACTAAATTGGTATGTGACTTATGACAAAGTCTCAGGATGTCATAGATGCACTGCATCAAAGTCGGTACATAGGTGTATGTTTGGGTACATACGACCGGACAAGACCCGCTTATAAGAACTCTTCAGGATATTTATATATGTGTCATAAGAGATTCTTACTACGACTATAGAGTATAGTCCTTAGACCTGAGTTCGCATGCATGTGACTGCACATGAACTGATGCACTTTGATCATTGTCTAACACTGTCGTTCAGCGATAGTTATAAGGACCCTGTTTGGGTGTATTATGAAATGAGTAGTTTACAGTGATGGAACAAGACGGGATTTGTCCCTCCAATATAAATGGAGTGAATATCTCTAGGCCAATCGGAAATTTGAATACTGGAAAATGCATGGCCATGCTCAAACGGACTGTCCCGAGTCGTTTGGATTGTCAGTATCAAATCAGAGTCCGATGAACATGATTAGGCTTTATAAGGATGACACTCATCTTGCCTTATGACTAATCGAGATATTGAGACAAAAGGAATATGAATACAGAGATTCCAGTACAAGTGGGAGATTGTTGGAATTATGTCCAGTAATCTCTGTACTGTCTCTAGAAAGTAAGAGTATGTCAATGATCAGACATAAGTCATATAATACTGGGGGTCATGATGGCTTGCTAGAGTCCGCTCATGATCTATAAGTCTTGGACTTATTGCCTTTATTATATGATCCCATATGGGTCACACGCCTAAGCTAACAGGAAACCATGAAGGAACGGTTCAGCAGAAGTACGGTAAAAGTGCTAGGCATTTACTGTGCTTAGAGAGATAGAAGGGCCTGATTAAATCCAAGGGATTTAATCAGACTGGGAATTGGGCCCAAAAGCCCAAAAGGAATTAGGCATAAGTTTTATGATTAAAACTTAACCTAGCCACCTTTTTCCCCTAAGCTTATGCGCCTCTCTCTCTCTCTTCTGCGCCTCCCTCCTCTCGGTCTAGCAGCCATCCTGTGCGTGCGTGTGTGAGCCTTTGGAGGAGCTATCTCTTGGTGGTTCTGCTGATCTCTGACCCGTACCTCCTCTTTCCGCTGCAAAACAAGGTAACAGGTGAGATCCTCTATGATTCTAGCAAGAGAACCTAGATCTGGCATGTTTAGTAGGATCAATTAATCTGATGAATTGAACCAGGAAACACTAAACGAATCCTTCACAGGTATATATTGGTTGTTGTGGACTATGTATCCAAATGGGTTGATGTTATTACAAGTCCAACCAATGACTCTTCGGTAGTTCTTAAGCTGTTTAAGACTATCATCTTCCCCAGATTTGGAGTGCCTAGGATTGTGATAAGTGATGGTGGTACCCACTTTATCAACAAATTTTTTGAGAAGTTGCTTAAGAAACGTGGTGTTAATCATCGTGTGGCTACTCCATATCACCCTCAGACCAATGGACAAGTTGAGGTCTCTAACAGACAGATCAAGGAGATACTAGAGAAGACAGTTGGTAAGACCATGAAGGATTGGTCTGCCAAGTTAGATGATGCGTTGTGGGCTTACAGGACTGCATTTAAGAGGCCACTGGGAACTACACCTTTCCATCTGCTTTATGGGAAAGCTTGTCACCTCCCGGTTGAGCTCGAGCACAAGGATAGATGGGCCGTTAAACAGATGAACTATGACCTCAGGCCTGCAGTTGAGAGGCGTCTGGTACAGCTTAATGAGTTGGATGAGATTCGCCACCACGCTTATGAAAACTCGAAGCTGTACAAAGAGCGTACAAAGGCCTATCATGACAAAAAGATCATCTCACGCAATTTTGAACCGAATGATCAGGTACTTCTCTACAATTCTCGACTATCATTGTTTCCTGGCAAGCTGCGTTCTCGTTGGTAAGGTCCATTCACCGTCAAAGAAGCTAGACCCCACGGAGCTGTGGTCTTGATGAATTCCAAGGGAGACGAGTTCACAGTCAATGGGCAAAGGGTGAAGCTTTATTGGGCGAGAGCTGAAATCCCAGATGGCAACACTGTCTATTTGGATAATCCACCCACTGTCTAATTGAATTACAGTCAAGCTATTGACTTTAAAAGAGCGCTGAGTGGGAGGCAACCCACTGTAGGTTAATTCTTCTTCCTTTTTGGTTTTATTTCTTGTGTCTTTTGAATTTTCTTGTTTTTGTGTGTTAGACCCGAGAGGAACACAGAACTGCAGAGCTCGATGTCGGTCGACACTAACCTTAGTGTCGGTCGACATCGACCGTGAACAGGTTTGGATTTTCAACTCAAAATCTCTATGGTTCCAATTTGCTTTATACCGATCTCATGCTACAATTGCACTGGGGACAGTGCAGTTTAAGTGTGGGGGAGGTAGCTACTGACATTGTGTTTTATTTTCTTAGAGTCAGTCCCATGTTTTCACTAGTTTTTCAAAATTGTTTTATTGAGTCAAAATCAGTATGAAACTATGATTTTTCGAGAAATTTTTTCGCTTGAACAGGAACTAAGTGACCATTGGACAGACTTGCAGGACCTCTGTGACTATTAGAAAACCCCAACCGGATCAACTTATCAAGGACACCCATATCTAACCAGGCATTCAGAGGATCCATCACTAGTCTCGCACTTAATATTGACTTTAATTTCTCGCTTAGGGGCTTGGTAATCTTTGGGTCGGATTCCTTTGATGTGTTTGGCACAGCCTATGATCTTGTTCTAAAGTATGGTTTCTGATTTTCCCCTCCTTTTAAAGTAAAAAAAAAGAGATAAAAACCGAGGATAAGCTAGTAGCTTCGAAGTGGTCACAGGAGTGGTAGAGACCCCTATTACCTCCTGTGTATCCATGGAAAGATCCAAAGTTAAACCCCAATAAAAAGGGAAGAGCACTGATAAAAAAAATAAAATGATACCCAGTGGGAAAAAATCAGTGCTAAGGGAGAAAGGGAAAAGAAAGAAACCAGAAACCGACAGTTTGGTGGTCAGATACTGAATAAGTTGAGTCCATGTGTCCTTTGATTCGATACTCCCTCTGTGAGACTGCACCTAATTGTATACAGAGGCTAGTGTGGTGAAATTGAATGTCCTAACTTGATTGTGGAGTTTACGTGGGACAGTTGCTAAGTGTGGGGGAAGTATATTATGGTCTTGAGTTCTGTAGGAAAGTTTTCAGTGGTTTACTAAATGAATATGAATGCGAAAGTTCCTAAGACGAAATGAGTTTCTGTGTGTTCAAACCTGTTTTCTTATGCTTTGGTTCTTTACTTGCTTGAGGGAAAGCAAGAGCTAAGTGTGGGGGAGTTGATATATCATGGTTTTTCTAGGTTTTCAACCATGATGTAGTTGTATATATTGAGTCTTTAACCTGGTTTTTAGAGTCTATCGAGTCTTTTACAGGTAAGCTTGCGTTTGGAGCAAATGATGAAATTATAGGACGTTTCTGGTGATTTGTGCAACGAGCTGAAGTTGGTGTCTCGACCACGATTGAGTGTCGAACGACACTGACTTGGATGTCAGTCGACACTGAGCGCGGCAGAACAACATCCGCGAGTTAGAGACAAGTTTTGAAGATTTGCAAAATTGCCCAGAAGTTTTCCTTAATTCTAAACTGACCCCAAAACGTGTTTAGAGAGTTTAATTAGGGTTTCAGACTCTTTCATTCATATATCTCATTCTTAACTTTTGTTCTTGCTTGGGAGATATTGGAGAGGGCTGATTCTTGCTACTTGTAACATTGAGAGAAGAATTTCGAACCCTTTTTCTTTATCTATTCATTCCTTTGGTTTTTCTATTCAAGATGTATTGTTTGATTGCTAATATGTCTGAGTAATAACCTAGTTAGATTTAGGAATTCTCACAAAGGTTTTATGCTTTCTTGATAACTGATTGATTGGATTCACTATCTGTTTGTTCATCACCTAAGTGTTCTTAACACTAAATTCTAGACTGATCACCTAGGGTTTAGATCTTAGATAATTAACAATAGCGCGAGAGTGTGAGTTATAATCTGAACCAAACTTAGAGTGAGCAATTTGACTAGATACAAAGAGATTTGGTTTAGGAAAATTGTGAACCGATAGAACCTGTTCTTAATGCTTGTTTAGAACTCTAGGATCACAAAGAGATTTGGATCGCTAGGTTGCTAGATATAGAAATAATCTCAGCGAGAGTTGGATTATTTAGAGTTGTGTTTCAAGTTCTTGAACTTGTGTTTAATCTGAATCCGGTTAGTTAAGTGTCTAGCATAGCATAATTCCCGAGAACTTCTCAAGTCTGACGCCTTTCTCTTATTGAAAACACTTTTCTAGTTTATTGCTTTTGTTTACTGCTTTCTCTGGAATTGATTTAGCTTAACTTGAATACATACAATCTATCGTGTGACCGTGAGTCCTTGTGGATTCGATACCCTAAGTACTACATTGCATAACTGTGCACTTGCAGTAGAATAGGATAAAACTCTGAGCCTATCACAATGTCACAACATAAATAAGCTTACCGATTATTCGAAGATCCATGGTATTTCGAACCCTGAACAAAACGACAAAATGCTTCTTGACAACCTTGACTCGCTCAAAGAGCAAAGGGAAGAGGCCCTCCTAAGGATTAAGAATTATCAGCACCAAGCGGCTCAATATTACAACAAAAACACCAAAGTTCGACAACTAAGGAAAGGGGACCTCATCCTGCATGAGGTTCATAAATGAACAAAAGAAAAGAACGCCGGAAACTCGGCTTACATTGGGAAGGGCCTTACCAAATCATAAAGGTCGTCATGCTCGGGGTCTAATAGCTCTCTGATTTGAATGGAACACCGTCAGTTTCTCATGGAATTCGATGCACCTCAAACGCTTCGTATACTAGATTTTTTTGGTAAAAAAAAAAAGTATGCTCACTGAGCTACCACTTATGTAAAACGAACTACAAATGGCTTGATCCCCTTTTAATGGGGTACATATACAGTCCTTGCGAATTCAGCTATATCTTTAATAAAACTACATCTTGCAAAAGATATACTTTTTACATCGGCATCTTGGCCAGAGGGCTGATCCAAACGCGTTCCTCGAGTGCAATGGTGATATAATCCACGCCTTCATCATGTGTGAGAAAAGTGATAACTCTAGCCACATTGCTGAAAGGTTAAGTCGGGATCTCCCACGCTTGCTCAAGTCTAGTCGCGACAAATAATCCGAACTTCCTCGCATAACTGACCTCAGACTAAGCGATAGCCGTGATGCGAATTCGGCATTTACGTCCACTCGCATCACAAAAAGGGTACCATGGCACACCTCAGAACCCCCCCCCTCTTTTACAACAAAACGGAACCAACTCCGCAAGCATTGTCCACAAGAGGGTTACAATCCCACCGATGCATAACCCGGCCTCAAATAAATTATTAACAAAGTAAATCGAAAAAACTTCGATTACATCGACAAGTTTAAATTACGTCAGCATGATAAAAAGCCGTATTGGCGTTTTATTACCTCGGTAGGACGCTTACACCAAGAAAGTATATACTGAATTTCCTCAAAGGGATTTATCATATCGGCATATTCTGTGTCTAAAGAAATAAAGACATCGACAATCTCATAAACAATACGAAATAACATTTTTTTGTTTTATTCATCAAAGACAAAGACATAAGCCGAAGTGCGACAATAAAGAAAAGAAAAGTTCTTCGTTTTATTATCCTCGTATGTTATTACAAGTCGAGCTACAAAAGAAAAGAAAGATAAAATAATTCCTTTAAGGACAAGTTCGTCCAAGCCGAAGCTTGAGTTGTAAGATCAGTTTTTTCCCGCCAGAAACCGATCCACTTTTTCGACAGATGATTGCATCGTTTTTTCCAGGCAAGGCCACCGATGAGATAGAAACTGTTATGAAATAAAAATCGGAACCAATGTTCTCCTCAAGATACAGGAACCTAAAGGAACCAATCTCAAAAGGTCATCTCGCCGCTGAGTTACCTTTCTTGAAAGACGATTTCGTCGTTTGTCTCTCCCAAGGTTCATCCCTGATAGTCAGCTGCACAAATGAGATCCGTGATGAAATCAAGGTCGGGCGGAGGATCATCTTGGGGTAAAAAGAATTTCAAAGCGCTTGCCTAACCGTTCCAAAAGGGCCATCACGCTGCCAACCGAGCTCTACTGAACAACTTGCTCAAAAGAGCAGTCTGTCAGCGTCTTTCGGGATGGGTCCGCTCCGATGTACCATCAGTTTCTCTGCAAGAAAAAGAGAGAAAGGATCAAAGTCCCGAGCTACGAACGCCTGAAATGGAAATAAAGGAGAAGAAAGTAACTTACACGGAAAGCAACCGACCCTGGAAGGAACATTCCAGAGCACGTTACTGCAGTTAACGACACATCAGATCGATCCAAACGAAGGACCTGAGCGACGCCCTTAAATTGGGAAGGGCGACAAATAGAAGTATCCATCAGAACAAATATATGTACCGATGAGCTACCCTTTAGAAAAAGAGCATAAGCTCATCGACGAGCTCGATCAGACATAATTCTGGAGGTTGGCATAAATCTGAACATAAGAAGAACAGAGCACATGTTATCATTTTTAAGGAAGAAAAGAAGACGAAAGAAAGAGAATGGATCGAAGCTTTTGTAGAGGAAAATAAGATGGAATATTGAAGAATGACGAATGAAGAGGCCATATTTATAGCGGCGCAAGTAGCACTTATCGAAGCGACGTGACAGTTACCAACAGAAATTTAAAGCGACACGGCATTTCATATATTCGGATCACATTGACTGGTGGAGGAAGAGGTTCCTTAAATGAATTTTGGAAACCCACAGATCTTTCAGTAAAATGCAATTAATGAGAACAAACCGACGAGCTCGGGATTGCGCCGATCTAGTAGTTACGCCAAGCAATGGTCAAGTTCCCCGACCTATGTACCACTTATGAGCCGAACGGGGGGGGAGGGCTTATTGTTGGATGTGGTTTTAGCATCCCTCTTTAGCTCGGCCCAAGAGCTGAACGGCCCATCCAAGATCGAGACCGTTGGAGAAGAAGCCGGTCCAACGCGGTGTTTCTAGGCGAAGACGCCTCGGTCGACCTGCATCGAATAAATTATGTTAATGGCAGATTAACATATTTAAAAAATGGAAGAAGATAGGCACAAATCTCCTAAATGGAAAAAAAATCTAGGTCGTTTGGATTTTACTTTATCGTATCAGAGAGAATCAAGGGACAAAACCCTAATTCTCCTAATATAAATATCATTCCTCCGCGCGAGAAAGACTAAATTCACACATTGTACCAAAACCATAGAGAAAGAGATCAATTAGGTTTCGCCTCTAAGATCAATAAAGACTAAATTTTTTGGTCTTTTCCTTATTGCATTCTAGTCTTTTGATTTGAATTATTCAAATCCCCAAATTTAAGATCAATTTATTAAATTGATCGTTGTGGTTCCGTGAATCAACACTTATCCTTACCTTGTTCCTTCGAATGCCATGATCATGGTACAATTTTGATTTTGCTACAGTCTTGATTCGTAGTATTTTGAAGTTGTTCGTCTTTTTTTTTTCCATCCAACAAATCACTTCTAAGTCATATGGTAGAGAAAGGATTATGTCTTTGATTAGTCTTTGTCTTGAGACTTCTTTCAGCCCTTTGGCTGTTTGTTCCATCCAACAAGCCGAACACCTACAGCCTTTTGTCTTTTAGACTCACATTTTGATTCATTTAATTTTTAAGTTGTTGGACATTTTTTTCTTGTAAGCCATGTGCTAGACAAATGATTCTGTCTTTAATTAGTCTTTCTTAAGACTTCTTTCAGCCTTTGGTCGAATTTTCCATCCAACAAGCTGAACACCTATAATATTTCATCTTTAAGACTCAAAATTTTAGTAGTTTTGATTCGTAGTATTTTGAAGTTGTTGGTCGTTTGAAAAAAAAAAAACACTTCTAAAGCCTTGAGATGGAGAAAGAATTGTCCTTGATTAGTCTTTGTCTTAAGACTTCAGCCTTTGGTCGTTTGTTCCATCCATCAAGTCGAACACCAACACACAGCTTTTTTTCCTTTAAGACTCACGTTTTGATTAATAGTATTTTGAGGTTGTTGGTCATTTTTAGGATCCAAAAAGTAACTTCTAAGCCTTGTGGCAGAGAAATGACTCTTGTCTTTGATTAGTCTTTGTCTTAAGAATTATGCAAGTCTTTGGTCGTTTGTTCCATTCAACAAACCGGATACCAACCCATACTATTTTATCTTTAAGACTATTGTAAGCCATGAGTGGTAAAATAAATAATTTGATCTCGTTCAAGTCTTTGTCTCAAAGACTTCTTTAGGCCGTTGGTCGTTTCTTCTTCCAGTTTTTTTTTTTGGCTGTTGGTCGTTATTTCCATCCAACAAATTGAAAAACGGACTGTAGTCTTTGTGTGAAGACTAGAAATAGGTCTCGTGGTGAAGTAAAGATTATGTCTTTGATTTGTAGCCTACTTCTCTCAGTTGTTGTTCTTTCATTCCATCCAACAAGCCGGAAACCAGTCCATAGTGTTTGTATTATAGCTTCTCTAAGCTGTGAGTCGTAAAATAAAGAATCTGTTTTATTTCTCAGTCTTTTGTCTTAAGACTTTTTTTTTCAGTCCCTGGTCGTTTTTCCATCCAGCAAGACGAAAACCAACCCCTTGTCTTTCCTAAGCTGTAAATTGTATACTAAGAACCTGTTTTCATTTCAGTCTTTGTCTTAAGACTTATTTCAACTTTGGTCGTTTGTTCCATCCAACGAATTGAGAAACGGATTAGCCTTTGTCTAAAAACTAAACACTTCTAAGCTTTGTGGTTATCATAAGGAATTTATTCTCGTTTCAAAAACTGTCTGAAGGTTTATTTCAACCATTGGTCGTTCTATCCATCCAACAAACTGAAAACTAACCCATAGTCTTTGTCTTACGACTTCCCTAAGCGGATTGTTGTTCGTAATAGTTGAGGGTAGTTTTGAGATTAAAAACCGGATCGAACATACCGAACAAAACTGATTGAATGAAGAACCGAACAATATGTTTTATAATTTAGTTCTCTATTAGCGCTTTGGTTAGGTTAGGTTTACCTTAACCGAATGGGTAATCGAAACTGAAACCAAAGACATTAAAGGCTCTTATCAGTTAACCGTAAATTAAAAAACCACTAAATCTATTAACTCTATTGCCTCCTACCTATAGACCAAATCTGTTGCTTTGTCTTTTTTTTCTTCTTCCTTATCTTTTTCTACTTGTTGTTCATTTTCTTCTTTTACTTCATTTTCTACTTTTTTTCCTTCCTCCGTTTACTTTTTCTTATTTTTTTATTACTTCTTCTTCATCTTTTTAAAAAGTACATCGACATCTTTATAGATTTGGGTTGTAGCAAAAGATGGATGAAAATGAATTATGAATTCTTTTATCGTTGAGTCGTCAGAAGAGTAGAAGGTTGAAGATGATGTGAATCTAAGTTGACAGTCTAAGCTCGAGATGGGAGCGACCTGAGTCACTGATGAAAACCGTCGGAGTCACGCATATTTTTAACCACCGCCGCAACGGGTTTCTTTAGAGTTAGGAAGGGAGTTTTTGTATAGGCTTTTAAACATGGCCCAACTGAGAAGACGCAAGTGGTCCCGCGGTTGTGGTCCACCTCTGCGTCCATCTCATCTGGAGTTCGACTCCACCTTCCTTCCTCCTGCTGGAAGGACTGGGTCAGTGGGCCGGCCCGTTATGGCCCATACAGCGTTAAAAAAAAAAAACATGGCCCAACTATGAAATGGACTCAATTATTAAAAAAAAATGACGAACAACTATTTTAATTCTTCAACCAAAACCAGCCCAAGTAAACATTTATAATTTGAACCAAGAAACCGGTTAAACCGAAATTTGCTAATCTAACCAAATTTATTAGGATATAACCGAATTTGGAAAGAAAGAAAAACAGAAATTTGGTTTAATACGGTAGCAAAACTAATAACCATATTAACCGATACAGTTATTAATTTTGGTTAATATTTGTAGGATTTTAAAATCCAAACTAACCAAAAAACCAAATTAACCAGCCGGTTTGGTTCGGTTAACACGAAATCACAGGGCTAGTTGAGGGGGTTTAGCTTAGTTAACAATGTAGTGCAGTTTTGTAATTGGCTGAAAGGTTAGTTTACAGTTTTTTCGGCAGTTAGTTTACATTTTTAATGTAATTTTGCAAATTTTCCTTATTATAATAACTAATCAGTTCTCACCCTGTCCACCAAGTTTGTGAACGGCCAAAGGGACCAAGGTCAGATTTAAGTTATGGGAAACTAAATGGGCAAAATTGTTGGCTAATGTTACTTTACTAATTGCAATTCATCCTTCCAATCTCAATCTTCTGTTATATAAAAAAAAACAAGTCTCAGCTGAAGTCAGAAAGTCAGAAACTGTTAGCACTGAAGGTTCTGCAGTTACACAACTCAAGTTTATGTGTAACACATGTTGACGTGAGTTGTTATGTCACAAGGAAGTGGCTGACGTAGTATTGGTGAATGGATCTAAAAAGAGGAAAATAAGCATAAAGATTTGGAGATATCAAATATATGGAAAAGGAAGATTTGGAAATATCCAAGATATGGAAATTGAAGATCTTTTAAGAAAAACGAAATGGTATTAAAAGAGGAAGCATCATAGAGGCTAGGGTACGTCTCCAAAGGTGCAGGAACAGAGACAAAGTTAATATCTCTGTTGGAGGGTACAAGACTTCTCGGTGGTACACGAAATCCGGTGTGTAACACAGTTTGGTTTGAAACTGTTAGGAAGTTAAACCTAGATTTTGTAGTCCTTGGATTTGTGTTTGGAACGTGTATCTCATTGATAAATAGAGATAGATTGGTGTCGAAATAAGGGGTGTCTTAGTGTCGAGTAATGTCATTAGGCAATGTCTTGTTGTAAGATTGTCTAAAAATCTCTATTGAATAAAGTGAGGATATAGGCACGTTGTCATATCTCATAGAATTGTGTGTTTGCTCATATTCTCATTCTTACAATTGGTATCAGAGCGGGACACCTACTCGGGTGAATTTTTCTCGAACACATGAGAGATCCTGAAAAGAGAATATGCCGACATCTACACAAAATGCTGGTCATAAACCCTTGATGTTTGATGATGTAAACTACATACACTGGAAAGTAAGAATGAGGGTGAATTTGTGCGGAATTGATGAAAATTTTTGGAAGGTTGTTCACTATGGTTGGGAAGAGCCATGTGTAACGACAAAAGATGGTATAGAGATAGTTAAATCTAGCACCAAGTGGACACCAACAAAGAAAAAGCTTTCAAAATTTAATGTCAAGGCGTTGGATGCAATTTTCAATTCAGTGGATGATAAGCAATTCAAATTGATATAAGGGTGTGACTCAGCTAAGGAGGCATGGGATATATTGAAAAACGTTTATGAGGGTACAACCAGTGTTAGGAGAACAAGGTTGGATTTTCTGGCATCGCAATTTGAAAACATACGGATGAATGATGATGAGAAGATAGCAGATTTCAGTGCCAAGCTAAGCTCCATAGCTAATGAAGCACATGTTTTGGGTAAAGCTTACAAAGATGCGAAATTAGTGAAGAAATTGGTGCGTTGCTTACCTATTAAATTTGCATCACAGAAAGCTATGAACTTTAGTTTGCTGAAGCAGTAGGGATGCTAAAAGCTCAAGAGATGGAGATGGAATCTAAGCTTCTCAAACATGTGGAGGATTGTGCAGTTACAGCTGATGAAGACAACCAAAAATTTCTGAAACTTGAAGAAGTTATACGCTTGATGATCTTGAAGCTTGAAGAAAACATGGAGCTTATGCATAAGATGTCCAAAGATAGATTACCAAGGAAGGAAGAAGGTCATAAAAGATATGAAGTTAAGTGTTATGCATGTCATGGTTCTGGATATGTCAAATCTGAATGCCCATCATTGAAGAGGAAAGAAATCAAGTGTAATGGATGTAATGGTTATGGTCACAGAAAAGCAAACTGTGTAACCACATGGAAAAATAAGATGCATATGGTTAGAAGTCGCAATGGTACATCATATCTAGATGATGATGCTCTTAGTTTGGTGGCCTTTCATGGAGTTGTGGAGGATGAGAAAGGATACGAAAATATGAATATGGGCTGACGTGTGTTACACACACAAATACTAATGCGTCAGATAGTGATTCAGAAAGTGATCAAGACGTGGATGTTATAGCTGAACTAAAAATTCTTTATGAGAGTTGGGTTCAATTGAGAAATAACAACCTTCAACTCATCAAGGACAATAGGAAGTTGGAAGATGAAGTCATTAGGATGCATAAAGTTCTCATGTCAGAACAAGAGGAGAAAAAGGAACTTATGAGGAAGTTGGATGAGAATAGAAAGCAAATTCGTCTGATCAACAATGGATCTGAAAAGCTAGATCAAATTCTTGCTATGGTAAGAACAGGAAACACAAAGCTTGGTCTTGGATATAATGGAGGTACATTGAACACAAAAACTGTATTTGTGTCAGGGAATGTGTCACACTGTGTTGGAGCAGAGAATGAAATCACAACCTTAAGAGTTGAGGATATTTCAAACGTCCAAGGAAACACCCCACAAGCTGTTAAAGAGAAGACAAGTATTGGGAATGTGCATGGTATGAGTCATTCAGATCCAAAATAAAAATCTATCCAGTTGCACAACTCCAAATCTGTTAAAACAAACAGTATAAATGATAGAAACAAGAACTCAAGAGCGCAAAAGTGTGGCAGTACCATGAAGACTAATCTAACAAGGATGGATACCAAAAAGCCCAAGAAAAACAGAAGCATATGGAAACCTAAGGTGTGTTTCTTTTGTGGTAAACCTGGGCATATCAAACGTCATTTCTACAAGTATCTTGAAGGAGTTCATCAAGCTTGGAGACACCATGTTCGTGATGCAAATACTGTGAAGTGCAGAAGAAAGTGGATGGAGAAATCAAATCCTTATCAAAGTATCAAGCATAGTTCAACATTGTGCAAGTGTGAGTGTGTAAAACACAAAAGAATTGATCACAAAATGCTTGGGAAAACGAGATACGAACTCAAATCAATGGAGAATCAGAGGAGGAAGAGTTGTTGAGCAAGATGGATGGCTTTGTAGGTGTGGCAAAATTCAGTACTTGATTTAGTATTTTCACAAAGTTGTGTCACTCAAGCAGGGGGAGATTGAAAGGTTGATGATGCTTGATTCAGGGGGAGTTTTGGAATGATATTGTGACGCCCCGACCGCCCCTACCGGTGAGTCACCCATCCCTCTCCCGGGCTCGTGGGCCCCACCCCTGTCCGACGGTCGGTGCGTTATTTTTGGTAGGCCCGACCGAGTAATTTACTGACCCTACAATCACCTCATGACCTTTTCCCATGTGTTTTGTCCTCACACACATGCTACCACGAGTCACTTCCCGGAAGGTCACCATCCTGGGACTACTCCAGCCCAAGCACGCTTAACTCTAGAGTTTTTTCAGGCAAGTGACCGGAAAAGCTAAGTGCACTTGGTGATATATGTAGCCAAATTAATTCATTTAAGCCTTTCTCAAATGGGCCGGACCAGGGCCATTACAGATATGTCGTGGTGTATGTGATTTAGGTGGTGAGTAATAGCTAGTTGGCTTGAGTTGAAAAACTCAGTAAAAAAGGGGGAGATTGTTAGCACTGAAGGTTCTGCAGTTACACAACTCAAGTTTATGTGTAACACAAGTTGACGTGAGTTGTTATGTTACAAGGAAGTGTCTGACGTGGTATTGGTGAATTGATCTAAAAAGAGAAAAATAAGCACAAAGATTTAGAGATACAAAAGATACGGAAAAATGAAAATTTGAAAATATCCAAGATATAGAAATTGAAGATCTTTGGAGAAAAACGAAAGGGTATTAAAAGAGGGAGCATCATAGAGGCTAGGGTATGTCTCCAAGGGTGCAGGAACAGAAGACAAAGTCAAGATCTCTATTGGAGGGTACAAGACTTCTCGGTGGCACACGAAATCCGGTGTGTAACACAGTTTGGTTTGCAACTGTGATTATAGATCAAGAAGGAATTTAGAAAGTTAAACCTAGTTTTTCTAGTCTTTGGATCTCTGTTTAGAACGTGTATCTCATTGATAAATAGAGATAGATTGGTGTCGAAGGGGTGTCTTAGTGTCAAGTAATTCCATTAGACAAGGTCTTGTTGTAAGATTGTCTAAAATCTCTATTGAATAAAGTGAGGATATAGGCACGTTGCAATATCTCATAGAATTGTGTGTTTGCTCATATTCTCGTTCTTACAGATAAAACTATTATAGATTTTTCTGCAAGTGCCCAAGGAAATTACGACGTTTTGAATTGCACTCTTCTACTTTCCATCTCTGCGAGTTGGGAGAGAAAATGGAGACGAAGAAAGAAGAACTGATTCCTCTCAGAGGCATACTATGTCTGAAAAACAGAGAAGATTTGAAGAGAATCGAGGAAACAGAGGATTGCTTCATTCTCGAATTTGATCCTTTTGATTCTTTGGATGTCAAAAGCTATCCAGTTCCGGTGATCTTGAGGGTGATAAAGATCTGGCTATCATCCATGAGACAGGCCAGGTTTGAGTTTTGAAATTGGGGTTTTAATAATATAGGGTTCATCTCTATACTCTTTTTTTTTTTCTAATTTTTTTGTTTTGTTTTGTGCAATTTCTTTTCTAATTATAGTTATAAAGTTTGATGGAAACTCTTTGAACATGTGGCTTGTCGAGATTACCCACATCCAAGACATATGCTTGAATTTTCCCTTTGGATCAACTCCTAATGCAAGCCATTGTCATTTGGTAATTACTTCTCTAATTTTTTTTTAAAGGATATAAGGAAAAGCGAAGTAAGAAATGGATTAACTTGGTGTTCAAGTCTCCTATAAGATTGACTTTTTCTCACGGCAATTATTTTAACTATAAAGATCGACATGAATATATGCAGTGTTACTGTTGTGTCTGCGATAAGCCTGCTCTTTGTCCACAGTGGATGTCTTCGCATTGCATTGCTTCAGCGGACTCTATGGAGCCGAAGTTACCCACCCCTGAGAGTGAGAGCTTTTATTATCATTCCGAATAAGATTATCTTTTTTTTTTTTTGACAGTGTCCTTTTCGTTTTACAACTTTGAATTGACTAAAAGATCAATATCATATTTAGCTTTGGAAGATTATGTATTGACCATGCTTAACTAATAAGTATGAGATTGTTATATGTGTGTGTGCCCGCGCTATACTAATGTTCGAAATGCACTTGCTAAGCTAAATTGTTACTTGCTGAAACACGGGTTATATGTGCGGTGAAAAGTGGATTTCGAAGTTCAGGAAACAGAAAAAGCAAAGCAGTTTTACATAAAAGACGTGACAAGTAAAGGAGAATATTGGTCCCAAGTTCCAACATGTAAACTTCAGTACCTCACGTTTTTTGTCGACTGCCCATCTAATTTAGTCAAGTTACACAAGATGAAATGGTTATTGTGTGGAACTTCCTCTGCGGTGTTGTCTGACTCACAAAGAAAAAGAGTGATCCCCAAGCCTGGGTTTCATTCGTGAGAGAGCGCTTAGAAATTTTCAGTACCAGAGATATGCCTTAAGCTAAAATCTTTAAATATTTGTGTTGACTTGTCAAATTTTTTATATCATAGAAATATGACACATCAACTAATGAAAAATGAAAAATCAATCAAAACGAAACAAAAATACACATCACATTGACATATCAGTAAATGAAAAAAACTAAAAATCCAATCAAAACAAAAAACTAATACACTTATTTGAATTATAAACTTAAGTGATTGGGCTTATGGGTGGACA
The DNA here is from genome assembly GCA_030180135.1 of Orychophragmus violaceus. NCBI lineage: Eukaryota > Viridiplantae > Streptophyta > Magnoliopsida > Brassicales > Brassicaceae > Orychophragmus > Orychophragmus violaceus. The sequence continues at coordinate 9,431,796 of CM058236.1, forward strand.
ATCGATTGTTTGGTTCGTTTATGTGTTTTTGGGTTTTAGAAAATAGATTTTACTGAAGATCAAACATAATTCGGTTTGTTTCGGTTCGGATCAATAAATGAAAAAATTAAAATGAAAATAAAAACAAAAAATTAATACACATCACACTTTTAATTAGAATCATAAACTCAAATGATTGGACTTATGGGTCGACACACAATTATTCGTTCGGTTTATGTTTTTTCGGTTTCTTGAGCTTTAGAAAATATATCTTTTTCACGATTGTTGGTACCAAAACCCGCACCCGGGTTTGGGCCGATAAGGTCCAATGGCTTTATCTTTCAAACATGTCAATATCGAAGACATTACTCCAGCCCAAACCGAAGCCCATTTCGTATCTTCCTCATCAACTGGAAAATAACTGCGTATCAAGAAAGGACGTGGACAGATAAGAACGAGACCTCACAAACAGATTCGCTGAGATCTCCCAATCACGAATACCTAGCGGGTCAAGACTTCTCACCTAGGGTGTGAAACATGGCTTCAACGTCGAGACAACCTCCAGAGCTTCCCAACAGGAACGACTCTGGAACCCAATTCAACTTTAGACCTCCCCATTTGGGAAACAGTCAGAAAAATGCTCAGCCAAACATGCATATCTATCACCCTGCTGAAAAACAAGGCATGTTAGACCGCAAGTCTTTTCAAAGATACGTTGATCACACGAACGCTGAACTACAACAGATGAAAAGTCCTGTTCACTCGGCCATAAGTTCATCTCATGACATCAATATGGAGTAAACACGGTGAACTCCCTTTATAGACATGATTGCTAATGCTCGCATCCCAGATGCATCTAAAATCAGATTTCCAGAAAACTCTGGAAAAGGTGATCCTCGAGCTCACATCAGAGAATTCAGACTAGTAATAGTTCACGTACACCTGAAAAATTATGAGAAAGAGGCAGGCTACTGCCTTGTCTTTGTCGAAAATCTTGTTGGACCTGCCTTAGAATTGTTCGCAGCTTTGGAAGGAAATTCATAGATAAATTCAATCAGCTCGCTTCAGACTTCCTGAAACACAACTCGGTGTACATACATGAACAATCATCAAAGGCTAATCTTTTGGGCAATATTTCAAGGTCGAGACGAATCCTTTCAAAGCTTCAGAGATAGGTATAAGGAGATCAAAGCCAAGATCACGAACCCAAACGAGGTCATAGCTCTCAGAGCGCTCAAACATGGACTCTGGTACACTTCCAGATTCCTCGAGGAGCTCATAGTCATATTAGTAGTCTCTCTTGATGACACACTCCATCAAGCATCAACTTTTTCACTTCATAAGGATGAGATTAAAACCATCGCGGATAGTCAAAGAAAATCTGCGGCGCCCACGAAAACTCGAACAGGAATTTGAGAAACGATACTAAGGATAAAGGTCAATGTTAACATAGCTTCGTCATCGAATATTCGACTAAGACCAAAAATAAGCCCTTTGATAAGAGCAAATTCTGCAAATATCATAACAAGAATGGACACTCCTCCAAGGAATGTCGAAGCAAATCCCATCTCACAGCTGAAAAAGCTAAGACCAAAACTTCAGGAGAGAAGATTCCTGAAGAATATGAGCTCCCACCTAAGGCCGATACAAGCAAGGCTACCTCCAGTAAGAGGAGCCGGAATACCGAGGAGGAGACCCACGAATCTCTACCACCAGGTCCACCAAAGGGACAAAAACATATCGATCTCATCTTTCATAACCTCTCTCTTTGTGGGGGTAACACAAAATCTGTGGTCTCCCCCCTCCCACACCTTTAAAGCGCACAAGAAAGAGCTCTAGCTCCGACTCTAGCTCAACTCGCACTTTTGGGGGAGGGGGGGGGGAAGAAGGGCTATGCCCACCCTCAAAATTTGCTTCTCCATAGAGCACTGCACCTAAGCGCATCTACCCTATTCGCCGAAAGTTGGAACTACACTGCTCATTGGTAGAAAAATCAGGTCTCCCGCCTACCCGCAACCTTAGTTTGCGGAAAATCAAGCTCCAGCTCTCTTTGCACTTCCGGGGGAGAAAATCATCACATTATTTCTCACACTTGGCTAGTGCGGATTCAAACTCCAACTATAAATACAACATACATCACACTCCTGCCCACCCACCTCCAAAAAGCGTTAACTTCATTTGTAGAGGTTCCAAGTTCTGTCGTGAATCGGTAAAATCAATCAAAACATTCCAAAGAAAAGTATTCAAAGATTCTGGAAATGAAAGCAAACTAGAAGGACCTAACCACAAAATCTCGTTATGGGAAAGCAAAACGTTAATCCTGGAAAAATACGAAGACACTCTTTTAATCGAGCTCGACGTATCTGGATTTGAGCTATCTAGAGTCATGACTGATACTGACAGCTCGGTAGATGTACTATTTTACATCACCTTAGAAAAATTGGTTAATCTGATCTAAAAGGCGAGAAAGCAGCTCTGACAGGCTTTGCCGGTGAAACAACACATTCATTAGGCACAATCCAACTACCAGCCGACGTCGCCGGAATATTAAAACAAATACACTTCATGCCAACTCCGTATATGCAATTATGGGCAGGCCATGAATCTACACCATGAAAGCAGTTCCATCTATATACCATCAATGCATCAAGTTTCCCGGCTCTAAAGGAATTAAAACGATCTTTGGAAGCCAGAAGGATGCCCGAGTGTGCCACTTAGATGGCTATTGGCAGAGATAACAATCTGAAATCTATCAATCACAGAAAATCAACGAGCTCTAAAAAATAAAGGCAAAACGCAACAAAGACCCAATGGTTTGCGGACCTCGAAAAGAGCTCGTTGTACAAGTCTACATAGATGATACCAACCCCGAGAGGTGCGTCGCTATCGGAGCGTACCTAACAAACCGAATCAAGGATGAGGTTATAGCCTTCCTCAAATCCAACGTGGAAACTTACGCATGGTCCCCAACATATATAAAAAGGATCAGCTTGGAAGTGAGCTCTAATTACCTAAATGTTGATCCCACTTACAAACCCATCAAACAATAACAGCGTAAAATCAGCCCCGGGGGAGCTAAAGCAGTTAACGATGAGGTTGACCGACTAGTCATAGCAGGTCAGATCATGGAAGTCACACACCCTGTCTGGCTCGCTAACCCGATAGTCGTCAAAAAGAAAAACGGAAAGTGGAGAGTCACATTCATTTCAGCGATCTCAACAAAGCTTGTCCTATGGAGAGCTTTCCATTTCCACACATAGATCGTATAGTAGAACCTACAGCTGGCTATCAACTCTTATCCATAACGGAGGCTTTCTTCAGGTATAATCAGATCCTGATGACCCGAGAGGATCAAGACAAACAGCTTTTAGCACAGACCTAAGCATCTACTGCTACAAGGTAATGCCTTCACACTAAAGAGTGCAGGTGCGACCTACCAGCACCTAGTAAAAGTACCCGAGCTCTTCGGGAAAGCATGCAGAGAGCAGAATCACACCCCCGTCAGCCATAAGACCTCGATCATCGACCCCCGTGACAGGGGGAGCAGTTTGGCCCTCACCGGCATTAACAGGTGGTAGAGTGGCAAAGTTCGGCTCCGAGATGCGCAAAAGAGCGGTTAGCCAAGTAGTCACAAGAACCACGTTGTCACTGCAAGTTCTCGCCGGTCCTCCTCTTCGTATGAAACGGCGGTATAAGGATACTTAGGGCCGGAGAGTTGGCGTATTCACTTGAGTCAGAAAGGTTCACAACGAGAGCTGCTAAACATCACAAATCAAAATCAGCCTGCTGATATGACCGAAACCACAAGCAATTATGCATCGATACAACATATCTTTACCACGACGAGACTGCCTTGCACGACCTGTATTCGGGCGTCTCTTTCGGGGCGGGGATGGACAGGCATGAGGGCCAAAGAGCTGAACTTCCGGGATCAGAATCCAAAAATCCTGACGGACTCGGGAGAGCATGTACGAGCTCCAACTAACCTTTACTTCTAGGTGAGCTACTAGCAGAGTTAACATATTCTCAAACAATGGGGGCTCTGGGATCACAACTACTAAATCAAGAACCCTACAAAAATAAAAAGGGGGAAACACGTGACACCAATGTGCGAGCCTACCGGCGCTAGTTTTCAAGACAATGGAAATCATCTCGAAGGGGAAATCCTCAAACGTGGAAAGATAAACAGGGAAAACAAAGTATCTACTGTGCCAGCCAGAGTCTCTTCACATCAAATCCATCAACACCTTCTGCCCCGGACGGGGCACAACATAGAAGGTCCCAGCCTGACGATCATTGCTTTTACTTACGATCAAGTAACAGAGCTACCTAATCGTGAGATCGTGAGCGGACTCTAAATCCCTAACTCTCAGCTCGTTCACCTGCTGTGCTTTATTCAGACACATCTTCGGGAACGCAATTTGAAGCCAGTAGAAATTTTGGGATCGGGAAAGTAAGACCGCACGTGTAAAAAAAAGGCAGATACGTGCAGCACTAGCCCTCGCGTGCTGTCCTCGGGTTCTCCCAGTTATGAGGGACATCAATTTCGACTTCCGCGCCGAGTCCATGCTCAGCTCATAGCTGCTGCAGGTCGTCTCTCATCACGACCGAGGGTTCATTACGGCCGAACTGCAGTCTGATCTCTGGGAAGAGAGCTCTAGAGTTGTCTCCGTGTTCTTGAGCAATGTTAAGAAATCTTTCGCTTTTCATTTAGAATAAAAAATGCAATATCGAAAACAAAAAGCAAGGTCTCTTCTTTTGGATTTCTCCTTAAAACCCTATAAATTGCTTTGAGATCTCTTACGAAGATCGGCTAATAGTTGAAAGAAAGAGAGAAAGAGCAGTTAAAGAAAAAAGAAATTTAACTTGATGACATCACTGAACCGAAGCATATATAGTTTTAGGCCCAAAAGGCCTGCCAATAATACTCCAAACTCCAACAAATGATGTTTTTATTTAGTGTCAAACCCATTCAAAATAAAATTTGGTGTTACGGAGCAAATCAAACCAAAAATTAATCTCTTTTTTGGATCATATATTTTCTCACAACCGAAAACATGAAAGAGCCAAACGATTCAAAACGTAAATATCGCACAAACAGGATCATGAGGTTGTGATGGAATAATCAGAGCAAAGCCTGGTTTAAAAAATTTGTAACATACCCAAATTACCAATCCAAAAAAAATTAAGAAAAGAAGGAAAAGCCTAGCCCAAAAGACCGAAAGCCCTATTTCCTTTTCTAAAACCCTAGGGATTTCCTCTCTTTCTCCTATAAATACTAGAGCCACCCCATTCCGATCCACCATTCTAAATTCTTTTCTGGTGAAGCCATGTCGAGATCCCGAGCTATTCGAAGCCCTAGCAAGCCATCTCCACGTTTTTCTCCTCCCACTCTCATCAGGTAACTCCCGGAATCCCAGATCTAGGCTTTTCAAACTGAAAACATTTTATTTTTATGATATCTTTAAAAATACCATGAACCCCAAGAAGCCGAGTCCACCATCGTGACCAGCTCGATGAGACGAAGCCGGAGCCACCCGCCGTTCGCCGAGACGACGCTGCACAAGCCCCCACGCGCCGAAGAGGAGTCGGGCGCGTGAGATCCACGCGCGGCCGGATCGTCACGAGCCGGGAGCCACGTGCCGGAGCCGCCATCACGCGCTTCCGTCTCCCGCCATCACGCGCTGCCGTCCCCCGCCGACCAGAGCCGCCGTCCTCAGCCGGAGATCCGCCGGAGCGCCTCCATTGACCGCCGCCGTCGCCGCCGTTAACCGTTAACCGATTGGTCTAGTTTAGCCGGTTTGGTTCAGTCCAATTGCAATTCTCGGTTTAATTCAATTCCATTTTGGTTTAGTTGGTTAGGATTGGTTTAGGATTTGGGCCTGGTTCATTCTGGGTTTGGGTCTGGGTCTGGGTTGACCGGGTCAACCGGTTGACTTTGACCTGACCGTTGACTTTCAGTCAAACCAACTTCGATTGACCATAACTAGACCGTCCTAAGTCCGATTCGAATGAAACAAAAGCCTAATAACCTTCTTTATCCATTATCTTTCCAGATTTGATGTCCGTTCGGGCTCATGAAACTTCCAAATTATGCTTTTGACCTTCTTTGGCCAAGGTGAGAACCGGATGTGATCTCCCTTGCTCTATCTCAATTCCGGACGATAGTCCTTTGTTAATACTGTCTTTCCTAGGGTAGCGTAGGGATAGTTGAGTACTCGATGTGATTGATTGTGGAACGTAGAATGCTAGGATATCACTTAAACCGAAAACGTTGATTGTGCCGGAAGGATATGTTTGAATTAGAAATGTGGTATGGCCCCCGAAAGGGTGTTGGGTGTAGGGAGCGTATAATGAGGCTGGGTACGCGTTCCTTTGTATCGTAGAGTGGGGGTTTGGGCAAGCCCCCCACCATTCGTTGAGTTCTGGGGCTAAAGGCGTGCCCTGGGGCTGAGTTGTTTGAGCTTCGGGCTGTAGGAGTGGAGAGTGTGAGGGATTTGGGGCCTCATAAGCACGATCTGGACATAGAATTGTGTGGTGAAGACTTCGGGCGTGTTTGCAAGGTGATATTAGCTTAGGACTTGTGATTCGTAATTGTGTGGCGTAAGCCGGGATTGCGGGTTCCTTAAAACCGCCCTAGCTTGGTAATTGTGTTTGAAACTACTCAGTCCTCTTTCCCTTTCCTTGTGCCCGTTTTTCTTTCAGGTCCAGATGCGGGATTGATCGATCGTGTGGCGTCATTGGTGGATTTGAATACGAAGGAAGCGCCGGGTTCCTGGGACCAGTTGCGAAGGCCTCCCGGTTGAACCGAAATGGGTTCAACGGGCGCTCTAATGTCGCGTCTCTCCGGTTAGCTGGGAGACGAGTGTTACAATTTGGTATCAGAGCCTATGTTAAGATCTCCTCGTGCCATCATGGGAGATCGGCTTTCGTTGTTTACCCAAAAAACCGAGTTTTCAAAATTTTCAAAAGTTTTTGCGAAATTTTTTATAAAAAGGGTTACTTTGCGAAAGGACTTTTCAAACACCAATATATATCATTGATTATCTCCTATTGTGACCTTACTTACTATCGTCTTATGCAGGATGTCGTATGATTCTAGCTCTGATTCTGGGTCCGAGTACGCCCCCAGTCCTGTCAGTGTTCTGCGCGCCCGTGCCTTGACCAGGAGGAGTGTTCCGCCACGCAGCAGTCAGAGGAGACGCCTCACAATAGGGACGCCAGCCGTGACCCCAGGCGCCGTTCCGCCACCCACCTTGTACCCCGTAGGTAGACCAGTGCTTCCATTAGTGACAGTTGAGTCAGTTTCAAGACCAGTGATAGGGTCTAAGTTTTAATCCTATTCTACTGCAAGTGCACAGTTAAGTGATTGTAGTATATAGGGTATCGAATCCACAGAGACTCTGGTCTCGATAGAATAAGAACCGTAGAGATTAATACTAAGAAGAAAGCAGATGTGAAGTAAATTAAAAGCAAGGCAAGAAAATAAATCAGTAGCAAGATTGTTGTGAAAGCAGTTAACTAAAAGCGCTAAGTCTAGGGAATTCTCAAGAAATCAGACAAGCAGACAAGTTAATCAGTCAGGATCTAATTAAACACAGTTCTAGAACTCAAATCACGGAATTAGAATTAACCAAATCTCTTTGCGAAAATTTTCTAAGTCTAAGTGCAGTAATCCAAATCTCTTTGCAATTACTAACATATTAAACCAGCATTAATTTCAAGTTCGATATGTTCACAATTAAACTAAGCCAAATCTCTTTGCGAATAATTTAATTGCTCAACCTAAATAGTTCAGATTATAAACCACACTCTCGTGTCGTATTTAGCAACCTAAGATCTAGATTCTAATTGATCAGGTTAGAACTAGCATTAAGCACAATTTAGATCGAAGAACATTCTATTCATGTGAATCCTTAACTGAATTAAACAAGTCTAGCAAGTCATCAAATCCTTAATGAGAAACCCTAAACCTAGCTATGAATCTACTCAGACATGATTAATGAAACAAAAATCATAGAATTAATAGATTGCATATAAGAAATTAAATAGATAAAGGGGTTCGAAATCTTCTCCAAAATAGATGAAGTACAGGAATAGATCAGCCCCAAAAGCTCTAAAAATCTCTTAGCTCTAAGTATGAAAGCGTATATAAAATAAACACCAAAATCCTAATTATATAGGCATAATCTCGGCTGGGGCTTCTTCGTAAATACTGGAAACTTCTGGGCCAAAGTGCAAAGTCTTGATAACTTCATTAAACCGCCGCGTTCGGCCCATCTCGCTAGTGTGTCGATCGACACCAAAGGTGTGTCGATCGATGCATGATCATCAAATCGGACAGTGAGTTTAAACTCTCGGCCAAAACACTCCAAAAGTCCCAAAATGCTCCAATATCTCCAATTCCGCTCCAAACCTGATTATACCTGTAAAAGACTCTAAAAGAACACAAAAGAACACTAAAACACAATTATATCATGGCATAAAACCGGTAAAAACCATGATATATCAACTCCCCCACACTTAGCCTTTGCTTGCCCTCAAGCAAAACAGAGAACTAGAATGTAGTGAAGAGGTTTGAAAACTCTTCAGAAACGCTTTTCATCCTAGAAGCAGCAACACTCAGATTCCCCTTAGTAACCCACATGAAAGAATCAACCTGCAGACATCAAGACCAACATATACTTCCCCCACACTTAGCAACTGTCCTAAGTAAACTCCACAATCACATTCAAGCATTCAAATTCTCCCTACTGACTTCTGCAAGTATTTAAGTGCGGTCTCACCTAAGGAGTATCGATCAAAGGCACATGGACTCTTTCCTTATCAGCTCTAGACCACCATACTATCTTTCTCTAGTCCCTTTCTTCTCTTTTCCCTTCTTTAGCATTCTGATTTTTCTCCATTGGGTATCATTTTATTTTTTTTATCAGTGCTCTTCCCGTTAAGGGGTGTACCTTGGACACATTCCATGGATGCATAGGATATGAGAGTTTTAGCTACCACTCCCATGACCATTTCGGAGTTACTAACTCATCCTCAGTTTATTATCTTTTTTTTTTATTTTATGGAAGGGGAGAAGGGAACTAAATAGGACAGGTTTACAGGCTGTGTCAGAACTAACAAGGGAATCCGACACAAAGTATACCAGGCCCTTAGGTGAGAAATCTAAGTCAGTATTAAGGTGAAGTCAGTAAAGGATCCTCTGATACCTGAAGTGATGTGGGTGTTCTCAGTAGGTTGATCCATGTCTGGGTTTTCTAATAGTCAGAGATAATCTGCAGCTTCATCCCAATGGTTACTTAAGTTCCTGCAAGTGCTGCTAATCTTCTCAAAAAATCATTGTTTCCTACTTAAAAGTTTTGACTCAAGAAAACAAATTTTTGAAAATTTTAACTGACTCTAAGAAAACAAAAGAAAGAAGTTAGTAGAACCTCCCCCACACTTAAGACACACTGTCCCCAGTAGTGTCAAGCGAAGGATTGGCAAAAAGAAATAAAAATTTGTTTAAGGAATGGTTAAGTTCTGTCGGGTTTTACCTCTGTCCCTCAGGCATCGATCGTTTCACTAGGTGCATCGACCGTTGCTAGGCGATTTTTCGGGTATGGTCGATCGTTGGTCAGGACTGCAACGATCGCTGCAGTGCGATTTCGATCGTGTTGTGACGATCGACACAATAGTGTGTCGATCGACGCACTGCGTCTGTCGGATCAGTCAGCAAGTTAGCAGGTTAGTCCGTTGGTTTTCATCAATTTCGAATCCTGCAAGCTGAAAACACTAGAAACATAGTAAAATCAAAGCAATAGATGTATCTAATCAAGTACAACCATCCAAACATAGTAGAGTACTAAAAATCAAAAGAAAATAGTGCAAGAAAAAGAGAAAGAAAATCAGAGTACAGAACCGAATGTCTAGAGATGGAGGCTACTCTCACTCGCTATCATCAATCCCACCATAGCGCTCAGTGTCACTGACGTCCGTAGGAGAACGCTGTCTGCGTCGTGAAGCAGGGACGGGCTGATGAACTGGTGGCTGTCTCCTGCAAGTGCAGCCACGCATCCACTCCCAAATGGTCCTCTAGATCCCATCATTACGCTCTCTCCACTCAGCCTTAAACATATCACCGTAGGGTACTGTGATCTCAAGATAAGGGCCAATATCAACCGGGGCAGCAGCAGGCGCATGCGTAGGGGCATGAGCAGCAGAAGATGAAGCTCGTGTGGAAGCTCGTGTGGAAGGCTCTCCCAGCGTATGAGCCATAGAAGGGACTCCACGCTGCTCAGTCTCAGGAGGCTGGAATCTCAAGTCCTCCAGTGTATCAATATGTGTCAACGCAGGAGCAGGAAGCTCTATACCACACTTCCCAGAAGTCGGATCGTGGTAAACCCAAATGCGCCCCTCCTTAAGCCAGAGAGCGTTCTGCAAGTGGCTGAAATCTAGGAACTCCTTGGCTGTATCACACTCTGTGCCCTGTAGAGGAATCCCGCAGTGCATGAAGATGGGAGTAAGCAGGCTCCCCACTGTCTCAGTACGGACTCCATCAAATGGCTTCAGCTGCAGATCACATAAATGCTGAGTGAAAACAGCTCCCAAGTTGAGACCCTTAGTAGGATCTCTCACGCCAGAATCCTCAAACTGATCCCGCAGTCCGATGAACAACATCTCCATCTCATACTTGCCCATCTTGTTGGCCTCAAACTTGCACAACAAGCTCCAACACAAGATACGCGAGACATATCGAAGCACAAGAAGTCTCAACTGCACCACCGGTGTAGTCCGTGAGTTGTAACGACCACTGCCGATACACTCCCAAAACGATCGCGCCTCCTCTGGATCCCACTCAAGTGGCATGCCAATGCGCCTCGGCTCAGTGCTAAAACCGTAGATCCTGCAGATATCTAGTAAAGGAATCCGATACCTGACTCCCCAACTCATGAAGGTAAATATACCTCCTGTAGCGCTCCTGCTGTCTGGAGACGGGTAAACCACTCTGCAAGTGGCTAGCAACTGTCTGAACAGCTCTGGATATAGATCATAAGGACGCATAGGCATTGTCCCTAGACCAATGCCCTTGCACACTGCAAGTACATGCTCATCAATCCCCAGACTCTTGCAGGTAGAGTAGTCTGCAAACTTCGTTGGCTTGATCGTTATCCCGCACCAACCACTGTATAGCAGCGAGTCATACTCATCCCACTGGTTAAGCAGTGGTCTCTCTGTAAAATCGGCAGACTTGAGGAACTCAGGAAGGTTCTGTGGCCACTGTCTGGCTGTCGGGATCGGTGTCGCGTCTGCTCGGGGCCAAGGCAATGCTACTGCCGGACCAACTCTCACATATGGCTCAGGTGGCTGAGAGTCTCTATGAAACCACTCTGGTGGTGGAATGTACTGTCGTGTGGCTGTGGATGCTGCTGCTTGTTTCTTGCGGGGTTGTCTGCGAGATGCCATCTGCATAAGAAACAAAATTCAAATAATATAAGTCTCGACAAAACTCTGTGAAATCGCGAGGCAACGACCGTTGCATCTAAGGCATCGATCGTTGCAAGGCGATTTCATTTTATCGAACATTTCCCCAAAATCGCAAAGCAACGACCGTTGCACAAGTGCAACGACCGTTGCAAGGCGATTTTGGCCGCAAACAATCAACGAAATTCTTCCAAATTTGTGCCACATTATTGCAAATCAGCCTAGAATCATAACCCATCACCCTAAATTCGGTCTAATTACGCATGCAAGCATCAATTTCAATCCAAAAATCTCAAACCCTAAAACCCTAAAGTTGAATCCGAAAATCGAAAAATAGAGGTACATTACCTTGGATTCTTGAGATATGAGCTATAGAAACGGATTTAGAGTGTAAAATCGAAAGTATTAGCGATTGAATCGAAGAAAATGATGAAGAATTGCGATTTTTTTTTGGGTGTGGAGTTCTCGGTGTATGGACGGTGGAAATGAGGAAGAAAAGAGAAGAGAAGGGTTTAAGGCAACTTACCTCGGTCGTGGGTGCAACGATCGTTGCTTAGGGGCAACGACCGATGCTGGTCAAATCGAAATCGATTTCCGTTTTAGCGCATACCTTAATTTTGCAATTGAACCAATTGCAACGACCGTTGCATATGAGCAACGATCGTCACAATGCGATTACCCCTCTTCGTCAAATCTCCTTGCAACGACCGGTGCACAAGTGCATCGATCGTCACACATCTCCATACTCGAGTTCTGCATCTGAAACTTAGCAAAAACAAAAACGAAAACGTGAAATCCTAAGAAAAACACCAAAAATAAGAAAGAAAAACAACTAAACCTAACAGTGGGTTGCCTCCCACTCAGCGCTTGTTTAAGGTCATTAACTTGACCGGACGAACAAGATCTTTCAGGCACCACGAGATCTTGACAGAGACTTTTTTTGTCTCTGTTCAAGTCTCCTTATCCAAGGTGGCGAGTAGGCTGTTGTAGAATGCTCATGTCCAAGAAAAGAAGGAGTAAAATGTGCTCCAGGATCCAAAACCGTAGTGTGACTTGACTGCTCATCAGCTTCATCCATAATGGTGAAGGTCTGCCCATCTATCAGTGGCTTGCGCAGCTTGTCCATCTCAAAATGCAGCGGCTCATCTCCCAGGTGGAGGTCTATTAGACTGTGTCTAACATCTATCACTGCTCCTGCTGTAGCCAGGAATGGTCTTCCAAGTAGCAACGCTTCATCCGGATCACAATCATATTTCAGCACCAAGAAGTCTGTTGGAACTAAATAGTTTCCAACTCTCACCGGGACGTCCTCAAGGAGTCCTTCCGGAACTCGTATAGACTGATCAGCTAGGACAAGAGAGGTCCTAGTAGGAGTAAAATCCAGCATACCCAGCTTCTCTGCCACAAAGTAAGGCATAAGACTTCCAGCGGCTCCCAGATCACAAAGAGAGCGCCTAAAACTATCCTCAAAGATAGAACAACTTAGCACAAAAATCCCAGGATCAGGCAGCTTCTTGGGAACCTTTGTTAACAGAAAATCACTTATCTGTTGAGGGACTATAATCACCCAATCTTTCAGCTCTTCATCCAAAGGCAACATCTTGTTCAAATACCTCTGCACACATGGGTGATAAGGTGGATCATCAGATGATGGAATTTCTTCCAACTCTTCACCAATCTCCTCTAGCTTCTTAAGCTCTTCAATCTCCTGCTTAATCACTTCAGATACTGAGGGATATTATCTAATTAATTGTCCATAAATCTCCTCCTGAGTAATCTCAGACACTCCAGGGAACAAGCGATTAAGCTCCAAATCTGCATCAATACTGTCAACATCCGGCGAGTCTGTCTGTTCACGACCTGCATCGATCGACACTAGGGGTGTGTCGATCGATGCAACACTGTTTTCAACCGAGAGATTTTCTCCAAAATCCAAAAATTCAACCTCTTCCACTAACTCAGCTGTGCTTAGCTCAAATCCTTCACCTAGGTGAGATCCATCATCAATGTACACAGACCAGGCCATAATACGAGTGTCTGCTACTCCTTTTCCCTTCATAGAACTGGAAATCTGATTCACCTGAGTATCCAACTGCTTCATATGAGTGTTCATAGACTCAATCTTTCCGTTGAGATCCTCATAGACATCATCCAGCTTCTTATTATTGTCCACAGAAATCTTGGTCTGACTCTCCAGCAGCTGTTCCATCATTGTCTCCATCTTACTCTCATGAGCAGTGGCTGCAGGAGGAGTCTAATAAGATGAAGATCCATAGGTTCTCTGAGTACTTTGTCCAAAAGGTTTCTGAAAACCACTTGTCTGTCCAAAAGAGTTCTGATTGCCTGTGAAGGCACTCTTCTGTCCTCCATTGAAGAATATGTTTCCCTGCTGATTACCAAATCTGTTACCTTGGAAACCAGACCCTCCAATGTAATTCACATCTTCTTCCTGAGTGTCCTCCTCAGTCTGAATTACCTCAACATCTTGGGCAAAGTGGACAGCCTTCTTACCAGCCAGGAGATTGCAAATTGTGTCCAGCTTAGATCTAAATTCAGCCATCTCTGAATTCTCTACACTTCCACCAGATTTCTTCCTCCTCTCATCCATAGTCTTGCAACTGTTGCCGCTCACTAAGTTCTCAATCAACTGCTTAGCTTGTGCAGGAGTCCTGGTGTTGAAGTTTGCATTACTGGAGTTATCCAGCGCAGACTGATATGGCAGATCTATGCCTCTGAAGAAGATACCTAGCAATGTGACCTCAGTGAATCCATGGTGTGGGCAGTCACGCTGGTACTTCCTAAATCTCATCCAAGCAGTCTTAAGTGGCTCAGTAGGACCTTGGGTAAATGTCAGAATGTCCTGTCTGGACTGATCGGAACGCGCATCATCATAGAAGTGACGCAGAAACTCACTCTTCAGGGCTGCCCAAGTAGCATACTGACCAGGTACCAGTTGCTTCAGCCATGCAGCAGCGTCTCCAGCGAGACTGTATGGAAAGAGCTTGAGGAACAGATAATCCTGGCAGACTCCATCATACTTCATGCCATTGATTAGATCCTCAAATGTATCAATGTGATCCATAGGTTGCTCCGTAGGATGACCATGGAAGGCATTCTGTCTCATCAGCGAGTAGTAGATGGTCTTGATCTCAAAATCATCCCTTTCAAAACCAGGAAGTACTAGAGCTGACCGGTTTGCATGAAACTTATCCGGTCTGTTGTAGTCAGCTAAAGTCCTCTCATGGACAACCATCTGTCTACCTTGGTTCTGTCCTTGCGCCTGCGGCTGTGGTTGTGGTTCAGGTTCCTCAACCACAGGGATCACACGTCCCTCAGCATCAATCCTCTGCCCAGCAGCATTGTAAGGATTGTTTTGCTGATCCCTCAGGGTACCTTGAGCATCAGGCATAATGATTAGCTTCTGTACCACCATCCTTGCTCTTCTTTCTCTTCTGTTAGTTCTCTCTAGACGTCCAAGTTCTTCAAGTCCGAGATTAACTAAGTTCAGGTTCTGATTACTTTGAGTTTCACGCGTCTGCATAAACTGTATGTAATCGTCAAGCAATGATCGATGCTATTAGTGCAACGATCGATACAATCTCAGAATCACCTAGTGACGATCGACACAAAGGTGCAACGATCGACGCAAAGCGAAATTGGTACCTGCGACAGAGAGAAAATAGAGAGAAATCAGTAACTAAAAAAATAAAAATAAAAATAAAACGAGACAAAGAAAAAGAAAATCCTAGTAAAAACCCTAAGTTCGATCCTATCGAAGACTCTAAGAGTCCCCGGCAACGGCGCCAAAAACTTGATAGGGTCAAAGTTTTAATACTATTCTACTGCAAGTGCACAGTTAAGTGATTGTAGTATATAGGGTATCGAATCCACAGAGACTCTGGTCTCGATAGAATAAGAACCGTAGAGATTAATACTAAGAAGAAAGCAGATGTGAAGTAAATTAAAAGCAAGGCAAGAAAATAAATCAGTAGCAAGATTGTTGTGAAAGCAGTTAACTAAAAGAGCTAAGTCTAGGGAATTCTCAGGAAATCAGACAAGCAGAAAAGTTAATCAGTCAAGATCTAATTAAACACAGTTCTAGAACTCAAATCACGGAATTAGAATTAACCAAATCTCTTTGCGAAAATCTTCTAAGTCTAAGTGCAGTAATCAGAATCTCTTTGCAATTACTAACAGATTAAACCAGCATTAATTTCAAGTTTGATATGTTCACAATTAAACTAAGCCAAATCTATTTGCGAATAATTTAATTGCTCAACCTAAATAGTTCAGATTCTAAACCACACTCTCGTGTCGTATTTAGCAACCTAAGATATAGATTCTAATTGATCAGGTTAGAACTAGCATTAAGCACAATTTAGATCGAAGAACATTCTATTCATGTGAATCCTTAACTGAATTAAACAAGTCTAGCAAGTCATCAAATCCTTAATGAGAAACCCTAAACCTAACTATGAATCTACTCAGACATGATTAATGAAACAGAAATCATAGAATTAATAGATTGCATATAAGAAATTAAATAGATAAAGGGGTTCGGAATCTTCTCCAAAATAGATGAAGTACAGGAATAGATCAGCCCCAAAAGCTCTAAAAATCTCTTAGCTCTAAGTATGAAAGCGTATATAAAATAAACACCAAAATCCTAATTATATAGGCATAATCTCGGCTGGGGCTTCTTCGTAAATACTGGAAACTTCTGGGCCAAAGTGCAAAGTCTTGATAACTTCATTAAACCGCCGCGTTCGGCCCATCTCGCTAGTGTGTCGATCGACACCAAAGGTGTGTCGATCGATACATGATCATCAAATCGGACAGTGAGTTTAAACTCTCGGCCAAAACACTCCAAAAGTCCCAAAATGCTCCAATATCTCCAATTCCGCTCCAAACCTGATTATACCTGTAAAAGACTCTAAAAGAACACAAAAGAACACTAAAACACAATTATATCATGGCATAAAACCGGTAAAAACCATGATATATCAACCAGCGAGGAGGTGAGGCCGACCACGGAAGACGCCCGTAGGTGTCCCGTCGACAACTGCGAACCCGATGGGTGCACCTACTGCTAAGAAACCTGGGAAGGAGCCAGCAGTGGAGGAGGGTTACCCCGAGCCGCCAGCGCACGTGTGTTTTATGACTGTGAGACCCTCATCCCCGTATGATCCACCGTACCCGGAGGTTGGACCATAGTCGATCCCGCAAAAGGATGACACCCCAGGAGCATCGTCAGTGAGGCCCGAGGCGCAGGCACCCCCACGAGATGTACCCCGACCATTCCAGATGATTGGAATAAGCGTTGAGGATTACTTGCAGTAGTTCATCTAGGGCGCGGGTCACACTTATTCTTTAATTGAAGAATAAAGAAGTACCAAGAGTGTTAGACAAGGAATAAGTGCCGGTTGATTATGTGCAAAGTTGGGGACTTTGGGACAGAAACAAAACATGTGATCTCGGTTATAAAATGTTTGTTTATGTCCCTAACATAGTACCAACTTGTCTGGAGCAAAGCAGAAGAGCAGGAGGCCTGATCCCTAGGTCAGAAGGCGCTTCTCTCTCCTCAGAACCTGCTAGGACCTGTCAATTTCTCTCTTGGAGCCGTTGCACCTTCTTGTCTTCTTCTTGTTTGTTTATTGTGTTTAATAGTTCAAGAACCCTAGTTTTATCTCTATATAAAGCATGTAACCTATGAACATCAAATATACACTTAAGGAATCATTTTCCTAAGCTACATCCTCTCTTTCTCTCGGCTCTCTTACTCTCGCTCTAAGAACCCTAATCGGTTCTAGGGCTTCTCTCTTCAAGTAATCACTTCTATACTCTAAATTCTAACATGGTATCAGAGCTCTAAAGCTCCCATACCTATTCTCACTTCCGTAAACTCTCTGAAACTTCCATTCTTGTTCTTGTTACTCTCTGAAATCTCTTCTTGTTCTCGGATAACTTTCAAACCGGTTATGTCCTTCTTTGTTCTAAACTCTTTTGAGACCTCTTTCTCTTGAAACTCCCTCCTTACTCAGACATGGAGATCTCAAGGGTGTTGATACCAGTGACTCTTAAAGGAGCCAACTACTTGGTATGGGCTAGGATGGCCAAGTCTGCTCTTGGAGGCAGAGGACTGTGGAAGCATGTCTTGAGTGATGCGGCTCCATAGAAGTTGGTAAAGGTTGAAGATAAATCTGGAGCTGAAGTAGAGGCTGAAGCATGATCTAAAGCTGAGGATGAGGCTGTTGAAGAAGCAGTTTATGTGGATGAAGAAGCGTGGACTCAAGGAGACCAAAATGTGCTGTCCATTCTCCAAGGTTCTCTTGAACCTTCTCTCTTGGAGGCTTACTCTTATTGTGAGAGTTCTAAGGAGCTATGGGACACTATGAAGAAGGTCTATGGGAACATGTCTAACCTGAGCAGAGTGTTTGAAGTAAAGCTTGCTATTAACAATCTCAATCAGGAAGACATGGAGTTCAAGCAACACTTTGGGAAGTTTGGATCCTTGTGGGAAGAGCTGGAGATGCTGAGACCAGCTACGGTTGACCCATTGGTTCTCAATGAGAGAAGGGAACAAGACAAGGTGTTTGCACTCTTGCTGACCCTTCGCCCATCTTACAACCATTTGATTCAACACATGCTAAGGGCAGAGACACTTCCAAGCTTGGATGAGGTTTGTGCACAAATTCAAAAGGAGCAAGGTTCCTTTGGCTTGTTTGGAAGGAAAGGTGAGATTGCTACTGCTCACAAGGGTGCATACAAGCCTGAGGAGAGGAGGATCCCTGGTGTATGTGATCATTGCAAGAAGAAGGGGCATTTCAAAGACAAGTGCTGGCTGCTTCACCCCCATCTCAAACCGCAATTCACCAACAAGTTCAAGGATTAAAGGGCTCATTACTCAAGTGGAGCTACTGAGCATGGTTCTACTTCAACTCGGCCTAGCAATGAGTGTAGGGAGATGGTACCAGCCTTTGCTCCTGCTCCTGTTGTGGCGCCTCAAAATGAGTTTGTGAGAAGGTCAGTCCTTGATTCTCTCATCAAAGCCATCAAGGAGAATTCTGGTAATGTCTTTGGTAGTTCCTTTCATGCTTTAATCAATCACAAGTCATTGATAGCTGATCATAAACCATTGATAGTAGATTCAGGGGCTTCACATCACATGATTAGTGATCCAAACTTGATTAAGAATGTTAAACCTGCC
The DNA here is from genome assembly GCA_030180135.1 of Orychophragmus violaceus. Lineage (NCBI taxonomy): Eukaryota > Viridiplantae > Streptophyta > Magnoliopsida > Brassicales > Brassicaceae > Orychophragmus > Orychophragmus violaceus. Next base: position 9,450,448 of record CM058236.1, read on the forward strand.
TTAGGTAATGTTGTGATTGCAAATGTTGTGATTGCAGATGGTGAAAGGATTCCAATTAAAGGCATAGGAAATGTTAAGTTGTTTGATAGAGAATCAAAAGCTTTCTACATGCCTAGGTTTACTTCCAACTTGTTAAGTGCTAAGAGGGTAGCTACTGATCTTAATTTCAATGTTATCTTCAGTCCTAATGATGTAGTTTTTCAGGATATTAAGACAAGTAAGTTGCTTGGAAAGGGTGTGACAAAGGATGAGTTATACATGCTTGAAGACAGCAACCTTGCATCTGAATTATCTGCTTCTGTTTTTAGTTCTACTCTAGTTAATGATTCTGTTTGGCATGCTAGACTTGGTCATCCTCACTCTCGTGCCTTAGGTTTAAGGTTACCTTTTGTTTCCTTTAAGAATGATGATTGTGTTGGGATAGTGTCCTGAAATCACACTTGTACTCACTCCTGATGATAGTTGTGTGTCGAGATCAGACATTCGTATGATATTTGGCGGTTGCAATGTTTTGCTAGAAGCCTCCTGCAATCTGTAAGTTGTATACTTACTGCCAGTATTATATGATCCTATAGGGTCACACACCTAAGCAAACTGGAAGCTACGACATGGGAATGATCATTATGGTAATGATCATATTAATGTGTATTGGATACACAATATTATCGTGGATATGGTGTTGTGTCAATCGACACAGCTTGTGTGTCGGTCGAAACAGTTCGGGTTTTCGGAAAAGGCTTTTCGAATTAAGACTTAATCAAGTCTGGCCCGTTAAGTATGTTTAGGTCGAATAAAACTCGAGAGTTTCGACCTAAACAGATGAGCCGTCGTTTTTTCTTGGTAAGAAAAGGCAGAAACACCAAAATAGTTGATTCCCATTAATCCGGCACTAGCATCCCGTTTCCAGCTTGTGTGCGTGTGTATCTGGTAGAGGCAAGGCACCTGCGTTGCTCCACTGATCTCGTTCACCATTCTCATTCCGCTGCCAGTCCAAAGGTAAGAACGAGGTTGGTTTAATTCAATATATCAAACCCTAGATCCTAGTAGATCCAACAGTGGTATCAGAGCGTGTTAGGGTTTAGACTATTGAATCTGATGCAATTAATTCGAAACTTGTTGTTGTTGAATTGAAAAATTGCCTGTTAAAATCGTTTTTCTTATGTTAATCTCGGATTGTATGCATGTTGAAAATCGATGAACTGTTGAAATCACACTGTGTCGATCGACACAAAACGTGTGTCGGTCGACACGCCGCGAAATAACGCGTAAAATATTTAGGGTTTGTCGCAGAGTGTCGATCGACACAAAGCGTGTGTCGGTCGACACAGAGCGAAAACTCGCGTAAAATATTTAGGGTTTGTCGCAGAGTGTCGATCGACACAAAGCGTGTGTCGGTCGATACAGAGCGAAAACTCGCAAATAATTTTAGGGTTTCGATCTGAGATCGAGTACCCGTATTCTTGCTGTGTCGATCGATACACTGGGTGTGTCGGTCGACACAGGCAAAGCGATTAGATAGATCGGTTCAATTGGATTGAACCGGTTATCTCGCTCGGTTAATTTTAATTAACCAATTGGTTCTGGTTTGGTAATGTCGATCGGCACAGAGTTGTGTGACGATCGACATGGACCATTAAACCGAACCGGTTCAATAGGATTGAATCGGTTAAGTAAATTCGATCCGGTTTGACCGGTTATCGAAGACCGGTTTAAGTTGGATTGCGTCGACCGATGCCAATGGTTGGCGTCGATCGACACGACATTCGCAAATATGCTGGTTGGACCACAAATTTGCATATACCAGAAAAATTTAATCCTAAAAGTTCTAGATGAATCTAAACTTAATAAAACTGAATGTTTTAAATAAATTAATAAATTCTTGGATGTATATTGGATATGCATCAAGATAAAACGGTTCTTTTCCTCAACTAAATATCAAGTGATCTTGATGTCTTGCCCGACCTTGTCTACTGTCAAGACTCGTGTCATTTGTTGGATAGTCTTGGAGTCCTTGGTATCCACTGCAACATGAGTAAGGCAGGTGGTCATTGACAGACTTGCAGTGCAGCTGTCAGTGATCACAAGACAGAAAAAGATTGGTTTTACTTGACTGGGCTAACAGAAGTTCTGGGCCCAGAGACATCAGAGTGGATTAGGCATAGTTTGTCTTATCCACGACCAAGAGTTGTACTGGGTAAAATTAGCAATGATTTGCTTACCCAGATAACTAAAGTTTGAGTAACGGCGAGTCGCCCACTCGAATTTAGTAATCTGAGGATCTTGGCTCATTGTATTCATCTGAGGAAACATAGTTTTGAATACAATGCGAGTTTTTCTTATTAGATAAGAATTCTCATTTCTTGAGCATTATAACTAAAACTCTACCTCTTTTTAATTACAGCAATGTATGTCTCAAATCACATCAACACTTTCTCACTAAGATCCGTCCTTGAGAAGGACAAGTTAAATGGATCTAATTTCTTGGAATGGTATCGGAACCTGAGAATAGTTCTCAGGCAGGAGAACAAGGAATATGTCCTTGAAAGAGTTCTCCCCGAGAGGCCACGTTCCAATGCCCCGCAGACAGAAAAGAATGCTTGGGATAAGCATTCAGCAGATGTCAAAGATGTTAATTGTCTAATGCTGGTGACTATGAACTCTGAGCTGCAGAAGCAATATGAGAACGTGATGTCACCCATTGAGATGATTAACAGTCTAAAAGCTTTGTTTCAGAAGCAAGCTCGCACAGAGAGATACCAGACGGTTAAGTCTCTCATGGATTGCAAGCTGGCTAAGGACAGTCCAGTAAGTCCTCATGTCCTTAAAATGATGGGTTACATTGATAACCTGGGGAAACTGGACTGTGCCATTAGCCATGAGCTAGCCACTGACATGATTCTGCAGTCTTTGCCGTCGTGTTTTGATCAGTTCATCATGAACTACAACATGAAAAACATGACTAAGACATTGACTGAGTTGCACGGCATGCTGAAGACAGCAGAGCCGAATCTCAAGAAGGCAACTCCCAATGTACTGATGGTACAAGGGGGTAAAAGGTTTAAGAAACCTAAGAAGGGTAAGGGAAAGGCCCAGGTTGTCCAGACTGAAAGTCAGGACAAGCCCAAGCCGAAGCCCAAATCCGGGCCTTCTCCTGAGGATAAGTGCAACTACTGCAAGCAGTTGGGGCATTGGAAGAAAGACTGCAAGAAGTTCATGGAAGATTACAAGAAGCTGAAGAAGACGTATGATGCGTCTGACTCAGGTATTTATGTTATCGAACTTAATGTTATGTCTTCTAGTTCTACTTCGTGGGTATTGGATACCGGCTGCGGTGCTCATATTTGTACTGATGTGCAGGCACTAAGAAATAGTAGGACGCTGAAGAAAGGACAAGTGGAGCTACGGGTCGGGAATGGAGCTAAGGTTGCTGCACTGGCCGTAGGCACCTACGAGTTGTCCTTACCTTCGGGCATGGTTTTAATTTTAAATAATTGCTACTTTGTATATGCGATAAGCAAAAACATAATTTCAGTTTCCGTTTTGGATTTGGAAGGTTTTGATTTTGCTGTTAAGAATAGAGTTTGTTCTTCGTGATGGTACGTATTATGGAAGCGCCCCATTAGATAATGGGTTATATGTTTTAAACCAAGAAATGCCTGTCTTTAACATAAATACAAAGCGGTTTAAGTCCAATGACGAAAACCCGACCTTCTTATGGCATTGTCGTTTGGGCCATATCAATGAGAAACGCATCCAAAGGCTCCATCGAAATGGGCTTTTGGGCTCATTTGATTTTGAATCATGTGAGAAATGCGAATCTTGTTTGATGGGCAAGATGGCTAGAGCCCCTTTCAACAAACCAAATGAAAGGGCCAGTGTCTTATTGGGCCTTGTTCATACTGATGTATGTGGGCCGATGAGTACTGTTGCCAGAGGAAATTACAAGTACTTCATTACCTTCACTGATGATTTCAGTAGGTATGGCTATGTCTATTTAATGAGACACAAGTCAGAATCCTTTGATAGATTCAAGGAATTCAATAATGAAGTACAGAACCAACTTGGCAAAAGTATCAAAGTTCTGCGATCGGATCGCGGAGGAGAATACTTGAGTCAAGAGTTCAGCGACTATCTGAGCGAGTGTGGAATTATTTCACAACTCACTCCTCTTGGTACACCCCAATGGAATGGAGTGTCAGAGAGGAGGAATCGAACCTTATTGGATATGGTTCGGTCTATGATGAGTCATTCAAATCTTCCATTATCCTTTTGGGGATACGCTCTAGAAACGTCTGCGTTTACACTAAATAGGGTACCATCTAAATCAGTGGAAAAGACACCACATGAACTGTGGACTGGGAATGTTCCTAGTCTGTCTTTCCTGAGGATTTGGGGTTGTGAAGCTTATGTCAAACGCTTAATCTCTGACAAGCTTGCACCCAAATCAGATAAATGCTACTTCGTTGGTTATCCTAGGGAAACCAAGGCATACTACTTTTACAACCAATCTGAGAACAAAGTATTTGTTGCTCGGGACTGTTCTTTTCTTGAGAGGGAGTTTCTCTCTAAGAAAAACAGTGGGAGTAAAGTACATCTTGAAGAAATTCGAGATGCACAGGAGACTGCTCAACCAGCTGAGGAAGAGCAGCAGTTGGATCCACAGAGTTTTGTGGAACCGGCGCCTGTGGAGCCTGAAGTTCGCAGATCCGGAAGGATCCGTCACAAACCCGAGAGATACTATGGATTTCTTGTGACCAATTCAAATGATCTGATGATCATTGATAGTGACGAACCAGCGACCTTCGCGGAAGCAATGATGGGCCCGGACTCCGAAAAGTGGCTTGGAGCCTCTGAATCCGAAATGAGATCCATGTCAGAAAACCAAGTATGGTCCTTGGTCGATTTACCTAATGGTGCAAAAGCCATTGAGTGTAAATGGATCTTCAAGAAGAAGATTGACGTGGATGGCAATGTACAGATTTACAAAGCGAGGTTGGTGGCTAAAGGTTTCAAGCAAATTCATGGTATTGACTATGATGAAACCTATTCCCCAGTCGCTATGCTTAAATCCATTCGGATTCTCCTAGCAATTGCCGCTCATTATGACTATGAGATTTGGCAAATGGATGTCAAAACCGCATTCCTGAATGGTATTCTGGAAGAGGATGTGTATATGACACAGCCTGAAGGTTTTGTCGATCCTGAGAATGCTGGGAAGGTATGCAAGCTTCATAAATCCATTTATGGATTGAAGCATGCATCACGGAGTTGGAATCTTCGTTTTGATGAAGCAGTAAAACAATTTGGTTTCATCAAGAACGAAGAGGAACCATGTGTTTACAAGAAGACTAGTGGGAGCAAAATTTCATTTCTTGTACTGTATGTCGATGACATACTCCTCCTCGGTAATGACGTTCCGTTGATTCAGTCTGTTAAGACTTGGCTCGGAAGTTGTTTTTCCATGAAAGACATGGGAGAAGCCGCATATATTCTTAATATCAGAATCTACAAAGATAGAGTGAACAGGCTGATTGGATTGTGCCAGGACACTTATATTGATAAGGTGCTGCACAGATTCAGGATGCATGATTCCAAGAAGGGCTTCATACCGATGTCTCATGGCACTAGTCTCAGCAAGAAGCAGTGTCCGGCGACACCTTCTGAGCGAGAACGCATGAATAGGATTCCTTATGCTTCTGCAATAGAATCTATTATGTATGCCATGCTCTGCACTCGTCCAGATGTAGCTTACGCGTTAAGCATGACGAGTAGATACCAATCTGATCCAGGTGAAGTTCACTGGACAGCTGTCAAGAATATTCTGAAGTATTTGAGACATACTAAGGATAAATTCCTGGTGTATGGAGGAAGTGAAGAACTTGTGGTGAATGGATTCACCGATGCGAGTTTTCAGACGGACAGAGACGATTTCCGATCACAGTCTGGATATGTCTTCTGTCTAAATGGCGGTGCAGTGAGCTGTAAGAGCTCTAAGCAGAATACCGTAGCTGATTCCACGACGGAAGCTGAATATGTTGCTGCTTCAGAAGCGTCAAAGGAAGCTGTTTGGATCAAGAAGTTCATGACTAAACTTGGTGTGGTTCCTAGTATCTTGGAGCCAGTGGCTTTGTTTTGTGACAACAATGGAGCCATTGCTCAGGCGAAAGAACCTAGATCACACCAGAAGTCCAAACACGTAGAGAGGAGATATCACCTGATTCGTGATATCGTCAATAGAGGTGATGTGAAGATCAGCCGAGTTCCGACAGACGAGAATGTCGCTGATCCTCTGACTAAGTCACTCCCAAGGCCTAAGCATGAGAGTCATACGACTGCTGTAGGCATTAGAGATCTTAAGATGTAATCTTGATTCTAGTGGGAATCTTTAGTTTTGTTTTAGTTATAATAAGACGCTCTTGTAAACATTCTTTTGGAAATGTTTAATGAAATTTGATTTCAGCATTATTTATTGTGATCTAAATAATGGTCCCAAAATAAGTTTAAGACATATTATAGGTCATCAAGTTGAGGACTTGATCATGAAACCCTGTAAGTTAAATATGACATAAATTATGTTTTGTCCCTGGTCGAGGTTGTCAAAGTGGGACACTGACAACCGTGAGAGACTAGATAGTGAGGTGACTGTTGGCTAAGTTTCATGGAGCCAATGCTATGATTATCGCAGTCAGTCACATAGATATATGTTAGTGAACATATGATCGGACATGACCCGCAAATGAGAAGTCTACAAGATAGTTATATCTTTGTCATAAGAGGTTCTCATTACGACTATAGAGTATAGTCCTTAGACCTGAGTTCATCATGCTTTCTTGCATATGAATTGGTACACTTTGACCTTGTCAAACGTCGACCCGTAACTGGCGACTATAACGGCACTGTTCAAGTATATCATGAAGTGTGCGTTGAAATAGGGATGGAACAAGATGGAATTTGTCCCTCCTGAATAACGGGAGATAAATATCTTAGGGCCTATCGAAGATTTAATACTGAGAAAAATGTGTGGCTGCACTCAAACGAACTGTAGTTCAGTTGTTTGTAATGTTCAATATGAGATCAGGAGTTCGATAAACATGATGTTGGCTAAATAAGGATGACACCAATCTTGCCTTATGCCAAATCGAGATATAGGGACAAAAGGATTATAGGAATTGATGATTCCAGTACAAGTGGGAGATTGTTGGGATAGTGTCATGAAATCACACTTGTACTCACTCCTGATGATAGTTGTGTGTCGAGATCAGACATTCGTATGATATTGGGCGGTTGCAATGTTTTGCAAGAAGCCTCTTGCAATCTGTAAGTTGTATACTTACTGCCAGTATTATATGATCCTATAGGGTCACACACCTAAGCAAACTGGAAGCTACGACATGGGAATGATCATTATGGCAATGATCATATTAATGTGTATTGGATACACATTATTATCGTGGATATGGTGTTGTGTCGATCGACACAACTTGTGTGTCGGTCGACACAGTTCGGGTTTTCGGAAAAGGCTTTTCGAATTAAGACTTAATCAAGTCTGGCCCGTTAAGTATGTTTAGGTCGAATAAAACTCGAGAGTTTCGACCTAAACAGATGAGCCGTCGTTTTTTCTTGGTAAGAAAAGGCAGAAACACCAAAACAGTTGATTCCCATTGATCCGGCACTAGCTTCTCGTTTCCAGCTTGTGTGCGTGTGTATCTGGTAGAGGCAAGGCACCTGCGTTGCTCCACTGATCTCGTTCACCATTCTCATTCCGCTGCCAGTCCAAAGGTAAGAACGAGGTTGGTTTAATTCAATATATCAAACCCTAGATCCTAGGAGATCCAACAGATTGTGAAGCTTGTATCCTTGGAAAATATTGCAAATCATTCTTTCCTAGTTCTAAAACCGTTTATGCAAACTGCTTTGATCTTGTTCACTCTGATGTTTGGACTGCTCCATGTGTTTCTAGAGAGAATCATAAGTATTTTGTGACATTCATAGATGAAAAATCCTAATATACTTGGTTGACATTGATTCAAACTAAAGATAGGGTGATAGAAGCATTCACAAACTTTCAAAACTATGTATCCAACAATTTCAATGCCAAGATTAAAATGTTTAGATCAGATAATGGTGGGGAATACACAAGCAATGCATTCAAACAACACCTAGCAAAACATGGGATCATTCACCAAACAAGCTGCCCATACACACCACAACAGAATGGTGTGGCTGAGAGAAAGAATAGACACTTGATGGAGGTGGTCAGATCCATAATGTTCCATACAAATGTTCCCAAAAGGTTTAGGAGTGATGATGTGATGTCTGCTTGCTGTCTAATCAATAGAACACCCACCAAAGTTCTTCAAGATGCTTCACCATATCATGTATTGAACAAAACCAAACCTTCAATTCATCACTTACCTGTGTTTGGGTGTTTGTGCTTTGTTTTAATACCAGGAGAGAAAAGGGATAAGCTTGATGCAAAGAGTGTCAAGGCAATGTTCATTGGCTATTCTACTAATCAAAAAGGATACAAGTGCTATGTACCTGAAACAAGGAGAGTATTGGTCTCTAGAGATGTCAGATTTGTGGAATCAAAGGGTTTATATGAGGAGAAGAGTTGGGATAACCTTAAGGACCTCCCCAACAATCCTTCTGACCGTGCCAACAATTTGAGGATCATCTTAGAGAATCTTGGGATCACTCAGCCAAAGAAGAAGGAGGAGACCAAGGAGAACAAACCGGCTGTGGAAAATACCATTGTTGATGAGATTACTCACCTTGATCATGAGGGGGACAATGGAGAATCACAAACTGATCAACAACATGATGATTCTGCCATTCATGATCAAGGTGAAGAAGAAGAGCTAGATGTGCACCAAATGGAACCTGAACAATCTGAAATGGAGAAGCAACAAGAGGAGGTGCATTCTGATCAGCCGGTACAACAAGTACTAAGAAGAAGTACAAGGGAGAGAAAGGATCCATCTGAATGGAGAAACACAAGAGTGTACTACAATAGTCAGGAAGTAGCTCATCCAAGTCAAGCCGTTTGCACACTTGCTCATTTCCCTACTGAACATCAGGTCTTTATTGGTGCTCTTGATGCTAAATGGGTTCCCAAAACCTATGAAGAAGCTAAGGAGCATAAGGAGTGGACAGATGCAGTGGGAGATGAGATCAAGGCAATCGAGAACAACAACACTTGGTATGAGACAGATTTGCCAAGAAAGAAGAAGGCAGTGAGCTCTAAATGGGTTTTCACTATCAAATACAAAAGCAATGGAGAGATAGAAAGGTACAAAGATAGACTGTTGCAAGAGGGTTTACACAAACTTATGGAGAGGATTACAGAGATACATTTGCACCAGTAGCTAAGCTTCACACAGTAAGAGTCATCCTATCCTTAGCAACAAACTTGGAGTGGGATTTGTGGTAGATGGATGTCAAGAATGCATTCCTTCAAGGAGAGCTAGAGGATGAGGTTTATATGACTCCACCTCCTGGTCTTGAAGGCATGGTTACACCAGGAAAGGTTTTGAGGTTGAAGAAGGCAATATATGGTCTGAAACAATCTCCTAGAGCTTGGTATCACAAGCTGAGCACTATTCTCATGGAAAGGGGCTTTAGGAGATCAGAAGCTGATCATACCCTCTTCACTCAATCAAGCCAAGACGGTATTGTTGTCATTCTTATTTATGTGGATGATATCATCATCTCAGGAAATGACAAGGTAGGAATTAAAGGTTGTAAAGATCATTTGAAATCAGTGTTTGATATTAAAGACCTTGGAGAACTAAAGTACTTCCTAGGGATAGAAGTGTGCCGTTCTAAGGAAGACCTCTTCTTATCACAAAGGAAGTACACTCTTGATTTGTTGAGTGAAGCAGGTAAGCTCAAAGCAAAGGCAGCCAAGACACCTCTTGAAGAAGGCTACAAAGTCACAAGAGAGGGGGAGATTGCTAATGAGCCATTTGGGGATATCACTCTCTATAGGAGAATGGTTGGTAAGCTGATTTATCTTACTATTACAAGGCCTGACTTATGTTTTGCAGTGAACCAAGTGAGCCAGCATATGCAAGCTCCAATGATGCATCATTGGAACATGGTGGACCGGATTCTAAGGTATCTCAATGGAGCTCCTGGTCAAGGGATATGGATGGGATGCAACCAAAGCACAGAGATTGTAGGATATTGTGATGCTGATTGGGCTGGTGACCGAGTGGATAGAAGATCTACTATAGGCTATTGCACCTTCATTGGAGGCAATCTAGTTACTTGGAAAAAAAAAAGAAGCAGAAGGTAGAATATAGGGCAATGAGGAAGCTAACAAATGAGTTGACATGGCTAAAGGCTCTACTTCAATACTTGGGCATTGATCAACCAAATCCAATCACAATGCATTGTGATAATCAAGCAGCAATACACATAGCATCCAATTCAGTGTTTCATGAAAGGACAAAGCACATAGAACTGGATTTTCATAAGGTGAGACAGAAGGTTCAAGAAGGAGTGATCTTACCTTGCTACACAAGAAGTTCAGATCGGTTGGAAGACATATTCACCAAGGCTGCTAGCTTGAAGGTTTGTGAGTTCATTCATCATAAGCTTGGACTCATTGACGTCTCTCAAGCTTAAGTCCCTAGGCTGTGGATCTTATACTCTTTTTCCCTTGATACATTTTTTATCCCATGAGGTTTTTCTGTATCAAGGTTTTTAATGAGGTAAGTATCCACGGTTCCAAGCTTGATCATTCCATCTCCATGATCCAGCTTGAGGGGGAATATTAATTTGAAGAATAAAGAAGTACCAAGAGTGTTAGACAAGGAATAAGAGCCGGTTGGTTATGTGAAAAGTTGGGGACTTTGGGACAGAAACAAAACATGTGATATCGGTTATAAAATGGTTTGTTTATGTCCCTAACATAGTACCAACTTGTCTGGAGCAAAGCAGAAGAGCAGGAGGCCTGATCCCTAGGTCAGAAGGCGCTCCTCTCTTGGAGCCGTTGCACATTGTGTTTAATATTTCAAGAACCCTAGTTTTCTATTTATATAAAGCATGTAACCTATGAACATCAAATATACACTTAAGGAATCATTTTCCTAAGCTACATTCTCTCTTTCTCTCGGCTCTCATACTCTCGCTCTAAGAACCCTAATCGGTTCTAGGGATTCTCTCTTCAAGTAATCACTTCTATACTCTAAATTCTAACAGTTAGGATTAGGGCATAGCTATTCTTTTAGTTGTTGGGGTTTTTCGTTTTGAGTTTTTCCGCAGTTTTTCGCGTAGCTGGTTTTCTACTATTATTCAAACTATGTAGCCCTACGCCTTTTATTATATTCATTCTTTTATTATCTCGTGCCTTTCACGAACGGACTTTCCATAGCACCAGTCTCCATATCCTGAGCAGAACGGTACCCTTGAGTTTAAGAGTGATCGGGAAACCGCGAACTTCAGAATTCGGGACGAATTCTTTTCAAGGGGGGGGAGAATTGTAACATAACCAAATTACCAACCCAAAAAAAATTGAGAAAAGAAGGAAACTCCCAGCCCAAAAGCCCGAAAGCCCTATTTCGTTTTCTAAAACCTAGGGTTTTCCTCTCCTTCTCCTATAAATACTAGAGCCACCCCATTCCGATCCACAATTCTAAATTCTTTTCTGGCGAAGCCCTGTCGAGATCCCGAGCTATTCGAATCCCTAGCAAGCCATCTCCACGTTTTTCTCCTCCCACTCTCATCAGATAACTCCCGGAACCCCAAATCTAGGCTTTTCAAACCAAAAATGTTTTGTTTTTATGATATCTTTAAAAATACCCCAAATCCCGAGAAACCGAGCCCACCATCGTGAGCAGCTCGACGAGACAAAGCCGGAGCCACCTGCCGTTCTCCGAGATGACGCCGCACACGCCCCCACGTGCCGGAGAGGAGTCGGGCGCGTGAGATCCACGCGCGACCGGATCGTCACGGGCCGGAAGCCACGCGCCGCCGCACGCGCCTTAGCCGCCGTCACGCGCCGCCGTCCGCCGCCGGATATCTTCCCGAGCGCAGCCTTTGACCGCCGCCGTCGCCGCCGTTGACCGCCACCACCGTTGACCGATTGGTTTGGTTTAGTCGATTCGATTCGGTCCAATTGCAATTCCCGGTTTAATTCAATACCATTTTGGTTTAGTTGGTTAGGATTGGTTTAGGATTTGGGCCGGTTATGGATTTGGGCCTGGTTCATTCTGGGTTTGGGTCTGGGTCTGGGTTGACTGGGTCAACCGGTTGACTTTGACCTGACCGTTGACTTTCAGTCAAACCAACTTTGATTGACCATAACTAGACCATCCTAAGTCCGATTCGAACGAAACGAAAGCCTAATTCCCTTCTTCTCCGTCCTCTTTCCAGATCTGATGTCCGTTCGGGCTCATGGAACTTCTAAATTACGCTTTGTACTTCTTTGGCCAAGGTGAGGACCGGTTGTGATCTCCCTTGCTCTATCTCAATTCCGGACGATAGTCCTTTTCTTAATATTGTCTTTCCTAGGTAGCGTAGGAATATTTGAGTACTCGATGTGATTGATTGTGGAATGTAGAATGTTAGGATATCACTTAAACCGAAAACGTTGATTGTGCCTGAAGGATATGTGTGAAATAGAACTGTGGTAGGGCCCCCGAAAGGGTGTTGGGTGTATGGCGCGTATAACGAGGCTGGGTACGCGTTCCTTTGTATCGTCGAGTGGGGGTTTGGGCGAGGCCCCCACCATTCGTTGAGTTCCGGGGCTAAAGGCGAGCTCCGGGGCTGAGTTGTTTGAGCTTCGGACTGTAAGAGTCCAGAGTGTGAGGGATTTGGGGCCTGGTAAGCACGATCTGGACATTGAATTGTGTGGTGAAGCCTTCGGGCGTGTTTGCAAGGTGATATTAGCTTAGGACTTGTGATTCGTAATTGTGTGGCGTAAGCCGGGATCGCGGATTCCTTAAATCCGCCCTCGCTGGGTAATTATGTTTGAAACAATTAATTAGTCCTCTTTCCCTTTCCCTGTCCCGGTTTTTATTGCACGTACGGATGTGGTATTGATCGATCGTGTGGCGTCATTGGTGGATTTGAATACGAAGGAAGCATCGGGTTCCTGGGACCAGTTGCGAAGGCGTCCTGGTTGGACCGAAATGGGTTCAACGGGCGCCCTAATGCCGCGTCTCCGGTTAGCCGGGAGACGGGTGTTACAAAATCCAGCGACGAACAAAACCAATCACCTTCAAGTCCCAGCGAGGATGAAGCGAATTGTAAGGATATCATTCACCGACGTTCATGCGACTGATACCGAACTGTCATCCCAACGCCAAGGGAAGACGTTCGTTAAGGAGATCCCCGTGACCTATCCGATTCTGCTGGTAATCTCTAGGTACTAAAGATGCGGTTTAATTTTAGGATCATGGCGAGGCTTCTCGCTGCGAACGCGGAGAATAAGAAGTTTCAAGGGTGAGGCAGAGGCTGTGGGGGAAGTGGGAGGCTGAGATAAGGTGCGGTAAAGCTAATGGCAGCGGAGGAGCTGCCCATCTCTGGATTGGGACCTTCAAAACTGTTGTAGAAGCTTCTTTAGCTTAAGATAATGCCGCGATTCAACTGATTTGGCCTCGGCTGCTTCTCGGGAAGACGCCTGATTCTCTTTCTCTGGTTAAAATAATCATCTTTTTTAAATTGATCATCTTTTCCTTAACTTCAAAGTCCTCTTTGTACATTTATATATTGAAGTTGTAATTTCTCATTTTAGATTCTTGGTTTTATATAACTTTACATTGTAATGTGCTCTCTCGCCATTTCTCTGAATTAGAATGACTAATGGCATGAATTCCACAAACCTTGATTATAAAGTCTTTCATTTAGATCAAAATCAGACATAACCATTGTTTAAGAAATCGAAAGGCGTTAAGCATGCAATGATATAGTTCCTAGCGCCTTGAACGTATAGGCACTAGAGCGCCAAGTCGGAATCTAGATGATACTTAGACGGTTAAGTGTTTATCAGAGAAATATATATGTAGATTTATAGAATAAGATTTGATTTATTAAGATTTTGCTTTATTATGATTTATACTTAATTAAATTCAAATATTCTTAACTTTAAAATAAATTTGAAACTCAAATTATATCAAATATTTAAGATATATAATATAATATAAACACTAAGTAAATATCAGTAGCTAGAATTACATAAAAGACATTAATTTGAAAATCAGTCTGTCCAAAATTATTAACTATAAATTATCAAAATATTTATAGTATTAAAATCAATATAAAAACACATTTATATATTTGTATTTACATCACATAATTTTTAATTTGATAAACATGCATTTATAAAGTTAAAAATATAGATTTAAGTTTATAGAGTGAATACTGAAAAAGTACACCGAAATAAACATAACTATTAAAATGAAATAAAATTAGTTAAAGATTGTGTTGGACCGTCTAAGACTGAGTAAAGTCGTCTAGAACCGCTTAAACCCATATAGAACCGCATAAATCCGCCTAATAACAAATCCGTATAATTCTGTTGCCTAATACCTAGGCACCGCTTAAGTGGCTGCCTACACCGTTTTATTTTAGAAACTGAGACAAACCAACCTGGTTTACAACATTGTTGGTGCTTGCTTACACTCTTTGTTCAATCTATGGATTTTACAAGAGAAACATATTTTGCCTTTATAGGTCCAAGACCCTTTCTGCAACTTGGCTTGATCTCCTGACCTCTTTTGCTGCTGCTTCACCTCGTCCAAGTTAATAATAAATTTCATGTTCAAGACCTTTTCTTGTTACACCTGACTCTTCTTGCTCTCACTCTCACTCTCACCAATTCTACATGTAAAAAAATCTTGTTCACTATTGATCCGGAACTCAATAGGACCAGCTTTGTCAAAAACCAGAACAGACCAAAGATGTTGTTAAGCCACACATCATTACACATTATAATAGCAGAAGCTTATACAGACTGAATAGTATGTTGTCATGTAAAAAGCATCATTTGCTTAGAACTTTAGTTAGACTTGTTACCAGAACTTGTCAACTAACTAATAAAACTTAAAAGCCCTTTTTCTAACAATCTTGTTTTATAAAAGTGACTTCTGGATAATAGCTGCCTTGCTCTTGGATCGGTTAGAGTAGGAGTTATTTTTAACCTTAAAACCCAAATTCTCCAAGGGGTTTTCCGTAATAAACACTTAAAGTCTCATAAGCGTTAAATGACGTCGTAAGTTTGGAGGCAATTGTTGGTACCAAAATCCGCACCCGGATTTGAGCCGATAAGATCCAATGGCTTTATCCTTCAAACATGTCAATATTGAAGACATCAATCGGGCCCAAACCGAAGCCCATTTCATATTTGCGTCATCAACTGGAAATCGACTGGTATCAAGGAAGGATGTGCCCAATATTTAAGTCCTTCGAGCTGATCTATTCAAAGCGGATCACTCCGAGATCAGCTCGACAGTCCGGAGATCATTCAAAAAAGAGCACTACAAGACAGAAGTATGGAGAGCTCGTCAATAAGGCTATAAAAGAAGTTAAATGGCTTTAATCGAAAGAACTTCTTTTTCATTCACTTCTGACACATAAAAAACTACATGAGCTCACTGTAAACTCTCTCTTGAGACCCCTTTTGTAATATTCTTCTTTCAATACAAGATAATTACGAAACTCATTGTTCATTTTAGATAGTTCTTTGAAACATCGTGTGATCTTTGAGGTTTTAGCCCTTCGCAATCCCCATCCCAAACTATAAATCACTGGTGTGGGTTTCCGGATCCACAATGATCAAACTATAATTCGGTTTGTTTTGGTTTGGTTCAAGTTTTTAGGGCTTCATGTTTTTAGGTTCTAAAAATAAATCTCACATTTAAGATTAAATTATATTTTATTTTTTTGATTTTAACAAAATATATATAAAATAATAATATACTAATTTAATCAAGATTATAAAATTTTAACATATTTTGTATATATAATTATAAATATTTTCATATCAATTTAATTCAGTTCAGTTTGGTTCAATTCGAGATTGGTTAATTTAATATATATAAGTTCATATATCATAGTTATTTTATAATTCTGTTTGGTTTGAGTTTAGAAAATTTGGTTCGAGTTCGAGAATATTTTCCCAACTCCAATTGGGCTTATATAATTTTGTTTTAGTGTCGAAAATGGAAGAAATAGAGAAAGGGGCACACAAAATATGAAAAGGTGATTTGAAAGTTTTTTTTTTCTTAAAGAGAACAACCATAAAGAGAGATTGAGATGAATGAGAGAATGGGAATGATAGTGGTTGAGAAGGTAAGTTTGACAGAGAGAAAACAAAGGAAAAAACTTTTACGGTCTGGATCAAAAGAGAAAGAATATTAATTTTTCAAAGAAAAATGTAATGAATAAGTGAATTAATCAGAAAATTTTGATATTATCTTGAGATATAAAGCCAAAAATAATAAGGTCAAAAATAATATTAAATATATGGAAAGTGACATGTAAGCTTTTTTAGAATTATGGAGATGTTATATGGATTTTTGTATAAAACCAATAATAAACATACATGTCTTTGTTCAAAAGAAAAAACTTACACATGTCAATTAATTTTGAGACATTAAATAGTTGGAAATAACAAATGAATTTTTTTTTAATAATAGTTTTTTTACCAAACTTTTGAATAGCAATGAGAAAATTACAATATGATAAAATATAAAACAACAACATATTATAGAAGTAAATGTATTTAGATTGCATCAAACATCAATTTAGAAAGAAAGATACTGATGGATATAACCAACATGGGAATCAACAAGACAAGCCTGAAAAGATTGCGAAGGCATAACATGACCCAACATAATCATTGATATGATCAAGTTTTACTTCGTTGGGGCTACACTTCAACTGCACATAATGAAATTTTAGTATACAAAGGGTCGAATTCCCCTAGACTCTAGTTCAGACTATATAGTTGTTGTATCGAATTAAGCTAAGTGAGATCTATGTAAATTTAAAAGAAATGCAAATAAAAGAGATGTATATCAATGGGAGAAAGAGCTAGGCTTAGGGAATTTCTAAAGAAAAAATGAATATATGCAAATCAGTCAATTATGATCCAAATTAAGATGTGTTCTTGAAACCGAATCCTAGAATCTCAAATTCCTTTGCAGACACTAATGTCTAAACAAGAATTAAGTGCGGGTTTGATTGTTCACAAAATAAGTAAACAATTCCTTTGCAGATAATTATTTTGCTCACCTTAAGTTAATTTACGTTATTAATCACACTTCTGTGCCAATTAATTATCCTAAGATTTAAGTTTAAGGCGATCAGTCTAGAATTTTAGCATTAAGCACAACCTTTGTGATGTAGCGTATGATTGGCTACTGTTTATCATATATTGCTTTCCGGTTAAGTTTTATTAGGTTTTCGGTTTTGGATTTAATCTTAAAAGGATAGACATGAATCCTTTCAAGATTTTTTATAGATTCTATGGAGATTGCCTCCTATTAGCTTATATAGGTTTTTAGGACTTTTTGTAAACTTACGGTTCTTTGAATCAATACATTGAATTTTAACCTAAAGAGATTTAATCTCTGTGAAGAGGATTCACAAATTGCTTGTCCTTTTGTTGGGAGTACCAATCAAAATCGACAACACTCGAGCATGATACTTGCGTCTCTTGGCAATTCTTGTATCCATCTTATTACTCAGCTTCCGCTTATCTATCAGTTGGTATCTTATACAAATCGTTCTGGGATTTGAACAATGCCTCCGAAGAAACCAGGAACAAACGCTAACCCATAACGCGATAACGAGATATCGGAGTGGGCAGATTTGTATAATACTTTGCTGGCGATGCAAGAGAGTATGCAGACAATAATTCGTTCGTCGATCATGGAGATGGGAGATCTGCTTGCTCAACGCCTCACCGGCCACAACTCTCTCTTCGACGATCATGAAAAGGAGGTCAAAGGCAACCCGTGCGCGGGAAAAGACCATTGCGTCAATGAAGGAAGGCATGACGCCTTTCAGAATAACTTGGGTGATCGAACTGGTCCGAATAACTTGGGTCATCGAACTGGTCCGAATAACTTGGGTGATCGAACTGGTCCAACTAGCAAAAGTTGGGAATTGAGCTTTATGGTTTAAATTAATTAATTTCATGGTGGACTTCATGGTGAAGCTATCCTTGATTGGATGGTTTTGGTGGAAGAGATTTTGGACTTCAAACAGGTCCCGAATGATATGTATGTGCCCTTGGTGGCAATGAAATTTCGTTGTCATGCTACATCATGGTGGAAACATGTGAAGGTTACCAGATTGCGCATGGGAAAATCACCGATCACGACTTGGGAGAAACTCAAAAAACATTTATGTTCTACCTTTCTACCACATAATTTTGATCGGTCAATGTATACGTGATTACAAAACCTACGTCAGGGATTGCGATTAGTCGTCGAGTATGTTGAGGAGTTTTCTCTTTTGTTGACTAGAACAAATATTTACACAGTGAAAAACAGCTGGTTTCACGCTTCACTGGTGGGCTTCCTCAAAACTTACAGGTGGCTTTGTCACAATTCGATCCGACTACTATTTCTGAAGCTCATCGTCGTGCAGATGATCGCTAAGGAGAGTGATAATACGCATACATTGACGATATAGACTGCAGAAGATCAGTTGCTTTGACGCTCACCGTCCTAACGTGTTAAAGTGTTACTCATGCGGTGAACAAGTCCACATGCATACAGCTTGTCCTCACCAGAATCGCTGTGGATTGCTCATAGAAGGTACAATAGAAGAGGATAGACCAACTTTTGATTCTTGTGCGGATGATGAAGATGATGCAATCATCACAATACATCGGGCATAGGGCGGTAAGGGTCACATATTTGTCCCCCGACGTTCTTTCAACACGCGTCGCCGTTAGGATTCAAAGTGGTTGCGGACAAATATTTTTTGCTCCACCTATACAATTCGGGGTCGCATTAGTAATTTTGTCATTGATTCATGCAGCTGTCGTAATGTGATTTTGGAAGATGTTGTGGATAAGCACGGGATTTCATGCGAACCTGACCCAACGCCTTATCCACTTGGCTGGTTCTGTGAGAATGTTAGTGTCCGCATTACCCAGCGAGCTTTGGTGGCTTTCTCGATTGGACTTTATTACAAGGAGCACACCTACAGTGATGTCGCACCTTTGGATATCGCGCATCTCTTGTTAGGACGTCCTTGGGAATTCGATTGGAAAATCATACATGATGGAGCTCAGAACACTTATAGTTTCATATGTGAAACGCATCAGATTTTCCTTCTTCCTTCAAAGGAAGATGTTTTACCGGCTCCACCTTCGCCTCAAAAGGTTCATTTCGTTTCTTCTCAGACACCATCGACGCAAAAAAACAATATGTTATGCCTTTCGGCCTGTCAAACGTACCTAATACTTTCATGCGCATTATTAATCAGGCATTGAGACCATTTATTGGATGCTTTGTGGTCGTATACTTTGACGACATCCTTATCTTCAGTTCATCTCTTGCGGATCACGTTGACCACCTGCGTAAGGTGCTAGAGGTATTATGGAGAGAGGAGTTGTTTGAATGTGAGTTTGGTGTTACAGAGGTACTCATCTCGGGTAACATTTTCTCGGATCACGGTTTGCGAGTGGACATGTCTAAGATTGAGGTTATTAAATTTAAGCCTACACCGGCAACGATCTCTGACGTGCGCAGTTTTCATGGTCTGGCACCCTCTTACAGACGTTTCATCAGCCACTTTAGCTCGATCATGGCACCAATCACTAGTTTCATGAAAGACGAAAAGTTTGAATGGACACCTGAGGCGGCCCATGCTTTTTATCTAATCAAACAAAAGCTAACAACGGCGCCTATTCTTGTCCTTTAGGATTTCGCAAAGACATTCGTGTTACACAGCGATGCTTCAAATTTGGGAATAGGGTCTGTCCTGACTCAAGATGGTCGACTAATGGCTTATTTTAGAAAAAATTGGCTGGAGCGAGAGGACGTTATTGCACATACGACGTCAAATTCTATGCTATCGTCCATGCATCAAATACTTGCATCACTACCTGATCCATCGAGAGTTTGTTCTCTTCACATATCATGGCGCACTCGGACATTTGGATAATCAAGCCAAAGTTTCATCGTGTCACGCAGGATGGATTTCTTATTCACATCAGTTTACATTTTCTATTCGTCATCAGTCTAGTAAGAGCACCACAAATGAAGTTAGTGTGGAAATTCTTTACTTTCGCGAGGTGTACCGACTCCATGGTCTGCCATCGTCAGTTGTATCGGATCGGGATACTCGTTCTCTAACCCACTTTTGGAGGTCTTGTGGAAGCTGCTGAGGACTAGTCTTGACATGAGTTCGGCATATCACCCTCCAAACGGAGGTAACCAATCGATCATTTGGAAATCTGTTACGATGCTTGCTGGATGATAACATCAAGTCTTGGGATTCGAAGCTTTGTAAAGCCGAGTTCGCACATAATCATTCTCTGAACCGGAGTCTTGGGTATAGTCCATTTCATGTGGTGTATGGTGTTGTACCACGTTTCCCTCTGGACTTGTCGACCGCACCAGATAAAACAAGGTATCACAGTGAAGCTGTTGATTTTGTGATTGACCTGCAGGTTCTTCATTGACAGGCGCGGACTAATTTGGAAATAGCCAGCTGTGAAATACAAAGCTGCAGAAGACACTAAGCACCGAGAGCTGCAGAAGACACTAAGCACCGAGAGCTTCTTTTTGAACCATGAGATCTCGTTTGGGTATATCTTACCAAAGAACGATTCCCTTTATGAGATTACAACAAACTTAAGTCAAATAAGATTGGTTTAGTGGAGGTGTTGGAGCGCATTAACCCGAATGAGGATCGTGTGAAGCTTCCACCTAAGCTGCAAACTTCGTATGTGTTTAACATTAAGCACCTTTCACTCTTTCATGGTGATAATGACGGCCAAGATTCGTGGACGAATCCTTTTTCATTGGAGGGAACCTGATGTAGCGTATGATTGGCTATAGTTATATTATCATTGTTGCTTTTAGGTTAAGTTTTATTAGGTTTTTGGATTTGGTTTTAATCTTAAAAGGATAGACATGAATCCTTTCAAGATCTTTTATAGATTCTATGGAGATTGTCTCCTATTAGCTTATATAGGATTTTAGGACTTTTTGTAAACTTACGGTTCTTTGAATCAATACATTGGATTTTAACCTAAAGAGCTTTAATCTGTGTGAAGAGGATTCACAAATTGCTTGTCCTTTTGTTGGGAGTACCAATCAAAATCGACAACACTCGAGCATGATACTTGTGTCTCTTGGCGAATCTTGTATCCATCTTATTACTCAGCTTCCGCTTATCTATCAGTTGGTATCATATACAAATCGTTCTGGGATTTGAAACAATGCCTCCGAAGAAACCAGGAACAAACGCTAACTCACAACGCGATAACGAGATATCGGAGTGGGCAGATTTGCGTACTACTTTGATGGCGATGCAAGAGAGTATGCAGACAATAATCCGTTCGTCGATCATGGAGATGGGAGATCTGCTTGCTCAACGCCTCACCGGCCGCAACTCTCTCTTCGACGATCATGAAAAGGAGGTCGAAGGCAACCCTTTTGCGGGAAACGACCATTGCGTCAATGAAGGAAGGCATGACGCCTTTTTGAATAACTTGGGTGATCGAATTGGTCCGAATAACTTGGGTGATCGAACTGGTCCAACTAGCAAAAGTTGGGAATTGAGATTTATGGTTGAAATTAATTAATTTCACGGTGGACTTCATGGTGAAGCTATCCTTGATTTGGTGGTTTTGGTGGAAGAGATTTTGGACTTCAAACAGGTCTCGAATGATATGTATGTGCCTTTGGTGGCAATGAAATTTCGTTGTCATGCTACATCATGGTGGAAACATGTGAAGGTTGCCAGATTGCGCATGGGAAAATCACCGATCACGACTTGGGAGAAACTAAAAAAACATTTATGTTCTACCTTTCTACCACATAATTTTGATCGGTCAATGTATACGTAATTACAAAACCTACATCAGGGATTGCGATCAGTCGATGAGTATGTTGAGGAGTTTTCTCTTTTGTTGACTAGAACAAATATTTACACAGTGAAACACAGCTGGTTTCACGCTTCATTGGTGGGCTTCCTCAAAAATTACAGGTGGCTTTGTCACAATTCGATCCGACTACTATTTCTGAAGCTCATCGTCGTGCAGACGATCGCTAAGGAGAGTGATAATACGCATACATTGACGAAGACTGCATACGATCAGTTGCTTTGACGTTCACCGTCCTAACGTGTTAAAGTATTACTCATGCGGTGAACAAGTCCACATACATACAGCTTGTCCTCACCAGAATCGTTGTGGATTGCTCATAGTAGGTACAATAGAAGAGGATAGACCAACTTTTAATTCTTGTGCGGATGATGAAGATGATGCAATCATCACAATACATCGGGCATAGGGCAGTAAGGGTCACATATTTGTCCCCCGACGTTCTTTCAACACGCGTCGCCGTTAGGATTCATAGTGGTTGCGGACAAATATTTTTTGCTCCACCTGTACAATTCGGGGTCGCATTAGCAATTTTGTCATTGATTCATGCAGCTGTCGTAATGCGATTTTGGAAGATGTTGTGGATAAGCACGGGATTTCATGCGAACCTGACCCAACGCCTTATCCACTTGGCTGGTTGTGTGAGAATGTTAGTGTCCGCATTACCCAGCGAGCTTTGGTGGCTTTCTCGATTGGACTTTATTACAAGGAGCACACTTACAGTGATGTCGCACCTATGGATATCGCTCATCTCTTGTTAGGACGTCCTTGGGAATTCGATTGGAAAATCATACATGATGGAGCTCAGAACACTTATAGTTTCATATGTGAAACGCATCAGATTTTCCTTCTTCCTTCAAAGGAAGATGTTTTACCGGCTCCACCTTCGCCTCAGAAGGTTCATTTCGTTTCTTCTCAGACACCATCGACGCAAACAAACAATATGTTATGCCTTTCAGCCTGTCAAACGTGCCTAATACTTTCATGCGCATTATTAATCAGGCATTGAGACCATTTATTGGATGCTTTGTGGTCGTATACTTTGACGACATCCTTATCTTCAGTTCATCTCTTGCGGATCACGTTGACCACCTGCGTAAGGTGCTAGAGGTATTATGGAGAGAGGAGTTGTTTGAATGTGAGTTTGGTGTTACAGAGGTACTCATCTCGGGTAACATTTTCTCGGATCACGGTATGCGAGTGGACATGTCTAAGATTGAGGCTATTAAATTTTAGCCTACACCGGCAATGATCTTTGACGTGCGCAGTTTTCATGGTCTGGCGCCCTCTTACAAACGTTTCATCAGCCACTTTAGCTCGATCATGGCACCAATCACTAGTTTCATGAAAGACGAAAAGTTTGAATGTACATTTGAGGCGGCCCATGCTTTTTATCTAATCAAACAAAAGCTAACAACGGCACCTATTCTTGTCCTTTAGGATTTTTCAAAGACATTCGTGTTACACTGCGATGCTTCAAATTTGGGAATAGGGTCTGTCCTGACTCAAGATGGTCGACTAATGGCTTATTTTAGAAAAAAATGGCTGGAGCGAGAGGACGTTATTGCACATACGACGTCAAATTCTATGCTATCGTCCATGCATCAAATACTTGCATCACTACCTGATCCATCGAGAGTTTGTTCTCTTCACATATCATGGCGCACTCGGACATTTGGATAGTCAAGCCAAAGTTTCATCGTGTCACGCAGGATGGATTTCTTATTTACATCAGTTTACATTTTCTATTCGTCATCAGTCTAGTAAGAACACCACAAATGAAGTTAGTGTGGAAATTCTTTACTTTCGCGAGGTGTACCGACTCCATGGTCTGCCATCGTCAGTTGTATCGGATCGGGATACTCGTTCTCTAACCCACTTTTGGAGGTCTTGTGGAAGCTGCTGAGGACTAGTCTTGACATGAGTTCGGCATATCACCCTCCAAACGGAGGTAACCAATCGATCATTTGGAAATCTGTTACGATGCTTGCTGGATGATAACATTAAGTCTTGGGATTCGAAGCTTTGTAAAGCCGAGTTCGCACATAATCATTCTCTGAACCGGAGTCTTGGGTATAGTCCATTTCATGTGGTGTATGGTGTTGTACCACGTTTCCCACTGGACTTGTCGACCGCACCAGATAAAACAAGGTATCACAGTGAAGCTGTTGATTTTGTGATTGACCTGCAGGTTCTTCATTGACAGGCGCGGACTAATTTGGAAATAGCCAGCTGTGAAATACAAAGCTGCAGAAGACACTAAGCACCGAGAGCTGCAGAAGACACTAAGCACCGAGAGCTTCTTTTTGAACCATGAGATCTCGTTTGGGTATATCTTACAAAAGAACGATTCCCTTTATGAGATTACAACAAACTTAAGTCAAATAAGATTGGTTTAGTGGAGGTGTTG
This sequence comes from Orychophragmus violaceus, assembly GCA_030180135.1. Classification (NCBI taxonomy): domain Eukaryota; kingdom Viridiplantae; phylum Streptophyta; class Magnoliopsida; order Brassicales; family Brassicaceae; genus Orychophragmus; species Orychophragmus violaceus. The sequence continues at coordinate 9,474,939 of CM058236.1, forward strand.
GAGCGCATTAACCCGAATGAGGATCGTGTGAAGCTTCCACCTAAGCTGCAAACTTCGTATGTGTTTAACATTAAGCACCTTTCACTCTTTCATGGTGATAATGACGGCCAAGATTCGTGGACGAATCCTTTTTCATTGGAGGGAACCTGATGTAGCGTATGATTGGCTATAGTTATATTATCATTGTTGCTTTTAGGTTAAGTTTTATTAGGTTTTTGGATTTGGTTTTAATCTTAAAAGGATAGACATGAATCCTTTCAAGATCTTTTATAGATTCTATGGAGATTGTCTCCTATTAGCTTATATAGGATTTTAGGACTTTTTGTAAACTTACGGTTCTTTGAATCAATACATTGGATTTTAACCTAAAGAGCTTTAATCTGTGTGAAGAGGATTCAAAATTGCTTGTCCTTTTGTTGGGAGTACCAATCAAAATCGACAACACTCGAGCATGATACTTGTGTCTCTTGGCGATTCTTGTATCCATCTTATTACTCAGCTTCCGCTTATCTATCAGTTTGTATCATATACAAATCGTTCTGGGATTTGAAACAATGCCTCCGAAGAAACCAGGAACAAACGCTAACTCACAACGCGATAACGAGATATCGGAGTGGGCAGATTTGCGTACTACTTTGATGGCGATGCAAGAGAGTATGCAGACAATAATCCGTTCGTCGATCATGGAGATGGGAGATCTGCTTGCTCAACGCCTCACCGGCCGCAACTCTCTCTTCGACGATCATGAAAAGGAGGTCGAAGGCAACCCTTTTGCGGGAAACGACCATTGCGTCAATGAAGGAAGGCATGACGCCTTTTTGAATAACTTGGGTGATCGAATTGGTCCGAATAACTTGGGTGATCGAACTGGTCCAACTAGCAAAAGTTGGGAATTGAGATTTATGGTTGAAATTAATTAATTTCACGGTGGACTTCATGGTGAAGCTATCCTTGATTTGGTGGTTTTGGTGGAAGAGATTTTGGACTTCAAACAGGTCTCGAATGATATGTATGTGCCTTTGGTGGCAATGAAATTTCGTTGTCATGCTACATCATGGTGGAAACATGTGAAGGTTGCCAGATTGCGCATGGGAAAATCACCGATCACGACTTGGGAGAAACTAAAAAAACATTTATGTTCTACCTTTCTACCACATAATTTTGATCGGTCAATGTATACGTAATTACAAAACCTACATCAGGGATTGCGATCAGTCGATGAGTATGTTGAGGAGTTTTCTCTTTTGTTGACTAGAACAAATATTTACACAGTGAAACACAGCTGGTTTCACGCTTCATTGGTGGGCTTCCTCAAAAATTACAGGTGGCTTTGTCACAATTCGATCCGACTACTATTTCTGAAGCTCATCGTCGTGCAGACGATCGCTAAGGAGAGTGATAATACGCATACATTGACGAAGACTGCATACGATCAGTTGCTTTGACGTTCACCGTCCTAACGTGTTAAAGTATTACTCATGCGGTGAACAAGTCCACATACATACAGCTTGTCCTCACCAGAATCGTTGTGGATTGCTCATAGTAGGTACAATAGAAGAGGATAGACCAACTTTTAATTCTTGTGCGGATGATGAAGATGATGCAATCATCACAATACATCGGGCATAGGGCAGTAAGGGTCACATATTTGTCCCCCGACGTTCTTTCAACACGCGTCGCCGTTAGGATTCATAGTGGTTGCGGACAAATATTTTTTGCTCCACCTGTACAATTCGGGGTCGCATTAGCAATTTTGTCATTGATTCATGCAGCTGTCGTAATGCGATTTTGGAAGATGTTGTGGATAAGCACGGGATTTCATGCGAACCTGACCCAACGCCTTATCCACTTGGCTGGTTGTGTGAGAATGTTAGTGTCCGCATTACCCAGCGAGCTTTGGTGGCTTTCTCGATTGGACTTTATTACAAGGAGCACACTTACAGTGATGTCGCACCTATGGATATCGCTCATCTCTTGTTAGGACGTCCTTGGGAATTCGATTGGAAAATCATACATGATGGAGCTCAGAACACTTATAGTTTCATATGTGAAACGCATCAGATTTTCCTTCTTCCTTCAAAGGAAGATGTTTTACCGGCTCCACCTTCGCCTCAGAAGGTTCATTTCGTTTCTTCTCAGACACCATCGACGCAAACAAACAATATGTTATGCCTTTCAGCCTGTCAAACGTGCCTAATACTTTCATGCGCATTATTAATCAGGCATTGAGACCATTTATTGGATGCTTTGTGGTCGTATACTTTGACGACATCCTTATCTTCAGTTCATCTCTTGCGGATCACGTTGACCACCTGCGTAAGGTGCTAGAGGTATTATGGAGAGAGGAGTTGTTTGAATGTGAGTTTGGTGTTACAGAGGTACTCATCTCGGGTAACATTTTCTCGGATCACGGTATGCGAGTGGACATGTCTAAGATTGAGGCTATTAAATTTTAGCCTACACCGGCAATGATCTCTGACGTGCGCAGTTTTCATGGTCTGGCGCCCTCTTACAAACGTTTCATCAGCCACTTTAGCTCGATCATGGCACCAATCACTAGTTTCATGAAAGACGAAAAGTTTGAATGTACATCTGAGGCGGCCCATGCTTTTTATCTAATCAAACAAAAGCTAACAACGGCACCTATTCATGTCCTTTAGGATTTTGAAAAGACATTCGTGTTACACTGCGATGCTTCAAATTTGGGAATAGGGTCTGTCCTGACTCAAGATGGTCGACCAATGGCTTATTTTAGAAAAAATTGGCTGGAGCGAGAGGACGTTATTGCACATACGACGTCAAATTCTATGCTATCGTCCATGCATCAAACACTTGCATCACTACCTGATCCATCGAGAGTTTCTTCTCTTCACATATCATGGCGCACTCGGACATTTGGATAGTCAAGCCAAAGTTTCATCGTGTCACGCAGGATGGATTTCTTATTTACATCAGTTTACATTTCTATTCGTCATCAGTCTAGTAAGAACACCACAAATGCAGTTAGTGTGGCATCGTCAGTTGTATCGGATCGGGATACTCGTTCTCTAACCCACTTTTGGAGGTCTTGTGGAAGCTGCTGAGGACTAGTCTTGACATGAGTTCGGCATATCACCCTCCAAACGGAGGTAACCAATCGATCATTTGGAAATCTGTTACGATGCTTGGTGGATGATAACATCAAGTCCTGGGATTCGAAGCTTTGTCAAGCCGAGTTCGCCCATAATCATTCTCTGAACCGGAGTCTTGGGTATAGTCCATTTCATGTGGTGTATGGCGTTGTACCACGTTTCCCTCTGGATTTGTCGACCGCACCTGATAAAACAAGGTATCACGGTGAAGCTGTTGATTTTGTGATTGACCTGTAGGTTCTTCATTCACAGGCGCAGACTAATTTTGAAATAGCCAGCTGTGAAATACAAAGCTGCAGAAGACACTAAGCACTGAGAGCTGCAGAAGACACTAAGCACCGAGAGCTTCTTTTTGAACCATGAGATCTCGTTTGGGTATATCTTACAAAAGAACGATTCCCTTTATGAGATTACAACAAACTTAAGTCAAATAAGATTGGTTTAGTGGAGGTGTTGGAGCGCATTAACCCGAATGAGGATCGTGTGAAGCTTCCACCTAAGCTGCAAACTTCGTATGTGTTTAACATTAAGCACCTTTCACTCTTTCATGGTGATAATGACGGCCAAGATTCGTGGACGAATCCTTTTTCATTGGAGGGAACCTGATGTAGTGTATGATTGGCTATAGTTATATTATCATTGTTGCTTTTAGGTTAAGTTTTATTAGGTTTTTGGATTTGGTTTTAATCTTAAAAGGATAGACATGAATCCTTTCAAGATCTTTTATAGATTCTATGGAGATTGCCTCCTATTAGCTTATATAGGATTTTAGGACTTTTTGTAAACTTACGGTTCTTTGAATCAATACATTGGATTTTAACCTAAAGAGCTTTAATCTGTGTGAAGAGGATTCACAAATTCCTTGTCCTTTTGTTGGGAGTACCAATCAAAATCGACAACACTCGAGCATGATACTTGTGTCTCTTGGCGATTCTTGTATCCATCTTATTACTCAGCTTCCGCTTATCTATCAGTTGGTATCTTATACAAATCATTCTGGGATTTGAACAATGCCTCCGAAGAAACCAGGAACAAACGCTAACTCACAACGCGATAACGAGATATCGGAGTGGGCAGATTTGCGTACTACTTTGCTGGCGATGCAAGAGAGTATGCAGACAATAATCCGTTCGTCGATCATGGAGATGGGAGATCTGCTTGCTCAACGCCTCACCGGCCGCAACTCTCTCTTCGACGATCATGAAAAGTAGGTTGAAGGCAACCCTTTTGCGGGAAACGACCATTGCGTCAATGAAGGAAGGCATGACGCCTTTCAGAATAACTTGGGTGATCGAACTGGTCCGAATAACTTGGGTGATCGAACTGGTCCAACTAGCAAAAGTTGGGAAATGAGCTTTATGGTTGAAATTAATTAATTTCACGGAGGACTTCATGGTGAAGCTATCCTTGATTGGGTGGTTTTGGTGGAAGAGATTTTGGACTTCAAACAGGTCTCGAATGATATGTATGTGCCTTTGGTGGCAATGAAATTTCGTTGTCATGCTACATCATGGTGGAAACATGTGAAGGTTACCAGATTGCGCATGGGAAAATCACCGATCACGACTTGGGAGAAACTCAAAAAACATTTATGTTCTACCTTTCTACCACATAATTTTGATCGGTCAATGTATACGTGATTACAAAACCTACGTCAGGGATTGCGATCAGTCGATGAGTATGCTGAGAAGTTTTCTCTTTTGTTGACTAGAACAAATATTTACACAGTGAAACACAGCTTGTTTCACGCTTCATTGGTGGGCTTCCTCAAAAATTACAGGTGGCTTTGTCACAATTCGATCTGACTACTATTTCTGAAGCTCATCGTCATGCAGACGATCGCTAAGGAGAGTGATAATACACATACATTGACGATCTAGACTGCAGACGATCAGTTGCTTTGACGTTCACCGTCCTAACGTGTTAAAGTGTTACTCATGCGGTGAACAAGGCCACATACATACAGCTTGTCCTCACCAGAATCGCCGTGGATTGCTCATAGAAGGTACGATAGAAGAGGATAGACCAACGTTTGATTCTTGTGCGAATGATGAAGATGATGCAATCATCACAATACATCGGGCATAGGGCGGTAAGGGTCACATATTTGTCCCCCGACGTTCTTTCATCACACGTCGCCGTTAGGATTCAAAGTGGTTGCGACAAATATTTTTTGCTCCACCTGTACAACTCGGGGTCGCATTAGCAATTTTGTCATTGATTCATGCAGCTGTCGCAATATGATTTTGGAAGATGTTGTGGATAAGCACGGGATTGCATGCGAACCTGACCCCACGCCTTTTCCACTTGGCTGGTTGTGTGAGAATGTTAGTGTCCGCATTACCCAGCGAGCTTTGGTGGCTTTCTCGATTGGACTTTATTACAAGGAGCACACTTACAATGATGTCGCGCCTATGGATATCGCTAATCTCTTGTTAGAACGTCCTTGGGAATTTGATTGGAAAATTATACATGATGGAGCTCAGAACACTTATAGTTATGTGAAACGCATCAGATTTTCCTTCTTCCTTTAAAGGAAGATGTTTTACCGGCTCCACCTTCGCCTCAGAAGGTTCATTTCGTGTCTTCTCAGACACCATCGACGCAAACAAACAATATGTTATGCCTTTCGGCCTGTCAAACGTGCCTAATACTTTCATGCGCATTATGAATCAGGCATTAAGACCATTTATTGGATGCTTTGTGGTCGTATACTTTGACGACATCCTTATCTTCAGTTCATCTCTTGCGGATCACGTTGACCACCTGCGTAAGGTGCTAGAGTTATTATGGAGAGAGGAGTTGTTTGAATGTGAGTTTGGTGTTACAGAGGTACTCTTCTCGGGTAACATTTTCTCGGATCACGGTTTACGAGTGGACATGTCTAAGATTGAGGCTATTAAATTTTAGCCTACACCGGCAACGATCTCTGACGTGCGCAGTTTTCATGGTCTGGCGCCCTCTTACAGACGTTTCATCAGCCACTTTAGCTCGATCATGGCACCAATCACTAGTTGCATGAAAGACGAAAAGTTTGAATGGACACCTGAGGCGGCCCATGCTTTTTATCTAATCAAACAAAAGCTAACAACGGCGCCTATTCTTGTCCTTTTGGATTTCGCAAAGACATTCGTGTTACACTGCGATGCTTCAAATTTGGGAATAGGGTATGTCCTGAATCAAGATGGTCGACCAATGGCTTATTTTAGAAAAAATTGGCTGGAGCGAGAGGACGTTATTGCACATACGACGTCAAATTCTATGCTATCATCCATGCATCAAACACTAGCATCACTACCTGATCTATCGAGAGTTTGTTCTCTTCACATATCATGGCGCACTCGGACATTTGGATAGTCAAGCCAAAGTTTCATCGTGTCACGCAGGATGGATTTCTTATTTACATCAGTTTACATTCTCTATTCGTCATCAGTCTAGTAAGAACACCACAAATGCAGTTAGTGTGGCAATTCTTTACTTTCGTGAGGTGTACCGACTCCATGGTCTGCCATCGTCAGTTGTATCGGATCGGGATACTCGTTCTCTAACCCACTTTTGGAGGTCTTGTGGAAGCTGCTGAGGACTAGTCTTGACATGAGTTCGGCATATCACCCTCCAAACGGAGGTAACCAATCGATCATTTGGAAATCTGTTACGATGCTTGGTGGATGATAACATCAAGTCCTGGGATTCGAAGCTTTGTCAAGCCGAGTTCGCCCATAATCATTCTCTGAACCGGAGTCTTGGGTATAGTCCATTTCATGTGGTGTATGGCGTTGTACCACGTTTTCCTCTGGACTTGTCGACCGCACCAGATAAAACAAGGTATCACGGTGAAGCTGTTGATTTTGTGATTGACCTGCAGGTTCTTCATTGACAAGCGCGGACTAATTTGGAAATAGCCAGCTGTGAAATACAAAGCTGCAGAAGACACTAAGCACCGAGAGCTTCTTTTTGAACCATGAGATCTCGTTTGGGTATATCTTACAAAAGAACAATTCCCTTTATGAGATTACAACAAACTTAAGTCAAATAAGATTGGTTTAGTGGAGGTGTTGGAGCGCATTAACCCGAATGAGGATCGTGTGAAGCTTCCACCTAAGCTGCAAACTTCGTATGTGTTTAACATTAAGCACCTTTCACTCTTTCATGGTGATAATGACGGCCAAGATTCGTGGACGAATCCTTTTTCATTGGAGGGAACCTGATGTAGCGTATGATTGGCTATAGTTATATTATCATTGTTGCTTTTAGGTTAAGTTTTATTAGGTTTTTGGATTTGGTTTTAATCTTAAAAGGATAGACATGAATCCTTTCAAGATCTTTTATAGATTCTATGGAGATTGCCTCCTATTAGCTTATATAGGATTTTAGGACTTTTTGTAAACTTATGGTTCTTTGAATCAATACATTGGATTTTAACCTAAAGAGCTTTAATCTGTGTGAAGAGGATTCACAAACTGCTTGTCCTTTTGTTGGGAGTACCAATCAAAATCGACAATACTCGAGCATGATACTTGTGTCTCTTGGCGATTCTTGTATCCATCTTATTACTCAGCTTCCGCTTATCTATCAGTTGGTATCTTATACAAATCGTTCTGGGATTAATTTGAACAATGCCTCCGAAGAAACCAGGAACAAACACTAACTCACAACGCGATAACGAGATATCGGAGTGGGCAGATTTGCGTACTACTTTGATGGCGATGCAAGAGAGTATGCAGACAATAATCCGTTCGTCGATCATGGAGATGGGAGATCTGCTTTCTCAACGCCTCACCGGCCAGAACTCTCTCTTCGACGATCATGAAAAGGAGGTCGAAGGCAACCCTTTTGCGGGAAACGAACATTGTGTCAATGAAGGAAGGCATGAAGCCTTTCAGAATAACTTGGGTGATTGAACTGGTCCGAATAACTTGGGTGATCGAACTGGTCCAACTAGCAAAAGTTGGGAATTGAGCTTTATGGTTGAAATTAATTAATTTCGTGATGGACTTCATGGTGAAGCTGTCCTTGATTGGGTGGTTTTGGTGGAAGAGATTTTGGACTTCAAACAGGTCTCGAATGATATGTATGTGCCTTTGGTGGCAATGAAATTTCGTTGTCATGCTACATCATGGTGGAAACATGTGAAGGTTACCAGATTGCGCATGGGAAAATCACCGATCACGACTTGGGAGAAACTCAAAAAACATTTATGTTCTACCTTTCTACCACATAAGTTTGATCGGTCAATGTATACGTGATTACAAAACCTACGTCAGGGATTGCGATCAGTCGATGAGTATGCTGAGAAGTTTTCTCTTTTGTTGACTAGAACAAATATTTACACAGTGAAACACAGCTTGTTTCACGCTTCATTGGTGGGCTTCCTCAAAAATTACAGGTGGCTTTGTCACAATTCGATCCGACTACTATTTCTGAAGCTCATCGTCATGCAGATGATCGCTAAGGAGAGTGATAATACACATACATTGACGATCTAGACTGCAGACGATCAGTTGCTTTGACGTTCACCGTCCTAACGTGTTAAAGTGTTACTCATGCGGTGAACAAGGCCACATACATACAACTTGTCCTCACCAGAATCGTCGTGGATTGCTCATAGAAGGTACGATAGAAGAGGATAGACCAACGTTTGATTCTTGTGCGAATGATGAAGATGATGCAATCATCACAATACATCGGGCATAGGGCGGTAAGGGTCACATATTTGTCCCCCGACGTTCTTTCATCACACGTCGCCGTTAGGATTCAAAGTGGTTGCGGACAAATATTTTTTGCTCCACCTGTACAACTTGGGGTCGCATTAGCAATTTTGTCATTGATTCATGCAGCTGTCGTAATGTGATTTTGGAAGATGTTTTGGATAAGCACGGGATTGCATGCGAACCTGACCCCACGCCTTTTCCACTTGGCTGGTTGTGTGAGAATGTTAGTGTCCGCATTACCCAGCGAGCTTTGGTGGCTTTCTCGATTGGACTTTATTACAAGGAGCACACTTACAGTGATGTCGCGCCTATGGATATCGCTCATCTCTTGTTAGAACGTCCTTGGGAATTCGATTGGAAAATCATACATGATGGAACTCAGAACACTTATAGTTTCATATGTGAAACGCATAAGATTTTCCTTCTTCCTTCAAAGGAAGATGTTTTACCGGCTCCACCTTCGCCTCAGAAGGTTCATTTCGTGTCTTCTCAGACACCATCGACGCAAACAAACAATATGTTATGCCTTTCGGCCTGTCAAACGTGCCTAATACTTTCATGCGCATTATGAATCAGGCATTGAGACTATTTATTGGATGCTTTGTGGTCGTATACTTTGACGACATCCTTATCTTCAGTTCATCTCTTGCGGATCACGTTGACAACCTGCGTAAGGTGCTAGAGGTATTATGGAGAGAGGAGTTGTTTGAATGTGAGTTTGGTGTTACAGAGGTACTTTTCTCGGTAAACATTTTCTCGGATCACGGTTTGCGAGTGGACATGTCTAAGATTGAGGCTATTAAATTTTAGCCTACACCGGCAACGATCTCTGACGTGCGCAATTTTCATGGTCTGGCGCCCTCTTACAGACGTTTCATCAGCCACTTTAGCTCGATCATGGCACCAATCACTAGTTGCATGAAAGACGAAAAGTTTGAATGGACACCTGAGGCGGCCCATGCTTTTTATCTAATCAAACAAAAGCTAACAACGGCGCATATTCTTGTCCTTTAGGATTTCGCAAAGACATTCGTGTTACACTGCGATGCTTCAAATTTGGGAATAGGGTCTGTCCTGACTCAAGATGGTCGACCAATGGCTTATTTTAGAAAAAATGGCTGGAGCGAGAGGACGTTATTGCACATACGACGTCAAATTCTATGCTATCGTCCATGCATCAAACACTAGCATCACTACCTGATCTATCGAGAGTTTGTTCTCTTCACATATCATGGCGCACTCGGACATTTGGATAGTCAAGCCAAAGTTTCATCGTGTCACGCAGGATGGATTTCTTATTTACATCAGTTTACATTCTCTATTCGTCATCAGTCTAGTAAGAACACCACAAATGCAGTTAGTGTGGCAATTCTTTACTTTCGCGAGGTGTACCGACTCCATGGTCTGCCATCGTCAGTTGTATCGGATCGGGATACTCGTTCTCTAACCCACTTTTGGAGGTCTTGTGGAAGCTGCTGAGGACTAGTCTTGACATGAGTTCGGCATATCACCCTCCAAACGGAGGTAACCAATCGATCATTTGAAAATCTGTTACGATGCTTGGTGGATGATAACATCAAGTCCTGGGATTCGAAGCTTTGTCAAGCCGAGTTCGCCCATAATCATTCTCTGAACCGGAGTCTTGGGTATAGTCCATTTCATGTGGTGTATGGCGTTGTACCTCGTTTCCCTCTGGACTTGTCGACCGCACTAGATAAAACAAGGTATCACGGTGAAGATGTTGATTTTGTGATTGACCTGCAGGTTCTTCATTGACAGGCGCGGACTAATTTGGAAATAGCCAGCTGTGAAATACAAAGTTGCAGAAGACACTAAGAATCGAGAGCTTCTTTTTGAACCATGAGATCTCGTTTGGGTATATCTTACAAAAGAACGATTCCCTTTATGAGATTATAACAAACTTAAGTCAAATAAGATTGGTTTAGTGGAGTGGTTGGAGCGCATTAACCCGAATGAGTATCGTGTGAAGCTTCCACCTAAGCTGCAAACTTCGGATGTGTTTAACATTAAGCACCTTTCACTCTTTCATGGTGATAATGACGGCCAAGATTCGTGGTCAAATCCTTTTTCATTGGAGGGAACATGATGTAGCGTATGATTGGCTATAGTTATATTATCATTGTTGCTTTTAGGTTAAGTTTTATTAGGTTTTTGGATTTGGTTTTAATCTTAAAAGTATAGACATGAATCCTTTCAAGATTGTTTTACAGATTCTCTGGAGATTCCCTCCCATGATATACCACTTATATCAGATGCTCCAATATCTTTTAAAGTCCTCCAAACGTGTGCAAACCTATAAAATACCTTAAAATATTCGAATGACACTACAAAAGACTCAAATATATACATATATCATGGCATAAACACCTAAAAACCATGATATTTCATCTCCTCCACACTTACCAAATGTCCCAAGTAAACTCCACAATCAGATTCAGAGCATTCAAATTCATCATACTGACTTATATAATCTAATAAGTGCGGTCTCACAAAGGGAGTATCGATCAAAGAACACATGGACTCTTATTATGTTAGTATCTGACCACAATACTATCATTTTATGGTTCCTTTCTTCTCCTTTTTCTCCCATTTAGCATCTGAGTTTTTCTCATTGGGTATAATTTTATTTCATCCAAGTGGTGTTCATAAAATTAAAGCAGTCACGGGTATGCTTGAACGGTACTTAGTTAGATCATGACTGATAATTAATCTGCATGACTTGATTTTTTTGAGAACTCCCTTGACCTAGCGCCTTTTAATGCTGAGAAACACACCGTCTGATATTCTATTTACAGCTTTAGTTTTATTGCTTTTGATTGCTGTTTCTTAGCTTAACTCAACGCTTGATTATCTATCGTAAGATTTAGTGAGTCTCTGTGTTCGATCCCTATATACTTCAATTGCATGTGCACTTACAAGGTAGCTCTAGGAAATTAAACTTAGAGCATATCAAGTTTTTGGCGCCGTTGCCGGGGACACTTTTGAGTCTTCAGTAGATTTAAGTTTAGATTTAAGACTAGGTTTTTCGATTTTAGTTTCTAATTTTTCCTTTTGTTTTGTCTCTATCGTGTGTTCAGGTCTACGTGAAGAACATCTGCATTGACCAGCACTCTTCGAGCATCGATCGACGAACTCACGACTCAGCACCGATCGACGCATCTTCTTCATCGGCCGACACAATGTCCGTGAATCAGACAGTGTATGCCTAATCGTGCACTCAGAAGCAATCCATACAAAGAGCTCATTTTTCTTGAGAATCAGGAGCTTGCAAGGCTTGAGAGAACAAACAGAAAATACAGAAGCCGGTGAAAATGTTGAATCCTAATGTTGTGGTGGTTACTCGGGATAAAGATGGTGTTCAGAGGGATTTAGAGAACAATGCTTACAACAATCAGGGCCATAGACTTGATGCAGATGGAAATCTTATTGTGATGCCGATTGTTGAACCAGTTGTGCATGTGGGCGCAGGACAACCTGGAGGTGGTGGTGGAAAAGATGACAACATTGTAGTCTATACACAACCTAATGCGCAAGGGATACGCGATCTTGGAGGACTCTTGCTGATTACAACATGCATGATGAGTTATATGCTAATAGATCTGCGATTAGACTTCCTCCTATTCAGAGGAATGACTTCGAGATGAAGACTTCCTACTACACTCTTGTGGGACAACATCTCTTCCATGGGCATGCACATGAGCACCCTATGGACCATATTGAAATATTTGAGGATATGGTCAAAGGGATGAGGAATAATGGAGTGAGTTATGACTTCGTGCACCGCAATCTTTTCCCACACTAACTTCCTAGGGAAGCTGCAAATTGGTTGAAGCATATTCCACTTGGGACTCTCACTACTTGGGATGCTACTAAGAAGAAGTTCTTTAGAAACTTCTATGATGATGCTAGATCTGACCAGCTGAGTGAGGACATTCTACAGTTCAAGAAGGGACCTACAGAGGCTCTCAAAGCCGCATGGATTCGATTCAAGATGTATCAACATGACTGCCCGCATCATGGTTTCTCTGAAGTTCAGCTGTTGGGCATTTTCTCCAGAGATGTAGACTGCTGGTATCAGATGGCACTGGATGCTGCTAGCAATGGAAACTTCAACACAAAGTATCCAGAGAAAGCTGATTGATAACTTGGTGTCTATCAACAACACTGAGAATGCTGTTTTGGAGAGGAAGAAATCAGGTGGAAAAGTGGATGGAAATCATATAGCTGAAATGAAGAACAATGATTGATTATGTCCAAAGCCTTCTGATTGGGAATAAGCATGTCCAATTTTCTCAAGATGTTGAGACATTTGAGGTTGAGGATGATGGTGATGAAGAGGATGTGAACTACATTGGTGGATCTGGTTTTCAGGGTAACAGTTTGGGAATCAGCAAGGCAGAGGTGGCTACAATGGAATGGGTCAGAGGAGTACCTTCACAGGTAATCAAAACTCTTCTGGTTTCACTCCTAAGCCTCAGTAACAGAAGCCTTTTTAGAGCAATAACAACAACCCTTGAAATAACAACAGTTTCACCAGGAACTGTGAATCTTCATCCTATCAACCTGCTCCTCCACAAAATCAGCAGTCTGATAAGATGATGGGTATGTTGGAACAACTTCTGGAAGGTCAGTAGAAGAGTACAGTGGACTCTAATGGGGAGATTGACGCTCTGTACTTGGATCTGAATTGAAAGATTGATGCTATGAGCAATCATGTCAAGAAGCTGGATGTCCAGGTTGCGCAGATTGTTGGGTCTTCAAAGAGGAAAGATGGAACTCTCCCTGGGAGAACAAATGCTAATCCAAAGTACCAATGTAATGCAATTACATTGAGAAGTGGTAAGGAGGTCATTCCTGTGCTGAAAAAGGGTCTGAGCTTGGAGGAAATCGTTGAAATTGAAGAAATGGAAGATGAAATTCACGACCTGTAGAGAGCATCGACCGACGCACCTCTGCATCAGCTGAAAATCTGCATACTTCTTCAAGTTTCGAAGGAGATTTGAACAAAGGAGTCACAACCAAGGCTGACGCAAAGGTCGTCGCAGCTGAATCAAGTGTCGACCGACGCAACCCTAGCGTTGATTGACGCAAAGACCGTGCACAGAAACTAGACACTGAAAATCTCAAAACTGCAGATGAAAGAGTCTACAAACCTAAGGTTCCCTTCCCTAAGAACCCTATGAAGTCAAATTACAAGCTTTAGTTGGCTAAGTGCAAGGAGATAATGAGTAAGGTGCTAATTGAAGTCACTTTGATTGATGCTCTTAAAACAACTCCTATGATGAAGAGATGTCTGAAAGACAGGCTTTCGGGCAACATGTCTGATGAAGAAGGTGTACTGATGATCTCTCAAGTATGCAGTGATGTGATTCAAGGCAAGATTCCTGAGAAACTAAAGGATCCAGGGAATTTTGTGTTGGATTATTTTATATACAGAGATAGATTTGAGAGGACATTGCGTGATCTTGGTTCAAGTGTGAACCTCATGCCTTTCTCTGTTGCTCAGAAGCTTGGGATGAAAGATTTCATGCTTACAAGAATCTCATTGGTCTAGCTAATAAGACTGTCAGGATCCCATAAGGAGTGCTGGAAGATGTTCCAATAAGGATTGGCAGCTATGTGATCCCGACAGACTTTGTGGTTCTGCAGTATGGAGAGGAACCAAGGGATCCACTTATCTTGGGTAGACCCTTCTTGACTACTGCTGGAGTAATGATTGACTACAAGAAGGGAACAATCATTATGAATGTGGGCGATCTTAAGATGAGTTTTGATATGGATAAGCTGGTGAAGAGGCCAACCATCGACAGACAGACCCTGTATGTGGACACTCTCGATGATTTGGTAGAGGAATTCTTTTAATTGAAACATGTTAAGGATCCTTTGGAGAGAGCTCTACTAAGATCAGTGCAGGAATTTGAGCATCTGGAGGATGAGCATGCTATTGGAGATGCTAGATTGATGGATTCTATAGAGCGAGTTATGCAGCTAGAGGTGCAAGACGAACTGGTGCATCGACCGACACACCCTGTGCATCAGTCGGCGCACATCGCGAATGCAAATTGGTTAGAGGAGAAAGCTCCGAAAATTGAACCCAAACAACTCCCTTCTGGACTAAGGTAAGCATTTCTTGGACCTAATTCGACATATCCTATTATCAAAAATGCTTCCTTAAACAACGCAGAGACTTCCTTACTAATGAGTAAGCTGCTCAAGTATCACAAAGCTCTTGGCTATTCTCTTGATGAAATTTAAGGTATCTCTCTGGATCTGTGCAAGCATAGGATACATCTAGAGGATGAGACGAAGTCGTCTGTTGAGCATCAGATAAGGCTGAATCCGAATCTGAAGGAAGTGGTGAAGAAGGAGACTCTGAAACTGTTGGAAGCTGAAATAATGTATCCTATCTCTGACAGTGATTGGGTCAGTCCAGTGCATGTTGTGCCTAAAAAAGGAGGTGTTACAGTGGTCAAGAACGAGAAGAATGAGCTGATCGCTACAAGGATTGTGACTGGACACATGATGTGCACTGACTACATGAAGTTGAATGATGCAACCAGGAAGGATCATTTCCCACTGCCATTCATTGATCAGATGCTGGAGAGGTTAGCTAATCACCCTGAATACTGCTTCCTAGATGGGTACTCTTGTTTCTTTCACATTCTCATTCATCTTGAGGATCAGAGGAAGACCACTTTTTCTTGTCCCTATGGTAGTTTTGCATACCGAAAAATGCCATTTTGACTCTGTAATGCTCTAGCCACATTCCAGATATGTATGATGTCTATATTCACAGACATGATTGAGGAATTCATGGAGGTATTTATGGATGACTATTCTGTCTATGGATCTTCATATCATGAGTGTTTGGACAACCTATGCAAAGTGCTAGCTAGATGTGAAAAGAGGCACTTGGTTATGAATTGGGAGAAGTGCCATTTCATGGTCAGATATGGCATTGTTCTTGGGAAAAGAGTTTTAGAAGCAAGGATCGAGGTTGATCGCGCGAAGATTGAGGTCATGACCAGCTTGTAGGCGCCAGATTCAGTGAAATCAGTGAAGATCTTTCTGGGACATGATGGTTTCTACAAGAGGTTCATCAGGGATTTCAGTAAGATTACTACACCAATAACTGCTTTGCTATGTAAGGATGTGAAATTTGAGTACACTGCAAATTCCCAGACTGCATTTCAACAGATCAACAGATTGGGAGTTTCCTTATGAGTTAATGTGTGATGCAAGTGATTTTGCTGTAGGAGCTGTTCTGGGGCAGAAGAAGAACAAGTAACTTCATGATATCTATTATGTCAGCAAAACACTAGATGATGCACAAAGAGACTATGCCACTACATATAAAGAGTTGTTGGCAGTTGTTTTTACATTTGAGAAATTTCGCCCCTATCTGGTTGGATCAATGGTGATAATACATACATACCACTCAGCTCTGAAGTACTTGATGCAGAAGAAGGATGCAAAGCCAAGGCTTTTGAGGTGGATTTTCCTTCTTCAGGAATTTGACATTGAGGTAAAGAATAAGAAAGGAGTTGAAAATGGAGTTGCTGATCATCTTTCAAGGATCAGGGTTGAGGAAGACGTTCCCATTGATAAATTTTCTGCATGAGGAGAATGTCAAATTGATTGAGACAGTTTTTGGGATGGATTTGAACAGAAACCTCAAAACTGTTAATTTTAGCAGAACGCATCGATCGATGCCACACATGCGACGATCGATGCAGGCCCCGATGCTGAGTCCATCGATGCACCCCTCCGCGTTGGTCGACGCACTGAGACTACGAACCTGGAACCTTACAAGGTGCAAATTGTGTTGGATCTCCTAGGATCTAGGGTTCGTTATATTGAAATTACCAACCTCGTTCTTACCTAGAACTGGCAGCGGAATGATTGGTGAACGAGATCACTGAGCGACTCAGATGCTTCGCCTCTACCAGATACACATGCACACAAACCTGGAAACCGGGATGCTAGTGCCGGATCTATGGGATCTCTGAGTTTTGGTGTTTCTGCCTCTTCTGTCAAGAAAGAGACGACGGCTACTGATTCAGGTCGAAAACCTCAGGTTTTATTCATACCTAGAATTATTCTTAACGGGCCAGACTCGTTTGAGTCATAAATCAAAACGTCTGTTCGAAAGCCCGAACTGTGTCGACCGACACACATACTGTGTCGATTGACACAACACCATTAACTCGATATTAATGTGTATCCAATACACATTAACATGATCATTACCATAATGACCATTCCCATGTTTTAGCTTCCAGTTTGCTTAGGTGTGTGACCCTATAGGATCATATAATACTGGCAGTAAGTCTACAACTTACAGATTGCAAGAGGCTTCTAGCAAAACATTGCAACCGTCCAGTATTATACGAATGTCTGATCTCGACACACAACTATCATTAGGAGTGAGTACAAGTGTGATTTCAGGACACTATCCCAACAATCTCCCACTTGTACTGGAATCATCAATTCCTATAATCCTTTTGTCTCTATATCTCGATTTGGCATAAGGCAAGATTGGTGTCATCCTTATTAAGCCAACATCGTGTTTATCGAACTCCTGATCTTATACTGAACATTACAAACAACTGAACTACAGTTCGTTTGAGTGCGGCCACACATTTTCTCAGCATTTAATCTTCGATAGGCCCTGAGATATTTATCTCCCGTTATTCAGGAGGGACAAATCTCATCTTGTTCCATCCCTATTTCAACGCACACTTCATGATGTACTTGAACAGTGCCGTTATAGTCGCCAGTTACGGGTCGACGTTTGACAAAGTCAAAGTGTACCAATTCATATGCAAGAAAGCATGATGAACTCAGGTCTGAGGACTATACTCTATAGTCGTAATGAGAACCTCTCATGACACAGATATAACTATCCTGGAGACTTCTCATTAGCGGGTCATGTCCGATCATATGTTCAGCAACATATATCTATGTGACTGACTGTGATAATCATATCATTGGCTCCATGAAACTTAGCCAACAGTCACCTCACAATCTAGTCTCTCGCGGTTTCCATTGTCCCACTTTGACAACCTCGACTAGGGACAAAACATAATTTATATCATCTATGACTTATAGGGTTTCATGATCAAGTCCTCAACCTGATGGCCTATAATATGACATAAACATATTTTGGGACCATTATTTAATTATCCAATAGTCAAATAATGTTGATGTCAGTTTTCATAAACATGACCATATCATATCTATCTGAACATCATAACTAAACTAACTCCCACTAGAATCAAGACCAAGTCTTCAGATATCTAGGACCTACAGCAACAGTATTCAACTCGTGCTTAGGTTGTGAGAGATGCTGCGGTGTTCTTGCTTGGAACCATTCCAACAAACCACACCGCTATTCTTTAATGAGCACTATTCTACGGTCCTCTGCTTGGAAACCATTCCAACAGACAACACCGCTACACAGGCAAAAAGACATAACCAAGTGAGAACCGGGAATCATCTTTGTCCGTCCAACTACTCATAACTGATTTGTCTATTTCTCAGTTGTACAAGAACCTATCCTTAGTGTTTCTCAAACACTTGGGGACATTCCTTTACAACTGTCCAGTGACTCTTATTGGAGCAAATTGGTATCTTCTCGTCATGCTTTATGCGTCAGCTGCATTTAGACGAGCGCATAATATGGCATTCATGATGGATTCTATTGCATAAGCAAAAGGAATCACACTCATAGACACTAGCTCAGCCAGTGTCCAATACACCTCTTCTTGCTAAGATCATTGCCATAAGACCTTTGGTGTGAAGTCATTCTTGGAATCATGCATATTGGAGCTGTCCATTACCTTATAATCATAAGGATTCTGACACGATCCAATTAGCTCTTCTGATCCATCTCAATGGATCCATATTCCAAGAACTTACGCGACCTCTCCCATGTCCATCGTTAAATTTGACTTCCGACCCAAATCTTGACAAGACTTTAGCGTCAGAACGTCGTTTATGAGATTAAGTACGTTCTAAACATACAGTTTGAGAATTGCAACTACGCTCCCACTAGTTTACTTGTAAATGCATTGTTTCTATTCGTTCCTGATCGAGTCAAAGCCTTTGACCGTTTTAACAGAACATAGATTCCAACTCCAAGATGTTTGCTTCAATCTATGAATAGATTGGTGAAGCTAACATGCATACCCAGCCTATTTTCGGAGTTGGGGCCCACTATCGCTTCTTTGAATTTCGCAGGCTCGTCACTTTTCAATGATCAACTGATCACGGCAATCGGCTACGAGAAATCACTCTCGAGTTAGCGACGGATCCTTTCGGATCTGCGAATTTCGGGCTCCACAGGTGTAGATCCTACAACCCTTTGTAGATCCAACCGCTGCTCTCCCTCAATAGGTTGAACAGCCTCCTGTGTTTCTCGAATTTCTTCGAGTTGTACTTTTACTCCCACTGTTCTTCTTGGAAAAACAGAGTTCCGAACAACAAAACTTTGTTCTCGGATTGGCTGCAAAAGTACTAAGCCTCGGTTTCCCTAGGACAACCAGCGAAGCAGCACTTATCAGTTTTGGGTTCAAGTTTGTTTGATGACAACTGCCTTACACAAACCTTGCAATCCCAATTAATCAGAAAAACATATTTGGAAATCACCCTGTCCACATCCAATGTGGTGTTTTTCACTGATTCTGATAGAAAACTTATTTAGCGTAAACATGTTCATTTTAGAGCGTATTTTAAAAGAATAATGGAAGATTCATTTGACTCAGCATTAATCGGAGCATATCCAATAAGATCCGATTCATTCTCTCAGAAGCACCATTCAAGGTTTTCAGGAGAGATGAGCTGTGAAATGACTTCACACTCACTTAGATGATCACCCAATTCTTGACTCAAGTATTTTTCCTTCACGATCTAATCGAGGATCTTAATACTTCTGTCAACTCGGTTCTATACTTCATTCTGAAACTCCTTTGATCATTCCAAAGGATTCTGACTCGTGTCTCATCAAATGAACACAGTCATACTTACTGAAGCCATCAATAAGTCAATGAAGTATTGAAGTTTTCCTTTGGCACTAATGCTCATCGGGCCACATACTTCAGTACGTGCAAGGCCCAATAAGCCTCTGGCCCTTTTCTTTAGCTCTGCTAAAGAAGCCTTAGTCATTTAGCCCAGTAAGCAGAATCCATGTCTCAATTGATTTATAATCAAATGAACCTGAAGCCCATAACTATGGAACTTCTGAAGCCGCTTTACTCTATGAGGTCAAAACAACTATGCTAAGGAAAATCGAGTTCAAGTCATCAGACTTAAACCGTTTGGTATTTATGTTATATCCAAGTGTATATTGGTTTGAAATATAAAACCCATTTAAAAGGGGTGCTACCATATAATATTTCATTAAGATCAAAAGAACAATACTTGTCTTTTATCAGAATGAAAAACATCCAAATTCTTTACAAGAAAATGAAAGACATCTCTGCACGAAGCAGGTACATAGTAGCAATTACTTAATTCAAAACCAAGCTTGAAAGGTTCCTACAAGTGGAGAATCTCTACGGCTTATGTAGCAACCATTGCTCCATACCCGACACGCAGTTCCACTTGTCCTTTCCTCAACGTTCTACCGTTGCTTAGGCCCTGCATATCAGTACCACAACTAGTATCCAATACATATGTAGAACTTGAATTAATAACACAATACCTGAAGAAGAAGTACCATACATCTCCTTCATCTCTTGTGAATCTTCCAAGAATTTAATGCAATCTCTCTTCCAATGCCCATACTCATCACAGTAGAAGCACTTTCTAACACCAGATGGGCCGGACTTGGGCTTATAAGATGACACAGGCTTATCCTGATTCCAAATCTGGACGGCCCTGTATCTACCCATTTCAACACAAGATTTCTCAAATCTTTTACCCTTTATGATGTTTTGCTCAGCTGTTTTGAGCATGCCATGCAGCTCAGTCAACGTCTTCGTCAAGTTATTCTTGATATAGTTTTTGACAAACTTATCATAACTAGACGGCAGTGACTGCAGAATGATGTCTGTAGCCAACTCTAAGCTGACAGGACAATCCAGTTTCCCCAGGTTATCAACGTAACCCATCATTTTAATGACATGAGGACTCACTGGAACATCCTCTGGTAGTCTGCACCCAGTGAGAGACTTCACCATCTGGAATCTCTCAACTCGTGCCAGATCCTGAAACATCAGTTTCAGGCTGGTGATCATCTCTATTGGCGACTCCATGTTCTCGTATTGACTCTTCAAGTCCGAGTTCATGGTAGCCAACATGAGACCACGCACATCTACCACATCAATATAATGCTTATTCCAAGCATTATATACTGCATTCGAGCGATTGGCCCCAAGCCTTTCTGGAAGATCTTTCTCAAGGACATAGTCCTTACTCTCCTGCTTGAGGATTAATCTCAAATTGCGATACCAATTCAGGAAATTTGACCCATTTAACTTGTCCTTCTCAAGGACGGGTCGTAACGAGAAGGTAGTTTTAGACATAGGCTGCAAAATTATAATCAAAGAAAATTTTAGTTATGATTTCAGGAAATGAGGAATCTTATCCAATAAGAAAACTCGCATTATATTCAAACAACGTTTCCTCTATGAATATAATAATCCAAGATCCATACATCACTAAAATCTGAGTGGACGACTTGTCATCACCCAGAATTTAGTAATCTAGGTAAGCAAACCATTGCTAATTGTACTCAGTACAATTCTTGGTCGTAGATGAGACAATCCATGTCTCATCCACTCTGACGTCTCTGGGCCCAGAACTTCTGACAGCCCAGTCAAGTAAACCAATCTCTTCTGTCTTGTGATCATTGACAGTCGCACTGCAAGTCTATCAATGATTACCTGCCTTACTCACTTCACTGTGGATACCAAGGACTCCAAGACTATCCAACAATGAAACGAGTCTTGACAGTAGACAATATTGGGCAAGACATCAAGGTCACTTGATATTTAGTTGAGGAAATGAAACTTTAAAAGATTAGTAATTCAATCTCTTAGGTCACGTAATTGTAGATGTCAAGCACTGCAAGACCATCAACGCTACTATCTGCCTTACTCACGTAATTGTGGATACCAAGCTCTTGGCAAGACTATCCAACAACGAAACGAGTCTTGACAGTTGACCATATTGAAACTAAGCTTTGATCTAACACACATCCAATGTGTATTAGACAGGTTTAGAACATTTTACTTCTAATTTTAATTAAGTTTTAATCGTTCTAATTTTAGTGGGTTAGGTCATTCGGTTCGGCTTCTTAATCATATGGTTCAAAACCAAACGATTACGGTTCGCATCGTCACCATATGCGTCGACTGACACACTTGGTCGACTCTTGATATGCAACCTTAAGATTATTCGAGATAACCGGTCAATTCAATTTAACCAGTTCATCTAATCGAACCGATTCAATCAGTTTTAACTAATCGCAATAACCGGTTCAATCCAATTGAACCGACTTATCCAATCAAACTGATCTTAACCAATTAAATCGGTTTATTCTAATTGAGATAACCAGTCCAATTCAATTGAACCAATTCATCCAATTTAAACCAATCTTATCTGCCTTAACCAAGCATGATAACCAGTTCAATCCAATTGAACCGATTCAACCAATCGTAAGGCTTGTGTCGACCGACATTAAACCTGTGTCGATCGACACAGTAGAGTATTAGGGATTATAAATTGAACCGACATAACCATGCGAGATAACCAGTTCAATCCAATTGAACCGATCTATCCATTCGCATAGTTTTTGTTGACCGATGCACCCAGTGTGTCGATCGACACAGTGCGATTTCAAATCTTTCGCATTTTCGCGGTGCATCGACCGACACACCCAGTGTGTCGATCGATGCTGTGCGAAAACCTTAATATCTTTTACGAGTTTTCTCGATGTGTCGACCGACACAAGCTTAGTGTCGATCGACACCATGCGACAAACCCTAAAGTTATTTACGCGTTTTTGCTCTGTGTCGACCGACACACACTTTGTGTTGATCGACACGCTGCGAAAAGCCTAAATTTTATTTATGCGTTTTTTGCTCTGTGTCGACCGACACACGCTTTGTGTCGATCGACACGCTGCGAAAACGCAGACATCGGATTTTCAACAGAGGTTCTAATCCAAGATTAACAACATGAAAACGCGATTTTCCAAGCAACAATCAATTCAATAACATCAGTATTCGAATTTAAGTGCTTCAGATTCAATAGACTAAACCCTACCATGCTCTGATACAACTGTTGGATCTCCTAGGATCTAGGGTTCGTTATATTGAAATTACCAACCTCGTTCTTACCTAGAACTAGCAGCGGAATGATTGGTGAACGAGATCAGTGAGCGACTCAGATACTTCGCCTCTACCAGATACACACGCACACAAACCTGGAAACCGGGATGCTAGTGCCGGATCTATGGGATCTCTGAGTTTTGGTGTTTCTGCCTCTTCTGTCAAGAAAGAGACGACGGCTACTGATTCAGGTCGAAAACCTCAGGTTTTATTCAGACCTAGAATTATTCTTAACGGGCCAGACTCGTTTGAGTCATAAATCGAAACGTCTGTTCGAAAGCCCGAACTGTGTCGACCGACACACATACTGTGTCGATCGACACAACACCATTAACTCGATATTAATGTGTATCCAATACACATTAACATGATCATTACCATAATGATCATTCCCATGTTTTAGCTTCCAGTTTGCTTAGGTGTGTGACCCGATAGGATCATATAATACTGGCAGTAAGTCTACAACTTACAGATTGCAAGAGGCTTCTAGCAAAACATTGCAACCGCCCAGTATTATACGAATGTCTGATCTCGACACACAACTATCATCAGGAGTGAGTACAAGTGTGATTTCAGGACACTATCCCAACAAATTGGTCACTACCACATGGATCTTTATGTTGTCTCGACAGCCGATCGACCATGGTATGCAAATATTGAAAATTACCTTGTTGCAGAGACTGAACTAGATGATCTAAAGGGGTATGCAAAGAAGAAGTTCTTGAGAGAACTAAGGATATTCTGTTGGGATGGCCTTATATGTACAAGCATTGTTCAGATGGGATTTATAGGAGATGCATTGCAGAACCAGAGGCTCCAGACGTTATATTTCACTGTCATGGATAAGACTATGCTGGACATTTTACTACCTTCAAGACAGTGTCTAAGGTTCTTCAAGCATGCTTTTGGTGGCGTACTATGTTCAGATATGCTCATATGTTTGTCTCTCAGTGCGATGCCTGTCAGAAGATAGGTAAAATCAGCAGGAAGCATGAGATGCCACATAACTTCATTCTTGAGGTGGATGTTTTAGATTGCTGGGGCATTGATTTCATGGGTCATTTTCCCTCATCTTATGGGAATAAGTTCATTTTGGTTGATGTGGACTATGTGTCTAAGTGGGTGGAAGCAATAGCTAGTCCAACCAATGACTCTTTGGTGGTTCTTAAGCTGTTTAAGACCATCATTTTCCCTTGATTTGGAGTGCCTCAGATTGTGATAAGTGATAGAGGATCTCAATTTATCAACAAGGTCTTTGAGAAGCTGCTTAAAAAATAGTGTTCATCATCGTGTGGCTACTCCATATCATCCTCAGACTAGTGGGCAAGTATAAGTCTCTAACAGGCAGATTAAAGAGATCTTGGAGAAGATAGTTGGGAAGACAATGAAGGATTGGTCTGCAAAGCTGGATGATGCACTATTGGCCTACAGGACTGCGTTTAAGAGACCACTGGGGACTACACCGTTTCATCTTCTCTATGGGAAAGCCTGCCACCTTCCAGTTGAGCTTGAGCATAAGGCAATATGTGATGTGAAGCAGATGAACTTTGATCTAAAGTCTGCTGCAGAGAGGTGATTGGTATAGCTAAACGATCTAGATGAGTTAGGCATCATGCCTATGAGAATTCAAAGATGTACAAGGAGACGATCAATGCTTATCTTGACAAGAAGATTGTCTCCAGACACTTTGAGCCAAATGATCAGGTACTTTTGTATAACTCTCATTTGCAATTGTTTCCAGGTAAATTGCGCTCTAGATGGTCAGTTCCTTTCACAATCAAGAAAGTGCGTCTGTGTGGTGCTGTTGGACTAATTAGCGCAGAAGGAAAGGAGTTTCCTGTCAATGGAAAGAGGGTGAAACATAATTGGGCTAAAGCCGAGATTCCAAAAGGTCAAATTCTACCTATGGATGATGCACCCACTGCTTGATCTCCTTAGAGACAAGCTAATGACGTTAAAGAAGCGCTTGGTGGGAGACAACCCACTGGTAAGTCTATAAATATTAGTTTTGGTGTTTTTATTTTGGTTTTACCTTTGTGTTTTTGTTTTTTGTCGTTTTTGTAATGTACATATTCAAATCTGTCACTAGAATCGTATTGTATCGATCGACGCGGTCATATGCATCGATCGATGCAGTAATCGAATAGTACAATTCATATACAAATTAACCGTAAGTTATTCAGGTCAAAAAATCGACCAAAACCAGTCCGATATTCAGAATCACGAGATGCGTCGACCTCCGCACCAAGTGAGTTGATCGATGCAGGGGAAAAACTGGTCAAAATCGTCTCACATTAAACCGTACGTTCTCGACCCATAAATTTGATTAAACCGGCCCGGTACACTATCTCACAAGATGCGTCGACCTCCGCACCAGGTGAGTCGATCGACGCACCTGCACGCGAGGTAAGTTTTAACTTTTACTTTTCTTCTTCTTCCTCATTTCACTTCTCTCTCGCGACCACGAACCCTAAATCGCCTTCCACCCTAATTTTTTCATTAATTCACCGTTTTTGGTGATTCAAAAGCCTAACCTACACGATTTTACCCCCTCATATCATTTATATCATCAATTTCATCGATATGTGAGGTATGTGCTTCGAATCTCGTCATTTTTTATTTCGGCCGTAAGGGTAAAAACTCAAAATTCTTCAAGATTTTGGTTGATTCATGCTATATTGATGCATGTTTAAGGTTTATGGTTATGATTTCGAGTGACCCTTGAGTTTGCATGAGCAGATTCACAAGCTTTCTGAAGATCTCTGATTTGACGATGAACACTTGCGATTCTGCGAATTATGCTGAAATTAGGACGAATATTAGAGGAATTAAGACTGATTTTGGTGCTGAGAATGGTTGCACGTGCTGTTGATATTGATTTGGTTGTTGATTTTTGAGCCTTGACTTAATTTGCGAGATTGTATTTCTTGTGTCTTTGATCGCAGATGGCTCCCAGGAAGAGCAGGAACGTTACAGGAGAGTCAGATGTTCCTGCAGAGTTTGGCACTTGCGCCTCATCACCTCCAATGCCATATACACGTGTTCCTAGAGAATTAAGGCCTCCTTGGCCTAAGGCTGAGAAGGACAAGATCCCAATACATAGAGAATTGGAGAACGATCACAAGACATAGACAGAGAGTGTTGATTGCACTGGGCGCAAGATTTCTGAGGAGTGGGACGAGTATGATACTCTGTTCCACAATGCATGGCTGTCGATGCAGATATAGCCTGCACGGTTCATTGATTACAGGACTGTGTAGAAGATGGAGATACGAGAGGATGTGTAGCGGATTGTGCAGATGATTGGCTTGGGGACGATGCCTATGAGATCATATGAGCTGTATTGGACTTGGTTAGACAAATGTTAGCGACTTGTCGTGTTTACTACACGAACAAGCCGTGAAATAGAGCACCTGTAGGGGTCCTAGCCTTCATGTGCATGGGCGTCAGGTATTGCATTTCTCTCCTGGATCTCTGCCGCATTCATGGGTTCAGCGTTGAGCCTATCCTTAGTGCCGAATGGGCAGATGTGGATACTCAGTATTTCTGGTCACATTTTGGTAACGAGAACTACCATTCCCATCATACCAACCAGACAGCCATCCGACATCCGGTCCTGAGGCAAGTCGTTCGTGTATTGGGGAACACGAAAATGTGCAAGGCTGAGCCGAGCAAGATGAGGAAGTTTGAGCTTATGCTACTTTACACTGGGATATGACATCTATACGATGAGGCTGTTTTAACTGAACCTGCCCCTAACCTGAACATTGGGGCTATCTTCGCAGAGCATTTATCCACTCTGAAGACTAAGGCGTTTATTGGCAAGAAGACAAAGACAATTGGCAGCCTGCTCACTCCGATTTTCAGGCATTTCAGGATTCCTACAGATGGATGTGAGGTTGTTACTAGGAGGCTGTGGACGGACGACGCTTATCTTAGGAGCACCAATTGGATGAAAGAAGACAACCTGTGGATTTTCTATGATGCGCAGGGAAGAGAGCTGTGTGTGAAGCTTCCACTGACAGAGCTCACGAAGATCGAGGCGATTTTGGGTTTAAGCTTTCAGCCAAACAAGAACTTGCTGCGCAGAGTTCCTACGACCGCGGACCCTCAGGGAGCTACTACTTCTGCTGCTCCTACAGCTGCCCCTACAGATGCAGCAGGTGAGTTTGTGCATGTACCTTATCATTATCCACCTATTCCACATGCAGATATGTCCCAGAGATCTTTCCAGACGATGTTGAATGACAGACTCAAGTGTATCTGGGAGATGGTAGCTAGTTGTTCCTGCAGACGCGCACAAAGAGTGTATGTTCCTGCTCCTCGTTGCAGACGATCTCTTACACCTGATTCTGGTTGTTCTGATCCATATGCAGGCATTGATGATGAGGATTTAACTGAGTTCTGATTCTGATTTCTATCCTACGACACTTGGTTATGTACTCTTTCCCTTTATTTTTATCTTCTTTGAGTCATGTTGATGTTTTTCTTGAGTGTATGCCAGTTCTCTACTTTGGGAACTTATGTACTGTAGTTGATGATGATTATCTTATGCAATCTTTCGATTGTCGGGGGATGTTAGATGTATTTAATCAGTTAGATTATCTTTAAGTCTAAACTCTAAACTTAAATCTATCGAAGACTCAAAAGAGTCCTCGACAAAGGCGCCAAAAACTTGATATGTTCAAAATTTAATTTCCTAGAGCTACACTGCAAGTGCACATGCAATTGAAGTATATAGGGGTCAAAGACATAGACTCAATAAATCTTACGATAGATTATCAAGCGTTGAGTTAATCTAAGCAACAACAATCAAAAGCAATAAAATTAAAGGAGTATACATAATAGCATATGTTGTGTTATTCAATACTAAAAAGGTGTCAAGTCAAGGGAGTTCTAAGGAAATCAAGTCATGCAGATTAAATACCAGTCATGATCTAATTAAGTACCGTTCTAAAACTCAAATCTCAGATGTAAAATAAAACAACTTTCGTTGCGAGAATTCACTAAGTCTAAATACTAGAAATCCAAATTTCTTTGCAATTCCTGCATATTAAACTAGCCTTAAGCGCATGTTCGATTTGTTCAAAAATTAGCTAAACCAAATTTCTTTGCAGATATCTAATTTACTCAATCTAAATAGGCCAGATTCCAAATTACACTTTTGTGTCAATTTAAAAACCTAAGATCTAGATTCCAGTTTATTAGGCTAGAACTAGCGTTAAGAAAAATTCAGATCGAAGAACTAAACAGGTTGTGAATTACTCAACTGATTAAATCAATCTAACATGCCATGAAAACCCTATGAGAATCCCTAAACCTAACTATGAATCTACTCAAACATATTGAATGAAACAAGCAACATGGATGAAATAGATTGCATTAAAATAGATAAGAGAATATAAAAGGGGTTTGAAATCTTCTCCAAAGGTAGTACAAGGTTCAGATCAGCCCCAAAGCTCTTAAACTCTCTCTAGCCAAAAAGTATGAAAGTCTAACATGAATAAAACACATAAACCCTAATAATAAGTGTCAAACACGTTTTGGGTCTTTTTATAAATAGTGAAACTTATGGGCTAATTATGCAAATCACAATATTCATTAGCTGATATGATCATGGCTAGCAAGGAGAACATGGAGCTTGGGCCAGAGCTTGAACATGAGGATGCTAAGCTTGAACCAGAGCATATACTTGGAGATGAGGATGTTCTAACAGGACCAAGTGGACCAATGACCCGCGCAAGAGCTAAGCTATTCAACAAAGCCATTGGAGGAATGCTTAATCACTTAAGTATGGAGCATGAAGAATTCAATCAAACCATTCTGGTTTTGATTCAGGCACAAAGAAATGACTAATTGGGTATGTGAATCAATTGTACTCAATGGGTTTTCTTGGAAGGTTTTTAATGAGGCAATTGTTCACATTGTTTGGCCCATTAGTTGATTCTCCTCAAGCCCAGAACTTTAAAATTAGTCCATAATATTCTTTAGGAGTTTAAATTTCGAAAATGACTTGTAGTAAGTATTTTAGTTAGTTCCTACGTCATTTAATGCTTGCTCTTCATGCAAGTCATCTTATGAACTCTTCTTAAACTCATGTACTTCTTTCATTACGAATTTATCCAATCTTTTTATCAAAAACCTTTCTTAGTTTGGATCATCTTGTTGGTGTGCCATATCCAGCAAAATCCTTTGTGTTCTTTAGTGTGTAATATCTAAAGAATTCAAAGAGGTGAATCAAGAGTAATTCCGCAGCTCTTATGTGACCATTCGATCCACAACCCTTGTCATTGCATTAGTGAGATTCTGGTTCATTGTAGCAAGGCCTATCCCCATTCCCAACTCTCAAGTGACGATTTTAGGCTTGATCCTACCAAGTGGTGTCTGAGATTGATGTCTCTTGGCCAGGATCGTATCATGTGGTATCGGAGCTCCCTTGAGAAGTTGAGTTTTCTATCCTGCAATTTTCGTTTTTGTTTGTTCATATTCTGTTTTTCTGTGTTCATCATAGATTTACAGATCTGTTGTGTTTGTTCTATTATATCGTTGTGTTTATCACGTTTGCATGATCCTTTGCAGTATTTAATCATCAAAATCATCATTTCATTCACTGATTTGTTCATCACCATGTACCAATACGAAAATAACTCTTCATCTTTTGATCTAATCTGTTCATCACTGTTGAAGTTGTTGTTGTTGTTGATTTGTTTCTTGTCATTTATATATCATCATCTTTTGCTTCTGTTCAGTTTATAACTTGCATTTTTAATCATTTAGTATCTGTCATATTGTTCCTGCATATTCTGCCTGCAATTTTGTTAGTGTTCTGCATCTGTTTTGAAAATATGTTGTTAGTTCATTAGGTGTTTATGTTCTGTTTTATGCATCAAATTTTTGTAAGTAACAGTTACTGCTGAGTTTGTGTGAATTTTTTTCAGAATGGCTGTAGAGGATAAAGAAGAAACCAGTATCAACAGAAGTCACAAATTCTTGGTTGAAGCTATTACAGCCCAAATGACTGCTCAAATGACTAAGCTAATGGATGAAGAGTTTGAGGCTATGAGAGAAGAGCTCAATGTCAAGTCATCAAACAAGGATAATCAGTCAACATGAAGGAGTCATGCTTCTAAAATAGAAAGAAAACAAGAAATCATAGAACCAAGAAGGCAACCTAGAGATGGAAGTGCACATAACTATTATAGTACCCATAGCCATTCATCTCAGAGAAGTCATAGAAGACCTAGCCGTGCAAGGGAAGGCAGAGACTTAATACAAGAGAACCTCAAAGGATTGAAGATCAAAATCCCATCCTTCCATGGAACCAACAATCCAGATGCTTACATGGATCAGGAGAAGAAGATTGAGCTAGTCTTTAACTGTCAAAATTATGCAGAAGTCAATAGAGTTAAAGTAGCTGCTACTGGGTTCTATGATTATGATTTGAGCTGGTGGGATCAGATTGTCACTTCTAGGATACGCAATGGAGAGTATCATGTTGAAACTTGGGCAGAATTGGAGCTCCTAATGAGAAGAAGGTTTGTACCAAGTCATTATCACCGTGAACTTCACTCCAAGCTAAGGAAATTGTCCCAAGGAAAACGATCAGTAGAAGATTATTACTAAGAGATGGAAACCCTGATGCTGAGAGCTCATATTTCTGAGGATAAAAAAGCTACTATGTCTCAGTTTCTAGAGGATTAAATAGAGAAGTGCAAGACACAGTGGAGATGCAGAATTATGAGAACATTGAAGAGATGTTGCATAAAGCAATTCTGGTTGAGAAGCAAGTTAAGAGGAAAGGAACCTCATGATTCAAACAAGCTGAGCTATCAAAGAGAATGAAAGCAAATCATGACTCCATAACCAGAAGCTAAGCCATTCACAGCTAATCAAGAGAAGAATAAAGGAAAATCAGAAGCTACTACATCTAGGACTCGTGATCTTAAGTGTTATCAGTTCCAAGGCAGAGGACATTATGCAAATAATTGCACTAACCACATAATCATGGTTCTTAGAGATAATGGGGAGATTGAGTCCGAGGATGAACCTGAGCAAGAAGATCATTCATCTTCTGAAGATTGTAAAAGAGTAGACAAAGGTCTGTCTCTTGTTGCTAGAAGGTCTTTGAGCATCCAAAGCCAAACTGAAGAGCAAGAGCAGAGGGAGAATTTGTTTCACACTAGATGCCATGTCCAAGGGAAAGCTTGTAGCTTAATCATTGATGGAGGAAGTTGTACCAATGTGGCAAGTGAAACAATGGTTAAGAAGCTCTGTTTGGAGGAAAAGAAGCATCCTAAACCATATAAGCTTCAGTGGCTTAATGAAGAAGGGGAAATGAAGGTCAAGAACCAAGTGGTTGTCCTATTCTCTATTGGAAAGTATGAGGATGAATTTATGTGCGATGTTCTACCTATGAAAGCTGGACATATTCTTCTTGGACGTCCATAGCAATCTGATAGAAGAGTGATTCATGATGGCTTCACGAACAAGCACACTCTTATGTTCAAGGGCACAAAGACCACTCTCATTCCTATGACACCACAAGAGGTTTATGAGGATCAACTCTATCTCCAACGCAAGAAAACCATGTTAATCAAACAACCAAATCTTTTTATAAAGTCTAATCAAGTTATGAAATCTATTTGTTCAAATAAGCCTTTCTTGTTGTTTGTATTTAAAGAAGCTCGTCTGAGCTTGATTAAGCAAGAACCGGCTTTGCCGAGTGAACTAAGTGAGCTTTTACAGGATTATAAGGATGTGTTTCCTGAGGAGAATCCAAGTGGTTTACCACCAATTCGTAGCATTGAACATCAGATTGACTTCATACCAGGAGCCACATTATCAAACATACCAGCCTACTGCACCAACCCTGTGGAAACAAAGGAATTCCAAAGACAGGTTGATGAGCTCATGGCCAAAATATCAAAGAAAGCATGAGTCCATGTGTTGTACCAGTCTTACTTGTGCCTAAAATGGATGGGAGCTGGCGCATGTGTGTTGATTGTAGAGAAATCAACAATATCAATGCAAAGTATCGACACCCTATTCCTAGATTAGATGATATGATTGATGAATTGCATGGTTCTTGCATATTTTCTAAGATTAATCTTAAAAGTGATTATCATCAGATTCAGATGAAGGAGGGTGATGAATGGAAAACTACATTTAAAACTAAGCATGGTTTGTATGAATGGTTAGTTATGTCATTTGGTTTGATAAATGCACCTAGTACATTCATGAGGTTAATGAATCATGTTCTTAGAGCTTTCATTGGACATTTTGTTGTAGTGTATTTTGATGACATTCTGATAAACAACAAAAGTTTAGAAGAGCATGTTCAACATCTTGATTATATCCTAAGTGTTCTTAGACATGAGAAACTCTATGCTAACTTCAGCAAATTCACATTTTGCACAAATAACCTTGTCTTTCTAGGTTTTGTTGTAAGTGCAGATGGAGTTAAAGTAGATGAGGAGAAAGTCAAGGCTATTAAAGATTGGCTAAGTCCTAAGACAGTAGGAGAAGTGAGAAGCTTTCACGGTCTTGATGGGTTCTATAGACATTTTTTCAAGGACTTTATCACCATTGTTGCACCACTCACTGAAGTTATCAAAAAAGAAGTCGGTTGGAAATTGGGACAAGCACAGGAAGAAGCATTCCAGACCCTTAAAGAGAAGTTACTAATGCTCCTGTCTTGATCTTACCTGGTTTTCTTAAGACATTTGAAATTGAGTGTGATGCCTCAAGTATAGGAATTGGAGCTGTTCTGATGCAAGAAAAGAAGCCCATTGACTATTTCAGTGAAAAGCTTGGAGGAGCTTTATGCCTTGGTCCGGGCCTTGCAAACATGACAACATTATATGTGGCCTAAGGAGTTCATCATCCATACTGACCATGAATCTCCCAAGTACATGAAAGGTCAGCAGAAACTTAATAAGAGACATGCTCGGTGGGTTGAATTCATTGAAACATTCCCTTATGTCATCAGGTATAAGAAAGGTAAGGATAATGTAGTTGCTGATGCATTATCCAGAAGGTACACTCTACTCTCTACTCTTGATGAAAAACTTTTGGGATTTGAACAGATTAAAGAGCTTTATGAAACTGATTATGATTTTCAAGATATATATATATATAAAGCTTGTGATAAATTTGCTTCTGGACATTACCATAGACAAGATGGGTTCCTGTTTTATGAGAACCGCTTGTGTGTGTCTAATTGTTCTCTTCGAGACTTATTTGTTATGGAAGCTCATGGTGTAGGTCTCATGGGACACTTTGGCATTGCCAAAACACTTGAGGTGATGAGGGACCAATTTCATTGGCCCAATATGAAGAGAGACGTTGAGAGAGTATGCGGGAGATGTGTCACTTGTAAGCACTCCAAATCAAAAGTTCAGCCAAAGGGTTTGTATACTCCTCTTCTTATTCCTTTGCATCCTTGGAATGATATTTCTATGGATTTTGTGCCTGGATTGCCTAGGAATAGGACTGGTAAGGATTCCATATTTGTTGTGGTTGATAGATTTTCAAAAATGGTACATTTCATTGCATGTAACAAGTCTGATGATGCATCTCATGTAGCAAACCTGTTCTTTAGAGAAGTTGTTAGGTTGGATGGAATGCCTAGGACTATAGTTTCTGATAGAGATACTAAGTTCCTTAGCTACTTTTGGAAAACCTTGTGGTCTAAGTTAGGGACTAAGCTGTTATTTTCTACTACATGTCACCCTCAAACTGATGGCCAAACTGAAGTTGTTAATAGGACTTTAGGAACTCTCATGCGTGCATTAATCAAGAAGAATCTTAAAACATGGGAGGATTGTTTGTCTCATATAGAATTTGCATACAATCATGATGTGCATCATGCTTCTAAGTATTCACCATTTCAGATTGTTTATGGCTTTGATTCTATGT
Organism: Orychophragmus violaceus; assembly: GCA_030180135.1. Taxonomy (NCBI): domain Eukaryota; kingdom Viridiplantae; phylum Streptophyta; class Magnoliopsida; order Brassicales; family Brassicaceae; genus Orychophragmus; species Orychophragmus violaceus. The sequence continues at coordinate 9,509,055 of CM058236.1, forward strand.
CACCTTTGGATCTAATCTCTTTTCCTTTGAGTGAAAGAGCTAGCATTGATGGAACAAGCTAGAAAGAACATAAAGAAAAGACCAAGTTGTATGTTCAACAAGCAAACAAAGGCTAGCGCCAACTGATCTTTGAAGAAGGAGACCTTGTGTGGGTGCATCTGAGGAAATAAATATTTCCGGCTGAAAGGAAATCAAAGCTCATGCCAAGGACCGACAGACCTTTCAAAATAATCAGGAGGATTAGTGACAATGCCTACCAGCTGGATCTCCAAGGTAAGTATAATCTAAGTTCTAGTTTCAATGTTTTTGATCTTGTTCCTTTTATTGCAGATGAAGCAGATTTGAGGTCAAATCTTTCTCAAGTGGGAGAGGATGATATGATCATGGCTAGCAAGGAGAACATGGAGCTTGGACTAGAGCTTGAACCTAAGGATGCTAAGCTTGAACCAGAGCATATACAGGAGATGAGGATGTTCTAACTGCACCAAGTGGACCAATGACCCGAGCAAGAGCTAAGCTATTCAACAAAGCCATTGGAGGAATGCTTAATCACTTAAGTATGGAGCATGAATAAGTTAATCAAACCATTCTGGTTTTGATTCAGGCCCAAAGAAATCACTAATTGGGTATGTGAATCAATTGTACTCTTTTTCCCTTGTCCAGGTTTTGTCCCAGTGGGTTTTCTTAGAAAGTTTTTTAATGACGCAATTGTTTCACATTGTTCGACACAGGGATGAAACGATCGACGCATGGTTACGAAATGGGTGCAACGATCGTTGCACATGACCGCAACGATCGATGCAATGCATGTCTGTTTCTGAACATTTTCGCAGACAGCTTTAATCCGTGAATAATAAAAAAAACCTCAACATGTTAGCTATATAAATCAAAGACAACACAAGATCAAAGCAACCAGATAGTCATAAATAGGAAAGTACATTAGTTCCAAAGTAGAAGGACTAACATAGACTCAAGAAAACAACAAAATGACTCAAGTGAAAAATAAAAAGAAAGAGAGAAAAGTACAGAACCAAAGTCATGGAAATATATAACTAGAATCAAATGTCATCGCTCTCAGTCTCATCATCAGTACCAGCATATCGATCATAGCTACTAGTGGTCTCAGGTGTAGGCGAACGTCTGCGTCGAGGTGCAGGTGCAGGTACAGGTACATGGACTCTCTGCTGACGTCTGCAAGAGCAGCTAGCAATCATCTCCCAAAGACTCTTCACTCTATCATTCAAGATGGACTGGAAAGCTCTCTGAGACATCTCAGCAGGATCCATAGGTGGAGGAGGATATGGAATAGGCACAAAATTATCATCTCCATCAACTGGAGCAGGCGCATGAGGAGTTGCAGTAGATGTAGAAGCTCTAGAAGTAGAAGCACCGAGAGGGTTAGTTGTGGTAGGTACTTTGCGCAGATAGTTCATGTGAGGCTCAAAGCTCAAAGCTATCAATGTATCCACCGTCGTGAGCTCCGGTAATGGAAGTTGCACGCACCACTTACGCAAGTCCGCATCATGGAAAACCCAGAGTTTTCCATACTTCAAGTGACACTCCTCAAGTGAGCATCCTCCATCCACAGCCTCTTGGTTTCACACTCTCTCCCATCCATATAAATCCTGAAGTGCAGGAAAATAGGAGTAAGCAGACTGCCCACAACCTCAGTCTTCTTTCCTTCAAATGCCTTCTACTTCAGACTGCAGAGATGACCAGCAAACACCGCTCCCAAATTAATCCCAAGCACAGGATCATCAGGGCAGTGTCCTCGAACAAGTGACTCATCCCAGTGTAAAGCCTCATAAGCTCCTTCTTCCGCATCTTGTTCACTTCAGACTTGCATAACAATGTGTATCCCAAAATGCGCATGACATACCTCAGGACCGGATGTCGTACAGTTGTCTGATTGGATGTCCGCAAGTAGTATTGCTCGTTTCCAAAATGAGACCAGAAGAGCTGAGTGTCGAGTCATCCCTCTCAGAAATGAGAGTGCAGCGAATAGGCTCCAACCTGTACCCGTAGATGTGGAAGAGGTCAAGAATCGAAATGCGGTACCTGACTCCCAAACACATGAAGGTAAAAGTACCTTTAAATGCTCTCTTGCGCAGCTCATTAGTGTAGTACACTTTGCAGGTCGACAACAGCTGTCTGACTAAGTCTGGGTAAAGCTCATAACTCATCATAGGCATTGTCCCAAAGCCTATCCTCTGTACCAGTCTCTGAACATCCTCAATGATCCCCAACATCTGACAGATCATGTAATGAGCATAACGTGTGGGCTCGATTTCCATTTCCAGCCAAGCGTTGTAGAACAACGTATCATACCCGTCACATTGCTCAGATATGTCCCTGTCAGTGCAATCCGCACTCTCTGTCTCTATCTTAGGATCATTTACCCATTGTCTCTGCATAGGGGTTCGATCCTTCTCTCCCTTAGGACAAGGGGCTTGTATCGCTCCATTAGCAAATTGAATGGGTGCAGGAGGTAATGAAGCGCGTGAGAGCCAGTCTGCAGGCACATCAGAGTCATGTGAGACATTCATGCGCTTTCATGGAGGCATCTGCGATCAAGGACACAAGAAAAACAAACTGCAAATTAAGCCAAAGCTCTAGGATCAACAAACGCATCAGAATCAGTATCAATCATCACATGCAACCATCAGCAACAGCAAAACTAGTACCAATTCTTCTAAATCTGTCCTAAATTCGCTCTGAATGAGAGAATCGCAAGTGTTCGTCATTAAATTGAAGATTTTCATAAAACTTGTGAAATTTTTCCTTGCAATCACTAGGGTTACACGAAATCATCATCACAAGCCTCAAACAAGCATCAATATACCATCAAACAATCAAAAACGTGATGAATTTCAAATTTTTACCTTAGGGGCGAAATTAAAAACGTAGGGATTCGAAGTACGTACCTTGGAATTAGATGAAATGGGTGATAAATATGGGAAGAGGGGTAAAAAATCGAGTGGGATGGAGCTATGAATCACCAAAAACGGTTAAGAATTGGAGATTTTAGAGCTATGGGCGATTTAGGTTTCGGGTTCGCGAAAGAGGGGAATGAGGAGGAAAAAGAAGAAGAAAGAAAAATTTAAAGGCACGTACCTCACGTGCAGGTGCGTCGATCGACGCATAAGGTGCGCAGATCGCGACCAATTGAGCCGGGCCGGTTCAATTAAATTTTCCGGTTAAGAACATACCTGTCAATTTTTCTGATTGGACCACATGACCGCAACGATCGACACACTTTGCTCTCCTTTCTTCCTTGCGGTTTGATTTCATCTGCTCCTTATACCGCAAACTAATCGGCAAAAATTCTTCATAAATTCGCGGTTGCTTCCTTCCTCTTACCCAACCGTAATAGACCTGCATCGATCGACACACAGGTCCGTTTCTATCGTTGCAAGGCGATTTTCAGACTCATGACTTAGCTCTATACGACAAAAACACGAAAAACGAAAAACACCAAGTAAAATCGAATCAAAAACACCAAAAAGAATATGTACAGACTTACCAATGGGTTGCCTCCCACTCAACGCTTCTTTAACGTCATTAGCTTGACCGGAAGGAGATTAGGCCGAGGGTGCATCATTCAGAGGCAGAATCTGACCTCTTGGAATCTAGGCCTTAGCCCAATAATGCTTCACCCTCTGTCCGTTGACAGTGAATTCCTTCCCTTCTGAGCTAATCAGAACAACAGCACCATACGAACGCACTTCCTTGATTGTGAATGGACATGATCATCTAGAACGCAGCTTACCTGGAAATAATTGCAAATGATATTTATACGAAAGTACCTAATCATTTGGCTCAAAATGTCTCGAGACAATCTTCTTGTCATGATATGCATTAGTCCTCTCTTTGTACAGTTTCGAATTTTCATAGGCATGGTGCCTAATCTCATTCAACTCATTCAGCTGTACTAATCTCCTCTTTGCTGCAGGCTTCAGATCAAAGTTCATCTGCTTCACAGCCATGTTGCCTTATGCTCAAGCTCAACTGGAAGGTGGCAAGATCTCCCATAGAGAAGATAAATCGGTGTAATCCCAAGTTGCATCTTAAACGCAGTCCTATATGCCCATAACGCCTCATCCAGCTTTGCAGACCAATCCTTCCTTATCTTCCCAAATGTCTTCTCCAAGATCTCCTTAGTTAGTCTGTTAGAGACCTCTACTTGCCCACTAGTCTGAGGATGATAAGGAGCAGCCACACGATGATGAACACCATGCTTCTGTAGCAACTTATCAAAGACCTTGTTGATAAAGTGGGATCCTCCATCACTTATCATAATCCGAGGCACTCCAAATCTAGGGAAATGATGGTCTTAAACAGCTTAAGCACCACCGAAGAGTTATTGGTTGGACTAGCTATTGCTTCAGAGGCGACTCAAGGATGGCACGGAGTCCGGAGAAGCGGTCTAGATTTGAGAAATCACAAGCAGCGAAAGCCACCGAAGAAGGTAGGAGAGTGTATCCGGCATGTCGCGGAGGTTTCGCGGTGAGGCTAGGTGAGCCTACCGCAGAAGGGAAGGAGATCAACGTCGAGAAGTGAAATGACCATGTCGCCTTTGGTCTTCTTTTTGTTGCCTCCTAGATCGTACTTGTGATGAGTTTGAGGTGGACTCTTGGAGATAAGTCACGAACCGAGAAGGTTTCTTCGGGGAAGAGAGGGTCATGGATTGCCGTTGTGGTGGTCATGGAATCCGTCAGTTAAGTCCGTGAGAAATTAGGGGCCAAAATGGGAGAAGCCGGAGGTCAATGGGAGGGAACATGCCCCCGGGTCTTCGGAAAGGTGGCTGATGTCGGTTCATCAGTTTAATGGAAAGGAGGCAGCTTACAACCGCCGGTGACGATGATAGAGATCTCGAAATCATACCTGAAGCGATTCTAACCCTAACCGGGTTTTTGGCAATTGGTTTGGAGCTCTCTTTAGTCCAATTAGTTTGGGTTTTACTTATGCTATTATTTTTCATTTGTAATCCGATGTGATCCTAGATTAAGTTTAGTCTAATATAATTAATATAATATTTAGACTATCAAAAAACATTATCACAAAGAATTCTGTTAATTTTTCATCCCATTATATTTACTAGGAGAGAACCCGCGCAAATGCGCGGATTTTGTTTTGTTATTTAAATATTTAATATATTTTTGATAATTATTTTGAATATTAATATTTTATATTTTTATTTACAGATTTGTATTTTTCTTTCTTGTTATAATCATAATAATATGAAGAAAATAACATGCGCTCACAAACAATATTACTTTAAGTTATATATTTTACAAGTTTTAGTTTTCAATTTTCATTTTTGGAATTTTTATTTCCTTAAAACTTCTTATCATTTTTTAATTTTCATATATTATTTAAAATATATGTATTTGTTACATTTTCAGTCATCCATGTCGTAATATTACAATAATATTCTTTTTCTTTTTAATTGCATATCGTTTTGAATTTAATTGCATTTTTTTTAGTTTTATAGTTTGGTATTTCCACTTATATTAATATTTAATTATATTTGAAATTAAATTTCAGTTTTAATTTAGTTTATATTTATATTTAAATATTTTAACTAATTACATTTAAATTAAATAATTTTAAACAATTTATTATTGATTTATTTGATTTAAAGATGATGTGGAATTTTTTTAATGAGGTGGACCAATGAAGAGGGGGCTGATGTAGCAGCTTGAGAGAGCCCCCTTCTCTCATTATATATAGGATTAACACCACATAAAATGAAAATAAGACATGGTTTGTCTATTTTGAATTTCCTTTGATATTTTTCATTCACGTATTTTCATGTTTATCCCAACTATTAATTACATTAAAAATCTATCTTGAAGAAATTGCTTTGACACTACCATACAATAAATATATAGTCTTTGGTCATAGATACTGCCATCCTATAAATCTAATTTATAGCTTCACCAAAACGCTAGGAATAAATGAAGGGAAATAAATCAAGAATTTATGGATTACTTGATTTTACAACCGCCACTTTTGACCCATGATTTATATCCATTTTACTTGGAGCACTGTGCTTTTTTCCGTCTGAAAAATCATTATATTAACCAAGGACGATTACAAGATAGAAACTATAGCCCGAACAAAACGGATTCAAAGCCGAAATAAATCAGAAAACAAAGCCCGAACAAGATGCAGGAGTCAAAGCCCTAGAGGAGTAGGGGAAACCATCGCCAAAGGATCTAAACCTATGGAATCAAAAGAAAACACACACAAGAGGAAACAAATACAGCCGAGAAATGATAGACGGAATTAATCCGTGATAGGTGTCAAATTATATCTCTATTCTACTGCAAGTACACAGTTATGTGATTGTAGTATTCAGGATATCGTATCCACAAGGACTCAAGATTCACGCGATAGACTATGAGTAGTCGAATTAAGCTAAGCGAAACAGATTGTATGGCAGCAAACAAGGAGCAAGTAAACAAGTGCAATGAGGGGAGTGTAGGCAATTAGCGAAGCGTCAGGTTTTGGGAAGTTCTCAGGAAATTAGGATATCAGATAACAAACAATCAGGATTCAATCTATTAGCGTTCTTGAACTAGAATCATAGAAGTAAAACTAACCAGATCTCGCTGCGATAATTATCTATGTCTAACAACCTAGCAGAGCAACTCTCATTGTGAATCCTAGAGTTCTAAACATGCATTATTTCCAAGTTTGTTCACAATTCCTCTAGACCTAATCTCTTTGCGAATAGATAAATTGCTCACCTAAATCCTTTCTAGATAATTAACCAACTCTCGTTGTGAAAATCAACCTAATGTCAGTAATCTAAATGTCCAGTTCAGATTAAGCGTCAAGAACGATTTAGATGAAGAACTAGATGATGAATCCAAATTAATCAATTACTCTAACATTCCTTGAAATCCTTAACGAGAATCCCTAACCTAACAATAGATCTACTCAGACATATCAGTCATCACAAAAGACATAGTCGAATCAGATATCATATATATAAAACCAAAAGAGTAGGAACATGGGTTCGAAATCTCCTCTCTCTCGAGACCAAGATCAGCCCCAAATCTCCTAATCTCGGATGGAATAAAGCTTAGCCTAAACAATGGCTCAAAAACTTAATTAACAGTCTAAAACACGATTTGGGTCTTTCTGTAAATATTGAAAACTTCTGGGTAAATATTGCAAATCTCCAAAAGCTGTATTTTTGACGCGCGGGAATTTCGTCCTTTAGTGGCGTCGGGCGGCACCAACTTAGTGTCGGGCGACACTAAGTGCAAACGCACCCTATGAACTCTGTGAAATCCATGTATGCTGCAAAATTACTCCAAAAGCTCCCAGCATCTATAGATAAGCTCCAAACGTACCTAAAACATGTAAAACACCTAAAAGACTCGAAAGACTCTATAAAAGACTCGATTATGTACATATATCATGGCTCAAAACACCTAAAAACCATGATATATCAACTCCCCCACACTTAGCTCTTGCTTGCCCTCAAGAAAATAAAGAACTAAAGCCTAAGAAAGAGGTTTGAAAACACAGAAACTCATTTCGTCCTAGGAACTTTCGCAATCACATTCACTTAGTAAGCCACTGAAAACTTTCCTACAGAGATCAAGACCACAATATACTTCCCCCACACTTAGCAACTGTCCCAAGTAAACTCCACAATCATATTAGGATATTCAAGTTCACCACACTAACCTCTGTATACAATTAGGTGCAGTCTCACAGAGGGATTATCGATCAGAGGACACATGGACTTAACTCAGTCAGTACTGACCACCAAACTGTCGGTTTCTGGTTCCTTTCTTTTCCCTTTCTCCCTTAGCAACTGATTTTTCCCCACTAGGTATCATTTTATTTTTTCTATCAGTGCTCTTCCCTTTTTATTCGGGGTGTAACTTTGGACATGTTTCCATGGATGCACAGGAGGTAATAGGGGTCTCTACCACTCCCGTGACCACTTCGAAGCTACTAGCTTATCCTCAGTTTAATCTCTTTTTTTTACTTTTACTTTCAAAAGAGGGGAAAATCAGGAACCATACTTAGACAGGATCATAGGCTGTGTCAACACATCAGAGGAATCCGATCCATAGATATCAAGCCCCTAAGTGAGAAAATAAGTCAAGATTAGAGGTGAAGTTAGTGATGGATCCTCTGAATACCTGGTTAGATATGGGTGTCCTTGGTAAGTTGACTCGTTTGGGGTTTTCTAATAGTCATAGAGCTACTGCAGGTCTGTCTAATGGTCACTTAGTTATTGTTTCAGCGAAAATTTCCTTAAAAAATCACAGTTTCATACTGGTTTTGACTCGATAAAACAATTTTGAAACAAGGACTGACTCTAAGAAAAGAAAGCAAACGGTGTCAGTAACCACCTCCCCCACACTTAAACAACATTGTCTCAGTGTTATGCAGCTTGGGTTCGGGAGAACAATGTATAACCAGCGAAAAGCTCGGAAAATCAGAAACCTTACCTGCAGTCGCGGTTGGTGTCGACCGACACACATCCAGTGTCGAACGACACAAGGCTTTGGTCAACACATATCTGATCCGAATCGAGCGTCCTCGATTACGGTCCGTGTTTTCGAGTTTGGTGTCGACCGACACTAAAGGGTGTCGATCGACACTATTGTCTGCAATCCTGTTCATCACGTTCTGAAACACCAAAAACCAGAAAAATCAAAGTAACCAAACCAAAAATCAAAAAGAAAAGAAAAACTGACCCAACAGTGGGTTGCCTCCCACTCAGCGCTTCTTTTTAGTCGTTAGCTTGACTATGGGCAGAAGATCAGGCTCTTGGAGGGTCTCAACAGAGGCTGTGAGTGCCTCTGCGAAAGTTTCCTCATCCATGGAGGTTTGTAGGCAGTATCAGCATGAGCTTGTCCAAGGAAAGAGGGAATAGATCCAGGGAGGGAGCGAAGCTTGGGTGGGATAGAGCGTTTCCCTGCGCTCACAGCAATGAAGTTAGGAGGATTGAGTTTAGAGGATGCATACCTTCGCTATGGTGGATGTCTGATGTTTGGAGCTTTCTGCTTATGAGCAGTTGCAGGTTCTGGAGATGTTATAGTAGATTCCTGAGGAACCACCATCTTCTCTTCTCCAATGACAGACATTGCAGCCTCACAATTCTGAGCTTCCTGTTCTAGCTGAACACTAAAGGCTTGACCATCAATTGTGGGTTTTCGCAGCATATCCATTTTTGAAGTGCAGAGGCTTATCTACCAGGTGGAGATCAATAAGACCATGCCTCACATCAATCACTGCTCCAGCCGTAGCTAAGAAGGGTCTGGCAAGTAGCAAAAGATCATCCAGTTTCATATCATATTTCAGCACCACGAAGTCTGTTGGAATCAAGTAGTTTCTAACTCTGATAGGGATGTCCTCAAGAACTCCTTTAGGGATCCTCTTCGATCGATCAGCTAGGATTAGAGAGATCCTAGTTTGTTTGAAGTCCAGCAACCCCAACCTCACAGCCACAGAGTATGGCATGAGATTCACACCAGATCCCAAATCCAACAGAGAGTGTTTGAAGTTGTCCTCGAAGAATGGGCAGTCTAGCGCAAAAACTCCTGGATCAGGAAGCTTCTCTTGAATCTGATTCAACAGCACAGAATTGACTCGCTTAGATACAATCATCACCCCTTATTTCAAATCTCCATTAGTAGAGATCATCTTCTTTGCATATCTCTGCACACAAGGGTGAACTCGCGAGGCATCTGCTGGTGGAGTTTCATTTAGCTCCTTATCCATCACCACCATGCATTTGACCACATTCTGCTCATGTTTAGACCTCATAGGAACTCTAGGGAACGGTATAAGAGTTTTGTAGACCTTCTCCTGAGCAAAAACATCAGATTTGGACGAAATTGGATCTGGCCCACTTGTGTATCCAGCTGCCTCATATGAGTGTTCAAGGACTCAAACTTCCCATTCAATTCAGTGTACACGGCATCAAGCTTTGAGTTGAAGGACACAGTGGTCTGTTGTTGTCCCTAGAGAAGGTGCTCCATCATGGCCTCCAATCTGCTCTCATGTGTAGGTGCAGGAGGTGCTTGGTAAGAAGAAACATCATAGTTCCTTGAGAAGGAATTGCTCTGCCGCGGGAAAGGCTTCTGAGTGCCATATTTTTGAAATCCAGTTCCTCCAATGTAATTCACAGCTTCTTGTGCACACTCTCTACTCTCAGATGCCTCATGTGGTTGTTTCTTCCCAATCAGAATGCTGTGGACAGAGTCAATCATGTTCCTCATCTCAGCTATCTGTGAGCTATCAACTTTTCCACCAGATTTTTTGCCTCTCCAGATCAGCATTCTTGACACTATTACTAGTTACCAAGTTATCAATAAGCTCCTTGGCTTCTTCTGGAGACTTAGTGTAGTAGTTTCCATTACTTGCTGCGTCCATAGCCATCTGATACCACAAATCCACACCCTGAAAAAGATGCTCAGCAACTGAACCTCAAAGAAACCATGGTGTGGACAATCTCTTTGGTACCTCTTGAATCTCACCCAAGCTGCTTTAAAAGGCTCTGTAGATCCCTGATTGAAGGTCAAGAGATCCTGTCTAAACTGATCAGATCTAGCATCATCATAAAAGTGTCTAAGGAATCCCCTCTTGACTGCATCCCAAGTGGTCAAAGATCCTAGCGGTAGTTGTTTCAACCAATGAGCTGCTTCTCCATTAAGAGAGAATGGGAAGAGCTTACAGAAAAGATAATCAGAAGAGACTCTCCCAGCCTTAATACTACTAGCCAATTCCTCAAAGGTCTCTATGTGATCCATAGGATGCTCGCTAGAGAGACCATGAAACTGATGCTGCCCAACCAAAGCGTAGTACTCTGGCTTCAGCTCAAATTCAGCTTTGGTGAATGAAGGCGGTCGAATCGCAGACCGATTGGCATAGAACTGATCTGGTTTGTTATAGTCAGCAAATGTCTTCTTGCAACCAGCCTCCTCTTGTGCATGTTCCGCGCCCACGGCAACATCTGGCACGATGGGGTTTCCTTCCCCATCCAGCTTCTGGCCCTTTTCGTTGCATATATGACCCTCTTGGTCTCGTAGAATTCCGTTCTCACCGCGAATCAGAATCACGGGAATCATAGAGAGAATCCTGCTAAATGCTCAAGCTCTCGATGTCTCTGCTCGCGACTGGTATCGATCGATTCCCGAAGAGTGTCGACCGACACTAAGCGATTCCTGCAACACCAAAGAAGCTAGAACGTGAGTAAACAAGAAAATAAAAATACTTAGTCTAAATTCTAATACTGAATCTATCGGCGAACTCAAAGAGTCCCCGGAAACGGCGCCAAAAACTTGATAGGTGTCAAATTATATCCATATTCTACTGCAAGTGCACAGTTATGTGATAGTAGTATTCAGGGTATCGTATCCACAAGGACTCAAGATTCACGCGATAGACTATGAGTAGTCGAATTAATCTAACCAAAACAGATTGTAAGGTAGTAAACAAGGAGCAAGTAAACGAGTGCAATGAGGCGAGTGTAGGCAATTAGCGAAGCGTCAGGTTTCGGGAAGTTCTCAGGAAATTAGGATATCAGATAACAAACAATCAGGATTCAATCTGTTAGCGTTCTTGAACTAGAATCACATAAGTAAAACTAACCAGCTCTCGCTGCGATAATTATCTATGTCTAACAACCTAGCAGACCAACTCTCGTTGCGAATCCAAGAGTTCTAAACATGCATTAGTTCAAAGTTCGTTCGTTCACAATTCCTCTAGACCAAATCTCTTTGCGAATAGATAAACTGCTCACCTAAATCCTTTCTAGCTAATTAACCAACTCTCGTTGTGAAAATCAATCTAATGTCAGTAATCTAAATGGCCCGTTCAGATTAAGCGTTAAGAACGATTTAGATGAAGAACTAGATGATGAATCCAAATTAATCAATTACTCTAACATTCCTTGAAATCCTTAACGAGAATCCCTAACCTAACAAGAGATCTACTCATACATATCAGTCATCACAAAAGACATAGTCGAAATATATATCATATATATAAAACCAAAAGAGTAAGAACAGGGGTTCGAAATCTCCTCTCTCTCGAGAACAAGACCAGCCCCAAATCTCCTAATCTCTGATGGAATAAAACTTAGCCTAAACAATGGCTCAAAAACTTAATTAATAGTCTAAAACACGATTTGGGTCTTTCGGTAAATATGGAAAACGTCTGGGTAAATATTGCAAATCTCCAAAAGCTATATTTTTGACGCGCAGGAATTTTGTCCTTTAGTGGCGTCGGACTACACCAACTTAGTGTCGGGCGACACTAAGTGCAAACGCACCAGTGAACTCTGTGAAATCCATGTATGCTGCCAAATTACTCCAAAAGCTCCCAGAATCTCCAGATAAGCTCCAAACGTACCTAAAACCTGTAAAACACCTAAAAGACTCGAAAGACTCTATAAAAGACTCGATTATGTAAATATATCATGGTTCAAAACACCTTAAAACCATGATATATAATAAACTTTCGAAATGTTAAATAGCATGAATCCTCTACTTTTGACTATTTAACATAAGAGCTGCTAATATATATAAAACAGATGTTCATAGATATGCACCAGTAGAGCCACACATACATAAATATATAAATCTGGGTGAAGTAAATTGAGGCCAAAGGGACGTGCATGTTTGGTTTTCCATGTTAACTTTCTTCTCTTTCTCAAATGCTCTCGATGTGTCCGAAAGGGAAATATAGCTAATGTCTCAAAGGCCTTGATGTTGAACAGTCATAGAATTGATTGATGTTGAACGGACCATATATAACTTAATCAAGGTATGATCTACGAAACCTTCACGTGCGTGTGAATGTCGAAACTCACACTGTACAGTGATATTTGTAGAACTAATTTTTAAGGGAACAAAAATCTCAAGACTAAACACACGAAATAAAGACTCAGAGGATATTTTATTGATAGATTGAATCAGAAACAAAGTACAAAGAATAGAAGTTTAAGATTTTACACATGAATCTTGTGAAAAGCTGCCAGCGTAACCTTAAGAAAGGGATCAAGCCACTTGTAATTCTATGTCTAGATGCTAAGGTTTTTCGAGATGTCTAAAGCGTAGGAAGCCTTTCTTCTTATATAGTCGCGGCGAGTCGGCTTCGAGAATTTTCGTCCGCAAGATTTCCGGAAATCTTCATGTTATCATCATATTCCATTTCCGTTGGGATTTACTTTTTCAGCTGGGAGATATCTTCTCCTTTCCTTCTTCGAGTTTATCTTCTCATTTTTATGACTATCTTTATGCGGCTTATCCTATTTTGCCGAATGGGCTGAAAACGGACGATCCGAGTCCATTTGAGCGTAGACTTCTTGATTCGACCCAAAGTCTCGGAAATATGAGTCTTGTTGGTTAGGCCCAAGCGCGTATCTCGCATAACTTTACTTGGCAGTTCTTGTTAACGGCTAGGGACGTATAAGTTGTTGTTCCGAAGATGGGTTGTGGCTATTTGTGCGTCCGGAGAAGAAGACATTGGCAAATGTCCGAGCATCTTATCTAAGCAGAATATCCGTTCAAAAAGTCTGAGGAGTATGTTCAGCTCGGAAGTTCCTAAGGAATGCGTTCAGCTCGGAAATTCCGAAGGAGTGAATTGTGCTCAAAAAACAAGAAAGGATGTGTTCGAATCCGAGCTGGTTCAGCTCGGAATCAGCTCATTCAGATGTTTATGCTTATTCGTAGATTTTGTCGAGTGATGTGTTTGTCCGATTGATCCGTGCGGATGATTGATTGAATGGTTTTGTTCATTTCGTCTTAAAATTTATCCATACAAAGGGTTTCGTATAAATGTCCATTCATACAAAATTTCATTGAAACGAACCATTTCGTATAAAACATTAATCATCTGAAGGACCGTTTATACGAAGTGTGGTGAACGTCTGTGTCCAATTACTTGCTCGCGCTTTCGACTTATTTTCGTCGAGGAGGATTTTGACCCCAACAGTTAGCCCCCAGCTCGCCAGACTCGAGTACGATGATGGCGAGGTTGTCAAGTAGTTGAGGCGAAAATAATCGTTCGAAAGTTTGGTATGACCGATTTTCTTCTTGATGATCGTTTTAGTCGCAATGGAAAGTTGTCTGAATATCTTTGTCGTATATCATGAAGGGTCACCATGCCAAGAAATATCGAACGCGGGAAAGATGATCAAGACGAACTGACAGGAGATGAAAACATTCTGAGCAGGACTTTTCATGGTTCTGAATAGGACGAATCGAACCGGTCATCAAGTGTGTAGAAGCTTTCTCTCTGAGCAGAAAATGCTTAGGTCATCCAAGCAGAAAATATGCCGGCAGGGCGTACAGTACAAATACCAGTTTGCGGGATGAGTGTGCATTCTGCTCCGCTCGGATGGATTAATGTCTAATTGGTTTAGAAGATTTTTCAACAAGCTACTACGCCGATGCTTTTTGTGCATATTGTTAGATTGTCCGAACATTTAAGGTTAGATTTTTCTGTTTTGTACAAAAATCTGATTGTCTAGTTGTGACAGAATGATCGTCTTAGCTTTAAGAGTTTGTTTTTCCGAGAGGAAATCTCTCATGGAAAATTGTCGAGCATTTCTTGCGTTGTTAGCGGATAGTTTTAGCCGTGAAAGGTTGTTTTGGAGTTTTTGATGAAGTCCTAGTTCCGTCTAGCTGTAAAAAGCTGTTTAGGTGAGGTTACTGTCGTTGCCGAGCCATTTAGCTTTGAGAAGCTGTTTTAGGTGTTCTTATTGACAAGTTGATGAGCATGAGATGAACACTTTGATGCAGAGATGCATAGAGATTCATGATTAAGTTTCAGAAATTGTGGGAGGTGAGGTTCTTGGCTTTTCCCACGAAAGAAAATGAATGGTTGCGAGGCTTATACATGGTAGACTTATTTGTCGTAAGCCATTGAATTGCCTCAGAGTAATTTTTCATAGACGAGATGTTAAGCTGAATTCCTCTCGGAGAATAGTAAAACTAGTTTCTCCTTGCCAAAGGCGTTCTTGTTTTTGAGCTGTTCCGGCGAAATTTTGTCGAGAATTTTTTGTCGGAAGTTGACAAAATGTTTTTTGTTGCTCTCTGGTAACAAATTGGACGCCGAGTGTGTTTAATCAGGGAATAAGCCGAGCAAAACATCCGAGCAGTACGTCTAAGTAGTTTGTATGAGCTGATCAACATGCGGACGTCGAGTAGGTGTCACCAAGTCGAGCGGGAAGTTTTTCCAATTAGGCCATCACTTTATAGCACCGAGCAGGAAGGACTGATCGAAAATGCAGAGTAGCATGGATCGACCAGAAATGCCGAACAGGACGTTGCTGAGTAAAACTTTTCTAAGCAGATCAGTTCATCGAGAAAGGAGTATGTGGAAGCGATGAGCGGATTTTCTCGGACCGTCCGAGCATCCGAGCAGCCGGGCAGCTTGGATCGTGCGAGAGAAGCTCACACGTGGATTTTCCGAAGGAAAATTTTCCGAGGAATTTCATATGTTGTTGAACTTTTCTTCGTAACCGTTGGTTGTTCCGGTGTATGAAATAGATGCTTCGTTACTTCAAACAAAGAATTTTTTTGTTTTAAGTTGTAAGTCTTGTCCATGGATGTTTGGAAATCCATTGTTGGCCTTTCGTCGCTACTTCCGTATTTGAACAAGCAAAACAGTCGAGAAGGTTCGTTGAATTGTTAATCGGTCTTGTTTACGAATGTGATGAGTTTGAGAGAGAAATCGCGTTGGCCTTTCCGAGCATGTCTGCTCGGAAGTTTTTGGAATTTTCCGAGTAAGCTTGCTCGGAATTTCTGAGAAAGTCTGCTGGGATTTTGAGAGAAAATCTGCTAGGATTTTCCAAGTAAGTCTGTTCGGATTTTTGAGAAGGATTTTAGTTTATCAAGCCTACAAGGACATGTACGCCAGAGAAGCCAAACTGTCGTTTTGACGTTACGTCGATAAATGCAGAAAATTCGAGCAGATTTTATCGGGAGAAAATCTCCCTCATCGCCTCCGTATAGACTGTATGAGTTGGTTTCATATAGCTTGAAGGATTTTTTGAAAAACTTCATATAACTTCCGGAGGAAAGGGTGATTTAGCGTTTGATCCTTTGTGCTTTAAGAGGATTGCACTCGGATGCGTATTGGGTTTCATTTCGAGTCTTAAGGTTAATGAGATAGCGTTTAAATATGGCGTGCGTAGAAGCGTTCCGCCGTATTTTGAATCAAGTTTTGAGTTCGAAGGTCGGCGAGATATATTCGCCGTATCGATTTGTGTTGACTAAGACCAATGTGCTCATAAGTGTCTAACTAGGTTTCGAGTTGAGTTTGAAGGTTAGCGAGATATACTCCACTTACGAACCTGAGATGATTGAGACCAGTGTGCTCGGAAGCGTCTGGCTGGGTTTCAGAGTTAAGTTCAAAGATTAGCGAGATGTACTCTACTTGCGAACCTGAGAGGATTGAGACCAGTGTGCTCGGAAGGGTCTGACTGGGTTTCAGAGTTAAGTTCGAAGGTCAACGAGATAGACTCTGCTTGCGAACGTGAGGTGATTGAGACTAGTGTGCTCGGAAGCGTTTGACTGGGTTTCTAGTTAAGTTCGAAGGTTAACGAAATAGACTATACTTGCGAACCTGTGATGATTGAGACCTGTGTGCTCAGAGGCGTCTGACAGGGTTTTTTGGGTATTTACTTCGAACCAAGTACTGGTGCGGGGAATTTCCTTTGACTTATGTTACCTTCATCGATAATAAACTGATATCAGTAGATATCGGACCAAGGTGTACTTGGCCGAGATGTCGTTTAGACTAGCGTGCTAAGCAGTGTTAGCTGGGTTTAGAGGTGTACTTCGAGTTTGGTGTTTTTGCGAGACTTCTTGTCTTACATTTCCGTCGTCGATAGTAAGCTGATATCACACAGGTGGTGTGCCTAACGAATACCAGACCAAGATATACTTGGCCGTTTGACGTCATCTACCAGTGTGCTGAGAAGCGTTTTACTGGATATTGGGTTTACTACGACTCCATTACTGATGCGGAGAATTTTACTTCGACTAATGTTCCCTTCATCTAGAGTAAACATACCTAGCTGTATTTAAAATTTGTATAGCGCGCTTTTATCCGTTTGTTGGATGTATAGACCGTCAATCCGTATAGGATATGTTGGTCAAGATCTGTAAAGGACGCGTTTGTTTGTCTACTTTGGCTAGCAACAGACAAGATAAAGGACTCTTACGATGGCACGAAAATTCTAGACATGATAGCTAATGAATTTGGACGATTTTGCTAAACAACGAGGTTTGGATCCTAATTTCGACTCTAAAACAAGTAAATTAAATAAAAGCGAGAGTGAGTTTATTTATCGTTACCGGACAAATCCAAGCGTGTGGTTGGGGAGTTGAACTTTTGCGGATATGTTGAGTTTGTGTGATCGTGGTCTGATGTCTTGACGTTTTGAAAAAACGTCGAGCGCAATGCTTCGTGAGCTGAATGTTATGAAGAGAATGTCCGAGTGGGTCTCAAAATTGGTTGGACAAGTTTTGTCGTTGGTTGAGAAGAGCAGTTTGCTCGGAATTTCCGAGAAGATTGGTAAGCTAGGAATTTCCTAGTTGGTTAGCTCGGAATTTCCAAGAAGATTGGCCAGCTTCAAATTTCCTAGCTGGTTAGTTCGGAATTTATGAGAAGAGTGGTCAGCTCGGAATTTCCTAGCTGGTTAGCTCAAAATTTCCTAGGTGGTTGGTTTGGAATTTTTGAGAAGAGTGACCAACTTGGTATTTCCTAGCTGGTTAGCTCGGAATTTTCGAGAAGATTGGTCAGCTTGGAATTTCCTAGCTGGTTAGTTTGGAATTTCCTAGGTGGTTAGTTTGGAATTTCCTAGGTGGTTAGTTTGGAATTTCCTAGGTGGTTGGTTCGGAATTTTCGAGAAGAGTGGTCAGCTCGGAATTTCCTAGCTGGTTAGCTTAGAATTTCCGAGAAGATTGGTAAGCATGGAATTTCCTAGCTGGTTAGTTCAGAATTTCCGAGAAGAGCGGCCAGCTCGGAATTTCCTAGCTGGTCAGCTCGGAATTTCCCAGGTGGTTGGTTCGGAATTTCTGAGAATAGTGACCAGCTCGGTATTTCCTAGCTGGTTAGCTCAGAATTTACGAGAAGAGTGGTCGGCTCGGAATTTCCTAATTGGTTAGCTCGAAATTTCCGAGAAGAGTGGCCAGCTCGAAGTTTCCGAGCTTGTCTTTTGGTATGTTTGAGCATCTTCATTCTGACAGTTCATTCGACTCTGAAAAATTGTTTGGAAATTTTTTGAATTTCCGATGTGGAAGTATATGTGTATACGGACCCACTCTTTCCCCCCCCCCCTTTTATTTATAAACAAAAGCAGGGACAGCTGAACCGATCAAGATATCGGCTACCTACGTACCCCTATCGGGGATCAAGTTGTCCCGTAGTTCAAGTCGTTTCTCGATGAGCTTAAAGTAGCCAACCATCTATGATCTTGGTCTTGATGGAGATTTATGGACGAGCTCGTGCAGGGTTTGGAGCTTACGGGTCCGTTCGCGTGAAGTTAGTTCAGCTTCGTTGGAGCTTTGATGTTGTTCATGTTGACGTGTTCGATGCTCTTGATTGAAATCCTTTGGTGGTTATGTATGGTCCTTCTCGGTTCGCTCCTAGTTTGTCCGTGTTTCGTTCAGCGGTGTTTTTGAACACTTTCATGGTTGCTATCGAAGAATTTCCAACTGCGGACATTTGATTTGTATTTCGGCAGTTTCTTGTTTGTACTTTTGGATGCGTACAAGTGCATGAACGTGTCGTTCATATCGTAATTTTGATCATCGCACGCAGAGAAAATGTTCCAAGAAGATTACTTTGTCGCATGATTGAATCCTACAACCAGAACATTTTATGTTCGCCAAGTTCGATGATGTGCTCGTCGCAGACTGAGGCAATTGTGTATTTACCGTGGGAATGATGCATCCGAGCAGGTTATGTGCAAGTGGTGAGGCGATCGCGGAAGGAAATTTTTCCGAACTGGTCATCGCCGCGGGAGGGTCAGTACCCCGTGCAGAGATTACCCACACATATTCTCCACGGATCCTAGCGCGTTACTGAGAAACGATTTTCGAGATGATGGTCGGAAGACTTGAGGATCCAAGACAGTCTTAACGATAATATTATCATTGAAAATAGGTAACTTAGCTGGTAATGTTATGCTGTTAAGCAATGCACCACTATATTGGAAATTAGCTATCGCCGATGTGTGCTAAAACTTGACATTCTTCGCAAACACGTACGGACCCGTGGCGATGGAGTATCTCCTAACGGTTTGATCGGTTGTGGCAATTTGTCCAGGCACAAGCATTAGATCATGAACTTAATTAATTAATCAAGCATGAACTTTCATGCAAGTTTTATCGTTTTTGTTTTTTCTCCGAGCTAGTCACTCAATGCTTACTTTTTCTTTACTTTTTTTGTCCTCCGAGCAGGTCGCTCAGTTTTCCCCGAGCTGTCTTTTTTTTTTTCCGAGCTGACATTTTTTGTGCTCGGATAAAGATTTCCTTAATTAATTAAGGATGAGCTCGGAAATTTTTTTGGTTCTTCTTTTTTTTAGCGCGGATCTTTTAGTTGAGTAGGCTTTGTCCGAGCATGCCTATCCAAGTATAATTTTTTTCTGAAGCATATCTGACGTTGTCGAGCATAACATGCTTGGACTGTCTGATTGGGTTGTTGGGTATGCTCCGAGTTGCCGAGCACGGTGTGAGTTGTCGTGCATGCTACGAGTTACCGAGCATGCTCCGGATGCTGGGAGTTGTCGAGCATGTTGCGAGTTCTCGAGCATGCTGCAAGTTCTTGAGTGCTTGGATTTTCCAAGAATTCTTGCGTGCTCGAATTTTCTGAGCTGGTTTGCTCGGATTTCCGAGCAGGTTATGCTCATAATTTCCGAGCTGGTCTGCTCGGATTTCCGAGCTGGTGTGCTCGAATTTCGGAGCTGGTTCTCCTTAGAATTTTTGGGATGGTTCTGCTCGGAATTTCCGAGATGGTCTGCTCGGAATTTCCGAGTTGTCTGCTCAGAACTTCCGAGCTGGTCTAGTCGGATTTTCGAGCATCCTCGTTCGGATTATTCTGAGTGTCTGGAAGTTCCGAGCTGGTTTAGTCGTGGACCGTCCGATCAGGATATTCCGATCGGAGATGCTGAATAGTTTGACTACGGAAAGTCGAGTAAAATATGATCGGTAAGATTCATCATGTCGTGTGCCGGTTGTCTTCGCGGGTGAGAGTCATGCCGAGTAGGTTGTTCTCCCGTGGGACCTTTTGTGGCCCGAGCAAGGCATTTGTTCGAGCTTGTTATTCTGCGTTGTGGAGTCGCAGTCGATCGTTCACAGAAAAAGGATGATGCTGGATCGATCAGCTCGCAAACTGGTCGTGAACCTGAACTGACCACGAAAATGTCGAGCCGAGCATGAAATTGCATTGTCTGAGAAGGAAGTATATGAATGTATGGTTTGGCGAGCTGCGCTGTTTTGATGTCTTGATTACTTGCACGATCAGCTATTGTACTCGGATAAATACCGGATTTTGTACGTCGATGGTTGAGAAGCTTGACATCAAGATGACTTGCATGCGTGACGGCGGGGCATCGATGACGATTGGTTAGAGGCAGATTGACTCGGCTGCGATGTGAAGGTGTAGCAGCGTACTGAAGCGATTTTCTGAACCGTCTAATTCCAGTACGATTGTTTGTTGTTTGGCTACTTAGCGTCGTGCCTAGATCTGCAAACAAACAAAGTCGGAGACTCGTTCGATGATGAAAATCGGTTACTCTGATCATGATGTAAAACTGCAAAGTCCCAAACCAAGATGCTCAACATGTAAAATGAAATCAAAGAGCAAAGGATAGTACGTTGAACATACGAACATATATGACGATCTATTTACGATGCCGATTATGAGTTTATCAAGCTAATTTCCTGTAAGTTAGAGGTATTAGTAATTCCTATAATTGTAAAGCATTGAAAGCGGAAAACTTGTGACAAACCAAAATCGTTTAATAATGAGTAGACAAATAAGATTTTAGGTACTTATCTCGATAAAGTGAGTTACGATGAAGACGATCTTTGAACACTACAAAGTTTTCTTCCCGGTTTCAATGAAGTTTTATCCGAACTTGGTATCCTTGTTACGATTTTTGGTTGAGGTTGCGCTCACACAATCTTCTCCGTCGACGTTGATAGTCGTCTCAAGCTTTCTTGGTTGGATTAGAGGTGGTGGATCTATAGTCTTGGATATGACCGCAAGAGGGGTTTGCTTGTTTGCGAGCTGTGGATGATGTAGCATAGGGTTTCTCGTTAAGCCGCAAGGCGTTGAGAATTCGAGTCGCCTATGCGCAGTCGGTCCGACGTTCATCGCCCAAGTACTCCTTGGTCTTCTAACCCGAGCCTTTTCATTTGCTCGGTGAGCATGCTATTTCCTTATCTCAATACTTAGTTTGTTGTATCAGTACGACAGTCATCTTCTTTAAATCGGCCAGCGCTATGTCGGATGTCGTTGCATCAGTTGCGGCTGCATCTATTGCAGTGTTGTGCGTCATGGTGTCGTGTGTTGCGGCTGCGTCTGCTGCAGCGTTGATTGTCAGTGGTTGATTTGTTCTTTCTCCGTCGGCGGCAATATCTTTGGATCTACTAGTATGTGGTTTTTAAGTGTAAGAAACTTCTATGCCCCAGACGGCATCAAACTGTGAGAGTTGAAACTCGCATTGTCGGTAATGGTAGAGTTAGCTTTTTAAGGAACATAAATCTCAAGAGTAAACACACAAGAAAGAGAACCGGAGGATATTTTATTGATAGATTGAATCGGGAACAAAGTACAGAGAATAGAAGTTTAAGATTTGACAGCTGAACCTTGTGAAATGCTGCCTACGTACCCTAAAGAAAGGGATCAATCCATTGTAGTTTTATGTCTAGATGCTAGGGTTTTTTGAGATGCCTAAATCGTAGGAAGTCCTTCTTCTGATATAGTTGCGGCGAGTCGGCTTGGAGGATCTTCGTCCGCAAGATTTCCGGAAATCTTCATATTATCGTCATATTCCATTTCCGTTGGAATTTACTTTTTCAGCTCAGATTTTCCTCTTCTGCTCGGAGATATCTTCTCCTTTCCTTCTTTGAGTTTAACTTCTCATTTTTATGATTATCTTTCTGCGGCTTAACCTATTTTGCCGAGTGGGCTGAAAACGGACGATCCGAGTCCGTTTGAGCGTAGACTTCTTGATTCGGCTAAAGTCTCCGAAATATGAGTCTTGTGGGTTAGGCCGAAGCTCGTATCTCACATAACTTTACTCGGCAATTCTTGTTAATGGCTAGGGACGTATAAGTTGTTGTTCCGGAGATGGGTTGCAGCTAGTTGCGCGTCCGGAGAAGAAAGTATCGGCAAATGTCCGAGCGTCTGATCTAAGCGGAATATCCGTTCGGAAAGTTTGAGGACTATGTTTAGCTCGGAAGTTCCGAAGTAATGCGTTCAGCTCAGAACATCTGAAGGAGTGAATTGTGCTCGAAAAACAAAAAGGATATTTTTCGGATCCGAGCTGGTTCAGCTTGGAATAAGCTCGTTCGGATGTTTATGCCTATCCGTATATTTTGTCGAATAATGTATTTGTCCGATTGATCCGTGCGGATGTCTGATCGAATGGTTTTGTTCATTTCTTCTAAAAAGTTATCCATACGAAAGATTTCATATAAAAGGTCATTGATACAAAATGTCATTGATACGAAGCATTTCGTATAAAACGTTAATCATACGAAGCACCGTTTATACGAAGTGTGGTGAACGTCCGTGTCAGATTAGTTGCTCACGCTTTCGGCTATTGTTTTCGTTAAATAGGATTTTGACCCCAACAATGCCTATGGGCATGATTCTTCTGTCACTTGATTTGGTACAAGCTTGATCAAATGATATAAATTGGAGTTTTCGTAGAAAGAATGGTCGAACAGGCATTAAACAATATCAAATCAGTGTGGTATATTTAAAGAGTAGTACTAATAATTAAAGCTCCTTTTTGGTCATTTAACTATGGGTTTGGTTGTGTTGCAAACACTTGAGATACAATGATTAAACAAAGTAATTAGAGAGTGGGCTTTAGTTGTAGGGTTACAAATAATTGTCGACAGAATCATTTAAATAGTAGACACGTGTCTTTTTCCTATATGAGAATATGATAAAGATATAATATGTTTAATAGCATCTCTAATGTATTATATCATTTTTACTCTAATTTCGTCTCTCCAAAATGACATTGGAATTGGCTTTATTGTATTACAATATTTTCCACACAAACATATATATTTTCAGTACATTTTTACTTCTTAATTTATTTTTAATTGTTAATAATACATTTTATTTATAAAATTTTCAAATTAATCCATTAATTTATTTATTTTAAAAAATAATATGATAATAATGACAACAACAATGATAAAATATTTGTTGGGAGGGAGGGGATTAGCACTCCTTGGTTAACTCGGTTCATTTTCAGTATCAATCTCTAGAAGAAATTTAACTATGGTCCACTGTGTTAAGAAGTTCCAATCAGACGAATCATATAAAAATCGAGAGTACGAGATATGCATCTCATCAATGGAATAGTGGAAGCGGAACAATGATGATTTTTATTATTCACCTATTCTATCCGTAAAAAAAAGATCACGATGACACTCGATAAAGACTACGAAGTTTAGATGAGTTAGAGGACACTTGAAGAAGGACATTCAGTTCTAAAGAGAGAAATGCACTAAGAGAAAAATATATATAAAAGGTTTCGAGCTATGATTAAGTTGTTCATCCGATCTCTGTTGTGATTTCTTTTAAATCTTCTTTGTATTTTCTCTCTTTTTCTTATGAATCTGTCAAGTTTATAACCCGTTTTCTTAAATTAATACATATATTTTTTCGATTTATCATTTCCAAACTATTGCATGTTTAGATGGAAGATTTTCGGATACATCGTCGCCACGTAAAGTCACGTCACTCGCTATACTACTAAACTCTACCAATTATATTTACGCTAATACCCTTATAGGAAATCCTCTAGTAATATTAATAACAACTAGGGGTTGTACCCCCCGCGCACGCGCGGAGGTGGAGTGACATTATAGTTGTTCTGTATTTGTGTCTCAAATATTTACGCTCAATTGTTTTTTTTTATGGTACTGCTATTTTTTTATCTATTTTCAATTCACACCCACTTAATTTTTTTTGGCCAGTGAAGTATGTCTGCTTGAAACTTCAAATACTTTGTAGAACCCTATATTTTGTGTTCTGGTTATTTGTATTGTTATAACAATATATGCATTGTATTTCTTATAAACAATATTTCATTATAAAAGATAAATCCAGAAATTCTTAAAATATTCATAAAGTTGTACCATTATTTGTTAACATTTAAGAGTTTTTCTTTCATCCTCGACATGGTAATCCTCTTGGATTCGTCCAGCTTTCTGCAGCAGTAGCCAGCTTAGCCAGCTTCGCAGTTATTCCTGTTTCCAAGATCGAAAGTAGAGCATCAGTCCTAACTATGAAACGGTCAAGGATAATATTATGGACTGACGAATGAATCCTCCTTACTTCGAAGAGAAATAATTGCATTTGTTGTGTCGGAACCCTTTCTCTATTTCTCGTAACACCCTTTTAATGTGTCCAAAACAGTGTTCATCATCTATCATGAAAGTCAGTTTCTTTGTGTTGACAGTAACTTTGTAAGCAGTTCATAGGAAAGGAAGAAGTAAGATCTCACGGGAAATTTCTGAGCTGAATGGATCATCTCCTTTAGCTGCGATATCCAGTGGAACATCGATCCATATGGAGATCCCGTGTCTAAGAAGTGCACCGTTCAAATATTTACACGATCTAAAGAGAACAGACATGAGAGAATATAAAAATAAAATAAAAATCGAAGCACAGGGTGTAGGGAGAGATTACTGCTACTTATTATACAGATCATTCAGATTTTCAAGCTCTGGATCGCGCCATCTCCAGCGCAAACTATTAGCCGACCCATAGATGATAACTGCTTCAGCACTTAAAGTCTGTAGAATCAAGTTTGTGAGTCAACGTCATAAACCATTATTATGGCACCTACGAAATCACATTGATTTTGTAAGTGAGATCAATCCTCTTTCAGAATTGGACCAAAGATGCATTCGATCAAACGTTTTGAGTTTACCTCTGCTTCCAGAAAGGCCTTCTCATCAGATTCCTTTAAGCCTGAGCGGACTCATTTCCACGGGCTGCCTCTGCAATCAAATCAACACTACACAATACGAGTAAACTAAAGTTAGGGATATTGTGAAATGATTTTAATAATATTCTCTCTGAATTTATCAAGAGGAGAGGCAGAATTGAGGCTATCATCTGTTATAGAGTTAAAAGGACCAAACTAACACCAGTGACTGGATAAGCTAAGGAACTGGATTCCACAAGTACCTCATACGTATTGTAAATTGTAACCAATAAGTGCTTAATATGGTGAAAACTTTTTCTTTGGTGCCTGAGCTTCTTCAGCTGCTCTCATTCTAGCAGTTGAATCTTCGTAATCATTGTTGTCAAAGAAAACCCCTAGGATGGTTAAACAAAAGACTGAAAAAATGTAAAGGATAAGCTAATAATTAGAAGAAAACTCACGGTTCCTCGCCGCTCCCTCTTGCTTTTGACCCCTGAAAAGATTAGAAAAGAGGTCAAAATGACTGAAGAAGTGGCTAAGACTTATGGTTCAGAGAAAATAATGAAGGAATTTTTTTAGATATCATGATATAAAGGTCAAATCACAGGATTTAAACTACATATTAAGTGAAACATGAGGGTACAACATCATACGCTTAAGTTCTTCTAAGTTTCTTTGTCTTTGGTGAAGGAGACCTAGAGCTACGATTTTGCAAACCTGGATCCAACAATCAACTCTACCTCAATCTAAGCAAAAAGTACTGTAGGAGTTAGGCACAAAGATGTACCTTGTGGTGCAGGTCCGGATGAAGAAATCAGGATCAACTGTTTTGAAAGCTCTAAGAAAGGATAACATGTTGCCAATGAAAGCCCATCCAAAATCTGCTGGTGGAAGATATTGTTTTATCTCCCCAAGTTTGGACTCATAAATCCAAACATTGACTCTCTTCAACACCCATTTCAGTACAAACTTTCCCAATACTACCAAAGGGAAGCATATCACGATGGAAGCCATTTCCGTCATAGCTTCATTTCTAAACTCCCCTAACCAAGATTCACTCTTTTTCACTGAGCCCCTTGAATCCTTTGGATGCTATATCGTTACCCTGCAGAAAAATAGACAGATATATAAACACATGGAAATAGTAAGCAAATATTTATCAAAGTTGACCTTGTAGTAAGGTTGGTACGATACTATCTCATGTTTCTGTTTACAAAGTAATTAAACGGGCGAAGATATCAATTAGGACAGGGGAATAGTTTTGTTGAGTCTATCAAGAAAGGATACTTCTCTAGACTTTAGAACTAAAGAAACCCTCCCTACCGCTTGTATACTCACGTTTCCTACTCTAGCTCTATGTAGTCTTGTTTAAGCATCGTTTTCTTCTTCTTTTTTGCGAAAGCAAGCTATGTACCAAAACCCTCTAACGAAACCGTTTCTAGTATTCGTAACCTCCTCCGCCGCAATGAGATGACAACGGCATAAACTGGTTGGTTTGACGGAAGCAAATTGTGTCATGAAGAAGAAGACGAATCATCCCCGACAGCAGAGACGGATCGAATCTCAGTTATGGAGGCGCGTGGTCATTTCCGTTGTTCCTGTTGTAACAATCCGGGCTTACTCTCTTATACCTGTAAAATTTTGTTTACACAATCAGATCAATAGTAAACTATAGCTCGAATCGGAAGAAGGTTTTATAAATCGAAAAATGCTTTTGCGGAGGGTTTCGAAAGTGAAAATTTCACTTTAGATGAACAATCTGTTCAAAACCGAGCTGCAATCTAAAGAAATGAGATCAAAAATTTTCATTTCATTTACTTCTCGTATAAATAAGAAAATTGAATTTTTCAAATAGTCGATCCCACAAAACCCATACGAAAATGAAAAACTTTTGTTGCAATAGGAAAAAAACAACACGAAATGAAGCAGTAAAATTAGAAGAGAAGTCCAAAGAGCAAATTGATTATGTAAACAATCAGAAAGTTGAATCGATAAATTGTCTCTCCGGGAAAATTTGTAAGTGGGACCGTCATAACACCCAAAAACCGTAGAAAAAAAAAGAAGAAATAAAGAAAAAAGTATAGGAAATAAATATTTAGAATGGAAAAATGCCATGTCAGAAATTTTGAGATGCTGATGTGGACACCTTAAGAATGGAGAGAAAAAGTGTCTAATTATATATATGATTAGTTAAGAATTAATAAAATTAGTTAGATAATTTTTTTTTTAACAGGCGAAAAAAAAATAAAAAAGAACAAATCTTGTAGCGGTACGTCAGCGCTACAGGGTAGATACAGTTTCTTATTTAGGGATTTTACGGATCGTATGTTAGCTGTAGATATGAGGTCCACATCATATTTTATTATTTTTGTTTAAGAAATCGTGCTAAGATACTCAATTGTATCTGCTCTTATATTCGCTATGCGCAAGCCTGGGGTTTATTTGTTTTAATTATTTATAAGTATATCTAAGGTATATGAATTTACATATTTTTGTCATGATTATCGCACTGTCTAAGATGTTTATTTTATAGCATTATGTTAGCTTGTAACGTGACTGTGACATTAATCTATTCATCTAATTGAATTATACGGCCAACTATTTTTGTTTTGTTTATGACGTGCGTTATCTATTATCTACATAAATTTGCTAATGTATATATATAAGTTATTGTCAATTCTCAAAGTCATCCAAAAATAAGATTTGAAACGCACTGCCTTTTAACCAAATAATTGTGATGTCCATATACAATACTATTACTTGAACTCCTATAAAGCGTCCTCCTGTCTCACTATATAAACCCTGTTCTTTTCATAGACGCAGTGGGTCTGCGTCAGCGTCGATATATATAACGTAAAAACAAGCTAAAAATCTGTTTGTGTTCTTTTAATGGCGATCATGAAAATAATGACACGTCAGCATCAATACAGTGAAGAGCAACTGCAGCGTTCAAAAACAGGTTATAGCTGCCGTTGTTTTACTCTAGCGTCAACCACGGCACCGGCGTCTTCCGTAAATGCAGCTGCTGCGTCATCTTCTTCCTCTACCTCTTGTGTTTGTCTCTGGTTTTTACGTTATATATATTGACGCTGACGCTGACGCGCTGCGTCTATGAAAGGAACAGCACTATCTCTACTTGGGTAATCTTCATCTGTAAGCAGTTTAAGATAGCGTTAGTTGTTGGATGCAAGTTTTTTTTTTTCCTACTATTGTTCGTGGTCACTTTTATATTGATGTAAAATTTTATTCGTTTATAATAATATTCAACCTTAGTCTATACCCTGTGCTTGTGGTGACATTTATGTGTTGCGCCTGTGAGTTGGTTTGTTTCCTGTTGCATTTCATAACGACTGCATCGTCTTTATATTGTATCGCATTTGATGCATCCATATTGGTGTTCCACATTATGTCATAATTGTTTTCTTTATGTAGAAGATAATTGTCTTCAGTACCCTCTCAAGAGCCGTTACCGTAGCGTTATTTATATAATCATGCGAATATGTAAATGTTCCATTCAAACATATGTAAATGTGGGTACTTGGCATAAGTTTTACTTTGGAGATTGACTCATCTCGTGTCGGATATGATTACCAGCTAGGCGTACTCTATGTAGGATTATGTGTGTTCATTGGTGTAATTATCAGATTACAACCTAACATAATCAACTAGGATCTAGGTGATTTGCAGTTGAATCATAAACAGATCAGGATCATTACCTTGTGATTGCAGCGGATTGATCAAAGGAATATCGAGATCTGTAAGAGCTGATGATAACCGGTTCCTCCTAGGTATCCACACTCTTACAAGCTACTGGATCAGGCTGCTAGACCAAAGTTGGAACGACAGAGAGAGAGAGGACGGCCAGACCTAGAAATCGCAGACTCCTGGCTAAGTGGCGCCTGTCTCTTTGTTTTATGGGCC
Source organism: Orychophragmus violaceus (assembly GCA_030180135.1). Taxonomy (NCBI): domain Eukaryota; kingdom Viridiplantae; phylum Streptophyta; class Magnoliopsida; order Brassicales; family Brassicaceae; genus Orychophragmus; species Orychophragmus violaceus. The sequence continues at coordinate 9,538,156 of CM058236.1, forward strand.
CAAGTAATTAAACTAATGGCTTATCAGGCTATTGGGCCCAAGACCCAAATCAGACAAAAGGACTATATTTTGTCTGGCCCAATTCTCTGTACAAATACAGTAAATGCCTTGCATCTTACCGTATTAATTCCATTTAACTTTCCCGTTAGCTATGGTGTGTGACCCTTTGGGATCATACAATACTGGTAATAAGTCCTAAACTTATAGATCAAGAGCGGGCTCTAGCAAGTCATCATGATCACCCAGTATTTATGACTTATGTCTGATCTCGACACTTATCATACTTTCTAGAGATAGTACATTAGATTTCAGGACATTCCCAACAATCTCCCACTTGTACTGGAATCCTACATTCCCTAATCCTTTTGTCTCAATATCTCGATCTGGCATAAGGCAAGATGCGTGTCATCCTTATATAGCCAGACCATGTTCATCGGACCAGATTTGATACTGACATTTCAAACGACTTGGGCAAGTCCGTTTGGGAGTGGCCACTCTCTTACCAGCTATCAAGTCTCCGATTGGCCTAGAGATCTTACCTCCGTTGAACGGCAGGGACAAATCCCATCTTGTTCCATCACTATGAACTACACACTTCATAATACACCCAACCAAGGTCCTTATAGCTCCCAGTTACGAAACAGCGTTAGACAATGATCAAAGCGCATCAATCCATGTGCAGCCACATGCATGCGAACTCAGGTCTAAGGACTATACTCTATAGTCGTAAATGAGAACCTTTTATGACACATATACTAATATCTTGTAGAGTTCTCATCAGCGGGCCATGTCCGGTCATATGCTCCCCTACATATACCTATGTGTCGACTTTGATGCCGCGCATCTATGACCCCTCGAAACTTGGTCATAAGTCTCAACACACTCTAGTCTCAAATGGTTGTTGGTGTTCCAATCTCAACAACCTTCGACTATGGACACTATGATTTATGTCATTTCGTTAAACATGGGGTTTCAGGATCAAGTCTACTCATGTACTTCGATGGCCCATATATAATGACATGAATCATTTTGGAACGATTATTTTATATCACAGTTAAAAATAATCCAGAAATAAAATTTCATTAACATTTAAAAAAATGTTTACATGAACCAATCAAAATAACTAAAATAAAGCCCTCACAACTCCCACTCAAAAATAGATTACATTTGAATATCTCTAATTCCTACAGCAGCAGTATGCAACTCGTGCTTAGGTCTCGGGAGTGGCTTTGTCAACGGGTCAGCCACGTTCTCATCAGTGGGAACTCTGCTGACCTTCACTTCACCTCTATTCACTATATCACGAATCAAGTGATACCTTCTCATAATATGTTTGGATTTCTGATGATGTCTCGGTTCCTTGGCTTGAGCAATTGCACCATTGTTGTCACAATACAGTGTCAGAGGCTCAGTGGCATTTGGGAATACACCGAGTTCAATCAAGAAGTTCCTTATCCAAACTCCTTCCTTCGCAGCTTCTGAAGCAGCGATGTATTCAGCTTCAGTTGTGGAATCTGCCACGGTGCTCTGCTTGGAGCTCTTCCAACTTACTGCACCGCCATTCAGACAGAAGATGTAACCAGACTGTGACCGGAAATCATCTTTATCTGTCTGAAAACTTGCATCCGTGAATCCACTCATTTCAAGCACTTCACTTCCTCCGTAAACCAAGAACTTATCCTTAGTATTTCTCAAATACTTCAGGATATTCTTTACGGCAATCCAGTGGCTCTCACCTGGATTAGACTGGTACCTACTCGTCATGCTTAGTGCATAAGCAACATCAGGACGAGTACAGATCATGGCATACATGATAGATCCTATAGCCGAAGCATAAGGAATCCTATTCATGCGCTTAAGCTCATCAGGTGTTTTTGGACACTGATCCTTGCTTAGTGTAGCACCATGTATCATTGGCGTGAATCCTTTCTTGGATTTATCCATTCCGAATCGATGCAGGATTTTGTCTATATAAGAATCTTGACAAAGTCCAACCAGCCTTTTAGATCTGTCTCTAAAGATTCGGATTCCAAGAACATACGCGGCTTCACCCATGTCCTTCATGGAAAAACAACTTCCCAGCCAGTCTTTAACAGACTTCAGCATTGGAATATCATTCCCAAGAAGCAATATGTCATCGACATATAGGATAAGAAACGCCACTTTGCTCCCACTAGTTTTCTTATACACACATTGTTCCTCTTTGTTTCTGATGAAGTCAAAATTCTTTATTGCCTCATCAAAACGAAGATTCCAACTCCTGGATGCTTGCTTCAATCCATAAATGGATTTATGAAGTTTGCATACTTTCCCAGCATTCTTAGGATCAATGTAACCGTCAGGCTGTGTCATATACACATCCTCCTCCAAGATTCCATTCAGGAAGGCGGTTTTCACATCCATCTGCCAAATCTCATAATCATAATAAGCGGCAGTTGCTAGGAGAATCCGAATTGATTTCATCATGGCCACTGGTGAATAGGTTTCATCATAGTCTATACCATGAATTTGCTTGAAACCTTTTGCCACCAACCTGGCCTTGTAAATCTGGACATTTCCATCCATGTCAATCTTCTTCTTGAAGATCCATTTACACTCGATGGCTTTCGCACCAGCGGGTAAGTCAACCAGTGAAAACACTCGGTTGACAGACATGGAGTCCATCTCGGATTCAGTGGCTTCACGCCACTTTGAGGAGTCAGGGCCCATCATGGCTTCTGCAAAGTTCGAGGGTTCATCACCGTCAATGATCAAAAGATCATGGCAATTCGTCACGAGGAATCCCTGAGTTCTATCGGGTTCGTGACGGATCCTTCCGGATCTTCGAACTTCAGGTACTTCAGGTTCAGGTTCTATTACAACTTCATGTAATTCATCCTGCTGTTCTTCCTCATTAGGTTGAACAGGTTCCTGTCCTTCTTGAATTTCATCAAGTTGTACCTTACTCCCACTATCTTTCTTAGAGAGAAATTCCCTCTCAAGAAAAGTACAATCCCGAGCAACAAAGATCTTGTTCTCGGATCGCAGATAGAAGTAATAAGCCTTGGTATCCCTAGGATAACCAATGAAGTAGCATTTGTCAGATTTTGGTGTAAGCTTGTCTGAGATTAATCTTTTGACATAGACTTCACAACCCCAAATTCTGAGAAAAGACATTGCTGGAGCTTTTCCAGTCCATAACTCATATGGTGTCTTTGCTACTGATTTTGATGGCACCCTGTTCAGTGTGAACGTTGCGGTCAGCAAAGCATATCCCCAAAGGGATATAGGAAGGTCTGTGTGACTCATCATGGATCGGACCATATCTAACAATGTCCGATTCCTTCTCTCAGACACACCATTCCACTGAGGTGTTCCAGGAGGTGTGAGTTGGGAGATGATCCCACACTCACTCAGATGATCACGGAACTCCTGGCTCAAGTATTCTCCTCCTCGGTCCGACCGAAGAGCCTTAATACTTTTACCAAGCTGGTTCTGTACTTCATTCTGGAATTCTTTGAACTTCTCAAAGGTTTCCGACTTATGTTTCATCAAGTAGACATATCCATATCTACTGAAATCATCAGTGAATATAATGAAGTACTGATAGTTTCCTCTAGCATTTGTGGACATTGGGCCACACACGTCAGTATGTATCAGGCCCAATAGTTCACTGGCCCTTTCTGTGGGTTTATTAAAAGGGGCCCGTGTCATTTTGCCCATTAGGCAAGATTCGCATTGCTCACAAGACTCAAAGTCAAATGAGCCCAAGAGTCCATTTGAATGGAGCCTCTTGACGCGTTTCTCACTAATGTGCCCTAAACGACAATGCCAGAGAAACGTTTCATTTTCTTCGTTAGATTTGAACCGTTTTGTATTAATGTTATATACTGGAGTAGATTGATCCAGCATGTACAGCCCATTAATAAGAGGGGCACAGCCATAGAACATATCATTGAGATTAAAGGAACACAATTTATTCTTAATAGAAAAATCAAATCCTTGTAAATCCAACAATGAAACTGAAATGATATTTCTGCTTATAGCAGGTACAAAATAACAATTCTCAAGTTCTAAAATCAATCCAGAAGGTAAAGACAACAAGTAAGTGCCAACGGCCAGTGCTGGAACCTTCGCTCCATTGCCAACCCGCAACTCTACTTGCCCTTGCTTCAACCTTCTACTGTTGATGAGCGCCTGCACATTAGTACAAATATGAGCCCCACATCCAGTATCTAATACCCAAGTGGTATTATCAGAAGTAGTAGTATTTACTTCAATAACAAAAATACATGAAGATGTAGTCGCGAAGGACTTCTTCTTCTCCTTCAGACTTTCCTGGTATTTCTTACAGTCCCTGCGATAATGCCCTGCCTCTTTGCAAAAGTGGCAGATATCAGAAGGCCCAGCTTTAGACACGGGCTTGGGTTTGGCCTTTTCGTTGTGGACAGCCTTGCCCTTTCCCTTGTCTGCAGCAGATTTCTTAAAACCCTTGCCCTTCTGCACCATGAGTACAGACGGGTCCTTGGCCTTCTTCAGATTAGGTTCTGCAGTCTTGAGCATACCATGTAGCTCAGGCAAAGTCTTTGTCAACCCATGCATATTATAGTTCAAGGTGAACTGGTCATATGCAGGAGTAAGAGACTGCAGAACGATATCACAAGCAAGCTCTTGGCTTATAGGACAGTCGAGTCTAGTCAAATGATCGAGATAACCCATCATTTTCAGAACATGTGGACTCACTGCTGCATCCTTAGCCATTTTACAGTCCAAGAGATTCTTAACAGTTTGGAATCTCTCTGTACGAGCCTGCTCCTGAAACAACGCTTTCAGGTTTGCCATCAGTTCCATGGGACAAGTCAGGCCTTCCCACTGAATCTGCAGATCGGGAGCCATTATCGCCAACATTAGGCAAACCACGTCATTAGCATCTGAAGAATGCGTATCCCAAGCATTCTTCACAGCTTGTGTGGCATTATTCGCAGGTCTAGGGGGGAGAACTCTTTCAAGGACATAAGCCTTCTTCTCCTGCCTGAGCACAAGTCTCAGGTTCCTGGACCAGTTCAGGAAGTTTGATCCGTTCAGTTTGTCCTTCTCAAGGGCAGACCGGATCGAGAAAGTGTTTTGAGTTGTTGTGCTTGACATAGCTGAAATTATGAGACAATAGAGTTTTAGTTATTTAGTTCATAAAAGAGTAATCTTAAAAACTTATAAGAAAACTCGCATTGCATTCAAAATTTCTTTGTTCAACCTCATAAGAATGCAATGATTCCGAGACCCATGTTCAACCAAAACCAAAGTGGGCCACTGGCCGTCACCCGGAATTAGCTTTACTTGGTAAGCATGCACACAGCTAGTTATATCTATATAACTCTCGGTTGTGGATTGGGCCCAAGGTCCAATTCACCAGATGTCTCAAGGCCCGGGACTACCGATGGCCCAGTCAAGGAAACCAATCTCTTACAGCCAAATAATCACTAAAATCTGGGACTCCCAATGAAATTAGTGACTATATACTACTTTACTTACGCAAAAACAGACACCTCACACTGTAAGCCATATTTGTAATTGAATAAGCGTTAAGTAGCTGACAAGATTGGGCAAGACATCCAAGCTTGATATTGGTTTTGAGGATTTTAGGTTTTCTTTCCAAAAATAGAAGATTACTATTTTGGGAAACTTTCCAATTCAGGTAACTTACTAAATATGGAAACTTTCTATTTTAAGAAACCTACTATATTTAGAAATTTCTTAACATGCCAAAATTAGAAACTTCTAATCAAAGAAACTTTCTAATTTAATGTTTTATTAAAGTTTTCGGTTGGGTCACAAATTATAGGCCCAATTCTTGGCCCAAGACCACAGAATTCCAATTGGCCCAATAATTTGACATAACCGAGTCGGTTCATTAATTCTGGTCCAAGACCAAATTAACTACTAAATCCAACTGGTTATTTACTAAACCAGACCAGCTCTAAATTATTTGGTCCAACCAAATCAAACTTAGACCAGCCTTCGGTTTAGGTTAAAATTCAATTTTGAATTTAAATCCGGTTTAACCAGAAATTAAATAATACCAATTGTATTAAATAATTTCCAGCAAACCGCGATTTGGGTTAACCGCTTGAACCACCAATTAAATTGGATCGGTTCGGTTAAGTCCAAAATCAGGAAGAAACACCTTGTGTTTTAGCCAATTTTGACCTAACCTGCGGTTTAAGCTAAAGCTGACAATGAACCACAATCGGTTTGATCGGTTCATTGTCGCGGGTTTGGGAAGAACGAACCGCGAAGCTCGGTTGAACCGATTGGCTACTCGCGGACCGTATCTCTCGCCAGTGTATCGATCGATATCACGCTCCTGCGTCGATCGATACCGGCGTGCATCAGCTCGTTGCGATCGGGTCATCGGGACAGCGAGAAGCAATCGATCCGATTCATATCGATCGATATCTCGCTCCCTCGTCGATCGACACGGGCGATCACATCGCATACCGATGGGTTTCAATCGGAATATGCGATTCAAATACTTAGGTTTTTAAGTTTTCTAATCAAATTTCTTAAGCCAAATTCGATTCTAAACATTAAAACAACCTAAATATGATCCAAACAGCAAAAACCTAACGACCTAGGCTCTGATACCACTGTAGGATTATGTGTGTTCATTGGTGTAATTATCAGATTACAACCTAACATAATCAACTAGGATCTAGGTGATTTGCAGTTGAATCATAAACAGATCAGGATCATTACCTTGTGATTGCAGCGGATTGATCAAAGGAATATCGAGATCTGTAAGAGCTGATGATAACCGGCTCCTCCTAGGTATCCACACTCTTACAAGCTACTGGATCAGGCTGCTAGACCAAAGTTGGAACGACAGAGAGAGAGAGGACGGCCAGACCTAGAAATCGCAGACTCCTGGCTAAGTGGCGCCTGTCTCTTTGTTTTATGGGCCCAAGTAATTAAACTAATGGCTTATCAGGCTATTGGGCCCAAGACCCAAATCAGACAAAAGGACTGTATTTTGTCTGGCCCAATTCTCTGTACAAATACAGTAAATGCCTTGCATCTTACCGTATTAATTCCATTTAACTTTCCCGTTAGCTATGGTGTGTGACCCTTTGGGATCATACAATACTGGTAATAAGTCCTAAACTTATAGATCAAGAGTGGGCTCTAGCAAGTCATCATGATCACCCAGTATTTATGACTTATGTCTGATCTCGACACTTATCATACTTTCTAGAGATAGTACATTAGATTTCAGGACATTCCCAACACTCTATTGGTATCATAAGAGTACCATCTTAGGACCCTAATCGGACTGCTTGTTGTCTTCTATATGTCTAATTTAATCAAGCACCAACACATAATAGAAAGCGTACATTCAATCAGTTGTTGAAAGAGTATTCCCGAGGAAAAAGGGTTGCCAACAAAATGCATATAACCTTGAATCCAAAAAATCAGCTGAATAAACAAAAGGGAGGAGCTGAAACCTAATAAAATCCCAAAATCAAAACGGCTGCCTCTGCGCTGATCATTAGACACGATAAGCCGCATGATGTAATGTTAGCCTGCATTAAATCATTTGCCAAAAACAATCATCGACATGTTTTCTTAAACTGTAGAGTGAAACATAACATGGGCTACGTACACGGTTCTTTTTTTTGGCCGACACGGCCTTTACGAACTTTTGAAGACACGTGAAGGTTTCACACAAAGCGTCGTCGGCCTCAAGACTGTACATAGGGACCTCGAGGATGTAACGATTACACTCCGTGTTGCGCTAGATGATGATTGATCATCATCACTTGATAGTTCTTCAACTAAAATGTCTTCCTCCATCACACATTCATTTTCATATTATTAGCTGGTGATCGCTTAGTTTTACCTGCCTTTCTTTTCTCCCCTTTGTCACTGGCTTGTGATCTCTTTCATATCCTTAAGTTCACACCACTTCGCTCTTGGACGTTAGCTCTCAGATTTTTCGTGGGTGACACCAAATTGGCAGATATGCAAATCCTAACTGAATTTTTATCATGTCTACAGTAAACGTCTCAAGTCTTCGCAAAGTCACGTTCTCCTTTACCTCTTCAAAACCTTGAGCCAGAATAACTTTGTAGATTAGTGCAGGTAACTGGTTCATATACGTCCTAGAATTGCCAATATGAGCGCCAAGACCTGTTTGTAAACCATCAGTCCAAAGTTGAACCTCCTCTGATGGCCTATTTTAAAGTAGCTTTGCGCGGTCTTCTTTAATCACGCACGGGCTGGGTTGTTGGCATCCAATTTGAATACATTATGTTGCACAACCCAAACATGACCTTCGTGAAATCAATACTCCGCAGCTTACCCCACTTTTTAACCTTGTTACCAGTTAGGTAGGATGTGACCTCATCCAAGCTAATATTGTCATCAGCTAATTGTTCTTCCATGCTCAAATCGCTCATCCAATCCATGCCACTATCCTCATTTATTTTCATAGAACTAAATATGGAAAATGGATAAACGAATTTTTAAAAATGTCTATAAGATCCGAATGATCTTGCCAAATCCGCATTATGATTTTATACTCCCTGATTCGATTGAGGTATAAGCATATATCACTTGGTATGCGTTGTTGTTGTCTTCTTGACTGTTGATACTTCATCAACAAACTTTGTTCAGAGAAAAACATTGGCATCGACAACCCAGGCCCAAATTGGTGTCGTCGATCCAAGCCCGAACTTTCCGAGATTAATAGTGAAAGAGTCATTATCTCGAGAGGGCATATTAAGGACATAAGTCTCACATCGATAGTTGAAAGAGATCATTAGTAATATATAAGGGATATGGGTCACTCCACTTATCACCAATTGATTTTAAGTTGGTAGCCCATAGACTTTAATACGTACCTCATCTAATATATAAATTGGAGCAATTCCAAGATTAGCGATAGCGCAAGAAGAGATCTTTCCCCCCCAATGAGTTTTGTTTCCATACTTTGTCAAAGGCAACACATACTTCAAGACCATCAAGGAAGCTACCGTCTTCAGGAGGTTCTAGGTGTGCCATGATGCATGTAGTAGAACTTAAAAGATTGATCTGAAATCCCTAAACATAAAAGAAAGATAATATCAAAAAAAAAAATAGAGGGAAACTAATTAGATCATAGATTTCTTAAAAAGAAATATGATTCACCTCAGTTTCGATCTCAAGGATCGTGTTTCGTTTTCACATGAACTTCAATCACTTTTTTATTCATCTTTGGTTTCTGGGTTTCTTCTGATCGCGATAAAAAAATCATGTGGAAGAACGTCGACACTCATTTTCCCAGTTGCAAGTTTTTTATTTTCGTTTCCAGTTTCATCTCTGCGCAAACTTGGTTCATTGATTGGTTGCGAGACAGTCTAGGGTAGCATTTGGGTTTGTATTACATTATGTGCTTAAGACTTCTTCAAGTTCATTTATCCAAATAAATTAGAAGCCCAATAATATATTGAAAAAGGACACGTGTTACACTCTCTATGGAGAGAAAAGTGCCCTATTATATTATATATTCAAATAAAAAAACAAAGAAAACTAAAATAAGAATCATAATATATGAAAAAGGTCATTGTTAGGAACAAAATCCAAAGCGAGTTTGAGATCGGCGAAAGACTTGGAACTAAGTTATCGGCTACTCCCCAAAATCTATCCAGCTCATCTCTAAGGCCCATATTTACCCTTTGATGCAAGTGATGTTGATTAAGATAAAATTTCAAAATTTTAAAACAATGCACAAAAAAATTCAAGTATTATATCTCTAATTTTTTGTATAAAATAGTTATATATTGGATAAAGGTTTATAGATTCTATAAATATTGGGAACACTTAAATAACTAAGAGACTTAATTTTTTTTTTGGATAAAACAATTTATGATTTCTTTGTTTAAAGTTTCTTATTATAAGAAACTGAATTAATGGTAAAAGTACATAATAAGTAATTAATGCTACCTCTATCAAACGGGTTGATTCATGGGGAAGAAAAGGAAAGATGAAACCTAAGGGGCTGGTTCCTCTAGAGTTTAAATGGAAAAATTACAAACCAAGAAAAGTGACGTTGCCGACTTGCCGTATCTCAGTGGTAATTGATTACTAGTGTTCTGGTCGATCTCATCATCATGCGTCATTGTCTTCATTTGCATCATGTGTTTTTGTTGGTTCTGACATAAATCCTATTTATCTATCCTCTTTAATTTTATAGTTAATACGAGCACTTTTTTCATTTGAAGTTATATTTTATTAACGTTGGTGAAATACATTGGTAGAATATAAATGTCGGTAAAATATAAATATTTCCGGAAATAGAAGTTTATAAAAAGTTGCTAAATTTACAACTATAACAAACATAAACCAACAAAATCTAAATTTAGCAATAAAAATGAACTTGCAAATCTTGATATCTGCGAAGAACAAGAAACGAAATAAATCGTTGTTATCCACGGTTTACCGAGCAATAACATCAACAATCCAGAAACTCACAGACTGACACAAGAAAGAGCCACTATTAGTTTCCTTAAACTTCTTTCGAATAGATACGGATACACACTAGTAAAAATATATCATATAGCCACGTTTTTTTCGTGACTATGGCTAATATTTCGTGGCTATAAGCAGTTTTAGCCACGAAAAAAAAAAAAAACGTGGCTATACGATCGTGACTATTTTTTTCGTGTCTAAATCGTGACAAAAAGCCACGTTTTTGTCACGATATTGTGACAAAATTTGCCACGTTTTGTCACATTTATTTCGTAACATAAAGCCATGTTTTGTCACGTTATATTCGTGACTTATCTTTTTTTGTCACGTTTTGTCACGATAATTAAATGTGGCTGACATCAAAAGTTAAAAAAAAATAATAATTTGATATAACAATAATTACATTAAATAATTAATTTAGAAAAAAAACAAAACCAGAAGAAGAAAAAAAAAGTTTCTTCGGCTTCTTCTCCAAGCCGAGCCGACGAATGCAGACGGTGGAAGAGGGTGGAGGATGGACATCGGGACGGTGCCTCCGGTGAAAATAACAGCGGAAAAGCTTATGCTCTGGTCAGATTCGTCTTTTCCACATCGTTCCCTACCCGAAAACGCTTCATCTTCTTCACCCCCAAAGCTTCATCTTCGAAGCAATCACCTGCAGAGAGAGAGAGATGAGCAAATCTGAAGTTAAAAACTTAGTATATATGCCAAATCCAGTGAAATATAAGTCATGAAAGAGAAGATGAAGGATGAATATACCGGAATCTCTAACATGAAACCAAACTGGCGAAGATGGTGGTGGTGCGAGCTTCGTCAGATTCGGAATGTCGAAGGAGAAGACGGATGAATCTCATATCAGATTGGAGGGTGGACGAGCTTCGTCTTGTTATTTCAATTCATCATAGAATTTGAGACAAACAAAAGAAGAAGACGAAGATTGGGAAAATCTGAGGAGAAAAGAGATGTTGAAAAAAAATGACAAGTCTGAGGAACAAAAAAATTGTTACGGCTGAGGGAAAATTGCTTTAGTTTAATTAGGGTTTTTAGTGTAACAAAATCTAACGGTTCATATTGAATATGAGAATAAGATCGAACGGTTGAGATCTGTCAATCTATGTGTTTTCCTTTTAGTCATCTGAACCGTTAATATTATAAGATCTAACGGCTTAGAACAGCGATCCATGTGATGTTGTCTTAGCCAATAAAAATGTTTTGGTTTTAATTAATATATAATAATTAGAAAATAATTTTAAAATAGTAAAAATGGTTAAATAAAAAAATAAAAATCTCAGATTTCAAATTATAATAGAGTACACTTTTAAAAGTATTGAATTTTATAAATGATTGAAAAATGAGTATATATAATAATTAAGAATGATTAAATTGGATTTTAAGTTTTAGTTACATTATTTTTTATTTTAAAAATTTTAAATTCATTAAAATTTTATTTTATTGTGTTTACAATAGTTTTAAATTAATTTTATGGTTTAGTGTATAGGGTTTGATTTTAATTTTGGTTTACATTAATGTATTGTTTTAAAATAGTTTTAAATTAATTTTATGCATACATAATTAGCTTTATATTTTAATTTTATAGTTTATGATTCAAAATTTATGGTTTAGAATATGTTTAGAATGTGTGTATGGTTTATGGTAATTGAAAGAATATGATTAAGGTTTTAAGATAATGTTATAAAATAGTAGATTTTGAAAATAATAATATTATTGTTTATGGATATATTATAGGAATTAGATTATGGATATATTATAGGAATTAAATTTTTGTTTATAGATTAGGGTTTTAGGGTTTGTTTAGGGTTTATGGTATGTTTAGAGTTTATAATTTGATTATGGTTTGGGGTTTATTTAGAGTTAGGGTTTAGGGTTTGGAGTGTAAAGTTTGGAAATTTTAGATTTGGAAATAATAATTCATTTTATAATTAATGTTTGTATTTTGATTTAATAGTTTATGATTAAGAGTATGGTCTATAGTATGATAATGGTTTAGAGTTTTAGGGTTTGTTTAGGGTTTAGGTTTTTATGTGTTAGTTAGGTATAGTTTTGTTTATACTATAGATTTTAAATATTAGTTTTGTATATATAATTAATTTATATTTTGATTTTACAGTTTATGAAAGAATTAGGTTTAGAATATGATTATGGTTAGTGTATGGGTTTAATGGGTTGTGTTTAGGATTTAGGGTTTGGAAGATAAAGTTTGAAATTTTAGATTTGGAAATAATAATTCATTTTATAATTAATGTTTATATATTTTTTTTTAATAGTTTATGATTAAGAGTAGGATTTATAGTATGGTGGTTTAGAGTTTAGGGTTTGGAGGGTATAGTTTGAAAATTTTAGATTTAGAAATAATAATTTTTTTATAATTAATGTTTATATTTTGATTTAATAGTTTATGATTAAGAGTATGGTTTATAATATGATAATGGTTTAGGGTTTAGGGTTTAGGGTTTAGAGGGTAAGGTTTGTAAAATTTTGATTGGACAGACCTTGGTCACGAAATAAACGTGTCTAAATCGTGACTAATTAGACACGATTTAGCCACGATATTTTACGTGTATAGGTTTGCCACGATTAGTTCGTGACAAAACGTGGCTATACTAAGTCACGTTATATATCGTGACCAAAACGTGACTAACTGCCACGTTTTGGACACGATTTAGCCACGTTTTTTTGTCACGTAACAAATCGTGACTAATTCGTGACTAATTATAAAATAGCCACGATTTATCGTGACTAAAACGTGGTTATACGGTATATTTTTTACTAGTGACAATCCTATATGTCCAAGTAACACTTAAATAGAAGCCTAAAATGAAACTTAAATCCCCAACAAAAACTAAACAACCCAACAACCCAAAAACAAAACGAGATTAAAAAAAAAATAATCAGACTAAAAAGCAGTGACAACAAAAACTATGACGAATCAAAATAATGCAAGCTAAGATCTTGGAGCTAAAAACTAGACCATTGATTTATCCCGATAGCAAAGGAGACAAAACCAACACTTAATTAATAAATACAAATATCACGTTTTATGATGATATTTGACATTTTTTCTAAAAAACATAATTTTAGTCTCGATCTTAAAAAAAGGTCAAAACAGTTTAAATGCAAAAAAAAAGAAAAAAAAATCAAAATTATTAACATAAAAATCAAAATTAAAAAAAATTTCAAATATCATAAAATCTCCACTAAAATCTTCAAAATTTTACTAAAACCACCACCAAGATCCTCAAAGTCTATTTAAAATTCCTCTAATCTTCCAAATCTTCTAAATCCCTAATCCAATAAGTCCCTTAGTTTGAGCTTAATGGGGATAAATATTCTCTTGTGAATTTCTTAATGCCACATGTTATTGGTTTAGATAAATCTTTTATTATCACATATAATTAATTTATGTAAAAACTTTAATGCTATCTGTTTAGTATAGTTTATTAAACCAGTTTTAGGAGTGTTTGAGTATGTACTACAATGGTCCAACTAATCTGATGGATCAGACCACTTTTCTCTAATCTCGTCGGTAGCATGCCACACCGACAACAACTTAAAATTTGTTAGGGACCGAATGGTCAAACGATCTAATAGCTGAACCGGAGCGATTACTTTTAAACTGTCTATGTACCATGCAACAACCCAAGATATATTCTTCGACACAAGACCGACTGAAGATCACTTTGGGAATAACAAAACACGGCGGAGCTGGAAAATATTTGAGACTGCCAGAACAATTTTGAAGAAAAAAGAAAGAAATGTTTCAAGACATAATCGACAAAGTTAAACAAATAACATCGCATTGGAGTACTCGTTATCTTTCACCGGCAGGAAAAGAAGTTCTTCATAAATCAGTAGCTATCGCTACACCGGTATATTCCATGTCTTGTTTTAAACTTCTGGCACAAGTCATCTCCGAAATAGAATCTATTTTGATGAGATTTTGGTGGGAAACAAGTATGCAATGCAAAGGTATACCTTGAGTTGCATGGAAGAGATTACATTATTCAAAGAAGGAAGGAGGATTGGGTTTCTGAGATTTAAGCTTGTTCAACGATGCTCTACTTGCCAAACAAGCTGATCGGTTAATACAACATCCAAATTGTTTGTTTTCAAGATTATATAAAGCAATGTATTTTTGGAATGACCACCTTTTCAATGTAAAGAAGCGAGTTAAACAATCGTACAGATGGGCTTCAATACTCCACAGCATTGAATTACTTAAAAAAGGATCAAGTTACTTGGTGGGTGATGGAACAACCATTCATGTATTCAAAGATAATTGGCTGCCTTCTCTTCCCCCTCGACCTGCAATTGTCCAAACTTTATCAGATGTTAATCAAAATCTTATGGTTAGTGGCTTTCTTGATACACAAACCCATCAATGGAAAGACGATGAGCTCTCCAGATTTCTTTCTATGGAAGATCAAAATTTAGCAAAATCATTATTATTAGGACATAATGTCCCACATCGGTAGTTGGAAGGGATCTCATTTAATATATAAGGGATATGGACCAATCCACTTATCACCAATTGGTTTTAGGTTGGAAGCCCATAAGCCTTAACATGGTATCAGAGCCCGATCCATACAGTCCAACCCGATCCGACCCAAAGTTGGTCCATCCATCGACAAGCCAGGCCCAAATTGGTGCCGTCGATCCAAGCCCGAACATTCCGAGATTAATGGTCAAAGAACCATTATCTCGAGGGGGCGTATTAGGACATAATGTCTCACATCGGTAGTTGGAAGGGATCTCACTTAATATATAAGAGATATGGACCAATCCACTTATCACCAATTGGTTTTAGGTTGGAAGCCCATAAACCTTAACAATTATATCTTGGACAACATTCAAGAAAGGACAAACTTGTTTGGAATTATACCAAAACATGAATTTATTCAGTAGCTTCTGGTTATTGGTTATCACGACATACTCCTGATTTTGAAAACATCGCAATATCTCCACCTCCTGAAGATATAAACACAAAGACCAGAATTTGGAAATTACAAATAATGCCGCGTTTCAAACATTTTTTATGGAGGATTCTCACGAATATTCTTAGTACTGCCACCAGACTACATTCACGACGAGTTAGCATAGACACCACTTGTATTCGTTGATGCACACATCCAGAGACGATTCACCATTTACTTTTTAATTGTCTAGCATCTCTTCAAATGGCGTTCATCCTCTCTACCATTTATGCAAAACATTCTTTCATCTAATTCGACCAATGCCATTATTACGCAACTGCTAGACCTCCAAACTTGTCCTGATCTAACTATCCAACAAAAATCCATACCTTACAGGATTATGTGGAGAATTTGGAAATCTCGGAACATATTACTATTTCAGAAAAGAAAAACTTCACATCAAACAGTGATCGCTTTAGCAAATGCATATACATCATCATGGATCACCGCAAACAAGTACAGCAAACCCACAATCAAATATACTTCGCAAGAGCACAACACCACCTTATCTCAATGGACACGACCACCTCCATTCTCTCTAAAATGCAACTTCGATGCAAGCTTCAACTCAATTACAGAAAATGTTATAGGTGGATGGATACTTAGAGATCAATTTGGAAGTGCAAAACTGTGGGGATCCGCCATACATGGAAAAGCAACATCAGCCCTTGAAGCTGAAGGAAAAGCTCTTCTTATGGCTATGTTCAGCACATGGTCTTTAGGATACAAACGGATAATCTATGTAGGAGATTCACAAATGTTAATCAACATTTTGGAAGGCAAGACAATGGATTTCAGATTGACTAACTTAATCAAAGATATCAAATTTTGGGTACCAAAAGTTCATCTTATCTCTTACAACTTTGTTCGTTGAAATTCAAATGTTGCATCCCATTTACTTGCCAAAAATGGGCCACCAAATAATTTATTTTATTCAGATTGTATTAGCATTCCTATATATTTCAACACGTATTCTAGTGAAATAAATCATTTGAAAATTTGATGGAACAATCCGTTAAAAAATACATTCGTAAAACATCCACTATAATTTGACGCATAATATATTTGAATAATTTAAATATTTATTAATTTTAATATTTTATTAAATTAATAGATAGATTAATTGAAATTAGTTAATATATCTTTTAAACTCGTGCTAAGTTCGTTTTTAAAACTTTTATAACTGAATTTGGCTAATTTATATTTCAACTAGTTTTTGTAGTGGTTTAACTATTTTACAATTTATATGGACTAATCCGCTAAAAATGCAATCATAAAAACATTAATCGTAAGCTGAATTATCAAATATACGAACAATATAAAATATTGACTAGTTTTAATATTTTATCAAAATAAAAATATATCGATCTAGTTTTTTGTATTCTATTTTTTAATATTTCTAAATTAAAATTTAATTTATAGTAAATTATTTAGGTTTATAATATTCACTTTTAAAGTTAAATTATGATACAATAAATGAATTTGTATTGTTTTATGTGAATATTTATTTATATTTATTTTATAATTCATAGAAATCATTAGTGTATTGATTCATTAATTGTATTTATCTTTGCTTTAATAATATAATTATGTTGTATAAAATTTATATATGTATCAAATATTTTCTATTGTTTTGTTTTAAATATCAAAATGTAATAAAATTAATTTTAAGAATTTTAAATACTAAACTAGAAAGACCGATTTAAAAATAAGTCCGATTTAAAAGATTTTGAGTTGATTTTATATAGTAAAAAAGAAATATACATTTACATTTAAAATAAAGATATTGTGACTTTGTGAGTAAATCAGTTAGAAATTAGTTTGACACTATTACCTTTAATAAAAAAAAATTAAAATATAAATAAATCTAATGGCATAATCCTTGATAACTATGTAAACTCAAGGTTAGTATTTTAAGTGGTATTCTATTAGTATAGATTTGTGTTTTTTTGGAATTTTAGGGGCTTTACTTTTTAAGGGTTTTTATTAAATTAAGAGTTATAACAAGATACAAAAGTAACATCAAATTTAACGTAAAAGAACAAAAGGAGAGAGGAAAACTATGTTTTCACATGCGAAAATCAGAGGATAAAAAGGAGAGAAGAGCAAGAAGAATGACTCTAACTACTGCGAAGACCATATGCAAACTAAGTCAACACCCCATTTAGAAACAGTATTGCGCAGAGCAGTACATTTGATCTTAACCACCGAATGAGGAAGAGACAAACCGGAGTGATATCTTGAGTTTCTCTCCTTCCATAGTTCGTAGATCACAACATGCTAGAGCTTAATAATAGCAAAAGCTTTAACCTTATCAAGACTAGGAGTGCGCAACCAAACTAAGGCATTATCCCAGTCCAAAACAACAGCTAAGAAGCCCAATTTCTTGCACGCATTAGTCCACAAGATAGAGGAGTAATCGCAGAGGAAGAAGAGGTGGTTCCTTGATTCTGGCATCAAACCACAAAGTAAACACGTAAGCTTTACATCACATCCCCAACCATTTAAATTGCCTAGAGTAACATTCCGGTTCAAAATAAAAGGCCACACCAATAGAAAATGTTTCGGAACCGAAGCCTTACTCCAGACCAAAGAAAACCATGAAACTGTTGGCTTTGACAATCTCGTGGATTCCCACTTTTTGGAGACAAACTGTGTGTATGTTTTATCGCTAATGCACCATTCAAAGACATCATATGAGTTTGAAGGAGTAATACCTGAGATCTCTATCAACATTTGCAGTTGTCGATTCGATCTAGCTGAAGGGAGAATCCATCCATTATAACCAATATGATAACTGACCTAAGAGTGCAGTGGGACTCCTATTTCTACAAGCCCTTGCTCGCCAATAAACTCAACTAAAAGATTTAGGGAAGTCCAAGGATCCCACCAGAAAAAAATGAATCGCCTCTGCCCACCTTTATTATGAGTAAGTGTTTTGCAACCTGTTGAAGCTTTAAAAGCCTCCAGAACATCCAAGAGTAGAAATAGTTTGTAACTCGCAGCGACCACAAGGTTCCTTTCGAGAGATATTTTCTTCTAATTCAAAAAACCCAAAGATATCCCACTCTGAAATATAACATCCATATTAACTTCGGACCAAAGATAACATTCCAAGCAGAGAAAGGTCTCAAACCCGGACCCCTTCATCTATGTAACACATGTCTGACCATGCCACCTTTGCTCCAAATGGTTTATCAACACGCGCATGCCACATAAACGAGCTTGTAAGACTAGTGATGATCCTTAACACCTTTTTGTAGGTAGAAAGAAGATTCCCCAAACCCACGATCCCAGGAATAACGGCATTGATCAGTCTCAAATGGCATGCAAAACTCAAGTGATTGTTCATCCATGCATTAAATTTTCTTTAATCTGAGACATAAGAGGATCAAAATCTCCTACCACCAGCCTCTTTGAACACAGTGGCAGACCCAAATAACGAATAGGGAGAGCAGCTGGTGAGAGAAGGAAACGCTGATGAATGCGATCCAAAACACCCTGATCAACACCAGAAGCAAAGAAGGATGTCTTGGTAATGATAACTGATAACCCTAGCAACGTTTCAAACTGATCGTGCCCTGCTAAAGAATTTTTGATTCCATCAAGGAAAATAAGAAAATCGCCAGCAAATGATAGGTGAGTGAGGAAAGTGTCCTCACAACCCGGGTGATAGTCAAATATTTCGTCCTGAGAAGATTTATTTAGCATTATAGAAATCACATTCATAACGATAACAAACAACGGATGAGACAATGGATCACCTTGTCTGAGACCAGACCTTCCTTTGAAGTATCCCGCAGACACACTATTGATGCTAACAGAGAAAGGGGGCTGCACACACAAACTTTTACCCAAGAAATGAAGGCATCCGGAATCAATATATCATGAAGAGTGGAAAGGAGGCCTGGGCGTTCGGGTACCCGTTCGGGTTCGGTTCGGGTTTTCAGATTTTTGGTTCTAGGCATTTTAAAATTTTGGTTCGGGTTCGGTTCTATTCGGATTCGGTTTGGTTTCAAGTACCCGGAAAATCATAAAACAAAAATAAAAATTGGTTACATTTGCATAAAAATTTGCCAAATTTTGACAATTATAACAAAAACTTTCATATATATTGTTTATTTTGAGTAATTTAATTATTTTGGTCTAAAATAATAAATATATTTGAGTTTATAATTTTAATTTTGGATAACTTGCTATATTAAGTTTAAATATACTTAATATTTTAGGTATATAATTATAATTCAGATATTTCGGGTACCCATTCGGTTCTCGGTTCGGTTCGGGTTCGGGTTCGGTTCTTCGGATATAGGAATTTAGGATCTGTTTGGATATTTTGTCGGTTCGAGTTTGGGTATTTTGCCCAGATCTAGTGGAAAGGATGAAGTCCCATCTGACCGAATCAAAGGTCTTAGAGATATAAACTTTGAGTATAAACCTTGGCGAAGTCGATTCCCTATCATAATCCTGAATAACCTCAGATGCTAGAAGAACGTTTTTCAATAATAATATTTCCATTACAAAATCCGATTGACTCAAAAAGATAATATAAGGAAGGATCACTTTCAGTTTGTTCGCGATTAACTTCGAACTTACCTTGCACAGTGAATTTAAACAAGATATAGGGCTAAAGTTCTTAAGTCTTCAGCACCCTCTCTTTTCGCTATTAGGACAAGAGAGGTCGCATTTAGCACAGAGGGCATGAAAGGGGTTTGGAAGAAGTGTCTAACTGAAGTCATAACCTATTTACCAAGGAAGTCCCATGTTTCTCTGAAGAAATCTGCAGTGAGACCATCCAGTCCTGATGTTTTATTCAGCTTAAGCCCAAAGACTGCATCCTTAACCTGATTTGCTGTTACTTCTTTCAACAAACTTAATCTCCGAGCCGCAGAACATTGAATCTCAATAATCTGGCAAAGGTATTGTTGTAATGAGCTGCAGAATTGGCCTCTTAGAGTAGAATAAGTAGAGGTAAAATGATTAATAGCCAGCTCATGAAACTCTTGTAGAGAGGAGGAGCTATATCCATCTGGTCTTAGAAGATACTTGATGGCATTAGAATAATTCCTTGCTTTGGTAATATGAAAGAATAACAGGGCACAAAGATCACCAGACTCCATCCAACGAATTCTCGACATCCAACGAATTCTCGACATGTGTCTGAAAAATATTCCTCAGCCAAGTGTATAAATAACTAGTTATCCCTTAACTCATATTCCTTTTCAAGCACAGAATGAGAGGGGCAAGATAGCGCTTCAATCTGACATAAAAAAACTCCTCATGAGCATGCTTTACCCTTTTATCGATGTCAGTAAAAGTCTCACGAGCTAGCTTTTTTTTGTCGGCCTTTTGAGCTTCTTCAGTTTGAAACATAGATCTTTACGGTTTAAAGCAACACCTCCAAGATCGTCCCAAACCGATAGGAGGGTTGATTTGAAATTAGGGAGAGTTTCAACAAAGCTAAAAAAAACTTAAAAGGCCTCGTCTTAAAGCATGGAGGAGGAGAGGTTAGCGAAGGTGGCAGGGAGTATGGTTGGAAAATTTCAGGGGCTCAAAGGAGCAGTGGCTAAACGGATAACTTATAAGCAATTCTTCATTTATTAAACATATATCCAGCCTCTTTGCAATTGGGTCCGAAGTCGATGGTTGGACTACTTGAAGCGAGGACCCTAAGAAGATAAATCTTGAGGACCCAGATCAGAGAGACAACCGTTAAACTCTCTCATAGCCACAATAGAAGAGATGACATAAATATTATAGGACTCAGCCGAAGAGGTAATCTCATTAAAATCTCCACATACAATCCATGGTTTAGAGTCCATATCAAAGGAAATATGAGTGTCACGAAGAGAATCTCATAGGAGTCTCCTTCCCGAGAGCTCATTTGAAGCGAATACAGTCGTAAAGAGTAGAACCATCTTCAAGAGTAACTAGTGAGGTAATTGATTGAGAGTCTGAGTGAAGAAAAGAGACACTTGTGGGATTTTATAAATAATACCAATCTTACCGAGGTCTGAAAATGATAGTTGGAAATAGCTTTCCAATCCGAACCTAAAGCCACCAAAACCGATAACTTATTAACCGCTCTAACATGCTCTTCCAAAATGGCACCGAACTTATATTCCTTGAATTTACCCAAGATATAAACAGGCGATGTTTGACTTGATTGTTTAGACAACACACATTCCAAAAGAAGGTGTCTACCATACTGAAAATTAGTTTTGGTGATCGTTCCCAATTTGCATTGAGAAATCACAACCGGACTCTGAGGATCTCTGGGAAACTTTCTTGTTCCTCTTATATTGTTGTTTAGATGGGGAGGATAGCTTAAGAAAAGACGTTTGAAAACCCTCGAAGGGAATTATAGCTTTATCCGATAATTCAACCACCTCAAGATCATTTTCAGAATCTGATTTAAGGACAACAAAGGGATTGTATAGACGAGCTTTCGGGGCAACCTTACCACTATTAAAAAAAATATATTCAAAGCTACTTTGACTTCATGTTGAAAAGA
Organism: Orychophragmus violaceus; assembly: GCA_030180135.1. NCBI lineage: Eukaryota > Viridiplantae > Streptophyta > Magnoliopsida > Brassicales > Brassicaceae > Orychophragmus > Orychophragmus violaceus. Next base: position 9,560,143 of record CM058236.1, read on the forward strand.
AACCTTTGTGATGGTCGCAATAGCCACAAGGGGTTGATCAGTCAATACTAACGATTGACCTTTGGTAGAATCTGGTTGCGCCATAGATAAAGGCTTCGTCAGAGTAGAAGACATAGAATTTAAACCCTCTGAAGGTAAGCCAAATCCAAATGTTCCAGCCACAAATTCCCCAGAAGAAGACATTGTAGACAATTGATCAATTTCCTTTGCTTTTTGGATTTAGGGGGACCATCAGCAATAACAACAGAGGCAGCATTCCCTTTTTCAATAGGAACATAGCTTGAATGAGCTTGTTTCTTACGATAGTGGCCTGAGGACGTAGCTTGCTTGGCTGATTTACCACCATTTACCTTTGAACCCATCTCAGCTGTAGGAACAGGATTACTCGGACATAAAGCTTGTTTATGACCTATCTCATTATAGAGTAAGAAAAGAGGCGGCACCATGGATAAGATACCAAAACAACATGAACATGAACATTCCCATTCTCCCTTTCAACTTCAACAAAAGATGGCATATGAACTGTTAAATCAACAATAACCTTGATCTCAACTGAGCTTACACTCAAAAAAAGGTTTAGCATCTATAATTTCCCCCTAGTGGTTTCGATATGATGGCTAAACATTCATTCATAATAAAAGGAACCTTAGTACAGGAAGCCCACACAGGATGATGAGGAGATCAACAAAGCCGAGCCGACCAGTTGGAATTCACCGAGCCGATCCAAATGTACAATGCCGAGCCACCCGAGACTTTCCCGATGATGAAGAAAGTACCAAGGACGAGTTCAGGCCAAAGGAAGCTTAGAGAAGAATTAAACCGAGCCATGGAGAAGTTTATCACAAGGAGCAGCATAGAAGACATTACGGAGCATTTGGATCAGTTGGCCCAAGATAAACCAGTATTAAATCAGTTTGCCTTGAAGATGACCGAGACAAGCCTAAACGAATCTGCCAAGCCATCCAATCAAGGTCAACGCCATTTTAATCAAGGACACCATCTCGGACCATAATACTATCAGGACCACACGACCATACCAGGCCCACCCATTTGGCTCAACCTAACTGCCGAATGGCCCATGCTTAAGACCGACGACCCATCCGTGATCTTCACCATTCGAGCCGTTGAGTCTTAGACCGTGCATTCTCTTTGGGCCAAGGTTTATACTCATTTTTCCTTTCATGTTTTTGTTCTAATGGGTTTTTATCCAAGGTTCTTAATGAGGTAATATGCGGCCCATTTCTTGATAAAGAGAAGGCTGGTCCATTCTTTTCCTTGTCTTATTTTTCTTTTATTTTCGCAATGCCCATTTAAGCCTTTGCTTGTTTTCAAAAACCTTAGGCTATATATCCACTTTGTATGCTTTGTAATTCATTAAGCCTTTATTACATAACACCTAGAAAGAGTTTCTATTGTCTAAAACCTTGTCCGCCGGTTTCTTGTTCAAACTTGTAAGGTTCCCCTTGTCTTGAGCAAAGCCACCTTTTTACTAAATCAACTCTATTGACCATCCACCAGTTCATGCAAAAAATTGTCCTTCGGCCAGTTTCTGAGCTCCATCATCCACCACATGTCCCTCGGTCCAAAGAGAGAGCGCCCATCGGCCGGCTCTTTGTCCCACCAGCCATACCGTGTGTAAGACCAACCTTGGATCTTACATCATCTGGTATCAGAGATTTAAAGCTTCTGAACCCTCGTTTATCTCTTTCCCTTTAGCTTGTTGTTTTTGTTCTTCTTTGTTGTTTGCATCTATAAATCAAAAATAAAAAATTTCATTAGTTCATCCATAATTGCTTAATTGTTTATGTTATTGAAAAATCATCTTAAAAGAAAAAGGTGTTAGGTTAAGCTTGTTTAGTTGGCAATTGTAGTATTCTCTCTCTAGGGTTTATCGGGCCGTATTGCTTTGCTAGCTTGTTCCGGTTTGTTTGGTTTATTTTGTTGATTGTTTTCTGTTCTAGTTTGCTTAAGTTTTTATTTCATTGTTTATGTTTCATAAGAAATAATAAAAATAAGTTGTGTTTCGGTTGCTTGCGGCTGCGGTTAGGGTTTGCCCGACCCGATTGTTCCTTGTATCCGGCTGATTGTTAGTTGTTATGTTCCATGTTACTATCTGCATTTCATCTCATCTTTTCCTGATCATAGTAATCTAGCGGCATTATACTTGCCTAAGTTATTTAAAAGAAACCGAAAAGAAAAGCATATAGTTCATAATTGTATTGTCTCGGTTAGGCCATAATTTTGCATCCAATTTGTTTTCTTGCATAGTTCGAGTTTCATTCTTGCATATTGCCTTTAGGATGCTAGCTTATTTAAATATTTTCCTTTTAATTTTCATTATTCAAAAAAGTAGAAGAAAAAATGGTTAGATAGAATTTGCACATTTTCCATTTTTCTTGATTGCATCTTTGCCATTTTGTGTTTGCGGTTTGCATTTTTCCTTTTTTTTTGCTTGTTCTCTATTTCTCCTTTGCATTTGATCTCTTTTATAGTCTTTGTTTGTGCAGGAGCTATACACCATGGGTGACAACAACGCACCAGCCGATCTAACCCAAGTTCTTGGAGGGATCCAAGCTATAGGTGAGCGCCTGGCCCAGCTTGAACAACCACCACTCGAGCCTCCACAGAAGCCTCGACCACCACCATTGAAGCTTCAATCTAGTAGGGTATAGCACATATGATCCAACTATCCATAAGACACGTACGAGGACATGCCTGGGCTACAGGACAATCCACCCAACCATAATCATCAACCATTCAACCGGCTGAGAGACCATGTTCACCTGGGCCGAATGCGAGAGGAAGAAGTACAAAGCCTTGTCCATAATGATATTAAACTGACTGCGCCTAATCTTGAAGGAAAGGTCAATCCCGAGGCTTATCTAGAATTGGAAAGGTGGATGGAATACATATTTGAATATTATGCCTACAACCACCAGAAGAAGGTGGCCTTAGCAGCAGCCCAACTCACAGAATATACACTCTCTTGGTGGGACATGGATGTTTCCGAGAGAAGAAGGCACCGATACAAACATACCACCACGTGGGCCGCCATGAAATATGGCCTAAGACGAAGGTACATACCTCCACATTTCCTTAGAGATTACCTAAAAAGTTTCATAAGCTTGTGCAGGAAAGCAGGTCCGTAGAATAATATTTAAGGAACTTGAGCAACTATGGAACCGGCTCGAGCTAGATGACTCAGAGGAGACTCTTATGGCCCAATTTAGCGACGGCTTTCATGATCATACTGCACAGAAGGTCGAGATACAGCCATACCACGACATGTTCAAGCTTCTCCATATGTGCATTCGGCCGAGCAGCACATCAAACGAAAGGCAGCTTCTATAAGCATAGCTAGAAGAAACTCAACTTGGACACCACATGAACCTAAGGCCGTTGATAGGTCAAGAATTATCTCTATTCTACTGCAAGTGCACAGATATGCAATAGTAGTACAAAGGGTATCGAATCCACAGAGACTCTAGTTTCACGCGATAGATTGTATGCAGTCGAATTAAGCTAAGCAAGACAGATGAGAAAACAGTAAACAATGCAAGTAAAGTAAACGGTGTGTGATCAATCGACGAAGCGCTAGACTTAGGGAAGTTCTCAGGAAATCAGGAACACAGATCAACCAATCAACAAGATTCAGATATCGATGTTCTAGAACTAGAATCACAATCATATAACAAACCAACTCTCGCTGCGAATGCTAACCATGTCTAACAACCTAGAAAACCAAATCTCTTTGAGAATTCTAGAGTTCTAAACATGCGTTTAATTCAGGTTCTTTCGTTCACAAATTCCCTAAGCCAAATCTCTTTGCGAATAGGTTATTTGCTCAGCTAGGTTCTTTTCTAATCAATTAACCAACTCTCGCTATGCTAACAGACCTGATATCAATAATCTAAGTAGCTAATTCAGATTATGCATTAAGAACAACCTAGATGAAGAACTATATGTTTTGAATCCAGTTAATCAATCAATCTATAATTCCATGAAATCCCTAATGAGAATCTCTAAATCTAACAGGAGAACAAATCAGACATGGCAATCATGACAAAAGACATAATCAAAGTAATAATCATAAAAATCAAAAGAATAAGAACAGAGGTTCGAAATCTCTTCTCTCTCGAGTACAAGACCAGCCACAAATCTCCTAATCTCTGATAGAATAAAGCTTGAATAAAACTTAAGAAAAGCTTAGCCTAACAAGTGGCTGAAAACCCTAATTAAAAGCTAAAACACGATTTGGGCCACTTTGTAATTATGAGAAATTTCTGGGCCAAGTTGCAATTTACAAATCTTCATTAAAACTCGCTAGATAACTCTGTCACGACCTTGTGTCGACCGATTCACAATATGTGTCGATCGACACAAGTGTCTAATATCGGCAGTGATTTCTTCTTCTCGGGCTATTGCTCCAAAATGCTCCAGAATGCGCCATAATGTCCAAGTAAGCTCCAAACGTGCTAAAACCTGTAAAGTACCTGAAAGTACTCAAAAGACTCTATAGAAGACTCGATTATGTACATATATCATGTCTCAAAATACCTAAAAACCATGATATATCAGCCGTCGACAAAAGCAAGGCCATTGAGATCGAGTCACGGTTCAAAAATCCAGACACCGAGGCTCCCAAATTCAACCGGCCGGAAGCTTGTAAGTTCCCTAGTACATCTAACGCTAGTTACATTACTCGTTTCAAATGTCAGGGAAAATCACATATGGCTCGAGAATTCCCCAACCGACGAGTCATGATCATCAAAGAAACTAGAGATTCTGAGTCTTAAAATGAGCACGAAGAAGAAGAAATGTTTGAGCTGGATACCCCCATTGAGTACACAGACATTAGACAGATGTTGGTGATCCAGAGAGACCTCAATTGACTAGTAGATCTAGTGACGATTCAACCGGAAAATATCTTCCACACCAGATGCACTGTGAACAACCAGGTATGTAGTCTCACTATATATGGAGGCTTTTGTGCTAACGTGGCTAGCAGGTACATAGTTGATAAGCTAGGTCTCAAGCTCACAAAGCCTATGCGACCCTACAAACTTAGGTGGCTCAACAATAATATGGAGATACAGACAGCTGACCAAGTCACATGCTACTAGGCAAGTACATTGACCATGTAACCGGCCATTTGGCCTCTATCCCATGCAAGTAGGCCATCTACTACTAGGCCGGCCTTGGCAATTCGACAATGATACTTTTCACAACGGACTTACCAATCATTACTCCTTCAGCCATGAAAAACACAAGTACCACCTCGCACCACTTACACCTTTGTAGATCCACAGAATGCAACTGAAACTTGCAAAGGACAACAAGTTAAGTATGACTAACTTGTTCATCACTTCAAGTTCCATTTCTAAAGCTATTAGTCAGAACACGCATGTGCTACTAATAGTCTTTAAAGAGGAGTTGCATTCGGGTCCTAGTAACCTAGAGATGACTGTTGGAATATATGTGTGTTCATGGTTCAATTAACAGATTGCAACCTAGCACATATAACTCAGATCTAGGTTCTTGCAGAACGAATCACAAAACCAAACCTGATCATTACCTTTCAGTTTGCAGCGGATTGATGGATGGTAATGATGAGATCAGCTAGAACAGATCAGATGCCTGTTCCTCCTTCAGTATCCACACTCTTACAAGCCGGGATGGTTGCTAGACCAAAGCAATGGATTGATCAGAGAGAGAAGAGAGACGGCTCACGTTTTGGTCGCTTACTCTTAGAGTCGAAATTATCAGGCCACTCAAATAAATATCGACTCTGTCATAAACCTAAACCGATGTCTCGGTTTCGCAACTGTGTCGACCGACACATACACTTGTGTCGATCGACACAAGTCATTTGTCTCGATATGGGCCCAAGTGATTTAAACTAACGGCCCAACTCTCTGCACAAATACAGTAAATGCCTTGCATCTTACCGTATTCATTCCATGTTAACTTTCCCGTTAGCTATGGTGTGTGACCCTTTGGGATCATACAATACTGGTAATAAGTCCTAAACTTATAGATCAAGAGCGGACTCTAGCAAGTCATCATGATCACCCAGTATTTATGACTTATGTCTGATCTCGACATTTATCATACTTTCTAGAGATAGTACTGTAGATTTCAGGACATTCCCAACAATCTCCCACTTGTACTGGAATCCTACAAAGGACATTCCCAACAATCTTCCGATTGTACTGGAATCCTACATTCCCTAATCCTTTTGTCTCAATATCTCGATCTGGCATAAGGCAAGATGCGTGTCATCCTTATATAGCCAGACCATGTTTATCGGACCAGATTTGATACTGACAATGCAAACGACTTGGGCAAGTCCGTTTGGGAATGGCCATTCTCTTACCAGCTATCAAATCTCCGATTGGCCTAGAGATATTACCTCCGTTAAACGGCAGGGACAAATCCCATCTTGTTCCATCACTATGAACTACACAATTCATAATACACCCAACCAAGGTCCGTATAGCTCCCAGTTACGAAACAGCGTTAGACAATGATCAAAGCGCATTACTCCATGTGCAGCCACATGCATGCGAACTCAGGTCTAAGGACTATACTCTATAGTCGTATATGAGAACTTCTTATGACACAGATATTAATATCTTGCAGAGTTCTCATTAGCGGGCCATGTCCGGTCATATGCTCCCCTACATATACCTATGTGTCGACTTTGATGCCGCGCATCTATGACCCCTCGAAACCTGGTCATAAGTCTCAACACAATCTAGTCTCAACAGGTTGTTGGTGTTCCAATTTCAACAACCTTCGACTATGGACACTATGATTTATGTCACTTCGTTAAATATGGGGTTTCAGGATCAAGTCTACTCATGTACTTCGATGGCCCATATATAATGACATGAATCATTTTGGAACGATTATTTATATCACAGTTAAAATAATCCAGAAATCATTAGATTTCACAAACATAAAATGCTATGTTTTCATGAACCATTCAAAATAACTAAGTAAAGCCCTTTACAAACTCCCACTGAAATTAAGACTACATCTTAATTTCACTCATCCTACAGCTACAGTCCGCGACTCGTGCTTAGGCATAAGGAGTGGCTTTGTTAATAGATTAGCAACATTCTCATTCGATGAAACTTGCTTATCTACTTAACACCTCTGTCATTTATCTCGCGGAATAGGTTATACCTATCCTCAAGGTGTTTGGACCTTTGATGTGCAGCTAGTCTTAACTACGCTGGGAATCAAATCTAGTTCAGTGATGAACTCTACTTTCCAAACAACCTCTTTCGCCGCTTCTCAAGCTGCGAAATGTTCAGCTTAAGTCATGGAGTCAGCTACAGTGCCTTGCACCGCCAGATAGACACAAGATATAGCCGGACTGTGACCAGGAAGTATCTTTGTCTATTGGAAACTTGCCTTTCAGACTCTATCGACTTGTAGCACCTCACTTTCTCCGTAAATCAAGAACTTATCCTAAGTATTCCTCAAATACTTCAGAATATTCTTTACGGCAATCCAGTGATTCTTTCTTGGATTTGACTGGTCTTTACTTGTCTTGCTTAGCATTAAAGCAACATCAAAACAAGTATGTGTCATGGCACACATGATAGATCCAATTGCCGTCGCATATGGAATCCTATCCATGCATTCAAGCTCAGCAGATATCGCAGGACACTGTATCTTGCTTAATGAATTGCCATGTGACATTGGCATAAAGCCCTTCTTGGATTGCTGATTACGTGTAGGACTTTGTCAATTTAAGAATTCTGACTTTGTCCTACTAGCTCTTTTGGATCTCTATCTTTAGATCCAAAATCCAAGAACTACGTGGCTTTACCCATGTCAATCATAAAACCAACTCCCAAACCAGTCCTTTACCGACTGCAGCATTGGGACGTTATATCCGAGAATCAGTATGTCATCGACATACACTATGAGAAATGCAATATTGCTCCCACTTATCTTTTAGTAAACGCATAGTTCCATCTTCGTTCCTGTTCAAGTCAAAACCTTGACTACTTTAACAGAACGAAGATTCCAACTCCGATATGTTTGCTTCCATCCATGAATGGATCGATGAAGCTAACTTACACATAGTGTAATTTTCGGAGTCCAGGCTCACTTTCGCTTCTTTGAATTTCGCAGATTCGTCGCTTTCAATGATCATCAGATCATGCGAACTTTCAATGATCATCAGGTTCAACTAATGATGAGAAATCACTCTCGGATTAGTAACTGATTCATTCAGATCTGCGAACTTCAGGCTTTACAGGTGTAGATTCTACAGAAATCTGTAAATCCATCCGTTGCTCTTCCTCAACAGGTTGAGCAGCCTCCTGTATTTCTCGAATTTCTTCGAGTTATACTTTTACTCCCACTGTTCTTCTTGGAAAGTAACTTCCCTTCTTAGAAAACAGAATGGACGTAAAAGTAACAAGCCTTGGTTTCCCTAGGACAACCAGCGAAGTAGCACAACTACAAATACTCAGTAAAGACGAATTTGGATCGATTCCAATCCACATTTACGTGGTGTCTTTCAACTGATATTGGTGGAACTATTTCAGCGTAAACTTAGATATTTTGAGCGTTATTCTTAAAGAATATCATGGAAGATTCGTGTGACTCATCTTTAATCATTTCTAATAAGATCTGATTCTTTCTCACAGAAACACCTCTAGGTTTTCAGGAGAAATGAGCTGTGAAACGACTTCACACTCATTCAGATGATCACACAATCAATGACTTAAGTATTCTCACTCGTGATCTAATCCAGAGTCTTAATACTTCTGTCATTCAGATTCTATACTTCATTCTGGAACTCTTTCGACCATGTCAAAGAATTCCGACTTGTGTCTCATCAAATGAACACAGTCACACTCACTGAAGTAATCAGTAGAGACAATGAAGTACAGGAAATTTTCTCTGGCATTACTGCTCATCGGACCACATACATGAGTATGTTCAATCTCCAATAAGCCTTTGGGCTTTTCTCTAGCTCGGCTAAGATGGGCCCTTTGTGTTTTGGTCCAGTAAGCAGAATTCAAGTCTCATAAGATATCCATTCAAATGAGCCCAAAAGTCCATAACTATGGGGTTTCTGAATCCGACTTACTCTATGTGACCAAAACATTTATGCCAAGAAAAATCAGGTTTAATTCATCAGATTTAAACCAATTCGGTATTTATGTTATATTTAGGCACTCTTTGGTTTAAGACATAAAACCCATTCCTTGAATAGGGTGCTACAATTAACATTTCATTAAGATCAAAAGAACAAAACTTGTCTTTTATCAAAACGAAAAACATTCAATTTCTTACAAGAAAATGAAAGACAACTCTGCTTAAAGCAGGTACATTGTAGCAATTACTTAATAAAACCAAGCCTCAAAGGCATCTACAAGTGAAAACCCTACGGCTGAGGCAGCATCCCAAGCTCCTTCCAGACACGCAGTTCCACTTGCCCTTCCTTCAACGTTCTACTGTTGCTCAGGCTCTGCATATTATAACAAATATCAGTGCCACAACCAGTATCCAATACCTATAAGGTATAACTTGAAGTAATAACATGAATACCTGAGGAAGTAGTCTCATACATCAACTTCAACTCCTCATAATCTTCCATGAATTTAATGCAATCTCTCTTCCAATGCCCAGTCTCTTTACAGTAGCAGCACTTACCAACGTAAGAGGCATCTGACTCGGGCTCAGAAGACACACGCTTGCCATGATTCAAAATCTGGACAACTTTGTCTTCACCCTTGTCAGCATTAGGTTTAGTAAACCTACCCTTCTCGTTCATGAGATTGTACAGGGTACTCTTCACGTTTGGCTCAACTGTCTTGAGCATGTCATGCAGTTCAGTCAACGTCTTCGTTAAGCCTTTCTTGATATAGTCCCTTACGAACTTATCATAGCTTGACGGCAGTGACTGCAGAATGATATCAGTTGCCAATTCTTGGCTAACTGGATAATCCAGTTTCCTCAGGTTATCAACGTAACCCATCATTTTACTGATATGAGGACTTACTGGATGATCATTTGGTAGCTTGCAGCTAGTGAGAGATTTAACCAACTGGTATCTCTCCACTCTAACCTGCTCCTGAAATTTCAATTTCAGGCTGCTGATCATCTCTATTGGCGACTCCATGTTCTCATATTGCTTCCGCAACTCTGAGTCCATGGTAGCCAATATCAGACCACGCACATCTACCGCATCATTATAATGCTTATTCCAAGCATTATATACTGCATGACTGGCTTTGGATCCGATCCTCTCGGGGAGAGCTTTCTCAAGGACATAGTCCTTTCTCTCATGCCTGAGAACTAGTCTCAGGTTCCGCGACCAAGTCAAGAAATTTGATCCGTTCAGTTTGTCCATCTCAAGGACATACCGGATCGAGAAAGTGTTTTGATTGTTTGTGCTTGTCATAGCTGAAATTTAGAGATAAATAGAGTTTTAGTTATTAAGTTCATAAAAGAGTAATCTTAACAACTTATAAGAAAACTCGCATTGCATTCAAAATTTCTTTGTTTAACCTCATATGAATACAATGATTCCGAGACCCATGTTCAGCTAATTCCAAAGTGGGCCACTGGCCGTCACCCAGAATTAGCTTTACTTGGTAAGCATACACACAGCTAGTTATAACCAATAACTCTCGGTTGTGAATTGGACCCGAGGCCCAAATTCACCAGATGTCTCAAGGCCCGGGACTCCCGATGGCCCAGTCAAGGAAACCAATCTCTTTCAGCCAAATAATCACTAAAATCTGGGACTCCCAATGAAATTAGTGACTATATACTACTTTACTTACGCGAAAACAGACACCTCACACTGTAAGCCATATCTGTAATCAAGTAAGCGTTAAGTAGCTGACAAGATTGGAAAGACATCCAAGCTTGATATTGTTTTTGAGGATTTTTAAGTTTTATTTCCAAAAATAGAAGATTACTATTTTGGGAAACTTTCTTATTTTAGAAACTTTCTAAATTTAGTAACTTACTAAAAATAGAAATTTCTAATTTAAATATTTCATTAAATATTTTGGGTTGGGTCACAAATTATAGGCCCAATTCTTGGCCCAAGACCATAGAATTCCAGCTGGCCCAATAATTTGACATAACCGATCCGGTTTATTAATTCTGGTCCAAGACCAAATTAACTATCAAAACCATCGGTTATTTACTAAACCAGACCAGCTCTAAATTATTTGGTCCAACCAAATCAAACTTAGACCAGCCTTCGGTTTAGGTTAAAATTCAATTTTGAATTTCAATCCGGTTTAACCAGAAAATAAATAATACCATGTATTAAATAATTTCCAGCAAACCGCGATTTGGGTTAACCGCTTGAACCACCAATTAAATTGGATCGGTTTAGTTAAGTCCAAAACCGGGAAGAAACACCTTGTGTTTTAGCCAATTTTGACCTAACTTGCGGTTCTGGCTAAAGTAGACAATGAACCACAATCGGATTGATCGGTTCATTGTCTCGGTTTAGGGAAAGATGAACCACGAAGCTCGGCTGAACCGATTGGCTACTCGCGGATCATCTGCATCGCCTTCGTATCGATCGATATGAGTCTTTCATGTCGATCGATACTAGCGAGTATCAGCTCGGGTCAATCGGGTCATCAGGACCGCGAGATGTCAATCGGATCGATCGATATCGACCGATACCTCGCTCCCTCGTCGATCGACATGGGCATCGCCTTCGTATCGATCGATATGAGTCTTTCATGTCGATCGATACTAGCGTGTATCAGCTCGGGTCAATCGGGTCATCAGGACCGCGAGATGTCAATCGGATCGATCGATATCGACCGATACCTCGCTCCCTCGTCGATCGACACGGGCGACCAGATTGCGGCTTTCAATCGGATTGATGCGATCTAATTCTTAGGTTTTCATGTTTTCTGATCAAATTTCTTAACCAAATTCGATTTTAAACAGTAAGAACAACCTAAATCAGATTCATAAAGCAAAAACCAATAACCTGGTGCTCTGATACCACTGTTGGAATATATGTGTGTTCATGGTTCAATTAACAGATTGCAACCTAGCACATATAACTCAGATCTAGGTTCTTGCAGAACGAATCACAAAACCAAACCTGATCATTACCTTTCAGTTTGCAGCGGATTGATGGATGGTAATGATGAGATCAGCTAGAACAGATCAGATGCCTGTTCCTCCTTCAGTATCCACACTCTTACAAGCCGGGATGGTTGCTAGACCAAAGCAATGGATTGATCAGAGAGAGAAGAGAGACGGCTCACGTTTTGGTCGCTTACTCTTAGAGTCGAAATTATCAGGCCACTCAAATAAATATCGACTCTGTCATAAACCTAAACCGATGTCTCGGTTTCGCAACTGTGTCGACCGACACATACACTTGTGTCGATCGACACAAGTCATTTGTCTCGATATGGGCCCAAGTGATTTAAACTAACGGCCCAACTCTCTGCACAAATACAGTAAATGCCTTGCATCTTACCGTATTCATTCCATGTTAACTTTCCCGTTAGCTATGGTGTGTGACCCTTTGGGATCATACAATACTGGTAATAAGTCCTAAACTTATAGATCAAGAGCGGACTCTAGCAAGTCATCATGATCACCCAGTATTTATGACTTATGTCTGATCTCGACATTTATCATACTTTCTAGAGATAGTACTGTAGATTTCAGGACATTCCCAACAATGACCTGATGTAAGCGTCGGGGGAAGCTCACACTAAACCAGATTTTGATGGACGCAAAGGCTGGAATTATGTCGCTCTCCTTTGGGTCACGAACGCAAAAAAGGATGGTGCACGAGCAGCTGGACTGAAGTCGCTCTCTTCTGATGAAGTTTGATGGATTGAAGCTTGTATGAACAAGAACAAGTTGAATCTCACTGCAAGGGGAAACCACACGAAAAGTAGACTCAAGGCCGCCGAACTCAAGAAAATTTGTAGGGTATTTCTTTGACTTGAAAATTAAAGAGTACAAGGCTTTATAGCCTAAGTTGCAAAAATACCAAATGAAATAAAACCATGGGCCTTAAGGCCTTACAGGAAATAAAACAAGAAATTAAAGAAAATAAGGCTTCAAGGTCGTGTGGCAACTTGGGCTTGACATGCCTTGCATTTTGTCTAATGGATCGAGCCTCGGATTACCTCGTTAAAAACCTTGCAAAAAAAATTCAGTGGGATGAAACCTTGCAAGGGAAAAAGTATAACCTTTGGCCCACAGAGATATTGCAATGCCCCCTCATGGCTTCCAAGTATAGATTTGAATTGCATCAAATCTGTGAGCTTCCAAATAAGGAAAGTGGAGAATCTTTGGGTTTAGAAAAGAATATCTTCCAAACCAAAATTAGTATTTCCACGAAACTAACTCTCAGAGATCCTATGATGAATTAATATTTCCTAAAAAGTCGGCTTGGAGCTTAAATCCTTCTGGTTTGGTCTCCATGATTCAATAAGTGACTGTTGGTCAAATTCGGGTAAGTTTGGAATCACCCGACTTGAAAACTGAATATCTCCTTCATGTGAGTTTCTGTTGAGTTGATTCCACTTCGAGGGGCTTCCTGGTTGAGCTAAGAATGTACTAGTGGTTTCTCGGCTGTAACGGTTGATATTGAGATTCGTTAGGTCAATACAAGGCTCATAGGTCTCCTTAGACTTTTGGAAATCTCTCAGCTCCATATGGCTTGTGGTGAGTTTGATTGACCTCTGCTTCAGCTACTGGTTTAATGAACTCATCATACTCTCCCTCTTGAAAAGTTTTTTACCTCGAAACTATACCCTGTGTTGGAATTGTGTCCAGTAATCTCGGTACTGTCTCTAGAAAGTAAGAGTATGTCAATGATCAGACATAAGTCATATAATACTGGGGGTCATGATGGCTTGCTAGAGTCCGCTCATGATCTATAAGTCTTGGACTTATTGCCTTTATTATATGATCCCATATGGGTCACACGCCTAAGCTAACGGGAAAATACGAAGGAACGGTTTAGCAGAAGTACGGTAAAAGTGCTAGGCATTTACTGTACTTAGAGAGAGACTAAAGGACCTGATTAAATCCAAGGGATTTAATCAGAACTGAGAATTGGGCCCAAAAGCCCATAAGAACTGGACAAGGGTTTTATTAAATAAAACTTGCCCTAGCTCTTATTTTTCTTAAGCTTCTGCGCCTCCCTCCTCTCTCTCTGCGCCTCCTCTCTTTTGGTCTAGCAGCCTCTCTTCCCGAAGTGTGCGTGTGTGAGCCTTTGGAGGAACAACCTCTTGGTGGTTCTGCTGATCTCTGACCCGTACCTCCATTCCGTTGCATAAACAAGGTAACAGGTGAGATCCTTTATGTTTCTAGCAAGAGAACCTAGATCTGGCATGTTTAGGAGTTTAATCTGAAGAATTGAATCAGGATTAACACTAAATGAATCCTTCAGTGGTATCAGAGCAAGGTTCTGTTAGATTTTCTTGTTTAGAATCATGTTTAGGATTGTTTAAGAAGTGTTTTGAATCAATCTACTGATAAGAGAAAACACTTAAGAAACAAAGAATTAAAACCTAAACAAACAAGAAATCGCATGATCCAATCTATATTGAATTGGTTGCGTCGGAGTGTGGTCGAACCGCACGTCCGGATCGAATAGACGCACGGACCGATCGATGGATCGAGTCGCGTGGTCGAGTCGATCGCGGGATGCATGATCGAGCCGATCGCATACATTGATCGCGAATCGATGGTATGGATCGATGCTTGCATCGCGTCCTGCCTGTCCCGCGTGACCGAGAGCCGAGTCTCGACCCGGGCTGTCCCGATCGCTCGGCGATCGCGTGAAGCCACCGACCCGAGCTCGTCCGATCACGCAGTCCCGTCCCGTCCAGCTCGCGTCCCGATCGCGTGAGGCTCGGCCGTCCCGATCGTGGATCGCACTCTTGCGGCTGGTCGATTGTGATCGAGGAGCTAGGTCACGACCGTGATCGGTTCGTGACCAATCGGTTCGGTTCGGTTTTAAAAACTGATTAAAATTAATCGTCACGGTTTAATAAACAGACTTAATAAATTTATTAAGTTCTGGTTAAACCGGGATAAGAAATCCAAAGTCGAAAAATTGGATTTAGTGCCTAAACCAATGGTTTTCTAATTTGATTTGGTTGGACCAAATAAATTGAGAAAATCCGGTTTAGTAAATAACCGGTTGACAATTGTGGTCATCGTAGTAATTAATTTTGGTTAGACCAATTTTAATGAACCAGACCGGTTATGTCATTTAATTGGGCAATTGGGTTATGTCTTGGACATGGACCAATTCTTGGGCCTCGGGCCAAGAAGTTAAAACAATTGGGCCAGTTATTTGAGTCTTTTCTTCAGATTTAATTTAAAATTTATTTAAATAAAATTTCAAATCGATTTTAAATTAATCTTTTTCAAAATCTGAAATTAGAAAGTTTCTTAAATTAGAAATTTCTAGATTTGCATGTTTTGGATTTTAGGAAATTTCTATATTTAGAAAGTTTCCAATTTTAGGAAGTTTCCAATTTTAGAAAGTTTCCAAAAATTAGTAGGTTTCCCAAAAAGGAAAGTTTCCCAAAATAGTAATCTTCTATTTTGGGATAAAATTTTATTAAACCTACAAACCTCAAATAATATCAAGCGTTGGATGTCTTGTCCAGTCTATGTCAGCTGTCGAAGCCCATTCAATTGTACTCATGGCCTTACAGTGTGAGGGTGTCTACTTTTGCGTGGGTAAGACGGTTTGTGATTCATAAATGTCATTGGGAGTCCCAGACATTAGTGATTACATGACTGTATAGTCTGGTTTTCTTGACTAGGCCATCGGGAGTCCCGGGCCTTGAGACATCAGAGTGGATTGGGCCTCGGGCCCAGATTCACAACCAAGAGTTATATCACGGATATAATTAGCCGAGATAGGGCTTACCGATATAAGCTAAGGTTGGGTGACGGCCAGTGGCCCACTTTGATCTTAGTTATATGTGGATCTTGGAATCATTATATTCTATTGAGGGTAACTGATGTTATTGAATATAATGCGAGATTAATCATATTAAGTATAATACGAGATTAATCATATTGAACATATTAACTAAAATCCTTTTATCTTAATTTTCAGTTATGACTAGCACAAACAATCAAAACACTTTCTCGATCCGGTCTGTCCTTGAGATGGACAAGCTGAACGGATCAAATTTCTTGACTTGGTCGCGGAACCTGAGGCTAGTCCTCAGACAGGAGAGAAAGGACTATGTCCTTGAGAGAGCTCTCCCCGTGAGGATCGGGTCCAATGCTTCTCATGCAGTATATGATGCTTGGAATAAGCATTATAATGATGCGGTAGATGTGCGTGGTCTGATATTGGCTACCATGGACTCAGACTTGCGGAAGCAATATGAGAACATGGAGTCGCCAATAGAGATGATCAGCAGCCTGAAATTGAAATTTCAGGAGCAGATAAGAGTGGAGAGATACCAGTTGGTTAAGTCTCTCACTAGCTGCAAGCTACCAAATGATCATCCAGTGAGTCCTCATGTCAGTAAAATGATGGGTTACATTGATAACCTGAGGAAACTGGATTATCCAGTTAGCCAAGAATTGGCAACTGAGATCATTCTGCAGTCACTGCCGTCAAGCTATGATAAGTTCAGAAGGAACTATATCAAGAAATGCTTAACGAAGACGCTGACTGAACTGCATGATATGCTCAAGACAGTTGAGCCAAACGTGAAGAGTACCCAGTATAATCTCATAATGGAGAAGGGTGGGTTTATTAAACCTAGTGCTGACAAGGGTGAAGACAAAGTTGTCCAGATTTTGAATCATGGCAAGCGTGTGTCTTCTGAGCCCAAGTCAGATACCTCTTACGTTGGTAAGTGCTGCTACTGTAAAGAGACTGGGCATTGGAAGAGAGATTGCATTAAATTCATGGAAGATGATGAGGAGTTGAAGTTGATGTATGAGACTACTTCCTCAGGTATTCATGTTATTACTTCAAGTTCTACCTTATTGGTATTGGATACTGGTTGTGGCACTGATATTTGTTGTAATATGCAGAGCCTAAGCAACAATAGAACGTTGAAGGAAGGGCAAGTGGAACTGCATGTCTGGAAGGAGCTATGGATGCTGCCTCAGCTGTAGGGTTTTCACTTGTAGATGCCTTTGAGGCTTGGTTTTATTAAGTAATTGCTACAATGTACCTGCTTAAGCAGAGTTGTTTTTCATTTTCTTGTAAGAATTTGAATGTTTTTCATTTTGATAAAAGACAAGTTTTGTTCTTTTGATCTTAATGAAATATTAATTGTAGCACCCTATTCAAGGAATGGGTTTTATATCTTAAACCAAAGAGTGCCTAAATGTAACATAAATACCAAATTGGTTTAAATCTGATGAATTAAACCTGATTTTTCTTGGCATAAAAGTCTTGGTCACATAGAGTAAGTCGGATTCAGAAATCCCATAGTTATGCACTATTGGGCTCATTTGATCGGATATCTTATGAGACTTGAATTCTGTTTACTGGACCAAAAGGCAAAGGGGCCTATCTTAGCCGAGCTAGAGAAAGGCCCAAAGGCTTATTGGAGATTGAACATACTCATGTATGTGGTCCGATGAGCAGTAATGCCAGAGAAAAATTTCCTGTACTTCATTGTTTCTACTGATTAATTTAGTGAGTAAGACTGTGTTCATTTGATGAGACACAAGTCGGAATTCTTTGACATGGTCGAAAGAATTCCAGAATGAGGTATAGAATCTGAGTGACAGAAGTATTAAGACTCTGAATTAAATCACGAGTGAGAATACTTGAGTCATTGATGGTGTGATCATCTGAATGAGTGTGAAGTCGTTTCACAGCTCAATTCTCCTGAAAACCTTGAGGTATTTCTGTGAGAAAGAATCAGATCTTATAAGAAATGATTAAAGATGAGTCACACGAATCTTCCATGATATTCTTGAAGAATAACGCTCTAGAAATATCTAAGTTTACGCTGAAATAGTTCCACCAATATCAGTTGAAAGACACCACGTAAATGTGGATTGGAATCGATCCAAATTCGTCTTTACTGAGTATTTGCAGTTGAGCTACTTCGCTGGTTGTCCTAGGGAAACCAAGGCTTGTTATCTTTTACGTCCATTCTGTTTTCAAGAAGGGAAGTTACTTTCCAGGAAGAACAGTGGGAGTAAAAGTATGACTCGAAGAAATTCGACAAATACAGGTGGCTGCTCAACCTGTTGAGGGAGAGCAACAGATGGATTTACAGATTTCTGTAGAATCTACACCTGTAGAGCCTGAAGTTCGCAGACATGAATGAATCAGTCACTAATCCGAGAGTGATTTCTCGTCATTAGTTGAACCTGATGATCATTGAAAGTTCGCATGATCTGATGATCATTGAAAGCGACGAATCTGCGAAATTCAAATAAGCGAAAGTGAGCCCGGACTCCGAAAAATTACACTTTGTGTAAGTTAGCTTCATCGATCAATTCATGGATGGAAGCAAACATATCGGAGTTGGAATCTTCGTTCTGTTGAAGTAGTCAAGGTTTTGACCTGAACAGGAACGAAATGGAACTGTGCGTTTACTAATAGATAAGTGGGAGCGATGTTGCATTTCTCATATTGTATGTCGATGACATACTGATTCTCGGAAATAACGTCCCAAATGCTGCAGTCGGCAAAGGACTGGCTTGGGAGTTGTTTTTAATGATTGACATGGGTAAAGCCACGTATATTCTTGGACTTTGGATCTAAAGATAGAGATCCAAAAGAGCTGGTAAGACAATGTCAGGATTCTTAAATTGACAAAGTCCTACACGTTTTCAGCAATCCAAGAAGGGTTTTATGCCAATGTCACATGGCATTACGTTAAGCAAAAAACAGTGTCCTACGATAACTGCTGAGCTTGAATGCATGGATGAGATTCCAAATGCATCGGCAATTGGATCTATCATGTATGCCATGACACATACTTGTTTTGATGTTGCTTTAATGTTAAGCAAGACAAGTAAAGACCAGTCAAATCCAGCAAAGAATCACTGGATAGACGTAATGAATATTCTCAAGTATTTGTAAAATACTTAGGATAAGTTCTTGATTTACGGAGAAAGTGAGGTGCTACGAGTCGGTAGAGTCTGAAAGGCAAGTTTCCAACGGACAAAGATGATTTCCGGTCACAGTCCGGTTATATCTTGTGTCTATCTGGAGGTGCAAGGCACTGTTGCTGACTCCATGACTTAAGCTGAACATTTCGCAGCTTGGGAAGCGGCGAAAGAGGTAGTTTGGAAAGAAGAGTTCGTCACTGAACTTGATGTGATTCCCAGCATAGATGAGACTAGCTGCACATCAGAGGTCCAAACACCTTGAGGGTAGGTGTAACCTATTCCGAGAGATAAATGACAGAGATGTTAAGTAGATCAACAAGTTTCAATGAATGAGAACGTTGCTAATCTATTAACGAAGCCACTCCTTAGGCCTAAGCACGAGTCGCGGACTGTTGCTGTGGGATAAGTGAAATTAAGATGCAGTCTTAATTTCAGTGGGAGTTATTAAAGGGCTTTATTTAGTTATTTGATATGTTCTTGTAAAACATTTAAGATGTTTAATGAAATTATTATTTCAAGATTATTTTAACTGTGATGAAATAATCGTTCCAAAATGATATGAACCATTTTATAGGTCATCGAAGTAAGTGACTTGATCTTGAGTTATCAAAGTCATTTAGCTTGATCATGAGACCCTATATTTGATAGATGGTTTATATCATCCTGTCCCTAGTCGAAGGTTGTTGAAATTGGAACACCAACAACCGCGTGAGACTAGATTGGTATGTGACTTATGACAAAGTCTCAGTGTGTCATAGATGCGCGGCATCAAAGTCAGTACATAGGTGTATGTAGGGTACATACGACCGGACATGACCCGATTATAAGAACTCTTCAGGATATTTATATCTGTGTCATAAGAGATTCTTACTACGACTATAGAGTATAGTCCTTAGACCTGAGTTCGCATGCATGTGACTGCACATGAACTAATGCGCTTTGATCATTGTCTAATGTTGTCGTTAAGCGATAGTTTATAAGGACCTTGTTTGGGTGTATTATGAAATGAGTAGTTCACAGTGATGGAACAAGACGGGATTTGTCCCTCCAATATAAATGGAGTGAATATCTCTAGGCCAATCGGAGATTTGAATACTGGAAAATGCATGGCCATGCTCAAACGGACTGTCCCGAGTCGTTTGGATTGTCAGTATCAAATCAGAGTCCGATGAACATGATTAGCCTCTATAAGGATGACACTCATCTTGCCTTATGACTAATCGAGATATTGAGACAAAAGGATTATGAATACAGAGATTCCAGTACAAGTGGGAGATTGTTGGAATTGTGTCCAGTAATCTCGGTACTGTCTCTAGAAAGTAAGAGTATGTCAATGATCAGACATAAGTCATATAATACTGGGGGTCATGATGGCTTGCTAGAGTCCGCTCATGATCTATAAGTCTTGGACTTATTGCCTTTATTATATGATCCCATATGGGTCACACGCCTAAGCTAACGGGAAAATACGAAGGAACGGTTTAGCAGAAGTACGGTAAAAGTGCTAGGCATTTACTGTACTTAGAGAGAGACTAAAGGGCCTGATTAAATCCAAGGGATTTAATCAGAACTGAGAATTGGGCCCAAAAGCCCATAAGAACTGGACAAGGGTTTTATTAAATAAAACTTGCCCTAGCTCTTATTTTTCTTAAGCTTCTGCGCCTCCCTCCTCTCTCTCTGCGCCTCCTCTCTTTTGGTCTAGCAGCCTCTCTTCCCGAAGTGTGCGTGTTTGAGCCTTTGGAGGAACAACCTCTTGGTGGTTCTGCTGATCTCTGACCCGTACCTCCATTCCGCTGCATAAACAAGGTAACAGGTGAGATCCTTTATGTTTCTAGCAAGAGAACCTAGATCTGGCATGTTTAGGAGTTTAATCTGAAGAATTGAATCAGGATTAACACTAAACGAATCCTTCACCCTGCACCAAGGGAAACCAAGTTAGCTTTCATTCTCTTTTGTGAGCTTAAGGTCTTACCTTGGTAGTTGGGTGATTTGGTATGGTGTGGTGCATTAGGTGGTTCGTCTGTGAGTAGGTAAGATTGAATCACTCCTATATTCTGCTATGGTTTATCATTTTCTCCTTTGATGCACTTTTTAGTCATCAATATGATTGACATGGCCTAATAGCAACTTCTCTTTTAATGGAACTTCCTTGTGCTTTGCTACTTGCGTTCCTGAATATGATTGACATTTTGGACAAGAAACAAGTGCATTGTGTATTTTTTTATGACAAGATAAACCTGTTGAATCTAGTTCCTTAGTACTAGTTTTAGCAAAGGTTTCTTCCACTTGTGGTTTTAAACAACCTGCTTCCTCATGCTCTTGTGTGTTAAGTAAACTCTTGAATATACAGTTGTGGCTTCATGAGAATTAGACTGAGTCAAAGAGAGACTTACATGTATAACACGGTGATACGTGTCTGGTGGTTCCTCTTTAATCAGAAAAGAGACATTGACTTCCTTGAGAAGTAGTGTTGTTTTCTCGGCGAAGACTCCTTCACACTTGTTTTCGCCATTGGTCATTGTCGGTTCATTCTCTTGTTGCTTATTCTCTGTCCCTGGAATATTATCGAAACTTTTGACAAGAGACAAGTGCGTTTTAACAGTCATAGGATTTTTAGAAACATAGGAACACGACTCAGTTTGAATTACTTCAACTATTGTCTCATTGATGTGCGGTTTTAGGAAAGAATTCTGATCTACAGGTTTTGTCGCTAAGAATATTTCTTCTTCAGGTTCTGACTTTAACAAATTTAGTATCATGTGATTAGAAACATTAGAACCAATTTGGAGAAACATACTTACCTGATCATAACTCTTGGTGAGTTCTATTTTTGTAAATGTTATGGTATATGATTTCATCATCCGATCGGGTGGCTCTTCTTGGATCAAAGTCAAGTTGGTGACAACTTCATCTTCCTCAAGGGCAGGCTGGCACGTTTTGATCTCTGAATATTGTTTCTCCATATCACAAACTAGACCTGCAACAGTTACTTTTAGCAAAGACAAGTGGATTAATCATGAATCAAAAATTTCAAAGCTAGATTGGACTAAACATTCTCCTAAATTATTTGATGGCGTTTTTTGTTCAGATGATGTTGATTTCATGTATGGCCTATCATGACAAGTTACAGAAAAGTGACCTCCCTTATGACATCTGTAACAAATTACCTAAAGAGATGTCGTAGTATTAGAAGACTTATATTTCATTTGTGTGCCTTGCCGTTCACACAATGGGTTCAAACTTAAGCTTTGTTGAGTCTTCTTTGTCAAATCTGCAGGTAGGGGCTGTTGTGGCTTCACCAAGCTGTTTGAGGTCACATTATTTGTTGCAGATCCCATGGTTGGACTGGGGATGCAAAGCTTTTGGGGTTCTGTGTAATTACCTCCCTTTCGTTCTAAATGTTTAGACTGGTCTATGTATATACTAATTGTTATTTGTTTCTTCAAGGGTTCGATTCGATGGAATGAAAGACTTAATGGTAATTTTAAGCTCTTCAAACATGGCCATCACTGCAAATAATCATCAAATTCGGATCTCGGTGAACCACAGAGATCTACCTATTTTTTGGTTAATCACTTTGGTAAGTTTAGGTGTTAGTGTCTCTCTATACTTACACTTGTCTATTTCCTTGCAGTGAAGCCATAATTTTCATCACACATATACACTCTTGGTATTGTGTGTATATATTTATTTTTTTCATTTGTCTTTTGTTAAAGAATTCCTGTAGATTTGACTGAATTCTTAATTTGATGTTCAATCGGTTTTACTGGATCAGGGATCGAGTCTAAGGATGGTCAAATAAGTTCATTGGGCTCTACTACGGCGGAAACATTTTCAGAACCTAATAGAAGTCTACTACAACGGTATGTTTTCTGATCTCCCTTATTGGCGGTTTAGAGGGAATAGCTGATTTCTCACTGGCAGTTGAATATGAGCAGATATACTGATAGGTGTCTAGTTTTACCCTATACTAACTGCAAGTGCACAGTAATGTAGTTGTAGTACTTAGGGTATCGAATCCACAGGGACTCCGGTCAACGATAGATTAAGAACAGAAAAGATTAAACTAGGAGAAAATAAATATGATGAGAAAGCAGTAAATCAGACAGAAGAAAGTAAACAAAGCTAGTTGTGAGCAAGGAAGCGAAGCGTTAAGTCTAGGGAGTTCTTAGGAAATCAGGAACACAGGAAATCAATCAAGCGGGATCTAATTAAGGACTGTTCTAGAACTCAAACACAGATATAGAATTAACCAACTGTCGTTGCGAGAATTCTCTAAGTCTAAGTGCAGCAATCCAAATTCCTTTGCAATTACTAACAGATTAAACTAGCTTTAAGATCGAGTTCAATATGTTCACAATTCAATTAAACCAAATTCCTTTGCGAGTAATTCAATTGCTCATGTAGGTTCTTTCTAGCTAATTAACCAACTGTCGTTGCATCAATCAATCTAACATCAATAATCTAAGTGGCAAATTCAGATTAAGCATTAAGAACAATCCTAGACGAAGAACTAGAAAATATGAATCCCTAACAGATTGATTAGCCTATAATTCCATGAAATCCCTAATGAGAATCCCTAAACTTAACAGATAATCTACTCAGACATAATCGTCGAGACAGAAAACATCATGAATAGAAAACCAAATATTATAAAATCAAATAAAGAACTGGGTTCGAAATCCTCTCTCTTTCGAGATCAGGATCAGCCCATAACTCTCTCTGAAAATAAAATAAGACTTAAGAAAAGCGTCAGTAAAGCGTAGCCTAAACAATGGCTTAAAAACCCTAATATAATGGTCTAAAGTCGGCTGGGGCTTCTTTGTAATTATGAAGAACTTCTGGGCAAAGTTGCAATATCCAATTCTTCTCATTAAAAGCCGAGTATTGTCTGTGTCGAGCTTGTGTCGATCGTTGCACCCTCTGTGTCGATCGACACAGGTCTGTGAATTTGACAGTGAAGTCTTCCTCTCGGGTCAATACTCCAAATAGCTCCAGAATGCACCATAATGTCCAATTCCGCTCCAAACATACCTAGACCCGTAAACTGTTGGAATTGTGTCCAGTAATCTCGGTACTGTCTCTAGAAAGTAAGAGTATGTCAATGATCAGACATAAGTCATATAATGCTGGGGGTCATGATGGCTTGCTAGAGTCCGCTCATGATCTATAAGTCTTGGACTTATTGCCTTTATTATATGATCCCATATGGGTCACACGCCTAAGCTAACGGGAAAATACGAAGGAACGGTTTAGCAGAGGTACGGTAAAAGTGCTAGGCATTTACGGTACTAGGAGAGACTAAAGGGCCTGATTAAATCCAAGGGATTTAATCAGAACTGAGAATTGGGCCCAAAAGCCCATGAGAACTAAAGGGAGTTTTAATGAATAAAACTTGACCTAAAGCTCTCTAATTCTCAGCCACTTTTGCGCCAGCCTCCTCTCTCTCTGCGCCTCTCTCCTTGCTGGTCTAGCAGCCAAATTCCCGGTGTGCGTGTGTGAGCCTTTGGAGGATCCATCCCTTGGTGGTTCTGCTGATCTCTGACCTGTTCAATTCCTTCCGCTGCAACAAACAGGTAAAAGGTGAGATCATCTAATGTTTCTATTCAAGAGAACCTAGATCTGTATGTTTAGGTTGATATGAATCTGTGAATTACATCAGGATCAACTAAACGAATCCCAACAGTGGTATCAGAGCCATTGGTTCTTAGGATTTCTTGTTTTAGATTCATGTTTAGGATGTTTAATCTGTTTAGAAGTGTTTTGAATCCATTACTGATAAGAAAAACACTTAAGAATCAGAATTGAAATCTAAACACATTAATCGGATCACAAACAAGCTATATGACTTGTTGTTGTGATCGGCTGACGAGTTTGATGCATGGATCGATCCATGATCGATCGCATGATCGACCGAGAGCCAGCGTGAGAGTGGCGGCCGGACGGAATGATCGAGCGGATCGGATCATGCGATCGCGATCGCTTCCCGTTCGACCCGGCGTCCCGATCGTCTCCTGCTTGGCGTGGAACGATCGCGGCTCTCCCGCATGACCCGAGCCGTCCCGGCTGTCGCGTCCCGACCGTAGCTGCATCGCCTCGATCTCGGATCGGTTGGCTCGCGGCTGAGCGGCTGGACGATAGCTTCTTGGGAAGGAAGCTAGGTCACGACCAACTCGGTTTGGTTCGTGACCAAATCGGTTCGGTTCAAGGTTTGGTTCAAAACTTAATTAAAATTATTCATTCTGGTTTAATAAACAGATTTTAATAATTTTATTAAATCTGGTTAAACCGGGATAAGAAATCCAATGTCGAAAGAAATATTGGATTTGGTGCCTAAACCAGGAATTTCTAATTTGATTTGGTTGGACCAAATAAATTGAGAAATTCCGGTTTAGTAAATAACCGGTTGACAATTGTGGTCATCGTAGTAATTAAAACTTGGTTAGACCAGTTTTAATGAACCAGACCGGTTATGTCAATTAATTGGACAATTGGGTCATGTCTTGGACATGGACCAATTCTTGGGCCTCGGGCCAAGAAGTTAAAACAATTGGGCCAGTTAATTGAGTCTTTCTTCAGAATAATTTAAAATCTATTTTATAAAATTATAAAGTCGTTTTTAAATTAAAGTTTCCGAAATTTTGAAATTAGAAAGTTTCTTAAAATAGAATTTTCTGAATTTGCGGGTTTTGGATTTTAAAGAAATTTCTAAAGTTAGAAAGTTTCCGGTTTTAGAAAGTTTCCAATTTTAGAAAGTTTCCAAAAATAGTAGGTTTCCATAAATAGAAAGTTTCCCGAAATAGTAATCTTCTATTTTGGGAATGATTTTAATAAACCTACGAACCTCATGTAATATCAAGCGTTGGATGTCTTGTCCATTCTATGTCAGCTGTCAAAGCCCATTCAATTGTATTCATGGCCTTACAGTGTGAGGATGTCTGCTTTTGCGTGGGTAAGACGGTTTGTGATTCATAAATGTCATTGGGAGTCCCAGACATTAATGATTACATGACTGTATAGTCTGGTTTTCTTGACTAGGCCATCGGGAGTCCCGGGCCTTGAGACATCAGAGTGGATTGGGCCTCGGGCCCAGATTCACAACCAAGAGTTATATCACGGATATAATTAGCCGATACAGGGCTTACCGATATAAGCTAAGGTTGGGTGACGGCCAGTGGCCCACTTTAATCTTAGTTATATGTGGATCTTGGAATCATTATATTCTATTGAGGGTAACTTATGTTATTGAATATAATGCGTGATTAATCATATTAATACGAGATTAATCATATTGAACATATTAACTAAAATCCTTTTATCTTAAATTTCAGTTATGACTAGCACAAACAATCAAAACACTTTCTCGATCCGGTCTATCCTTGGGATGGACAAGCTGAACGGATCAAATTTCTTGACTTGGTCGCGGAACCTGAGGCTAGTCCTCAGACAGGAGAGAAAGGACTATGTTCTTGAGAGAGCTCTCCCCGTGAGGATCGGGTCCAATGCTTCTCATGCAGTATATGATGCTTGGAATAAGCATTATAATGATGCGGTAGATGTGCATGGTCTGATATTGGCTACCATGGACTCAGACTTGCGGAAGCAATATGAGAACATGGAGTCGCCAATAGAGATGATCAGCAGCCTGAAATTGAAATTTCAGGAGCAGATAAGAGTGGAGAGATACCATTTGGTTAAATCTCTCACTAGCTGCAAGCTGCCAAATGATCATCCAGTAAGTCCTCATGTCAGTAAAATGATGGGTTACATTGATAACCTGAGGAAACTGGATTATCCAGTTAGCCAAGAGATGGCAACTGAAATCATTCTGCAGTCACTGCCGTCAAGCTATGATAAGTTCAGAAAGAACT
This sequence comes from Orychophragmus violaceus, assembly GCA_030180135.1. Taxonomy (NCBI): domain Eukaryota; kingdom Viridiplantae; phylum Streptophyta; class Magnoliopsida; order Brassicales; family Brassicaceae; genus Orychophragmus; species Orychophragmus violaceus. The sequence continues at coordinate 9,587,124 of CM058236.1, forward strand.
ATATCAAGAAAGGCTTAACGAAGACGCTGACTGAACTGCATGATATGCTCAAGACAGTTGAGCCAAACGTGAAGAGTACCCTGTACAATCTCATGAATGAGAAGGGTAGGTTTACTAAACCTAATGCTGACAAGGGTGAAGACAAAGTTGTCCAGATTTTGAATCATGGCAAGCGTGTGTCTTCTGAGCCCGAGTCAGATACCTCTTACATTGGTAAGTGCTGCTACTGTAAGGAGACAGGGCATTGGAAGAGAGATTGCATTAAATTCATGGAAGATGATGAGGAGTTAAAGTCGATGTATGCGACTACTTCCTCAGGTATTCATGTTATTACTTCAAGTTCTACCTTAAAGGTATTGGATACTGGTTGTGGCACTGATATTTGTGATAATATGCAGAGCTTAAGCAACAGTAGAATATTGAAGGAAGGGCAAGTGAAACTACATGTCTGGAAGGAGCTTGGGATGCTGCCTCAGTCGTAGGGTTTTTCACTTATAGATCCCTTTGAGGCTTGGTTTTGTATTAAGTAATTGCTACAATGTACCTGCTTTAAGCAGAGTTGTCTTTCATTTTCTTGTAAGAATTTGAATGTTTTTCATTTTGATAAAAGACAAGTTTTGTTCTTTTGATCTTAATGAAATATTAATTGTAGCACCCTATTCATGGAATGGGTTTTATATCTTAAACCAAAGAGTGCCTAAATGTAACATAAATACCAAATTGGTTTAAATCTGATGAATTAAACCTGATTTTTCTTGGCATAAAGTCTTGGTCACATAGAGTAAGTCGGATTCAGAAATCCCATAGTCTTGGACGTATGGGCTCATTTGATAAAATATCTTATGAGACTTGAATTCTGTTTACTAGACCAAAAGGTAAAGGGCCTATCTTAGCCGAGCTAGAGAAAAGCCCAAAGGCTTATTGGACCTGGAGCATACTGATGTATGTGGCCCAATGAGCAGTAATGCCAGAGAAAATTTCCTGTACTTCATTGTCTCTACTGATCACTTCAGTGAGTGTGACTGTGTTCATTTGATGAGACACAAGTCGGAATTCTTTGACATGGTCAAAAGAGTTCCAGAATGAAGTATAGGATCTGAATGACAAAAGTATTAAGACTCTGGATTAAATCACGAGTGAGAATACTTAAGTCATTGATTGTGTGATCATCTTAATGAGTGTGAAATCGTTTCACAGCTCATTTCTCCTGAAAACCTGAAGGTGTTTCTGTGAGAAAGAATCAGATCTTATTAGAAATGATTAAAGATGAGTCACACGAATCTTCCATGATATTATTTAAGAATAGCGCTCTAAAATATCTAAGTTTACGCTGGAATAGTTCCACAAATATCAGTTGAAAGACACCACGTTAATGTGGATTGAAATCAATCCAAATTTGTCTTTACTGAGTATTTGTAGTTGTGCTACTTCGCTGGTTGTCCTAGAGAAACTAAGACTTGTTATATTTACGTCCAATCTGTTTTCTAAGAAGGGAAGTTATTTTCCAAGAAGAACAGTGGGAGTAAAAGCGTAACTCGAAGTTTTCTTAGGGAAACCAAGGCTCGGTACTTTTACGACCATTCTGTTTTCTAAGAAGGAAATTACCTTCCAAGAAGAACAGTGGGAGTAAAAAGTATTTTACGACCATTCTGTTTTCTAAGAAGGGAAGTTACTTTCCAAAGAAGAACATTGGGAGTAAAAGTACAACTCGAAGGAATTCGAGAAATACAGGAGGCTGCTTAACCTATTAAGGGAGAGCAGCGGAAGGATTTACAGATTTCTGTAGAATCTACACCTGTGGAGCCTGAAGTTCGCAGATATGAATCAGTTACTAATCCGAGAGTGATTTCTCGTCATTAGTTGAACCTGATAATCATTGAAAGTTCGCATGATCTGATGATCATGGAAAGCGATGAATCTGCGAAATTCAAAGAAGCGAAAGTGAGCCCGGACTCCGAAAAATTACATTTATGTAAGTTAGCTTCATCGATCCATTCATGGATGGAAGCAAACATATCGGAGTTTGAATCTTCGTTCTGTTGAAGTAGTCAAGGTTTTGACTTGAACAGGAACGAAGCAGAACTGTGTGTTTACTAATAGATTAGTGGGAGCGATATTGCATTTCTCAAAGTGTATGTCGATAACATACTGATTCTCGGATATAACGTCCCAACGCTGTAGTCGGTAAAGGACTAGCTTGGGAGTTGGTTTAATGATTGACATGGGTAAAGCCACGTAGTTCTTGGATTTTGGATCTAAAGATAGAGATCCAAAAGAGCAGGTAGGACAAAGTCAGGATTCTTAAATTGACAAAGTCCTACACGTTTTGAGCAATCCAAGAAGGGTTTTATGCCAATGTCACATGGCATTAAGTTAAGCAAGATACAGTATCCTACGATAACTGCTGAGCTTAAATGCATGGATGAGATTCCATATGCGTCGGCAATTGGATCTATCATGTATGCCATGAAACGTACTTGTTTGATGTTGCTTTAATGTTAAGCAAGACAAGTAAAGACCAGTCAAATCCAGCAAAGAATCACTGGATTGCCGTAAAGAATATCCTAAAGTATTTTAGGAATACTAAGGATAAATTCTAGAGTTACGGAGAAAGTGAGGTGCTACGAGTCGGTAGAGTTTGAAAGGCAAGTTTCCAATAGACAAAGATGATTTCCGATCACAGTCCGGTTATATCTTATGTCTATCTGGCGGTGCAAGGCACTGTTGCTGACTCAATGACTTAAGCTGAACATTTCGCAGCTTGGGAAGTGGCGAAAGAGGTTGTTTGGAAAGAAGAGTTCGTCACTGAACTTGATGTGATTCCCAGCATAGATGAGACTAGCTGCACATCAGAGGTCCAAACACCTTGAGAATAGGTATAACCTATTCCGTAAGATAAATGACAGAGATGTTAAGTAGATCAGCAAGTTTCAACAAATGAGAACGTTGCTAATCTATTAACAAAGCCACTCCTTAGACCTAAGCACGAGTCGCGGACTGTTGCTGTAGGATAAGTGAAATTAAGATGTAGTCTTAATTTCAGTGGGAGTTATTAAAGGGCTTTATTTAGTTATTGGATATGTTCTTGAAATAACATTTAAGATGTTTAATGAAATTATTATTTCAAGATTATTTTAACTGTGATGAAATAATCGTTCCAAAAATGATATGAACCATTTTATAGGTCATCGAAGTAAATGACTTGATCTTGAGTCATCGAAGTCATTTAGCTTGATCATGAGACCCTATATTTGATAGATGTTTTATATCACCCTGTCCCTAGTCGAAGGTTGTTGAAATTGGAACACCAACAACCGTGTGAGACTGGATTGGTACGTGACTTATGACAAAGTCTCAGTGTGTCATAGATGCGCGGCATCAAAGTCAGTACATAGGTGTATGTTGGGAACATACGACCGGACAAGACCCGCATATAAGAACTCTTCAGGATATTTATATCTGTGTCATAAGAGATTCTTACTACGACTATAGAGTATAGTCCTTAGACCTGAGTTCACATGCATGTGACTGCACATGGACTGATGTACTTTGATCATTGTCTAACGCTATCGTTCTGTGATAGCTATAAGGACCTTGTTTGGGTACATCATGAAATGAGTAGTTTACAGTGATGGAACAAGATGGGATTTGTCCCTCCAATATAAATGGAGTGAATATCTCTAGGCCAATCGGAGATTTGAATACTGGAAAACGCATGGCCATGCTCAAACGGACTTTCCCGAGTCGTTTGGATTGTCAGTATCAAATCAGAGTCCGATGAACAAGATTAGCCTTTATAAGGATGACACCAATCTTGCCTTATGACTAATCGAGATATTGAGACAAAAGGATTATGAATACAGAGATTCCAGTACAAGTGGGAGATTGTTGGAATTGTGTCCAGTAATCTCGGTACTGTCTCTAGAAAGTAAGAGTATGTCAATGATCAGACATAAGTCATATAATGCTGGGGGTCATGATGGCTTGCTAGAGTCCGCTCATGATCTATAAGTCTTGGACTTATTGCCTTTATTATATGATCCCATATGGGTCACACGCCTAAGCTAACGGGAAAATACGAAGGAACGGTTTAGCAGAGGTACGGTAAAAGTGCTAGGCATTTACGGTACTAGGAGAGACTAAAGGGCCTGATTAAATCCAAGGGATTTAATCAGAACTGAGAATTGGGCCCAAAAGCCCATGAGAACTAAAGGGAGTTTTAATGAATAAAACTTGACCTAAAGCTCTCTAATTCTCAGCCACTTTTGCGCCAGCCTCCTCTCTCTCTGCGCCTCTCTCCTTGCTGGTCTAGCAGCCAAATTCCCGGTGTGCGTGTGTGAGCCTTTGGAGGATCCATCCCTTGGTGGTTCTGCTGATCTCTGACCTGTTCAATTCCTTCCGCTGCAACAAACAGGTAAAAGGTGAGATCATCTAATGTTTCTATTCAAGAGAACCTAGATCTGTATGTTTAGGTTGATATGAATCTGTGAATTACATCAGGATCAACTAAACGAATCCCAACATAAACATACTAAAAAGACTCCAAAACATAACATAAGACTCGATAAATAAGATATATACCATGGTTAAAATCCCTAAAATCCATGGTATATCAACTCCCCCACACTTAGCCTTTGCTTGTCCTCAAGCAAAACAAAGAACTAAAATGTAGTCAAGGGGTTTGATAACTTTCAGAAACTCTTTTCATCCTAGAAGCAACAACACTCAGATTCCCCTTAGTAATCCACTGAAAGAATCACCTGCAAGATATCAAGACCAACATATACTTCCCCCACACTTAGCAACTGTCCTAAGTAAACTCCACAATCACATTCACGCATTCAAATTCTCCCTACTGACTTCTGCAAGTATTTAAGTGCGGTCTCACCTAAGGAGTATCGATTAAAGGGCACATGGACTCTTACTTTGCCAGCTCTAGACCACCATACTATCTTTCTCTGGTCCCTTTCTTCTCTTTTCCCTTCCTTAGCATTCTGATTTTTCCCCATTGTGTATCATTTTATTTTTTTTATCAGTGCTCTTCCCGTTAAGGGGTGTACTTTGGACACATTCCATGGATCGCACAGGAGGTAATAGTGTTTGCTACTACTCCCGTGACCACTTCGGAGTTACTAACTCATCCTTAGTTTATTATATATATATATATTTTTTTTTACTTTATGGAAGGGGAGAAGGGAGCCAAATAGGACAGGTTTACAGGCTGTGTCAGAACTAACAAAGGAATCCGACACAAGGTATACCAAGCCCTTAGGTGAGAAAATTAAGTCAGTATTAAGGTGAAGTCAGTAAAAGGATCCTCTGATACCTGAAGCGATGTGGGTGTTCTCAGTAAGTTGATCTGTGATGGGGTTTTCTAATAGTCATAGATTGATCTGCAACTTCATCCCAATGGTCACTTAAGTTCCTGCAAGTGCTGTTAATCTTCTCAAAAAATCATCGTTTCATACTTAAACTTTTTTGACTCAATAAAACAAATTTTGAAAAACGGACTGACTCTAAGAAAACAAAAGCGTGCGTCAGTAGCTCCTCCCCCACACTTAAAACACATTGTTCCCAGTAGTGTCAAGCTTAGGGTCGGCGAGAAAATAAATCAAATTGAAATAATCCGAAAAGTTGCAGAACACTTACCTGTCGTTGCCCTGTGTCGATCGATGCCACAATGTGTGTCGATCGATGCAAGGCGAATATGCTCGCGGTTATGTGAATAACCGATGTCGAAACCGCAATTGATTCGGTAAACCGTAAATCGTGACTGCATCGACCGATGCACTAGGTGTGTCGTTCGATGCAATGCGATTTTGCATGTTTCTCAAGCCTTTGAACACACAAAAACAGAAAAATTAAAAACACCAAATCAAATTGAAAAACGAAAACTAAAACGAACCTAACAGTGGGTTGCCTCCCACTCAGCGCTTGTTTTGAGTCATTAGCTTGACTATGGGAAGATATCAGATTCATGGCGGTTTCAACAGAGACTTTGAATGTCTCTGTGAATATCTCTTCATCCAGGGTGGTGTGTATGCTGTCAGATCATGAGGTCTCCCAAGGAAAGAGTAAACAGAATCAGGGCGGGAGCGAAGCTTGGGTGGGATACTGCGTTTTCCTGCATTCAAAGCAATGCGGTCAGGAGGTTTAATCTTAGGTGATTTATACCTTACCTTTGTTGCATATCTGATGCCTGGAGCTTTCTGCTTATGAGCAGTTACAGGTACTGAAGATGTTAGAGTAAATTCCTGAGGAATCACCATCTTCTTTTCTCTACTATCAGACGCTGTAGTTCCACCAATCTGAACTTCATCTTTCAAATGACCATCAATGGAGATTATCTTTTTTGCATATCCCAACACACAAGGATGAACTCGCGGAGCTTCAGCTAGTGGAGTTTCATTCATCTCCTTATCCACCACTACCATGCACTTGACTACACTCTGCTCATGTTTAGATCTTATAGGAACTCTTGGGAACGGTATAGGAGGTTTGTAGACCCTTTCCCCAGTAAAAACATCAGATTTGGGCGAAATTGGGTATGTCCGACTGTCGCGTCGACCGACGCAGAAGTGGTGTCGGTCGACATTGAATTGATGTCGACCTTCAGTGTCGACCATGGTCGATTTCTGTTCGTCGTAAGAACTCGAAATTGCCGTCAGAACTGCGTGTCGACTGACACTAAGGGGGGTGTCGATCAATGCATGTCTCAGACAGACAATATTCATCCAGAAAATCCGAGATTATGCTCTCTTCTTCACCTAGCAACTCAATCTCATCTCTTAAGGTCACAGCTTTGATGGATCTGTACTGTTCAGCTTTCCCAACTTCATTATGCCTTTGTATTGCTTGAGATGTCTGTTGGATTTGAACATCCAGCTTCTTTACATGTGTGCTCAGAGATTCAAACTTCCCATTCAGATTTTCATGCATAGCATCCAACTTCCTGTCGAAGTCTACAGCAGTCTTGGTCTGATCCTCTAGTAATTGCTCCATCATGGATTCCATCTTGCTCTTATAAGCATTAGCAGCAGAAGGTGTCTGATAAGAAGATGATCCATAGGTTCTTTGACAAGAATTACCTTGTTGATTACCAAACCTGTTTCCTTGGAATCCAAAGCCACTGATGCAGTTCAAATCTTTTTCCTGCTTCTCCAATAACTGCTCCATCATACTCATCAGCTTATCAGACTGCTTATTTTGAGGAGGAAAAGGCTGATATGATGGAGATTCATAATCTCTGGTGAATGAATAGGAACCATAGTCTCTGCAGAATGAGTTATTCTGCTGATTTTCCAACATCCGTTCCATCATTCCCATCATCTTACGCGCTGTGTCGATCGGTGCAGAGTAGCGTCGATCGATGCAAGCTCGAAAATGCAACGATCGACACACAAGACCGTGTCGATCGATGCAGGGCGATTACAGGCGTACCTGAAACGCAAGAACAGAAAAGAAAAGAAAAAAAAATAGTAACAAAAAAAAAAAAAACGAAAAACCTAGTCTAAACCCTAAGTTCAAATCTATCGAGGACTCAAAAGAGTCCCCGGAAACGGCGCCAAAAACTTGATAGGTGTCTAGTTTTACCCTATACTAACTGCAAGTGCACAGTAATGTAGTTGTAGTACTTAGGGTATCGAATCCACAGGGACTCCGGTCAACGATAGATTAAGAACAAAAAATATTAAACTAGGAGAAAATAAATATGATGAGAAATCAGTAAATCAGACAGCAGAAAGTAAACAAAGCGAGTTGTGAGCAAGGGAGCGAAGCGTTAAGTCTAGGGAGTTCTCAGGAAATCAGGAACACATGCAATCAATCAAGCGAGATCTAATTAAGGACTGTTCTAGAACTCAAACACAGATATAGAATTAACCAACTGTCGTTGCGAGAATTCTCTATATCTAAGTGCAGCAATCCAAATTCCTTTGCAATTACTAACAGATTAAACTAGCTTTAAGATCGAGTTCGATATGTTCACAATTCAATTAAACCAAATTCCTTTGCGAGTAATTCAATTGCTCATCTAGGTTCTTTCTAGCTAATTAACCAACTGTCGTTGCATCAATCAACCTAACATCAATAATCTAAGTGGCCAATTCAGATTAAGCATTAAGAACAATCTTAGACGAAGAACTAGAAAGTATGAATCCCTAACAGATTGATTAGCCTATAATTCCATGAAATCCCTAATGAGAAT